>CM062234.1:18174477-18774477 GCA_031216185.1 Syzygium aqueum
GACTTGTTTAAGGATTATTTGGTGTCGGATTCGTTGGTTAAGTTACGGGTCGATTTGAGGATTGCATGTCGCTTTGATCGATGGTCGACTGGTTAATTAGTGTATTATGTGGATGATGAAGCGTTAAATGACGATCGGGTGATTGATTAAGCATTGTCATTGAAAACGCTTGAAAATTTAACAATTCTATAAAAAAACATTAAAAATTACGGAAAATTTATAAAACGGTTTATTTTGGCAACAAAATTCAAATTTGGTGGTAAAAGTTTTTTAAATTTTTTAAAATATAAAATTTCATAATATCACAAAATGGCAAAAATTAACTGTGACCACCCATTTTGAGTGAAATTTATAGTTGTTAACGTTTCGGGAAAAAATATTAAACAAGTAAAAATTTGCATAACTTTATAAAACGGATTAAAATAAATATGGCCACTCATTGCAAGGGAATTTTTTTTTGGGTGAATTTTTTTTTAAAATTAAATAAAGTTTGCAAAAGTTGAAAATTGCACAGAATTGCGTAGAAAACATGTGGCCATCCTGATGAACAGTGACATTTAAATATTTTATAGGTGGCTGATAAAAAATTAGAATTTAAAAATTTTCATAACTTCATGAAATGGCTTATAATACCTATGGCCACCCACTTGTAGTTATATTTAATTTTCTTAACATGCCCTAAAAATTATTAAAATAAAGAAGGACAAAAAAAATTTGAAAATTTATCTAATAGCTTAGACTACATGTGGCCACCCAATTTTAGTGTGGAAAAATTGTTTTATTTCACAGAAAAAATTTTATATTAAAAAATAATAATTAAAAAATTGTAAAAAATTTTAAATTTCAAAACTTTATAGAATGTCTTAAAATATCGGTGGCCATCAACTTTTAGTGAAATTTTATTTTTGTAAGGTTGCAAAACAAATTTAACAATAATAACAATTTTTCTCTTACAAAAACTTTACACAATGACTTAGAATACCTGTGACCACCCACTTTCAGTGAAATTTAAATTTGTGTACGTGGTCAAGAAAAATATAATTATCTGAATGCGATTCATGTATTGATATTTGATATCTGTGACCACCCATATCGTGCTCATATATTGATGTTTCATATCAAAATGAATGCGATTCATAGTATATTTGTTCGTAGGAAATAGCACGTCATAAACACTCGACGTCGGCTCATTTCAAGGAAACATTTTGTCAGTCTTTCCATCAAAATGGTAAGCTTCATCATGTATATCATTATGTGTCCGTAATACGTGTCAATAGTTCTTTACATATTTGCCTAACCTTCCAACTTGTCAGTATAAATGTGGAGGTCACATGCATAGAAGACAAGCCTCTTCCTCGTCCTCATCCCCGTCCCTTTCCTCTTCCCCTATCCCGTCATCTAACCCTCAACCACAATATGGTCCGTCACAATATGGACACGTTGGCCCTTCCTCTCACACTCAACAACATGTTACGGGACTTGGCCATATGTCAACCGAATCTCCTCCAGTTCAATCTCCTTTAGCTCCCTCTCCTTCCGTTCCACCGCATTATTCGGCGGAACAATTGAATATTGATGGAAACACAAGTGAAGAAGATAACCGATTCTTCATATGCACATTTGGAGATTCGTAAGTACTTCATTTTTATTTTAGTATATGTAATACTTAGGGCTTTAGATATTGATGTCAACTAAATTGTCGATGTTGCACAATATCCGTATGATTGCAGATTCACGGATGCTCCGTCTGTTGTGAGGGAATTGAACAAAATAGTAAGAAACTTTTGGATGTGAGAGTTTATTACTTACAAAAGTGTTCCACAATAAGTGAAAGAAATGTGGTGGAGTGAGTTCAAGGTAAGTTGTACGTATTTTATTTTCTCACCAACTAAGTTTGGTGTAGTATATTGATGATCAAGAATGATATAAAGGGGCCAGAACAACTCTGTAGTTTTCAATACCTAAAGGACCAGATATTTTCCCCAAAATGAATTTTACAAAATCTATCCATATTTGTCTGGTGCGTGGTTATGGATATGTGATTATCATAATAACTTTCAATTTGTGTTTTTATTCATTGCAGCGGAAGTTCAAGTGGGAGGAAGCGGAAGACAATGAAGTGAGAAGAATTTTCGATAAGAAAATCAGTGATTTTATGCGAAATGTGATGAATAGAGCGAATAGCAAGCAAGCGAAGCCGTCTTTCATTGCAGCTGACAATTGGGTGGCAATTAACAGATTTTGGGTATCTGAACAGAGTTGGCAACTCTGTGAGCAGAATAAGAAAAATCGATCTTCTAGTTCTAGTGATGGGTCAGCCACATATGCTGGGGGCTCTATCAACATTGCGGAGTATCGCAAACGACTGGTAAGTATGTTGAATGAGTTATAAGTTAATTTATTTCAATTACTCATGTTTACATTTTGTAGGCACAAGAATTGGGGACGGAACCGACATTTGCAGCTACATTTGAACGCATGTTTCAAAGAAAAGATAAGACATGGACTGACGATCGAGCAAAAACTGTTAAGGTATGTAAGTTTATACTTTGGCTTATATGGAAACTATAATGAAAACCGTGAATGCTTTTAATATTTATGGTAGATATATATATAATGATATTATTTTCATCTACATTGTTAATGTAGGACAAATATGATGAACTTTTAATGAGCAGTGCTAGTGGTAGTGATGATTGTCCTACGTCTCGGCCATCAGTTGATAATATGGCATTATGGATGGAAGCAACGGATGGGGTGAAAAAAGGGAAAATATTTGGGATGGGATCGTTGTCAAGGATGTACATGCCAAATTGTCTTGAAAGTTCATCATCCACTGGTCGAAGGAGGTCACGACATGACGAACAATTGACCTAAGAAGTGCATCATCTAAAAAATGTACTTGTTCAGAAGGACGAACAAATAAATAACTTGGAACATCAAATAGAGCTCGTTATGCGACACCTTAACCTCAATCGTTATAACGATCCTCCTGTACCTCCAGCCAATCCAATAGGTGATGCGCACAATGATGACCAACACATTGATGCTGAGAATGCTAATGATGATGATGCTGATGATTTCCTCTGGACTTTCTAGTTTGTATTCGTCGCAAATCGCTGGTAAGCTTGCTTCAAAATCTTGGTTATTCATATGTTTACTCATATTCATATGTAAGAACATTTATGCTCGTCCTGAAACGTTTTTTTGTTAACCCTCTGATTATTTTATACCTCGTTCCGCATCCATGCATAAACGCTTCTTTTTATATTCTGGATTGATTTATGTATCGACATTTCCTCAGGTCTTGACAAAAGTGACTACTTTTGGTGTCCTGACATCGTACCAAAGCCACGTCTTCTTGTATTTGGTTTTTCTGCGTCTTCTATGGTTGTCCCGCCTCTTATTTCATGTTTTGTAAGATTGGATATAAAATAGCATTATGTCAGACTCTGTAACTTTCATTCAGTTATTTATTTCAATTATATGTCATTGTGGTTGGTTTGTCAGAAACTATGGTTTGTTCGTTTTTCTGTTTCAATTATTTGTCATTGTCTCCTATATTTGATATGGATAACAATTTATGGCTGAAATGATGTAAAAATAGCATATATTATTTTAAGACGAATTTTGCGATCATTACAATTCGTGCCTACTTTGCGACGAATACATTTTGCAATGAATTTTTCGACGAAATTTCGGACTAATTTTGTGCCGAAATTTGCAACGACTTTTCCAATTAATTTTGCGATGAAATTTGCAACGAAGTTTGCGACGGATAGAGTTCGTTGCAATTTTGCGACAGATAGAGTTTGTCGCAATTTTGCGACGAATTTTGTGACATATAGAGTTCGTCGCAATTTTGCAACAAATTTTATGATGAATTTTGCGACAGATAGAGTTCGTCGCAAATTTGCGATGAATTATTTGCGACGGAAAAAAATCCGTCGCAAATTTGCGACGAAATTCTAAATTTTCCGTCGCAAAATTTTGCGACGACCTTTTTGCGACTGAATTTTTTCCGTCGCAAATTCGATTTGCGACGGATTTTTCCACATTTTCCGTCGCAAATTTCGACGCTAATTCTATGTTTTTTTGTAGTGTAGGTAACATTTGATCAACTCGTACACAATCCTTTTCAAAAAAAGTTAACGCTTGTTTTACCCTACTTTTGTTTTTCCGGTGCAAATATTTCTAAGAAGTATACCTTTGACAAGTGAATAATTAGAAAATTTGTGTAATGGTCGCGAATTTATGATACCTTTTATATAACCACATAATTAATTTGCTCAATACATCATAATAACAAATTAAATAGAAATTGGAAAACTCTTAGAATACTATGATTAAGTACCATTTGTTTCTCGACAAACATTTTCATTATTTTTTATTGTTTGGATCGTTTCGGAAAATGACTCAATGAAAAATATTTTCCTAATCAACGAAAGACCTATGCTTATATTTAGGAAAATGATTTCCTCTTTCAAAAATCAAGAAATTATTTTTCAATATATGACTAGATATCGTCATTTGGACCAGAGACACTATGCTTGGACACAAAAACCCTAACAAGGGTCCACAGAAAACAGGCTTGAGACCTTGTCGCTTGTCCTTAAGACGCTAATCCTTGTGCCTTGGACCTACCTAGGCCCTTGTCCAACGAAGCCAATCCTAAGACCCCAATGTCTATGCCCGAGTCCTCATAAACTTGGCCCGAGTCCATGGAGGTGGGACCCGTGCCTAGTCCCTAGCTCTCGAGCTCGGGTCCCTGGCTCTCGAGTGTGGGCCCATTGAGGTTGTGCATGAGACCCCAATCGCCGTGCTTGGATTACTGGTACCGAGGTCCATCAAGACTGAGCTTAGGACCCCAAAACTCGTGTTCAGCTCCTTGGCACCAAATCCCCGGTCTAACAAGGTTGGGGGCGGGTCCATGGAGTCTGGGCTCAAGACCCCAATGTTCGTGCCCGAATCCCTGATGCTCAAGCTCGGTTCCATCAAGGCAAGGCTCTGGACCCCAGAGCTTGAGTTTAGGTTCCTAGAGCTCGAGCCCTAGTCCACCAAGGCCGTGCTTGGGTCCTCAATACTCGAGATTGGGTCCATGGTACATTGGCCCGAGTCCATGGATGTTAGGCTTGGCCCGAGTCCATGGATGTTAGGCCAGGGACACTGATGCCAATACCCTGGTCCCTTCTCTTAGGCTTGGGTCCTCGGCTCTCAAGTATGAGTTCATTGGGACCGAGCTTAGGACCCTAGTGCCCATGCATGAATCATCGACGCCCAAGCTCAGGGACCCAGAGCTTGTGCCCAGTTCTTGACGTTGGGGCTTGGATCCATCGAGGTCGGACTTAGGTTCATCGAGTTCGAGCTGTGTTCATGCCCAAATATCTAACACTCTGGTCCATCAATGTCGGGTCCGAGTCCACATCGGTGGGCTAATGCTCAAGTTTTTGGCACTCGGGCTTGAGTCCATGGAGGTTGGGCTTGGGTTGACAAGGTCAAGCTTGGGTCCATTGATCCCGAGCGTGGAACACTCTTGAGGTCCCAAATGTGGCCTCAATTAACCCTCGCCTAGCCTTGATTGACTCGGGCTCGGGTGCTAGAGATTCAGGCACAGGCAGTAAGATCCTGGGCTGGTCTCTATGGACTAGGGCCGTCCTCGACGAACCTAGGTGTAAACACTGAGGATTAGGCATGGGCATCAGGCTCTCGGCCCAACCTTAGTAGACTCGAGCCTAGGCACCGGGGTCCTAGGATTGGCCTTGATGGACGCAAGCCTAGGCACTTGGATCCGGGGCCCGGGGCTATGTGGACCCGGGTGTGAAATCCATGAACCAAGGTCCAAGTGTCGGGAACCTAGGCATGGGCGTTGAGGTTCAAGACCTAGCCATTGTGGACCCAGGTGCTCATGTCCATATCCCTGCCTATCCGTGTCCAAGTCATTAGCACCCAATACTACATGTTTCTTTAGCAAAATAAAGTAAGTTCACTTACCAAATGACATAAAATATTTTCTCGTCCATTTTCACGTTTCAGCTAAATACCGAAAAATATTATCATTTTCCTGGAAAATTCTAGAACATTTCCCATAAATGTCATATTTTCCGTGAAGCAAACGGAATCTAAATACACTATCCAATCAAAGAAAAATGTTTAATAATCATAATAAGGCTAACCACTTAAAGAGTATCATATAAGGAAAGCACTGTACCATATACTTTTTTTTACTAATATTAAGAAAAACAAAAATTTATGCTAATAAAGCTCGGACATTAGCACGATGGTATCCAATTTTGGCTTCCCACCAAAAAAGTGACACTCCTTTGAAATTATATAAATTATATTTTTTTATCCAATACATTACATATATCTTAGCTAACAAAGTTGAATATTGTATAATTTCAACTATTCCCAATTTTCAACTGTGATTATGATGGTTCAAGCAAAAACAAAAAAAATGAAATTTCTTCATATTTCGGGTCAAGTCAGGTCAAATGTAGTTTGACCCAATCCAACTAGTAAATTATTTGAGCAATGGCAGCGTTACTAAGATTCGTGTACTTAATTTATTCAGTGATGCAATGCTCTGTAAGTTTTTATTTAAGTCAATGGCCTTTTAAGCCTACCAAATTTTGTCATGAACAAATTTAGGAAACGAATCTTAGAATGTCTGTGTTGTTCAAATTGTTTCGATTCATCACATTTATAATACGGAATCATAGAATGTATATGCTTCTTCCATGGCTAACAAGACGGGATATTGTGACTTTGACTATTTCAAATTTTTATATTTTCAATTATGATTCAAACAAAAAAAGATAAACAAGCTTATCCTCATGTCGGATCAAACCGGGTTAAAACAATTTGACTCGATCCGACCCAACCCGGAAATTTACGAGTCATGGCACGTTGAATTGGTTTTCTGTATGTTGGAAAAAGTCCACCCATACCTTATTCTCAGATCGGGGTTCTTTTTTTTTAAACATAAAATATTCATTTACTAAGAAAAGATAGTAGGGCCCGATAACTGAGCTTTAGTACATAAGAGTTCCCAAAGGGAATGGGGAGGGGACAAAACCTAATTTGGAGGTAAAGAGTAAAGAGTTTCTCCTGTAGGCTTTAGCAACGCAGTCCGCCATAGAGTTGACCTCTCTTGGGTAATGAGTTTGGGTGGATTATCGGGTTCAAGTTTGTTTTTGCTAGGTACACTCACGTTTAGTTCCCAAAATCTTCGAGTTGCTTTCAAGCCGATGTGCTTCTAGACGTCCGTATGAAAACTAAGGGACTCCATCGAGGGTGCAAAAATGACTAGCTATTATTTGAGTTAAGTACGCTATTCATCCTTTAACTCGTATCATCAAATGTGAAATTGGATCTTGAAACTTCTTATTTTGCCATCAAATCCTCTAAGTTGTTTTGTTTTTTTTCTTTCACACAGTCGCAAAAAAGATTGTTGAGAAAGGTTATTGGCTTTGAGTGCATGATTTACTTACATGAAGGAACTCTTGTGATTTTGTGGATTGCGTACTTTCTGAGGATAACGACCTAAAATAAGGTCGCTATCTACACAAAGTAGTCAACGTTATTCCAATGGGTACATGATTATGAGAAAACAAGTAGAAGCAAAATCTTAGTTGTAGTACATGAATATGAGATAACAAGACACACTCAGCCAAGTAGTAATCCACCAGAATCGTCATTAGAAAGGCTTCAATGAATTGGCAATGTCAATGACAAATCGATACTTAACATCGGCTTTTAATATACGCTCCATGGCATTGTTCACATAATCCACAGGAATGAGCTCAATATCCGCGATTATGTTGTGCTTCGCTGCAAAATTAATCATCTCTTGTGTCTCCTTCATCCCTCCAATGAAGCTTCCTCCCACCATCTTTCTACCTGTCATTGGTCTTAATCGTTACTGTTTTTGCATTCATTAAACTCAGAAGTAATCATCTACTAAAACTAAACAGCATTAAAATTTGATCTTAAACACCAATTATGTAGGTAGTTTTTTCCAAGTACAATAAAACTTAGAAGACTTGCTTAGGCTTACCAATGAGGAGTGGGAATGCAAGTAGCTCAAGCGGCTTCTCTGGTGCACCAACCATGACAAGCTTTCCATTATTTTTCAAGAGACCGATCAACGGCAAAAGAGCATGCATAGCCGAGACTGTGTCAATAATACCATCCATTGTGCCCATCGCAAGCTGCAGTTTAAAAAAGATAATAACATAAATCTACATTCGGTTAACGTTATTTGTAAACATCATCAAAGAAAATAATATGTTGCGACTATAACCGACTTCCATCTCTTCCGTGTTACGGCTGACCAAGAATGCATCGGCTCCCAAATGGTCCACGGCTTCCTTCTTTTTATTAGGTGAGGTACTTATGACGGTTACTTTGAGGCCCATGGCCTTAGCAAACTTTACAGCCATATGACCAAGTCCACCAAGCCCAACCACCCCTAAATGCATTCCGACCTTATCAAGCCCGTAGTACTTCAATGGACTATATACAGTGATCCCAGCACAAAGGAGGGGAGCACAACCATCAAGAGGTAAGTTGTCGGGGATTTTAATCACGAAGTGCTCATCCGATACCATGATGTCCGAATAGCCACCATAGGTGGTGGTTCCATCATGGTACTTTGCACCATACGACAGGATCGTTTTGGGACAGAAATTTTCAAGGTCATCTTTGCAATTTGCACAGGAGTGACACGATCCGACCATACATCCAACACCCACTTTGTCCCCGACTTTGAATTTTGTCACTTTGGTGCCCACTTCGGTAACCACACCTACAATCTCATGCCTGCATATAACAGCCAATTAGTATAATTAGTGGCTAAAAATGTTGTTTATTTATCTAAGAGAATCGAGAAGGATGATGGTTTTGAAAAGTCATACCCGGGCACAACGGGATAAGAAGTTATTCCCCATTCGTTCTTGACATTGTGGAGATCGGAATGACATATACCACAGTACAATACCTTAAAAGTTACATCCTTTTCTCCGGTGGCCCTGGAAAAAAGAAAATCAATGAATGTCGAGAAATAGATGTTCCCCACTGTTGTACTTTTAGATGCACCCAAAATAAGAATCAACGAAAAGAAAAAACCAAGTCACATTACCTTCTCGAGAACTTGAAGGGTGAGAGATGTCCTGAAGAGTCTCTGGCTGCCCATCCGAAAGCCTTCACTGGATGTTCATTCTCTGGTGACATTGCCATTTCACTGAGCTTGGACGAGCACGGCTTCAAACTAAACTGGAAGAGAATTCTGTAATGTGTGTGTTTTGAGATGTGAAGAGAAAGGTCATGAGAGAGGGTAGTGAGAAGCGTGGTTTATATATAGGCCTTGGGGAGATACAGGAAGAGGTGGTGATGACCCGACATGGAAATAAAATTTGAGAAAATGATTAAGATACCCAAAATAAAACGATGTGTCTTCACCGAGACAAATGTGCCCTCAATAGGAATGTGCATCCTGTCCGATTCTGGGCTTGTTGACCATGACCCGAAATGGAAATGAAATGAAAGTAGAAGATCCGGAAACCCAAGATACAGAGAAGCATCTCGATCATGACACATGTGCCTTCAAAACTAGGGGCGTGCATTCGGTCCGGTTCAACCGAAAACAGTATCGAACTGGCCCCTCTCCCTCTCTTGTCAGCGGCGCTTTCTTAGATCTAGCCCATCTCTCTCTCTCTCTCCAGTCTCTCCAGAGGCACCGCTTGATCTTTTCTCTCTTGAATCTCGCCACGGCACCTCGTCTCGTCTATCTCGGTCTTGCGGGTCACGGCCTTTGTCAATTTCTTCCACAGTTGTGTATTTAAAACATTGCTATACCGATTATTTAATGGATTATTTGTTGAAAGTTTCTTCCTAGACATATAAATGTGGACTTCTATTTGTAGCTCGGATGCAAAAGTGTGAGGTCCAATTACTTGAAGATTCATTAAAGATACGAATGATAACCATTCTGTTTCCCTATTTTTTTTTCTTTTTCTTTTTTTTTCCCATAAACATAGAAGAAAAATCCATTTGGTAAAACAATTTCATTTTTTTAATTTCTGGGACAAATTTTGGCCTAGAAATAGATTTGGAACAAAAATGATAAGTTAAAATTTTTTACTTTTTTATTTATGAAACAAAAACAGAAATAACAACTCTCTTTTATTATTCACCTTTGCCGGACATCACCGCCCACTAACCTCTAACCACCGGCGGTTCGTCACCACCTGTCGTTGCCTCCACTTGCCGGCCAATCATCCACTATCGCCTACCACGCGCTGATTGCCTGCCCCAGCTCGCCAGCCATCCGCCATCATCGACTATCCACCACCACCTGCCACCGCCTTTCACCGGCCATCTATCGCCACCCTCGATCGCCGCTCACCAGCCATCCGCCGTCATTTGTCGCCACTGCCGCTTGCCAGCCAACAGGAATAGAAATTTTGCGTCGTTATCAAACGAATTTCTATTCCGAAAACAGAAAATTTGTATCATTATCAAATGCTACTTTTTATTCAGAAACTCGTTCGAAAAAAAGAAATATATTTTTTAATTTCTAGCTAGAAAAAGGGTCGGGGAAGAGAAATGTTGTTATTCACGTCCTAAACATCCGGGCTAGGCACGGTATGTCACTCTAGCGGGCCTTGCTGGCCCACGCGCCAAATTTGGGCACGTTATACAAGGGCCAATTTTTTTTTATAACTTATTTTGAAATTAAAGTTCTAAAAGTTTAAAAATATTCCAAGAAAAAGTAAGTAATTCCACAAAATCCAAAAAAAAAAAGAATTTAGAAGAACTAATATTTTTCAGAAAAAATTTCACAAAATCGAAGTACAGTAAATTTTTTCCAATATCAAAACAATACATCATACATCAAACACCGATGTATATTAATAACAGTTGACATTTGACTTTCCATACTTACACTTGCCCGGCTGGCTCAAGGCTACCTACGAGCCTCTCTTGATAGGGATTGTGCTCCTTGTGTCACCTTGCTTCCGTTTTAAATGCGTTTAACCCATAGACTTTGGTGAATTACTTGGCTAATTACCTACTTCAGAAAAGGGATTACACATTCGAATCTCAGATTACCGTCGTCTCTGGTCAGAGGTTGAGCCCTTCTGCCAACTTGTGACAGCAGGACCTCCAATCACATTAACCCAAAAACCTGCAAAAAAAAGAAACTTCCACTCGAATAAAGCCCGTCTCAAGTATGATTGTGCACACAGATTTACGCATCTGATCATCTCATCCTAATTTAGACTTGGAAACTCTGTGCTTATACTTGAAGCCCTCTATGAATAAAAATGATTCTTTACCATTTCGTTCAACTGATCAACGGTTAATTATAACCAAATGGATCATCTCTGGAGCTGCTCTGCGAGCTTAATCAAGCTATACGTCTCAGCGTCCGGCCTCACGCCTCCCAGGATCATTCTTCTCAGGAGGTTGGGATCACAAGCCTTGGCCTTCAGATAAGCCTTTATCAATGTGTTGTACGCGAAGGTGTAGCGGGCATATCTGGCTTGAGCGAGTTCCTCGAAATACTTCTCTTCATTGACGACGTTGCCCTTCTCCGCGAGCATCTCAACCATAGATAGCGTGGTCTCCAACCACGGGGTGGATTTCCTGACCCTTGCGCTTGTTGTCGACCGTGAACCCATGTCTAGAGTCCTCAGGGCTTCGTTTACTAAATTCGCCTTCATACAATCTAATGCAAGATGACAGTAAGTAATGGCATTCGGCTCGCACCTGTTTGCGACCATCTCTTTGAATAGAGCAGAAGCTTTATTAAGGGAACCATGCTTGCAATACACAGATATGAGTGAGTTGTATTGCTCTGTTGATTTCAACTCTTTTGTCGACTTCATCTCCAACCAGAGCTCCTCAGCTCGAGAAAGTTGTCCAATCCTACCGAATGCTTCAATAGCCAACATATAACTCTTTGACCTAACATGGGGAAGATCTTTCACACCACACCAAGTTCTTTCCAGCTCCTTATCCTTCCCAAGATATCCATACAATATGAGGAGATCTAGCGTAGACCAGTTACTTCCTGTAGCAGACTTCTCTATAGACTCAACATAGGCCTCCGCAGCAGTGTATAACCTCGCCACAGCATGTGCAACAGCTAGTATGCAGTAAGACACCTCGTTCGGCTCAACTTTCTTTCGATGCATCTCGCCGTATACCTTGACCAGACCTTCGATGTTATGTTCATTAGCAGCTATTTTCATGAGAATGTTATACGTTGACACATGAGGGCCCACCTTACCTGCCTTCATTTGAGTTAGGATCTTTGGGATCATTTTCCTACGGCTGGGGGAGGAATGGAGGACAATGAGGCGGTTGAAAACCAAGTGTGAGATAGCACAACCTAGATCCCTCATTTTCTTCATGTACGTTAATGGAAGCCTCACAACACCTTTCTCTAAGCAGATAATCACAAAATTGTTGTAAACCAGCTCATTCTGAAACTCCATTGGAATTCGAGAGAAAAGACTCTCGCCTCTTGATATCCCATGAAATCTTGTCGTGAATTCCAACAGATAAAAGTACTCCAGTTCCTTTGGCTTATACGTCCTCTCGCGAATAATCCATTCCATCATCTGTAAAATGCATTTAACACAATAGAGATTGAAGCTTTCCATATTCAGGCTACCTCGGATCCAATTATGAGAGCATCTAGATAAGGGTGCAATGTCGCTGAAATTTTCTTTAACATGGTAAAAGAGAAGGAAAAAAAATTGAAAATCATTAACAAATTTATGCCTTTAATTTTACAGTTCAGCCCTAGAGAAGGAGAATGTATACCTAAAAGGATGCTACTGAACTGGTAAATCTTTATAAAATATGATGTCTCCATTCATTTGGACCAACACAAAGTTGACCTTGTAGCTTCTACACTCACTTTAAATTTTTCTCAATATTTTCGCAAGAATCAATGATCGAGTGAATAAGAACCCTCTAGAGTCCGCTCATTTGATGCAAATAGCACATTTTGCCTTCAGCATCAAACTACCACCCATGAAAATAATACCAAGTAGAGAAGACATTCACCTCAAGAGCACGCTTGTTCGTCTGCAACTTCCTCAAACGATTAATAGCATGATATATTTCCCCTCTATGAATGGGGAAACCGTCCCCCATCCAACTCTGGAATGCACATCCGACTGGCTGTCCTCTAGGCAGCTTCTCAATTCTATAAGAAAGGCATTCTGCTTCTGCTTTTACAGGCAGGCTTCCCTTGGCAGACTTCTCAGTAGCTTCAGTGCCAAGGAAGCTGCAATAACTAAAAGGAACCTGAGTGAACAACGAAGATATACTGTGTGCTCGACGATAGATCGCCTGAATGCACCGGCTGCTTGGCCCAAAAGCCAGTGCTAGCATGAGTTTCAGGATTTTCTTGCTACAGTTGGCTGACAGTAAAGCAACCTTTTCTGCACCATATCCCTTGCAACTGGAGAGTTGAACTATGACTCATGTGACAGAACAACTAGTTCTGTCGTTAAGTTTTGTTCCTGTAGCAGGAAAAGAATATACAATAATGAGAGCAAACATACATCTCTAACTTCAGTCAGGTTCTGAGTTCTTGTATATCAGGATTCATAAACAATTATGTCCATCCATAGTTACTAAAACCCAAGAAAACTACATGTCAAAATCGGAGAGATGCATGCAAAATTTTATCTTATTTTAGCCTGATATGAAACAACACGAAGTTCCAGGCTGCAAATGATCCCGAGTCAGATGCCCGTGTATTCAACTTATCCTAAATAATTCGAAGTAAGATTGAGGGGGCCGGAGGGCGAGGGGTATGTGGAGGTAATATATGGGATCAAAATTGAAATGCGGGTGAAGGAAAATTTTGAAATTTGGTCCGGCATTCCTCCCCCACCTCTCATTCCCTCCCTCCGCTCCCCCTCTTCCCAAACAAAGCATAAGCATAATTTTTTTTTCATAAAACCCAACATGGTCCCAAGCTTTGACGATGACGTCCCGGACAGTTTGATATGGGGTCCCAATCCGACCGAACCCTTCTCGGTGGCTAGTGCTTGGAACCATATCAGGAAGAAAGGCCACCCTGCTCCGTGGCACTCCTTTGTTTGGAACCCTCATTTGGCTTCCAGACACTCCTTCCTTTTATGGATTGTGTCTTTAAACCGGCTTCCAACCCAGGTCTTTCTCATTCAAAACCGACGGATAGAATCTGGATTATGTGCTTTATGTCGCAATATCCCGGATTCCATCAACCACCTTTTCTTTGAATGCTCCACAACTAGTAGGCTTGCATACTTTTGGGCAACCAAATGCAACCTCCCATGGCGAAATCGTCCGTGGCCAGAGCTCATTTTGTGGGCTAACAAAGTTTGTGGAGGCCCTGCCTTTACTCATCAACTTGCTCGGTTCTCATTTGGAGCACTTTGCCACATTGTATAGATGGAGCGGAATAACTTTCTTTTCAGGAACAAAAGTATCTATATTCCAGGGATTTGCAAGCACTTGTCCAAATTGGTGAAGGACAAAGCGCTATCATTGGGTAAGGTTGCGGACACACCTGCAAATAGAAGAATTCAAAGGAGCTGGGAGCTCTCGCCTTCCATTTTTTCTTAAATGGTTGTAGTTATCAGTTTCTGTTTGGTTCGGTTGTTGTAGGCTTCTGTCTGGCCTTTTGTGTATTCTTCTTCCCCCCCTCCTTCTTCGGGTTCTTGTCCCTTAGAGGTTCGGTTGTTGTAGGCTTCTGTTTAGCCTTTTGTGTATTCTCCTCCCCCTCCCTTCTTCGGGTTCTTGTCCCTTAGAGGTTTTGCTTTTCCTTTGCGTCCTCTTGTATTAGGTGTTTCAGAAAAGTAATACAGCTTACCTTTAAAAAAAAAAAAAGACATCCTTATGTATTCAAAACCAAAACAGTCGGGTCCAGACTAGATACGATGCGAGTTCTTGGTAATCTACTTCCCCAACCTAAACTCTCCATAATTATGCGGGTCACATTAATAGGCCCAGACACGCTAATTTGGAAGGGAAAAGGTCACCAGTTAGCAAAGAGCACAGCACTCGGACAAAGAGAGACTGAACTGTCTCTGCAGCATTTCGTCGAGCACCGTCGATGCGGTCACGACCGAGAGAAGATGGTTCAACGACGGAAGAGTCACGCGCAACAACAACGTCACTGAAGCATTTCTGCAACAACAACACCGCCCCCGAATAACTACGGCATTACAGCTAACAGCAAAACCTTATGAACTCTTAAAACGGAAAAAAAAAACGATTCACTCCCGGAGGATCCGTTCAATT
The DNA here is from genome assembly GCA_031216185.1 of Syzygium aqueum. Classification (NCBI taxonomy): domain Eukaryota; kingdom Viridiplantae; phylum Streptophyta; class Magnoliopsida; order Myrtales; family Myrtaceae; genus Syzygium; species Syzygium aqueum. The sequence continues at coordinate 18,189,790 of CM062234.1, forward strand.
TGCAACGGAACCGAAATCGCGAAGCGGAATCCGCCGAAACCCGCAGCGCGCCGCCGCTGCCGCGTCGGAAGAGCCCGCGAAAACCCACACCGGCTCCGAGCTGGCAGGGGAGCTCAACTAGGACCACGGGTCGCGCCCCAGTGCAAGATTTCACGGCGCGCTGGAACGCCGAACGACGCTAGAATCGAGCAACACGACCGGCGAGCGGATCGGAGAGCAGAGAAGAAACGGACTCGCACCAAGAAGAGCGAGCGAATGGGAGGTGCGCAGTGACGTTCGTGCGAACGTGCTTCCTTCTCGAGAGAAAAGAACGCCAACGGTACCCGAACTTTCGTATAACGTGAAATATGATCTTTAAATATTTAATTTTTTTAATATATTTCATAAATTTTAGCTTAATATATAATATAATTTTTAAAATTTTAATTTGTTCAATATCATCTTTAAACTTTTAATATATATTTAATTTAGTCCATACATTGAACATTTTTATATAGTGCATGGACTATATTGAATACGTACCAAAAGTTTAGGGATCACATTAAATAAATTAAAAATTCAGGCATTACACTGAACACTAAGCTAAAGTTTGTGAACTACATTGAACAAATTAAAAGTACATTAAATATTAGGTCAAAATTCATGAATTATTTGTGTCATTATCTCTTCTTGAGACGATAATCTTTTATAGCATACTACTATTCTATAGGTTCTTTTTCATCAATTCTCTTTCTTTAGTCACTCACTATGCTTGTAGCTACTTGCACCCCCTCCGTATAGTCTTCCCGAAATCTTTAGAGGGTTTGCAGGAAATGCACGCTAGAAGTGCAATAACTTTTGTACGACGCTCACTTTGGTATCAATACTTTTCGCCGGATCACTTAAGTGTCAAATTGAAGAAAAAACGATTACTCAAATGCCTCCGATGACAAATTCCGATAATTCATCCCACGTGGTTTTCTTTTCAGGAAATTTTAGTGTCTCCGCGGCTTGTCCGACGTGGGACGATGGCATGGCGTTAAAACTCATCCTCCTCCTCCTCTCTTTTCTCCCTAATCCTAGAACATGGATCGCTTGGCCTGAAACTCAAGCTCTCTCGGAGTCGAGATTTATCTTCAATGACACTGAAACCCACTTCAAATCGACTCCAAAAGCGGTTTCTACCGCTCCAACTCCATCTTCTACAACAAGCGCAACTCATTCCCCAATTACAACCACCAATTAGTTGTCCCCGGTTCTCTCCCTCTCCCTAGGTCTTACTCCTTTTTTTCTATGCACATATATGCACGCTATTCACGATGATTGAACCCGAAACTTGATACTCCAATCACCGAAACTTGATACTCCTCCAATCCCTTTACCAGTAGGAGCCGCGTGCCTATTGGCCCTGGCTCTCTTAATTTGAACATATTATTTCTATATTTCTTTTTTCCAGCATCTAAACCTTCGTAACGGCTCTTTGTCACTATCGATTGTCAAAATTCCACTATAAAAATTGCAATTCCGGTGAGACAAAATCACACAAATAAGAGTTCCCAGAGGGAATGGGGAGGGGACAAAACCCAATTCGGAGGTAAAGAGTTTCTCCCGTGGGCTTTAGCAACCCAGTCCGCCATTGAGTTGGCCTCTCTTGTGTAATGAGTTTGGGTGGATTATCGGGTTCAAGTTTGTTTTTGCTAGGTACACTTACGTTTAGTTCCCAAAATCTTTGAGTTGCTTTCAAGCCGATGTGCTTCTAGAGATCCGTATGAAAACTAAGGGACCCCATCATGGGTGCAAAAACGACTAGCTATTATTTGAGTTAAGTACGCTATTTATCCTTTACCTCGTATCATCAAATGTGAAATTGGATCTTGAAACTTCTTATTTTGCCATCAAATCCTCTAAGTTGTTTTGTTTTTTTCTTTCACACAGTCGCAAAAAAGATTGTTGAGAAAGGTTATTGGCTTTGAGTGCATGATTTACTTACAAACACATGAAGGGACTCTTGTGATTTTGTGGATTGCATACTTTCTGAGGATAACGACCTAAAATAAGGTCGCTATCTACACAAAGTAGTCAACGTTATTCCAATGGGTACATGATTATGAGAAAACATGTAGAAGCAAAATCTTAGCTGTAGTACATGATTATGAGATAAGAAGACACACTCAGCCAAGTAGTAATCCACCAGAATCGTCTTTAGAAAGGCTTCAATGAATTGGCAATGTCAATGACAAATCGATACTTAACATCGGCTTTTAATATACGCTCCATGGCATTGTTCACATAATCCATAGGAATGAGCTCAATATCCGCGATTATGTTGTGCTTCGCTGCAAAATTAATCATCTCTTGTGTCTCCTTCATCCCTCCAATGCAGCTTCCTCCCACCATCTTTCTACCTGTCATTGGTCTTAATCGTTATTGTTTTTGCATTCATTAAACTCAGAAGTAATCATCTACTAAAACTAAACAGCATTAAAATTTGATCTTAAACACCAATTCTGTAGGTAGTTTTTTCCAAGTACAATAAAACTCAATAGACTTGCTTAGGCTTACCCATGAGGAGTGGGAATGCAAGTAGCTCAAGCGGCTTCTCTGGTGCACCAACTATGACAAGCTTTCCATTATTTTTCAAGAGACCGATCAACGGCAAAAGAGCATGCATAGCCGAGACTGTGTCAATAATACCATCCATTGTACCCATTGCAAGCTACAGTTTAAAAAGGATAATAACATAAATCTATATTCGGTTAACGTTATCTCTAAACATCATTAAAGAAAATAATCTGTCGTGACTATAACTGACCTCCATCTCTTCCGTGTTACTGCTAACCAAGAATGCATCGGCTCCCAAATGGTCCACGGCTTCCTTCTTTTTATTAGGTGAGGTACTTATCACGGTCACTTTGAGGCCCATGGCCTTAGCAAACTTTACAGCCATATGACCAAGCCCACCAAGCCCAACCACCCCTAAATGCATTCCGGCCTTATCAAGCCCGTGGTACTTCAATGGACTATAGACAGTGATCCCAGCACAAAGGAGGGGAGCACCACCATCAAGAGGTAAGTTGTCGGGGATTTTAATCACGAAGTGCTCATCCGATACCATGATGTCCGAATAGCCACCATAGGTGGTGGTTCCATCATAGTACTTTGCACCATAGGACAGGATCATTTTGGGACAGTAATTCTCAAGATCATCTTTGCAATTTGCACAAGAGTGACACGATCCGACCATACATCCAACACCCACTTTGTCCCCGACTTTGAATTTTGTCACTTTGGTGCCCACTTCGGTAACCACACCTACAATCTCATGCCTACATATAACAGCCAATTAGTATAATTAGTGGCTAAAACTGTCGTTTATTTATCTAAGAGAATCGAAAAGGATGATGGTTTTGAAAAATACCCGGGCACAACGGGATAAGAAGTTATTCCCCATTCGTTCTTGACATTGTGGAGATCGGAATGACATATACCACAATACAATACCTTAAAAGTTACATCCTTTTCTCCGGTGGCCCTGGAAAAAAGAAAATCAATGAATGTCAAGAAATAGATGTTCCCCACTGTTGTACTTTTAGATGCACCCAAAATAAGAATCAACGAAAAGAAAAACCCAAGTCACATTACCTTCTTGAGAACTTGAAGGGGGAGAGATGTCCAGAAGAGTCTCTGGCTGCCCATCCGAAAGCCTTCACTGGATGTTCATTCTCTGGTGACATTGCCATTTCACTGAGCTTGGACGAGCACGGCTTCAAACTAAACTGGAAGAGAATTCTGTAATCTGTGTGTATTGAGATGTGAAGAGAAAGGTGATGAGAGAGGGCAGTGAGAAGCGTGGTTTATATATAGGCCTTGGGAGATACAGGAAGAGGCGGTGATGACGTACTTGGTGAGCGAACTGAACCAGACATCGTGCGTACTCAGTGAGCGAACCGCACCAGACATCGTGCGTCATCGTCTCTTCCCATTTGCTTCACCAGTCGGCCATCGCACCCAACGTTCTTACCGTATACTTTTGTCTGCTCTGCTTGCCAGCTGCAGCAGCCCCAGAAGAGACATTATAAATCCTGTAGGTTTAAAATTCCACACATCAAAAGATTCCAACAAAAAGTAGGACATTCCACAAAATCCAAAACGATGAATTTAGAAATATCGATATTTTTTTTGGTATGAAAGTTGCCTAAAATGGAAATACGATAATTTTTTCCAATATTAAATACAATACATCGCGCATCTAATATTCTATAGAAACACTTGGTTGCCAACCCAGGCATGCGTACACGCCCCTCTTGACCGCGATCGGGGTCTTTGTGTCACCACAAATGTCTCCTCCCGCTTCTCGAATCATAAGCAAAAGTTTCCCGACATTGCTTACGTGCTACACTACGGCATGCGTGATTTCTTTAATCTCGAGCGATTCCCATTTGTTAGTGCCTCTTCTTCACGATTGATTATGACATGGACGTGACTGCTGAAGAACTTTCGGGATTGTTCGGACAAGGCGAAGTCCAACAGGGGAGCTTAGCATAAATAGTCACATAGTGCGTGACCAAACGGCCATAGCTTTTGAATCAAAGAAGTTACGGTACCCATAATAAATCCGGAAAATCCATTTCGGGCGCAAGCTATGAAGGAGCAATATTGCATTTTAAATAGATACCTATGTTGATCGTAATTACTTAATAATAATATCGATGTAATAGTTGAATTTTGTTACTATTTCGCATCTAATGATAAACCAAAAGGATATTAGATTCATCTATGTGAATATGGCACGATATAAACATATTTTGGGTATATATAGAATATTTGACTTATTATATCATTAATTGATTAGTGAAAATATAAATTATATGTAAAATGTTAAAGTATTTCGACGTGAGTATAGTATGTCGCGTGTTTTACTCATGTACGTTACGTTTTACACCAAAAGAAGGAATATTCTTCCGTAAGTTCGGCAACATTGGGCAGAATGAAGCTTTATTGAAAATAACATAAATATGTGTAAGTTACCGAAAAATACAAGTATTTTTCTAATAGAAATAGATATTTAAGTGGCCCAAACAGAATTTATTTAGGTAGGTTCGAGCTTGCCTTAGATTTTGGATTTTCGTGTTCTTTTTAGGGGGAAAAAAGATCCTACTTGGTTATTTATCGAGTTGCAAAGTTAGCAATTTGGATCCTAATGTTTAGCAAAATCAAAAAAAGTTAATGGTTTTTTTTACCCTATTTTGTTCTTCGGAAAATAAGTCGTGTTTTTCAGGTGCAAATATTTCTAAGAAAAATATCTTTGAGAAGTGAATGAATAGAAAATTTGTGCGATAGTTGCAAACTTATAATAGTTCTTAAATAACCGCAGAATTAATTTGCAGGATTCATCACAATAACAGACTAATAAAAAATTGAAAAACTCTTATGATGACTATAATTAAATAGATTGTCAAATTGAAGAAGAGAATGGTGGTTAACTGTCATAATAAGGCGATTCACGTGGAGAGCATCTTATAAGGAAAAGTTTTTTTACTAATAAAGAAAAACAAAAATTTATGCTAATAAAGCTCCGACATTTGGCATGATGGGATCTGATATTGGATTCCGACCAATAAATTGACGCTCCTTTGACATTATATAAATTATTTTTTTTTCAGGATGTTACATATATCTTAGCTAACAATATCGAACATGGTATGATTTTAACTGTTCCCAATTTTGGACTGTGATTATGATGATTCAAGCAAAAACAAAAGATAAATTTCTTCGTTTTTTGCGTTTGTTGGAAGTAAGTGTCACGAAACTCGACTGACCTGTTTGATGCACTACGAATAAATTTTCCAGGATCGTACGTTGAATCACTAGCGAACGATGGATGAATCTATTTCACGTTAGTCAGAATACAATCACAAGGAAAGTATTCTCAGTCCGCAGCGTTAATGCCGATTGTCTTTTCAAAATAGATACGGAATCCTTATTCGTCGTTTTTTGATGAAAAGAGAAGAGATAGAGAGAAAGAGTTATGTTCTTCAGAACTTACTTATCAATTTTTTTTTATTACATTATGAGGAAGTTACCTTAACTTCCATTAAGAGACTCCCATCGCACCTTTTCAAAAGGTGTCTCTCAGATACACTCATAATTAGAGCAAATGGTGCCCCTTGGACACACTTATCACGGGTAGATCGACGAAATATAACACTCTCACTCACACATGATGGGCTTGATGATGCTTTATCAAGAACACAAGGCATTCAACATTTATCTACCTTAGAAATATTTCATACTAGCAAGAAAGCCGTGCGACCAGTGAGTACACTTACACTTGAGAGCTCTAATTATGCACTTGTTAGGGACAACATAATGGCTATAACCCAAAAAGAAATAAACAATTGATGTCTCACAGTGCCCCAGACAAATTTTGTTACATCAGTCCAAGTATACCTATCCTTTAAAGGCTATACTTGACTTTTCTCAAAAACACCGTGTATTTACAATTATTTCTGAAGTCATTGAAGGTGAAATAATTGATCGACTGGTAAACAAATGTGATAGATGTAAAACAATAATAGTCTTCCTTCGCACTCATGTCTCTCTCCATTTCAAAACAACTGATTTCCTATATACGTTCCATAAAGCTATATCTATTCATGACTGCTTGTAACATGCTAAAGTAGCAACATTGATCTTCTATTTTGAGAATATAGTCAGAAGTAACATAGAACACAAAGTAAGGTAAATTATAAATTACCTTAAGGACTCACACGATAAATAAATAGGAATAATTGTACTCATCTCCCTTATTGGTCGAATAAAGCATATGTAGTATGAATTACATGCTATAGTGGATTTTTCTTTCTATAAGAGCATATGCTATTTATTAGACATATCCACTGTATGGATCTTAGCCTAAACATGGTCACGTGCTTCTCACGTACTCATGTTTAGTCCGAGTGCTAAATCAGCTCGCTTTCCACAGCGCCCAATTTAGTACTCGCATCCAGCTACCTTCAGACATATATAATTGTGGGACTATCATGTTCGGTCTTATCACATACGAATAACAGGCCTCATCTTGATTCCAATCAAGGCGACATTAAATCGTTTTATGTACTAAACTGCTCTTCCAGCATTTATAGTATATATCGGCTCATCTCAACCCACTTACTATAGCGTTTGAGCTTATTGCTCGTGTGAGTGAGCCAATCATTGCTTGATAACATACCTTTCAACAATATATGTGTGTTTATGCTAGTCTCATAAAATTATAATAATTGATAAAACATCAATTCATCAACAAACAAATATAATACATATACACACATAATCCAGTGATCCTCAACAATATTATATATTACATTCTATGTAACCCTAGAGATATCCCGTGGGTTAAGAACACGTCTCTAGGAACAGTATTCGTGAATGGATCGACAATCATCCTGTTGGTTGAAATATATTGCAGGACTACTTCCTTCTGCGCTATTATATCTCTAATGAAGTTATTATTTATGTTAATGTGCTTCGTCCTACCATGGTACTTAGGATCTTTCACATAAGCAATGGCTGCTTGACTATCGCAATATATTGTCGCTGGTCTTGGGACATCAGTGACACTGGATAAATTTTTCAAGAAACGTTTTAGCCATACTACTTCTTGCACTGCAGCAGAACATGCAATAAATTCAGCCTTCATTGTAGATAAAACTGTGCATGTCTGTTTCTTGCTATTCCAATAAACTGCACAATCATTAAGTAAGAACGCATATCTAGACGTCGATTTATGCTCATCTAGGTCTCCTCCCCAATCAGTATCAGAGTATCCTAATAAGCGTAAATCACTCCCTTGATAGCAAAGTCGATAGTCCATAGTGCCTTTCAAGTATCTCAAAATCATCTTAACTGCTTTCCAGTGTGCTTGACCAGGATTTGATTGATATCAGCTCACTAACCCCACAACATGACATATGTTGGGTTGAGTACACATCATAGCATATATAGCATATATCAAACTTCCAACGGCACTAGCGTAAAGAATAGTTATCATTTCTTTCTTTTCTTTTGGATGTTCAGGACACATGTTAGTACTCAGGCCTTTACCTTGTAGGGCAAGGGTATCAATGGGATTACAGTGCTACATAGTGAAGCGTTCAAGAATCTTCATTATATAAGACTCTTGTGACATAGCAAGGAATTTATTTGATCGATGTCTTTCAATCTTAACTCCCAATATATATGCAGCTTCTCACATGTCCTTCATTTCAAAATTAGAGGACAACTATTCTTTTATGGTTATAACCAAACCCTTGTCATTCCCAGCTAACAGAATATTGTCCACATAAAGAGATAAAATCATAAATTTATCTTCAAACCGATTAATAAACACACGGTGATTCTCTTCGATCATCGTGAACCCAAAGAAGTTATGGCTCATTGAAAGCGAAAATACCACTGTCTAGATAATTGCTTCAAGCCATATATTGAGCGATGAAGTTTGCAAACTTTACGCTCTTGACCTTCAGCAATGAAACCTATCGGTTGTTTCATATAGATTTCTTCATCTAATTCTCAATTGAGAAATGATGTCTTCGCATCCATTTAATGTAATTCTAGGTCCAAATGTGCAACAATGGCTAGGATAAGGCATATGGAGGCAAACCTTACAACCGGTGAAAAAGTTTCCTCATAGTCTACACCTTCTTGTTGAGTATAGCCTTTCGCCACAAGGCGAGCCTTATACTTTTCAATAGATCCATCTGATCTTCACTTAATCTTGAAAACCCATTTGTTTTCAATAGTCTTACGATGGGGGGACAGATCAACCAAGTCTCAAACGTGATTTGTCCTCATAGACTCCATTTCGTTTTCCAAAACTTTTCTCTATTCTTCCTTGTTAGAAAATGAAAGAGCCTCTTGAACTGTTTTAGGCTCCGCATTGTCTTGTGAAGTAATCAAAAATGCTTCCCCTTCAATTTCAAATGGACGACGGGAAATACTTTTATAATTACTTTTACACAACTAAACTTCTTGAGAATTCAGCTCGTTAGGTGACGCTACACTCCCACTAAGTCTTGTATGTTGAGGTAAATCTATATTTCCCTCAATAACATTAGTGGGTGTGTTATCGGGATCTGCCATCTCATATAATTAGAAGTCCTTATCAATCTCACCTCCACTAGGAAAATCGTTCTCCAAGAACGTGATATCTCGTGACTCCATTTCAGTCACACTTCCATAAGCTTGTTCACCTATGAACACATACCCTTTGAAGTGTTCAAAGTATCTAATAAAGATACACTTCTTCCCTCGGGGGCCTAATTTGCCATATTTATGGAAAGAATCATGAACATATGTTGCACACTCCCAAGGTCGTAGATTACTTAAGCCTAGTTTTTTACCAGTTCACAATTTATAAGAGGTGGAAGCAACTGACTTAGAGGGCACACGATTAAATATATAGGCAGCAGTCAATAACGCATCTCCCTAATATGAGATAAATAGATTTGCCTGCGTCATCATAGACTTAATCATTTCCAATAGAGTTTTATTCATTCTCTCTGCAACCCCATTTTGTTGCGGAGTACCAGGAATAGTCAATTGTCTTACAATTCACTTTTCATCACAAAGAGCCTTGAACTGTTCAAATAGATACTCTCGTCCTCGATCTGTTCTCAATGTTTTTATTGTTTTGTTCAACTGATTCTTTACCAAAGTTATAAACCATCTAAACCAATCCAATGCTTTGGACTTATGGGAGATCAGAAAAAATATAACCGAAACACGTGAAGTCATTTATAAAAGTGATGAAATATGAGGCTCCATGCCTCGCCCTCACATTTAATGGACCGCAAATGTCAGAATGTATGAGTTGTAATGGAAGTTCAGCTCTGATTCCTTTACCAAATACTTTTCTAGTTGTTTTTTCCGCTAGACAATGTTCACATACCGGTAGTTCAATATTTCAGGCTGTATCCGACAATACTCCACAAATGCTCCCCAATCTTTAGCTACGTGGTTTATTGCTCCTAAGTCTACAGCCCACATTGGATGAGATTCAGCAAACATTACAGTGCTAAAAACAAAAGCATTACTCAAAATAATAGAGTAATATGGTACCTTTTTCAGCTCAGTACATTCACGGGCGAAGTGGCCCAGTTTACCGCAATTATAACACTTCATCTTGGCCTTGTCCTTCTTCCCTCCCCGCTTCTTGCGTCGAAAGGTCTTAGCTCTCTTGAGTACCTCATCAGTCTCTTTCCTTTTGTTGTTGAATTTATGGTTCCTCTTGCATTTAAAGCTTGAAGCTTTGCTCGAACCTGATTTAGCAACATAAGCATGGGTAAAGGATTTTGTTGCCTCTAGGGCACATCTTCTAATTCCAAATGACGAGCAATATCGTTAAAAGTGACGATATTCTCATTGTGCGTCATATTGATTTTCATATGTTCCCAACTGTTAGGAAGAGACATTATAATAGCTTGAACTTGTTGTTCATTAGTTAGGATATGACTTGCCGACTTCAGCTCACGTTTCATGTTTAACATCTCTCGAAGATGCTGCCTCGTCATTAGATTTGAGCACTTCCGATATGTGTCAAATTTGATGGTAAGCCTCTTCAACTCAGTGGCAGACGCACCCCCAAACTTATCTTTTAAGGCAACCCACATTACTTGAGCTTTGTCATAACATTCAAACTTACACATGAGATCATCTTGTATACAACTCAGCAAAACTTACACATGAGATCATCTTGTATACAACTCAGCAACTTGATGTGAGTAATGCTATTTTTTTTCTAAGCTTGATAAGTTTCTTGATCTCTTCTGTGTTGAGTAGAAGTTTCATACTCAGGTTCATCCATAGTGTGGTTGAGCGTTTCCAAAACCTCTTGTTCCTCAAAGATATACTGAACTTTTTGGTGCCAAATATCATAATTGTCACAGTTCAGCTTCTTACTCTTGTTGAGGTCTGCCACAATGGTTTTGGATGTCAAAACCATAAGCAACTTGATGTGAGTAATGCTATTTTTTTTTCCAAGCTTGATAAGTTTCTTGATCTCTTCTGTGTTGAGTAGAAGTTCCATACTCAGGTTCATCCATAGTGTGGTTGAGGGTTTCCAAAACCTCTTGTTCCTCAAAGATATACTGAACTTTTTGGTGCCAAATATCATAATTGTCACAGTTCAGCTTCTTACCCTTGTTGAGGTCTGCCACAATGGTCTTGGATGTCGAAACCATAAGCAATTTATACTACACATTGACATAATAAACACAGAATCAATACTGGCACATTTTCCATATAAACACACATTTTAATTTGCAGCAAAGACAAACTAAATTAATGATAATTCAACAAAAGATATCGAAATGAAAGTTCACTATGTTCCTAATCAGTTTCGACGTACAATTGTTCTACTATCATTAACTTGTTTAATTTGCGCAAATTTTAAGTTCTAGGTGAAAACTCCTTTGAACTTTACCAACCTATGAACTCCCACTAGAAAAAATGATTACGTGACCTCACATAATGGTCACCAAATTACAAATATTTCATTACATGAAATATAATCATATGCAGAATTCAAGACATAATAAAAAAAAACAATGATCTCCAGCCATGGTTCGAGTAAGTTCGGAACTGAAATTGCAAGCACGTTAAGCCTTATAAACATGCTATCAATGAAGCATGCTCTACACAATCTATATGTGGTCATTTACATGTAAGCCAACTTCTGTATTTCCAAAATCATAGGAAAATACAAATAAAAATGCCATAATACCCCCAAAAAATACGTGTATTTAGGGTTCCGTACGCATTTTTATACCTTTAAAAGCTTCAAACATATAAAATATGGTTAATACCACGAAAAACCCTAAACTGGTACACTTGTGACAATTTTACCCTAAACTATTTTTTTAACCATAAAAAACCCCAAACTGGTACACTTGCGACAATTTTACCCTAAACTATTTTTTTGATCACCAAAAACCCCAAACTGGTATACATGTGACAATTTTACCCCAAACTAATTTTTTAATATTATTTTTTATTTTTCAGTTTTTTTATTATTTTTTTATTTTTTTATTTTTTTTTTCTTTGTGTTTAATCTCTTGCTGGTCGCCGGACCGACGACCAGCCAGAGGCGCAAGTCGGCGAGGGCCCGGCCCGGCCGGCCGCTGGCGAGGCTCGACCTCGCCGTCGTTGAGTGAGGTCGAGCCTCACCAGCGGCTGGCAGGGTCGGGCCCTAGCCAGATCTGGCGGGCTCGACCTTACCGTTGCAGGGCGAGGTCGACCTCGCTGGCGTTGGGCGAGGTCGAGCCTTGCCAGATCTAGCGAGGGCTCGGCCCCGCCGTTGCAAGGTGAGGTCAGCCTCGCCGGCGTTGGGCGAGGTCGGCCTCGCCCGGCAACGGCGAGGTCGAGCCTCGCCAGATCTGGCAAGGGCTTGGCCCCGCCGTTGCAGGGTGAGGTTGTCCTCGCCGTTGCAAGGCGAGGCCGACCTCGCCCTGCAACGGCGGGGCCGAGCCCTCGCTAGATCTGGCGAGGCTCGACCACATCCTTATCAGGCAAGGCCGACCTCGCCCTACAACGGCGAGGTCGAACCTCACCGGATTTAGCGAGGGCCCGACCCCGCCGGCCGCTGGCGAGGCTCGACCTTGCCGGCATTGGGCGAGGCGGACCTCACCGTTGCAAGGCAAGGCCGGCCTCGCCCAACGCCGGCGAGGTCGAGCCTCACCGGCTTGCGCCTCTGGCAACACAAAAAAAATAAAGAAAAAATAAAAAATTCGAAATATAAAAATAATATTAAAAATTTAGTTCGGGGTAAAATTGTCACATGTATACCAGTTTGGGATTTTTTATGATCAAAAAAATAGTTCAGGGTAAATTTGTCACAAGTGTACCAGTTTGGGGTTTTTTATGGTCAAACAAATAAGTTGGGGTAAAATTGTCATAAGTGTATCAGTTTAGATTTTTTTATGGTATTAATCCTATAAAATAATTATACCACAATGTATATAATTCAATACGAACACAACGGCACCAACCACGCTCCAATTGGAGCTTCCACGCGCCCACATGTGCCATTTGAATACGCAGCACGTGTAGTTCACGCTCTAGGGCTCCAAATCGGTTCTTAACCCGATTTGACTAGTCAAATCGGTTCAACCGTTTACCGGTCCGACCGATTGACCATTGACCGGTCAATGGGTCGGGTCGGTAACTGGGTGGGGTTATCCCGGATGGGTCGGTTCGTCGGTCGGCCGATTGCCAGAGGGTCGGTTTGCCGGCGAGATGACGCCATCAATGACGTTAACGTGTCAGTTACCGATAGTTTTGCTGACGTCATCACGCGCCGATTGGCCGATGCGCGCACGGCGCTCATGCGTTGGCAGCGTTAGCACATTGGGAGCGTCTGCATCTTCCAGCGGCGTGTCACCCACTGTTTTGATCGTCTCGATGAGTACTTTCACCTTGTTTGATGAAAATTAATTTTCTCTGGACAAATTTTTCGAAAAATGATCAGAACAAATCCAAAGTTTATCTTCCAAACCCGTTCTTTGCATCCAATTTCGTTTTCGATGATTCATGTGCAATTTCCAAGCAATGAACATCCAAACGATATGAAGTTCATCTTCTCAATTCCCATATCAAAAAACAAGCGTAAAAATTCAACAAAAAAACAAGATAGAGATCATAACGATGCTCTGACACCAATGTTGAAAGTAAGTGTCAGGAGACTCGACTAACCTGTTTAATGCACTACGAACAAATTTTCCATGATCGTACGTTGAATCACCAGCGAACAATGGACAAATCTACTTCACGTTGGTTCGAATACAATAACAAGAAAAGTATTCTCGTTCCACAGCATTAATGCCGATTGTCTTCTCAAAATAGATACGGAATCCTTATTCATCGTTCTTTGACGAAGAGAGGAGAGATAGAGAGAGAGAGAGAGAGAGAGAGAGAGAGAGAGAGAGAGAGTTCTATTCTTCAGAACTTACTTATCTCTTCTGTTTTATTACATTTTGAGGAAGTTACCTTAACTTCCCTTAAGAGACTCTCCCTGCACCTCTTCAAAAGGTATTTCTCAGACACACTCATAATTAGAGCAAATGGTGCCCCTTGGACACACTCATCAAGGGCAGACTGATGAAATATAACACACGGGTCAACTCAGGTCAAACATAGTTGACTCGACTCAACCATTAAATTATTTGAGCAATGTCAGAGATACTAAGATTTGTCTACGAAATTTATTTATTAAGTGATGCAATTGTTTGTAAGTATATGTTTAAGTCAGTGGCCTTTTAAGCACACAGCCAAATTATGTCACAGACAAATTTGGAAGATGAATCTTAGTATGTCTATGATGTTCAAATTGTTTCCATTCATTGCATTTATAATATAGAATCATAGAAATTTTATACTTCTTCCATGACTAACATGATGAGAGATATTGTGTAACTTTGAATGTTTCAACTTTTCAATTGTGATTCAAATGCAAAAAAGAAAAAGAAGCTTATTCTCATGTTGGATCAAATAGGATTAAAAATTGGTTGACTCGATCCAACCCAACTCAGAAATTTACAGATCAAGGCACGTTGACTCGGTTATTTTGTGTGTTGTAAAAATACTATAGATACCCTATTTTCAAAGCGGGTTTGCGTGGATTATCGGATTCAAGTTCGCTTTTGCGGGTCTACTTATATCTAGTTCCCAAAATCTTTGAATTGTTTTCAGGCCAATATGCGTCTAGATTCCCGTATGAAAATTAGGAGACCCCTTCATGGGTGCAAAAGTGATTGGCTATTATTTGAGTTAAGTACACTATTTAATAGATTTATACTTTTAACTCTCATCATCAAATGTGAAATTGGATCTTGAAACTTCCTGTTTTGCGATCAAATCCTCTAAAGTCGTTTAGTTTTTTTTATTTCACACAGTTCACAAAAAGATTGTTGGGAAAGGGTATTGGCTTTGAGTGCATGATTTACTGGCAATACATAAAAAGGCTCTCGTGAGTATGTGGATTGCATATTTTCTGAGGATAACAACCTAAAACAAGGTTCCTATCCATACAAAGTTGCCAACCTTATTCCAAAGGGGACAATGAAGTCATGTCACGATGCTAAGTAGAAGCGAAATCTTATTTGTAAAACATGATTATGAGAAAACAAAATAGGGAAAGCTAATCTTCATCTACGCTCAGCTAAGTAGTAATCCATCGGAGTCATCGTCAGAAACGCTTCAATGAATTGGAGACGGCAATTACAAATCGATACTTAACATCTGCTTTTAATAGATGCTCCATGGCAGTGTTCACATAATTCATAGGAATAATCTCAATATCCGCCACTATGTAGTACTTTGTTGCAAAATTAATCATCTCTTGCATTTCTTTCATCCCTCCAATGCTAATTCCCCCCACCATCCTTCTACCTGTTATTGATCTTATTTATTACTGGTTTTTGCATTCGTGAAACTCAGAATCAATCATCTGCTAAAACTAAAAAGCATTTCATCTAGTAGATGAATTATGAAGGTAGTTACCCTTATCTCTATACATCATCAAAAAAAAAAATCTTTGGTGACTATAACTTCCATATATTATGTACTATAGCTAACCAAGAATGCACCAGCTCTCAAATGGTCAACAGTTTCCTTCTTTTTATCAGGTAAAGTACTCATGAGGATCACTTTGAGGCCCATATCCTCAGCAAACTTTACAGCCATATGCCCAAGTCCAAACCCCAATCCCCCCCCCCCAAAATGCATTCTGGCCTTATCAAGCTCATAGTACTTCAATGGATTGTAGAAAGTGATCCTAGCGCAAATGAGAGGAACACCATCGTCAAGAGGCAAGTTGTCGAAGATTTTAATCATGAAGTGTTCATCTGATACCATAATGCCCGAGTAGCCACCATAGGTGATGGTTCCATCGTAGTAATTTGCACCATAGGACAAGATCATCTTGGGGCAATAATTCTCAAGATCATCTTTTCAATTTGCACATGAGTGACATGAATTGACCGTACACCCAACCCCCACTTTTGAATGAAAGGTAGATCCAACTGGATATGTTGACGAGTCCGGACTTGAACTTTCCCTTGGCAATCTCCTGAAATGAACGTATTGGGCTTTTGCTACGCGCTCTTAACAAATGGTATTAGAGCAGATGGTTGATTGGTGCTCCATCCCAATCTATTTCTGTGTTTGATGAATATCTCAAGAAAGAAATCTAGATGTTGTGGCGTAACAAAGCAGGCCTGATGGCAGACTTTATGGTTTGGTCTAGAAAAAGAGATTAGGGATGAAGTTGAGCGTTCATGGAGATTCGAGTTTGAGATATCCTGCTACCAGTTGTTAGGATCGTGAATCTTTCAAGAGAAAAAATAAAGAAGAAGACAAGCTAATTTTTACGTGAACCCCTTTCATAATCAGATTGGAAAAAATCATGGTGCGGCACTAAGCAATCTCTTCAGTATTGGTATCAGAGTTACAAGTTCGAAGGTTACAATCTTTAGCATTTGATTTCTTGGAATTCGCACTTGATCAAATCTAAGGACTCCATGTCCATGGTGTCATAACCACCGCTTCCAAACTTCATGCCAATATCGGCCGACAGTTACACCAAATGGGAGGACCATGGGGGGCATGGTTTCATTCTCCAGCTTCGGAGCTTGGATGGCCATATGCCCTTCTTGGCATAACTGTCAGGTGATATTGGGCAAAAGGACACTATTGGTGCCATAACTTGTGTACGGCGATCACTTTAGTGCCATAACTTTTTTTCGGATCACTTTGGTGCTAACTTTTTTGAAAAACGATCACTTTAGTGTCAATGCTGATGTGGCTCGCCAGAAATCCTACGTGGCGCTGACATGGCTCGCCGGAGAGATCCAGTCAGCATTAAAAAATATATATAAAAAAAAGAAAATACCACAAAAATTAATTTTTTTCTGTTTTTTTATTTTTTTCTTCTCCGGCGAGACTGCCCTCGCCGGCGTCGGGCGAGGGCGGCCCTCGCCGGCCCAGACGAGGGAAGCCCTCACCGGATCTGGCGAGGGCGACCCTTGTCGGTGTTGGGCGAGGGTCGCCCTCGCCTGAGTCGAGCGTGGGCGACCCTCGCCGGCCCAGGCGAGGGCTTCCCTCGCCGGTGTTGGGCAAGGGCGGCCTTCGCTTGGGCCGGCGAGGGCAGCCCTCGCCGGCGTCGGGCGAGGGCGACCCTCGCCCGACGTCGAGCGAGGGTCGCCCTCGCCGGCGTTGGGCGAGGGCGACCCTCGCCGGCGTCGAGCGAGGGACGCCCTCGCCGGTGTCGGGCGAGGGCGACCCTCGCCGGCGTCGAGCGAGGGAAGCCCTCGCCTGGGCCGGCGAGGGTCGCCCACGCCCGACTCAGGCGAGGGCGACCCTCGCCCGCCCAGGCGAGGGCCGCCCTCGCCTGGGCCGGCGAGGGTCGCCCACGCCCGACTCAGGTGAGGGCGACCCTCGCCCGCCCAGGCGAGGGCAGATCTCGCCTGGGCCGGTGAGGGCAGCCCTCGCCCGACGCCGGCGAGGGCCGCCCTTGCCGGCCCAAGCGAGGGCTTCCCTCGCCCGACGCCGGCAAGGGTTGCCCTCGCCGGAGAAGAAAGAACAAAAAAAGAAAAAATTAAAAATTTTGAAAAAAAAGCCACATCAGACTATTTTTTAAAAAATATAAATGACACGTCAGCATTTTGGCCGGAGTCACTAAAGTGATCTATTTTTTCCGATTTTAGCACCAAAGTGATCCGAAAAAAAGTTATGGCATCAAAGTGATCGCCGTACACGAGTTATGGCACCATTAGTGTCCTTCTGCCGATGATATTGGCGTGAAATTTGGAAGCGGAGCTTATGACACCAAGGACAATGGAGTCCTTAGATTTGATCATGTGTGAATTCCAAGAAATCAAATGTTGAAGCTTGTAACTCTGATATCGATACTGAAGAGATTGTTTAGTGTGGCATCATGGTTTTTCCTTTTTTGGTTTTGAAAGGGTTCCATGTAAACATTCGCTTGTTGTCTTTTTTATTATTTCTCTTCAAAGATTCACGTTTCTAAACTTTGTCGCCGATTTTGAATTTTGTCACTTTGGTGCCCACTTCCGTGACCACACCTACAATTTCATGCCTACATACAATGGCCAAGTAGGATAATTATTGGCTAAAAAATGTCATTTATTATCTAAGAGAACCAAAAAGGATGATGTTTTTAAAAAACTCATAACCGGGCACTACCAGATAAGAAGTTATTCCCCATTAGTTTTTGACTTGTGGAGATCGGAATGACATAAACCACAATATAATACTTTAAAAGTTACATATATTTTATCCAGTGGCCCTATAGATGTTCCCCTCTGTTGTATATTTAGATGCACCCAAAATATGAATCAACGAACAGAAAAAACCAAGGCATGTTACCTTCTTGAGAACTTGGAAGGGAGAGAGATGTCTTGTAGAGTCTCTGGCTGCCCATCCAAAACCCTTCCCTGGATGTTCATTCTCTGGTGACATTGCCATCTCGCGGAGCTTGGACGAGCTCTGCTTCAAATCCAAACTGGAAGAGAATGGCGTAAATAGAAACTTTGCGTAACAATCAAGAACTTACGATAGTTTTTAAATAACCGCATAATTAATTTGCTCGATACATCATAATAATAGATTAAACAGAAATTGGAAAACTCTTAGAATGACTATGATTAAATAGATTATCAAATCGAAGAAAAGAATGTTTAAAAATCATAATAAGGCAGACCACGTAAAGAGTATCTTACAAAGAAAACACTATACCAGTTACTTTTTTTGCTAATAAAGAAAAACAAAAATTTATGCCAATAAAGCTCCGACATTTAGCATGGTGGTATCCGATTTTAGCTTTCGACCAAAAAAGTGACAACTCCTTTGACATTATAAAAATTATATCTTTTTTTCAGGATATTACATTTATCTTAGTTAAAAATATCCAACATTGTAAAATTTCAACTATTCCCAATTTTCAATTGTTGTTATGATGATTCAAGCAAAAACAAGAAATAAATTTCTTCATTTTTTTGGGTCAACTCAGTTCAAACATAGTTAGCCTGACCCAACTAATAACCCTACTAGTAAATTATTTGAGTAAATTAGAGATACTAAAATTCATCTGCTAAATTAATTTATTAAGTGATACAATGCTATGTAGTTTTTGTTTAAATCATTGGCCTTTTAAGCACTCAACCAAATTTTGTCATGAACAAATTTAGGAGACGAACCTTAGTAAGTTTGTGATGTTCAAAGTGTTTCCATTCATCACATTTACAATACGGAATCATAGAAAATATATGGTTCTTCCATGACTAACAAGACGGGATCTTGTGTAACTTCGAATGTTTCCAATATCTTTTAATTGTTTTCAAGCCAATACTCTTCTAGATTCCATCAATGGGTGCAAAAATGACTGGCTATTAGTTGAGTTAAGTACACTATTTATCCTATAACTCGTATCATCAAATGTGAAATTGGATCTTCAAACTTCTTATTTTGCTAACAAATCCTCTAAGTTGTTTACTTTTTCTGTTTCCCACGGTCACAAAAAGATTGTTGAGAAGGCTATGGGTTTGAGCGTACGATTTACTTACAACACATAAAGGAACTCTTGTGATTATGTGGATTGCATACCTCCTGAGGATAACGACCTAAAACAAAGTTGCTATCTATACAAAGTAATCAACGTTACTCCAAAAGGGGACAATGAAGTGATGTCACGATACTAAGTAGAAGCAAAATCCTAGTTGTAAAACATGATTATGAGATAAACAAGATAGGGAAAGCTAATCTTCATCTACGCTCAGCCAAGTAATAATCCATCGGAACCATCATCAGAAAGGCTTCAATGAATTGACAATGTCAATGACAAATCGATACTTGACATCTGCTTTTAATAGACGTTCCATGGCAGTGTTCACATAATCCATAGGAATAAGTTCAATATCCGCAACTATGTTGTGCTTCGCTGCAAAA
The DNA here is from genome assembly GCA_031216185.1 of Syzygium aqueum. Lineage (NCBI taxonomy): Eukaryota > Viridiplantae > Streptophyta > Magnoliopsida > Myrtales > Myrtaceae > Syzygium > Syzygium aqueum. The sequence continues at coordinate 18,209,788 of CM062234.1, forward strand.
TCAATCATCTCTTGGGTCTCCTTCATCCCTCCAATGCCACTTCCTCCCACCATCTTTCTACCTGTCATTGGTCTTGTTTGTTATTGTATTTGCATTCGTGATACTCAAAAAGCATTAAATTTTGATCGTAAACACCAATTATGAAGGTAGTTTTTTTTTTCCAAGAAGTACTACCAAACTATAAGACTTGCTTAGGCTTACCCATGAGGAGTGGGACAGCAGGTAGCTCAAGCGGCTTCGTTGGTGCACCAACCATGACAAGCTTTCCATTAGTTTTTAAGAGACCGATCAACGGTAAAACAGCATGCACAGCTGAGACTGTGTCAATGATGCCATCCATCGTACCCATCGTAAGCTATAGTTAAAAAAAGATAATAACATAAATCTACATTTGGTTGACCCTATCTCTATACATCATCAAATCAAAAAAACCCGTTGTGACTATGACTTACTTCCATCTCTTTCGTGTTACTGCTAACCAAGAATGCATTGGCTCCCAAATGGTCCACGGCTTCCTTCTTTTTATTAGGTGAGGTACTTATGACGGTCACTTTGAGGCCCATGGCCTTAGCAAACTTTACAGCCATATGACCAAGCCCACCAAGCCCAACCACCCCTACATGCATTCCAGCCTTATCAAGCCCGTAGTACTTCAATGGACTATAGACAGTGATCCCAGCACAAAGGAGAGGAGCAACACCATCAAGAGGTAAGTTGTCGGGGATTTTAATCACGAAGTGCTCATCTGATACCATGATGTCCGAGTAGCCACCATAGGTGGTGGTTCCATCATAGTACTTTGCACCATAGGACAGGATCATTTTGGGACAATAATTCTCAAGATCGTCTTTGCAATTTACACAGGAGTGACACGATCCAACCATACATCCAACACCCACTTTGTCCCCGATCTTGAAATTTGTCACTTTGGTGCCTACTTCAGTGACCACACCTACAATTTCATGCCTGCTTATAATGGTCAATTAGTACAATTAGTGGCTCAACACTGACAGTTTATTTATCCAAGAGAATCGAAAAGGATGATGATTTTTAAAGTCATACCCGGGCACTACAGGATAAGAAGTTGTACCCCATTCATTTTTGACAAAGTGGAGATCGGAATGACATATACCACAATACAATACCTTAAAAGTTACATCCTTTTCTCCGGTGGCCCTGGAAAAAAGAAAATCAATGAACGTCAAGAAATAGATGTTCCCCACTGTTGTACTTTTAGATGCACCCAAAATAAGAATCAACGAAAAGAAAAAACCAAGTCACGTTACCTTCTTGAGAACTTGAAGGGAGAGAGATGTCCTGAAGAGTCTCTGGCTGCCCATCCGAAAGCCTTCACTGGATGTTCATTCTCTGGTGACATTGCCATTTCACTGAGCTTGGACGAGCACGGCTTCAAGCTAAACTGGAAGAGAATTGCGTAATCTGTTCGTGTTTTATGAGATGTGAAGAGAATGGTAACGAGAGAGGGGAGTGAGATGCGTGGTATATATAGGGCTTGAGGAGATACAGGAAGAGGTGGTGATGACCCGACATGGAAATAAAATTTGAGAAAATGATTAAGATACGAAAAAAAAAATAAGCGTCTTCACCGAGACAAATGTGCCCTCAATAGAAATGAAAGTAGAAGATCCGGAAACCCAAGATAAAGAGAAGCATCTCGACCATGACACATGTGCCTTCAAAACTAGGGGCGTGCACTCTGTCCGGTTCAACCGAAAACAGGATCGAACCGGCCCCTCTCCCTCTCTCGTCAGCGGCGCTTTCTTAGATCTAGCCCATCTCTTTCTCTCTCTCTCCAGTCTCTCCAGAGGTGCCGCTCGATCTTTTTCTCTCTTGAATCTCGCCATGTTGCCTCGTCTCATCTATCTCGGTCTTGCGGGTCACGGCCTTTGTCAATTTCTTCCACAGTTGTGTGTTTAAAACATTGCTATACTGATTATTTAATGGATTATTTGTTGAAAGTTTCTTCCTAGACATATAAATGTGGAATTCTATTTATAGCTCGGATGCAAAAGTGTGAGGTCCAATTACTTGAAGATCCATTGAGGATACGAATGATAACCATTTTATTTCCCTATTTTTCTTTTTCTTTTTCTTTTTTTTTCTTTTTCTTTTTCTTTTTTTCCCATGAACAGGTTTGGAATAAAAATTCATTTGGTAAAATAATTTCATTTTTTTTATTTCTGGGACAAATTTTGGCCCACAAATAGATTTGGAACAGAAATGAGAAGTTAAATTTTTTTTACTTTTCTATTTATGAAACAAAAATAGAAATAAACTTTACAAAAAAAAAACAAAAATAGAAATAACAACTCTCTTTTATTGCTTATCCTTACCGCACATCGCCGCCCACCGCCGCCCACTAACCTCTAACCACCGGCGGTCCGTCACCACCTGTCGTTGCCTCCACTTGCCGGCCAGCCATCCACTATCGCCTACCACACGCCGATTGCCCGCCCTAGCTCGCTAGCCATCCGCCATCGCCCAACACCACCGCCGCTCGTCGACTATCCACCACCACCCGCCGCCGCCTTTCACCGGCCATCTGTCGCCACTCCCGATCGCCGCTCACCAGCCATCCGCTGTCACCCGTCGCCACCACCGCTCGCCAGCCAGCGGGAATAGAAATTTTGCATCGTTATCAAACGAATTTCTATTTCGGAAACAGAAATTTTGTATCGTTATCAAACGCTACTTTTTATTCGAAAACTCGTCCGAAAAAAAAAAAGAAACATATTTTTTAATTTCTAGCCAGAAAAAGGGTCGGGGAAGAGAAATGTTGTTATTCACGTCCTAAACATCCGGCTAGGCACGGTACGTCACTCTAGCGGGCCTTGCTGGCCCACGTGCCAAATTTGGGCACGTTATACGAGGGCCAATTTTTTTTGTATAACTTAATTTGAAATTAAAGTTCTAAAAGTTAAAAAATATTCCAAGAAAAAGTAAGTAATTCCACAAAATCCAAAAAAGAAAAAAGAATTTAGAAGAACGCATATTTTTCAGAAAAAATTTCACAAAATCGAAGTACACTAAATTTTTTCCAATATCAAAACAATACATCATACATCAAACACCGATGTATATTAATAACAGTTGACATTTGACTTTCCATACTTACACTTGCCCGGCTGGCAAGGCTACCTACAAGCCTCCCTTGATAGGGATTGTGCTCCTTGTGTCACCTTGCTTCCGTTTGAAATGCGTTTAACCAATAGACTTTGGTGATTTACTTGGCTAATTACCTACTTCAGAAAAGGGATTACACATTCGAATCTCAGATTACCTTCCTCTCTGGTCAGAGGTCGAGCCCTTCTGCCAACCTGTGACAGCAGGACCTCCAATCACAATAACCCAAAACCCTGCAAAAAAAGAAACTTCCACTCGAATAAAGCCCGTCTCAAGTATGATTGCGCACACAGATTTACGCATCTGATCATCTCATCCTAGTTTAGACTTGGAAACTCTGTGCTTATACTTGAAGCCCTCTAGGAATAAAAATAATCCTTTACCATAACGTGATGGGATCCTAGAAGGCAATCGTAGATGCTCTATGAGGTAGAGAATTGGGTAAGGCAAGTCCTTTTTGGCGACGTTAAGACCGTTCTTTCCTCCGCCAGTAACGTCGTGCTCGTCTTTTGCTGTCATTTCACAATCAGATATAAATGCCGAGACCGCTACTCTTATACGGTCGTCTCTTACGTTATCGTTTTGAAATATCGTAGGGTTAATTGGTCCCCTAAGGCCGACCCTTCCCATGTCCCTACAAAGTATATGCCTTCACTGTCCGACCGATGAATATCTACGTCTTCAATTAAGTCCATCACCTATCACTGACTCAGTCCCGGCGAAGACGCGTGTTATCTGTCCACAAGACCCCGTGCGTTGGCCCGCTTGTTTCCACATGATCTCCTACGTCCCCACTTAAGAGATGCCTCTTTGTCTGAAAAGTCTTAGCACTTCCTCATCGACATTGGCCTGAGTTGATATCATATTCGAAGCCGCGATCGATAGACAACCAGTGACATCAATTCTTATTAACTTGAACTCTCTGACATCAAAGTTTGAATATATCGCCACCTTATCTGTCTAGATTTTTCTTGATTAGTCTTAATCTTTCGTGTTTCAATGACTAGTTAATGTGATTGTTCGTATTCAGTCTTGACTTTTTGTGTTTCGATGCCTAGTTAACATCAGATAAATGTATAGTCATTTACGAGCCATATCAAGAGTCATGTATTATGCCTATATAAAGGCAAGTATGGTCGAAGTATTTGTAAGGTGAATCAAGTCATAATAAAATAGTTTATTCCTCTTCTCTCCTTGAGTGTTTTTCCTTGAGAGCTACCAATTAAAGTCTTTCACCTTCGAGAGTTGCCGACGATTGTTACCGACAATTGAGGCTTTCTCTTTCAAGTGTTACGCCTCTAAAGCTCAACAAGTGGTATTAGAGCCCAGAAGTTGGGGACCCATTGTACGTGAGCAAACGGTTAGGGACCGAAGAACGCCGATATTCTATCATTGCAAAGATAGGGACTGTGATTCATTGGTCTGGGACCAAGTTGAATTGGTGTAGTGCGGGCATTATATCCAAGTTCGATGGCGGAAATTTCAAGCTTGATAAATGGGTCATAAGCAACAGTTCACATTATTTGCACACTACACAATGGCCCACATGTGGGATTTTTATAATCTCGAACAATTTCCATATGTTGGTGCCACTTCTTCTCAATAGATTCTGACATGAACGCGATTGCTGAAGACTTTTTAGATCGTTTGGATAAGCAAAAGTCTAATAGGCAAGCTCGGGATATGAAGTCACCTAGCGTGTGATCAAACAGTCATAACTTTTAATCCGGCAAGAGTTACAATACACATAATATCAATTCGCAAATTGATTGATAGATTGCTCTTGGGAGATTGCAAAGCCAGAATCGTTCACTTGCAATGCCTTTATAGATGGACCACGCAAAGAGAAGTGAGTACAAGAATCATTGATTTTGGTGGACATATGACGAATCTGGACTTGAAGCCGATGGCGCATCCTCATAAATTCAGTCAAAAAAGTGAAACTATTTTTCCATATTTGGATTCGAATTGCGAAATAATTTTAAAGGTCCATCAACAAAGGAAAGCAGAAAAATGTAAAATCATAAAAGATACATGAGTGGATTGCTTGGAAATTTATAATAAAAGAATTATAATCATATACTCAAAAAATAAGTTGGAAAATAAAAAAGATAAATTTATCTTTGATTGGATTAAAAAGACCAAAGAGGAGAAAAGAAATAAGGAAAAAAGTAGAAAATATTACTTTGGTTGAGGAAAAAAGAGAAGAAACAATTTTACAAAGAAATAAAGAAAGAAAGAGAGAACAAAATAAAAAGAAAAGAGGGCAATTGGCGCCACCAGCTAATTCTGTCTATAAAAAATTACAGATTAACCTGAGGCATAGGATTCAAACTTGCTACCCCAGAGTAGAAACTTCATTACTTTTTTGCGAGCTATTTATACATAATTAAACTTGGAGGTTTTGCCTCTTTCGTTGGAATATGTTCGTCATCTCAAGTAAAATTTTGGGCACTGTGATTGAGACTCAACTTCACCAAGCAACACGGTTTTCATAAGTCCGTCATTGAGGATGGACTCGACTTGTTAATCAAAAGACTATGGAGGATAACACTGATCCTACCCTACTTCGAGATATAAGATTGTTGAGTTCTTACTTTGAATTTAAATCGCAACATAATTTTTAGGAAGGAAATCGTCCTGCCAATTGGCTTGCCCATCTTGGAATAGAGAAGCGCTTGGATACGACATTCTACTCACAATCTCCCATGGAATTATTTCATAATTTGTTAAGTGATAAAATATAGAGGTGTTTGATTTTAGTAATAATTTGTATTTCATTTCCTTTTGTATACCCCAAAAATAATTCATAAGACCGAACGGGCCAACCACTAAACGACACGTGGTGCATCGTCGTGAATGGTGCATCGTGATGAATACCACAATGGCGTTTCTAAAGACTTTAAGATTTGAACCTGGCCTAAAAGAAGATACGGCCCCATTTGGCTTTTCGGGCTCGTTTGAACAATCTGCAGCTGCAACCACAGAAGGAATTACTTAATCCAGAAAGCTGCCCATAGCCTCTTCACGGTCGCATGTCTGGTGGGTATCCTCCATCCAATCTTATCAACGTAATCTTTACAAGCATTGTGAGATCAATGATAATTGTATAACCAAAATACTCTCTCCTACACTAGGCATGATCATAGTTCAAATACAAGCGGACTTGTAATGCATCAACCGTCTGCTTAGAAATTTTTCACGCGAGCATCGTAGTCGTGTGACATATATAGAGTTTATATTTTGTATCTTGTAGCTGGATTTCAAAACAATTGGTTTCACGAGCAAATTACCGTGTTTTTAATTTTTACAAGAGGAGTAGTGGGCTTGAAAGGAAGCCACCATGAATTTTAAATGGTTGTGACTCAAACCAATGTAATCACTCAAAAGTTGAGTTAAGATTTCTAGAAATTGACGAACAAGGAAAGGAGGGGAGGGGAGAATGAAAAAGGTTGTAGAAAGTTGGGTTGGTTTTGAAATTTTTCATGAGAGGAAATGAAAGGAAATTTTCGAAATTTTTGCCAATTTTCTTCACCCCTTTTCAAGTTCCTTCTTCTCTCACAACAAAGCATGACTCTTGATTTTGAAGAGTAATCCCAACCACTAATTGAGGCTTGTATTGGGCCAAAGGTTATATGATGGGCTACACGATCGTTTATGACTTTTGAAAAAGAGATGGTGAAGAATTGCCTGACTTGAGAATTTCTGTATTCGCCTAATAAAAAAGTAAGTATTGATCATTTTATGTGTTGAAATTGAAATAAATTGTTGTCAATAGTCAAATAGTGAGGATTTAATAATATTGATTTCTTGCAAAACATATTGGTGAATATAATTAGTAGGTTTTAGGCTTTTAGCAGTGTAATTGGCAAGGGTTTATTTCCTATTTGGATGCTGTTTCTTTTGTATGAATTAACTAAAGGGTTAGTACCACGAAAAACCCTAAACTAGTATACATGTAACAAATTAACCCTAAATTAATTTTTTGAAGGACAAAAACCCAGACCGATACACCTGTGACAATTTTACCCTTAATTTGTTTACGTTAATTTTACAATCAAATTTCTAAGTTAGATAACACGTGGCAATTAATAGGTGTATCAGTTTGGGGTTTTACCCTCCTTTTATCACAGGTGTACCCGTTTGTGATTTTTCGAGATATTAATCCAATTTAACGGAGGATAAATTTGTCATAAATGTACCGATTTGGGGTTTTTTGTGGTATTAACTCATAACTAAACCCATCCTTACTTAGTGAATGAAGTGCTTTTTGACTTTATTAATTTCTTTAACTCAAAACTTGTTATGATTGTGAAACATGCTTAATTTTATTAAGTGCTGGATATATTAGTTTTCAAGTCTTATTGAAATTACCAAACAGGTGCTTAGGCTTTCATATCTCGCACACGATTTGCAGGTACGCCCTACCTGCCATTCTTAGCCATTAGCAACAACAATGATGAGATCAACATGGAAAAAACCTTTTACCAACGATAAAAATATACTAATTTGTTGATAATTCAATTCTTAATTTCAAAGATTCACTCATATATTCTATTTAAGCATACAATATATACAAAATTTTTCTTGGAATTCTAGAAATTAGGGAAGCAGAAGGAAGGAAATTCTTTTGTCTTGTTTTGGCATTGTAATTTTAGATACATTGGATTCTATAAAAACTCCAAATCAGGTTTAATTATAATAATCAAACTGTCTTATTGTCACTTTCATTGTGCACTTGCTTTGCTCTATGTTGCTACAAGGAGGGACACCAGCTTTCCTTGCATGTAATTTTATATCTCTAAACAGAGGACAAGAGACCTCTTGATGTGTGTATATATAGACATGCATGCCCTCAAACTTCACTTGACAACAATGCAATTTTAGCTCATCATTCTCAAGATGGAACCAGAACACAGGAAGAAGTTGAGGGAGAGATACAACTTCGAAAATCTTGAAGAATTCATTGGCTATGAATTAGAAGGGAGATGAATTTGGCTCTGTGGATGAGGCATGCCTCAATATTGGAAGCGTTTGAGGGAGCAAGGTCATGAAATTGGACAAACATGGTTCAAAAGATTGGCATTGCATGTGTGTTTTTTTAGTAAGCTTATGTTTGGATGCAAGCTAATTGTTGTTTTTCCTTTTGTGGGTTTGGTCGTTGCATGAGCAAATGTAATAGGAAGGATCCGTTGTGGGCTTAATGTTTTATAGACGCGATAGACAAAGTTAATTTTATTATTGACACGGTCTCTTGCATCTTGAACGAATCGGGTCACCACGTCGGTCCTTGATTTTTTAAAATCTTTGAAATTAGATCAGCGATCCATGCATGTCGAACGGCTGTCCTTGCGAAAGTTTAAACTTCACGTAAACAGATCTGTGATGAATGTCAAGTGCATGTCTAGATGCTCACCTCACGTGTTAGAGGTGCTTCAAAAACGAAACAAATGTGTGGATGTAACTACATCAAATGTACATATCAAGAGGAACATAATGATAACAAAACAACTTAGATAGCATAACAACAAGAGAAAGATTGGGATTCAACCTGTTGATTTGTGCTCTAATACCGCACGCTAGAAAATCATTTTCCGGCCGTAAGTTTAACTATAAGGAAATGAGCTTATTATACATGGTCAAGCACATATCTTACCTGGAAGTGCCTCGGTATCATCATTATATTATTTCTCTAGCAAGATATAGTCCAAGAAGCTTATTTTAAATCAAGGAAATTAGATCAAATTAGATCAAGGATTGAGGAAATATTTGCTGATTCTACTTCTCAGTGTCACCATTTTCATGCACCGGCATTTGAGTTACCAATTGGTTGAAAGTTGCACAAGGTATTCAAGTAAGGTCCCAACATAACCATTTCGATGCTCTAGACTACCTTGACTTGGGAAAATAGGCCTGGTTTTTCAATGGTTCCATCATTTACAAAGAATTCGGATGCCGGTCGGACCTTGAATAGAATTTTACTTTGGGGGTTTGTTTTGAAGCGCGACGGTTGATCAATCAAGTCCCAATTCTACCCTGTCGGGGTCGGTCCTAGCTCCTAGGTTATTGGGTCCTAGGTTATTCCATTACTTTAATTCGGAGTTGCTAGTCACTTCGTCCAAATGAATCTTAATGATGGAATAGTTAAGTCATGATTCATTGGATGATTGAATCATTAACCATTTTTTTCTTTGAGGAACTTATCGTGATTTCTGCCGCTTCTGTTATTATTGTTGGGTTAATTGTCAAGCTAGCTTCTATCGAACTTGGAGTTGGTAAAGTTACTGGGCTGCAGACAGCTCAAGGCGGAGGGAAAAATACGAGGTACCTTATTGTTTAGTCTGGCTTTTCTGGAAGCGTTAACAATTTAAGGATTGATTGTAGCCTTAGCGCTTTTTTATGTGAATCCCTTCATGTAATCCAATACATATTTTTTTCTTAAATTTTTTTATGGCCAAGGCTTGCTCCTTGCTACTTCCAATTATATCAATATTCCACCCCTATAATTACTTATTCGTTGGGACAATAAACCCTTGGGAAGGACGGATTTGAGGATGAGAAGCTAGCATACCGATTTGCTTCTTCCTTCGGGTTCTTAGCAAAGGAGACTCTTTTTCTTCTTCTTTTTTTATGGTGTTAAGACAAACAAAGTACTCCCCAATTGAGGTAAAACTTAGTCCACTTCTTAATTGACTATATTTTTTATTGTAATTAGTGTGGAACCTACCCGCTCTAAAACCAATCACCCTTTATTGTTCCCATGTTATTCACCGCCTGTGCCGGCTGTGTCGTCCTCAGTTTGGTACTTCGGATGAATGGCCTTTATTGGATAATTTTTGCTTCCCATGAATTGTGTAACTACTTAGCTACCATACTTTTGGGTTGACTTTGTTAGATATGATACGGTTCTGGTTGAGTTGTTTGCTTCTCTAAATAGTAATGGAAACTCACATATCAAGAACCTGGCTGAGTTTGTCTCTATGATGAATGTAAATGCCAAAATTCACATTGCCAATCTTCATGTTCCTAGAGAAATATACATTGTGATTTTAGTGGACATCGTGCACTGCGTTTCTCCTTCAGGGTTAGTTCATGTTCTCTTTTCTGTCTGCAGAATGCTTAGCAAACTTAGTACCAATCACTCTACCATTAACACAAGTTAAAGTCATATCTGTGTATCTGTGAAATGGGGTACGCCAGAATATAATGGCACGGAAGGGCTGTCGAGATCGGCTCTATCCTGGCTTCATATGCCTCCTAAAAAAGAGTAGAGTTTTCGGTTTGCTGTCAGCCTGTAATGTGTTGACATCTTGACTCAGCTCTCATCTTACCCTTTTTCTATTTGAAACTGTTTCAAAATTCTTTATCGCTTCCTGCATCATGCAAACAGTTGCACTTTCACAATGATGTAATGGATCAAAGCCTTGACAACTATGCTTCAGTGCGGATCACTTTGAGCCAGGTATCCTAAGACAAGCTTGAGGCTGTCTTTAAACTCCAGAGTCCTCGTGTTGTTCTGAACCCAAGGATCTGGAAAGGTATCTCCAATACAATCTTGTATCTGCTGTTTCTCTAATATTTGGTACTTCATTTAAGTGAAAACCGGGTTTTCTCCTGATTGATTTTTTGCAAATGCTTATACCGAACATTGAGAATGCTCTCTGTTTTGTCGAAAAGCGAAGTTTAACTGTTGTTATCACTTCTCTCTTGCTTATTGCAGTGAATATACTGCTCTGAAATGGGTTTGCTTGAAGCTTATTCGAATACCTTCTGCACCTTCCATCAGGTGTTGTCCAACACGCCTGTATAAAATTGTGACTTTACAAGTGGAGTCGCCCAATATTTCCTTTCAGCTAAGAAAATTGAGAAGGCAGAGTTCGATTATAATAGGTTCTAGCAAAAGACTTTCTAAAGTTACAGCATTCGCGGTTTTAGGTGTCATTTTACGTAATAGCCGATTTTTATGCCAAACCCAATGAATTGAGATATTATTGGCTGTCGCGACCCTCCCGATACAGGATGTGCTAGAGGAATGACGGGTTTAGAAGTAATGCCGAGTTAGGGATCAATGGTCCCTCTCGGCACAGGTTCACCCAAATGCTTATCTCGCGCTACATTGGAATTTGCAATTTTACATCAATTAACACTATTAAAATTCTAAATGAGGAGTCGCCACTAGTCTATTGAGATTGTTTAGAAACCAATACCTCGCTTCTCATGCAACCAAAGATTCAAGCGTGGAACTTAATTACACTAATCGTCTAACTAATGCCCTCTTAGTACCATAGCCTGATTGGTTTGTTATCTAAGGGCACGAATGTCCGTCCCAGCGAGCGACGCCGTGGGGGGGTCTATTTTTGTTTCAGAAATAAAAAAGTAAAATATTTTAACTTCTCATTTCTGTTCCAAATCTAATTCTAGGCCAAAATTTGTCCCAGAAATAAAAAAAATGTAATTATTTTACCAAATGGATTTCTGCTTCAAATATGTTCCCAAGAACAAAAAAAATAAAAAAAAACAAGAAAACAAAATGGTTATCATTTGCGCTCTAAGTGATTCAAACGGTCCCTATCCATTTTATTATCCTATGCCACTAAATGATATCCATACATGAGTACACAGTTAAGTGAAAGTAGTCAATCACAATCAATGCGATAAAATTAAAATGCAAGAAACTAAACTCAATAAAACAAGCATAGAATATGCATGGCCAAGTTATTAAGCCATAGGACAGCAACCCCATGAGCTAAGTTCGAATCGAGTCAAATTTCTTGCCCAAAAGATGAACCAACTGAGGCTAAACTATATCAAGGGTACTCACTAAAATCTCTAAACTAGATGTATAGTATCTAAATAAAACTAAGCTACATTTTCACTAAAATAAAACAACATAATCAAGACCTGATTCTAAGCTAATTTCTGATCTTTAAATCTTTTCATTTTTTTCATTTTTTGAATTTTTAGTAAATTTTTTAATTATTCCGAACATAGGGACTCGGGCTAACAAACCTATTAAAATTCAAACTCAGCCCAAACCGAATTAAGCCCGAAATCACTTAACCTAAACCAAGCCCAGCTCACCAAAATTTCAACTTAAGCCCAACAACACTCACAAATTCATCGTTCCCAGGCTACTCAATACTCATTCCCATACTCATCAACATTCCCAAAACAAACTAAACTAAGTTACTCAACTAAACACAGGCAAGATCAACACCACCACCTGCACCAGCTTCACCGAATGCCACCACCAACTACCACCATAAATTACCGATACAATGCGGGCGATGGAAATACTAAGTGAAACTGCAACGAAGGAACAAACTCGAACATCCTCGGAGAATCCACAAACACGGCATAGACTCCGGCCCGTTTCTTGAAGATAATTACCAAAGAGCCACCATCACAGAAAGCACACGGCAGCAACTGAGAAACATATATGGAGGACGAATGTGCAGATTCGATTTCAGTAACCAAGGATTCTAACGAAAATCGTATATCAATGGAAGGTTCTTTTCAAGAAAAGAACAAGCTAATGAGTGTTCAAAGTAGTCTAGGATCGGAATGGACTATGCGCTAACTTGGTTTGGGCATTTTAACAAACATGTGGTAAGCGATTTCTTTGATGGGTTTCACATACTCAAAGCAACTTGGTGACCGATTCCCAGATTAAAGCCAACGTGCAAACATGCTAAGCATCATCGACCTCAGGCATAGGCGATAGAAAGTAAGAAAAAGAGGCTTGGGCTTTCATGCAAGAAAACAATGGGCTCAAACTGACGAATTGAACGAATTGAACAAGGCCTCCCTCGCGAGGTGTAGGCATTGGATTAAAAACCGACTTAAAACCCCTTTTTTTTATTCATTTCATTTTTATCTTATATCTTTTATCTTCTTCTTTTCTTTACTCTTCTTTTCTTTTAATAATGATTTATCGACTAAAATTCAAGTGTGAACATTTGCTCGCAACTGTTTACATTGACATTCTTCTATTTTGTCTGTTAAATGAATAGGGTATGCTCAAAATTTAGCCAGGAGTGAAATTTAGTGAAAATTACATTTGCCCAGGTAGAACACATTCATTTGAGGCGTTCTTCAACGCGTCAGTTAGGTCTTTAGAACAGTCAATTCTATAACTAGTTGAGCAATCCACGGTTTGTGTTCATCTTCTGATCAAGGACAGACCGTTGTCCTTAAAGAAACGTGCATTTTAAGTCCGCTCTTTCTACCAGTCAGTATTGTTAATACGACGGCTTATTTCCATTAACATTGGGCTTTAGAATCATGTGATCAAAGACAGACCGTAACTCCCAGAGTCAGGGAAGGTCCATACTCTATACCTTCCTCCATCGTTTGACGATGAATATTCCACTGAAAGACATTGAACAAGATCAGATTTGACATTTCATTGGTCGAGCTTAATCATTTTCAACAGCGATGAGGATAGCTTATATTAAAAACACCCTGCACATTTTGCGTGGCGTGCGGTAGTGTTGAGTTGGAGATTTGGACTTCCAGTTTTCCGGATTCGGTTTCCAGACTTTTGCAGAAACGAGCAATAAAGCAGCCATAACATGGAGTGAGCTCCAAGACAATCACTTCACATAAGCGGGTTAAAAAGTGATTGCACAAAAGTACCTAACAATTCATTTCCTAAGACATCTTACAAAGTCCAGCAAAGTTCGAAACCAAGTCCAAATATCACAACCAGAGGTAGCCACAACAGTTAGAGACAACACCTGAAGAGTCATCGACACAGTCAAAATGATTGCTGTACCATGGACAGTATTAATCCAAAGATGAGATTTGTGAAGATGCGGTGCTCCGAAGCAGCTTCAGCTGGTCTTCACAAAATGACGGGACAACAGCTTACCAATCTCCAGGAACCCAACTTTCTCTCTCCCCTCGAATAGGGTCTTCAGCCTCTCATCACAATTAATCTCTCGCTTGTTAATGTTATCCTGCACGAAAGCCATCCATGTCTCTTAGAAGAACATGTGAGAAAAGAAAAACACCATAGTGTTTAAAATATCTAAAGCGGTGTGTTCAATGCTTTGTCCAAGTCCCACTTCAATAAGAAGATAAAGCAATTGATACGGCAACAGCTGCAGGGGAAGCCTCATAGAATCAACCTTTTCTTTGAAAAAAAAAATAGCATGAGGGACACAAAGGGAGACTGGCGCTACATCAGTCAAAATAAGCAATGATCACGACAAAGCTAAATTCTCCAACATCCGGCCTCAACAAGACCTTTACATCTCATGTTTGTTTCACCCAAAAGAAATGCAAGAAGAAATTGCAACTCTCCTAAATACGACCCTTAATTGTGCTATATAATCCTATCCAACAAATTGAGTTGCGAGAGGAAGATGGATAGAGAATTAGGACTGAAGTTCTAGAAGCAATCTATTGTCAGAGAGATATGAAATACTGAAGCCACAAGCTTTCGGGCTTTGGCCAGGCAGAATCAAATGCTGGCTGACAGAACATAAATAGATATGTGAACAGCACTGTATATGTCTAATTTTTCTTAAGAGCACCCTCTAAAAGCATAGAGCTCATCTCTGTAAGTACTTTGCATGACAGCTTAGAAGCCATAACGTTTGCAAAGTAACAGATCAGACTATATTGACTGTGTATCAATCTGTATCTTTGGCTATCAGTTAGCCCACTATCTTCTTAAGATGATCCCATAACCACCACATCAGAGTGCTCACCAGCTAATTCGACCATGTCCTCAATCTGGATTTTGTTTCTTCCTGAGGTAAAGAAGTGATCATGTAATCTATGATCTATCAAGTCAATTCCCCAATTAGAAAAAAAATTCACGGCACATGGAAGCCATATAAGTTTGCTTTTCAACCATAAAACAACAAAGAAATCTTATAATCACTATCGGGCGCTAAGAACAAAACTAAACTTTACAGCTGAACATCAGAGGAGCAAAACAAAGAACATGCTTTCTGTATGCCACATTTCTCACGCGCAATATATTTTACATGTAACATTAAATACTAACATACAAATTTGCACGGACAGACGCTTGCGTAATCCACTCATAGCAGATCTGCAATGGGCTGCCATTACAGGAATTAGCCCAAGACATTGGAGTCTATTGAGCCAAGTGAACCCCTCAGTTTATGCAAGACAACACACCACAAGTACTTAAAACCAGCTCTGAAACTTAAACCTCTGCTAACAACTACAAAAGACTTGGATCACACTATTACGCAGAGCCAAAACTTCAGCATTCACTACACGAAACGCACTCTGAGAAAACTCAACATAGTCTCGGGTAAATGCTTCGACAACTTACTTTGGGTTCTCTTATTCCCATATTCAAACCCACACCAAAGAATGCATCCTTACAAGTCAAGTATATTTTCCAAATCCCAATGCTCAGTAAACGAACATCTTTGCTTTCTTGCTTCAGAGTATCTCCCCTCCATTTTCACTATGCCACATTGTTTTCGCCCTACTTCTCAAAACAGAGTACCAAAAACCACATTGAACCCAACATTCCCCATCCACAAACCACTGGAGAACCCTAACAAAACCGAAACGAAAAGACAGCGAACCCCATTTCTCCGGGGGCGCTTTCGCGTCGTTTGAGCCCATACCTGGAGGCCTTCCTTCTTGATGTAGGCCCAAATCTGCTTGACGGCCTGGACGCGGGAGGCCTCGCCGGCGTTGAGGAACCGGGCGAGCGCCGGCGAGACGGGGGTCACCTTCTGTATCCCCGACGGCCGGCTCGGCGCCTTCGGCGATGCCTCGCCGCCGCCGCCGCCGCCGCTCGCCGCCCTCTTCGTCTTCGGCTTCGCCGCGGCCTTGGAGGCCTTCGCGGCGGCGGCGGCGGCAGCATCAGAAGCAGCGGCAGCGGCGGCGGGCTTGGCGGGGGCCAGGAGGGCCCTGCAGCCCCTGAAAACCCTAGAAGCGGTGGACGACGAGAACGACATGGCTAAGAGCTTAGTGGGTTTTCTTCTCGGCTTCAAACCAAGAAGAGGGTATGGCTTCTCTGTGGGGTTTTGGAGTGCGAGGGAGATGGGTCGCCTTCGTAGCGACTGCAAGGACTGTATAGAGAGAAAGAGAGAGAGCGAAGGAGACGGAGGAGGAGGACTAGGAGGAGGGGTTTCGCTGGTCTTTTGGACACGCGGCGACGGAGGCGATCGCACGTGATTCCCACGCTTTGGGGAATGCTCAGCCGAGCTTGACTTTTCAAAAAACAAATTTCCTAAGGAAAATAGCATTTACAGTCCCTGAACTTTAATCTAACGTACAATAAAGTCCTTAGATTTTTAGTTTGTTCAGCTTGTGATCTTCGAACTATTCGTGAGTGTTCGATCTGCTAGAGTCCCTAAACTTTTGATTTTTTCGATTTAGTCCCTCGACCGTTCCCGATTGTTTGATGACATCCTTCGATACTATTCGCAGGTTTTGACAATTGCACTATTGCCCAGATCTTAAAATATATTTTTCATTTCGATCGGTTGTCTAAATCAACGAGAAGGTAATGAGATTTTTTTTGTATTACCTTGTAGCTTATAATCTCTATAATGGTAAAAGTAATAATCTTATTTAGAGTAGTACCAGGCTGATGTTTCTTGTTATTTCAATTTCCAAACTTATGTTATTAACTAAATTTAATTATGAAAACACCAAACATAAGAACTTGAAAAATGCTATCTATTAAAATTTAGAAACAAGATTTCAATCAATATAAATACGATTTATTATAGATAGATTAATATCATGTATAAATATCCTTATGCAAACACTTATTCTTAACAATGATATTACTTTTTAAGGATATATAACAGGTTGATATTCTTGTTATAATGAAATCTCATTTTTAAAACTTCATTTTTAGAGATTTATCGCATTAATATTTCTGCTTTTAAGAATAAGTGTTTTCATAAGGATATCCAAGGATGATATTAATTTAAATAGGGTTAATACCACGAAAAACCCTAAACTTGTACATTTATAACAATTTTGCCCCAAACTATTTTTTTTAAATTTAAAAAACCCAAAACTGGTACACTTGTGACAAATCCATCTTGAATTATTTTTTTCACCACAAAAAACTCCAAACTGGTATACATGTGATAATTTTACCTCGAACTAATTTTTTAATATTATTTTTTATTTTTCAAATTTTTTTATTAATTTTTTTTATTTTTCTTTACTTTTTTTTTTCTTTCTCTTCAACCTCTGGCCAGTCGCCGGACCAGCAACCGGCTAGAGGCCAAAGTCGGCGAGGTCGACCCCGTCGGCCGCTGGCGAGGCTCGACCTTGCCAACGTTGGGCGCGGTCGACCTGGCCCTGCAACGATGAGGTCGAGCCTCGCCGAATCTGGTAAGGGCCCGGCCCTATTGGCCACTCGATCTCGCCCAACGTCGGCGAGGTCGTGCCTCACCAATGGCCGGCGGGGCCGACCTCGCCCAACACCGGCGAGGCTGACCTCGCCCTGCAACGGTGGGGTCGGGCCCTCGCCAAATCCGGCGATGCCGACCTCGCTGGCATTGGGCGAGGTCAGCCTCTCCCTGCAACTATGAGGTTGAGTTTTGCCCTGCAACGGCGAGGTCAAGCCTCGCCGTATCCGGCGAGGGCCTGGCCCTGCCGGCCGCGGGCGAGGCTCGACCTCGCCGGCGTTGGGCGAGGCCGACCTCGCCGTGCAGCCTCGTCGTTGCAAGGCGAGGCCGACCTCGCCCAACGCCGGCGAGGTCGAGCCTCGCCAGCTTTCGCCTCTAGCCGATCGTCGATCCGGCGAATAGTCAGAGATTGAAAAGAAAGGAAAAAAAAAAGTAAATAAAAATTAATAAAAAATTCAAAAAATAAAAAATATATTAAAAAATTAATTCGAGGTAAAATTATCACATGTATACCAGTTTGGGGTTTTTGGTGGTCAAAAAAATAGTTCAGGATAGATTTGTCATAAGTGTACCAGTTTGGGGTTTTTTATGATAAAAAAAATAGTTTGGGGTAAAATTATCACAAGTGTATCAGTTTAGGGTTTTTCGTGGTATTAACCCATTTAAATATAAATAATCGTATTTATATTCTATTCTTAATTAAATTTAGTTAAATCTCTAAATTAGTAAATTAAAATAGTAGGAATATCAACCCCATACCGCTCTAAATGAGTTTCTACTTTTATTATTATAGATATTATGAGCCACAATATACTCAAAATATCGTAACATCTATAAAGACCGTAAAGGTCAAAGAAGGTAATAAATATATTGCATACTTTTTTGTTAGTTTAGACGACGGATTGAAATAAAATATATATATTTTTTAAAATCTTAGCAATAGTATAATTATTAAAATCTTTGAATACCGATTGATGGCATTGAACATTTATGAGTACCTAAAAGACTAGATTGAACAAATTGAACGCTAAGGAACTGGATAGAATTTTATGAATAGTTCAAGGATCACATTGGCCAAATTAAAAATTCAAGACGATGACATCATATATTTTTAGCCGAAGTTTAAACGCTGTAAGTGGCATTTTCCTTTATTTTATATATTAATGGGATCCAAGGCTCTTCTAATCTAACACCTGATTAAACAGTCGCTGGGCGCGACATTGTCCCCGTCTCACACACGCTGGTAGGTCTGTGCTCCTATAGGATGGCCCTCAGAAAAATGCTCAAACATGGTAATCCATCCCAAAGTCTTGAGCGACGTATATTGTCTATTGGCTTTTGACTTCTAGTCGCATTGCCACGACGAATCTCACACGCAAAACCAATCCTTTCAATACATAACCTGTGGGTTGGCTCGTAAATAACGGGGTGCGTTACAATGCCACACTTCAATATATCCATCACCATATATGTTCTCCAAATTACACGACTTGTATCATCAATAGCAATATCAATAGCAATGGCAATAGCATGCATTTCAAGGCAATTTCATCGTAGTCGGAATCGTAACAATTTAAAATTTCAAGCGGTCATTATGACGGCCCGATAACATCCATCATTGCTAGTATAATTTCGGCGGCAAAACAACGTATCCCATGACTCGAGTTTCATTTCGTCACAACGACGTCTTAAAATCACGGGCCTTCTCAACTATTCAAATTGACAACATAACAACATACTTCTAAATACATGATTCTAAACAGGCACCTCAACATCCTTACGTGTTTTTTGAATTTGAAATTTAAAGCGAGGGCTTTTGGAACTAACCGTAGAGCGCTAGAACCTCTGTAACTACTAAGGTAAAGGAAAGCATGGGAAGAGCAAAATGTGATCAAACCGAGAGAATTTCAAGAAAATAAGAGCAAGGCAGAGGCTCACCCTCGTTGAAATGAAGAAAATAGGGGGAATCTCTATAGGACCGCCTCTCGTTGAAGCGCACAGGTCTCGGGTCGAAGTGTGCCACTTCTTAGGCCTGTAACTTCTCAGTTTTGATACGAGATGTTCGCGCGATTTTTACGGCATCGGAACAGTTGTGTCGAGAGCTTTCCGGTGAATCCGATATTACCAGGCAAAATCACGAAGTTACGGACCAATATTTTGACCTGTATCAGAGCCTAGGACTTGGATCTATGAACCGCATGCTTCGGCTCTCGACACTTTCAAAAACCATCGTTTTCTAAGGATCGACCGGTCTAGGAGGTTCGGGTTTACCCATCGATGGCTGAAAGTTGGTATTTTGAATGTTTTGATTGTGACTCGGGATGCTTGAGAGTTGGATTCTTACCGCGTGATTTACACTCTCAGTTTATGCTTTCGTGTTTCTAATTAATTCAAATTAATTTCCGCGGTCAAAATATGCTATATAATTCGATAAATATTACAATTTTATGTCTCGTGATTTTTTTTTAATAATAAACCTTTATGATGTGGTTCGCATACACTTTGCAAAAAAAATTCACGTAAATTCTAGCCAAGAATTTTATTGATGTGAACGTTATGTTGTTATACTTTTCTCTATATTTTTTTCTTACAAAAATTCACATCGACACCGAAATTTAGTGTGCGGTTTTCAAAGAAGAAAATGGTTTCTTCTATTTTTTATTACTCATCATACTTACAAAACATAACACTTAAATAGGGCCCACGACAACTAGAAAATAGAAAGAAATAAGAACATACTTCATACTTCTTAATTCTAAGTGATTTACTTCATAATCCTAAGGATTCGGAAATAAAAGGAAATCAAATAAATGGAAACAAAATAATTTCCTATCTCGAGATTTTCTTCGAGATCTCCGCATGAAATACCCTCATGATTGGTTTCATGGCAGCACAAGTCCAACTCTTCATGCCGCGAGGTGGACACAATTTCGACCATTTACCTAGGCTTTTTAGCTTCACGAATTATCCCGCTCACGAGATTAGTGAGGTATTTCATCGACCCGAGATTTACCAGCCTAAGATGGTGGGTTTCCTTGTCTTACCAAAACATAAAAAAATAAATAAGCAAGCAAATCATCCACACTAATGTCCTGTGTGGCTGTGAATGGGCTTTTCCTTTCACCAAATCAAAATTCTAGTTTCCCTTTCATTAGTTGCTATTTGACAACAATAGATCTGAGGGACTAAGAAAATCCTAATGCATGCTTGGAACATGAAAAACCAATGTCTCAGTGGTGCAACTTCCCAAGAAAGCAGCCAATGGTATGGCTTTAACAGACTAGGAGCAATGAAATGGAAACCATCTATCTGTCATGTAAATGACTAGTGTTTCAGCGTCTCTTCTTTGCCTCGCAGGAATGCAGGAAGCCACTTCGCGGACAGCTTAGGTATGCGCTTGAGATTGTTGTCGTAGTCAACATAGTAGAGCCCGAATCTAGCCGTGTAGCCATCTCCAAACTCGAAGCTGTCGAGCAGAGACCAGTAAAAGTATCCCCTCACATCGATTCCTTGCCTGCACGGAACAAATACTCTAGCCATTTTAGTACAGTCGAGTCAGGCTTCTGCCTCCCCGCGTTTAGATAGCATGAGCAGAATAAAGCACGATTTTAGGCACTCCTGGAGCACAATTGAAGTGGCTAAGACTAACATTCTACAGACAAATCGAATTTCCGAAGACATTATATTGTCAAGATTCATTTTTTTTTCTTGTTTTGATGTTGCTTTTCGGTGCGAGAAATTCCTTTTTCTTTGTCAAACTAGTAGAAAAGCACAAATGAGTCGAGTCTAATCAATATAGCATGATGCCATTATGAAATCAAATCGATTGCCTTTTCTGTTGCAATAACGTACTTCATTGCTTGGTTGATTTGATAAAGATGCTGAAGGACGAACTCTATGCGGTGCTGATCATTTAGCGCTTCCTGAGTCAGCCTGCCCTTGACCATCGCCTGGGTGACCCCTGGAGTTCAAGATACATTTTAGAACTAAAGCATTCTCTAGAAGCAAGAAAGAAACAAGGCAAGGCATCAAACCGTTCTCAGTGATGTAGATTTTGTGACTCCCGTATCTTTGCTTCACGTACTTCAAAACTCTCCGTAGCCCGATCGGGTATGTGTAAATGAAACTGCTTCCTTGAGCCTGCAATTACAGAAAACGTATGCGCAAAGCGTTATTTTGTGGCCTCTGAGAAGAGCAAAAATCTCAACAAGAGTTAACTTTCCCAGAAAAAAAGCATTTATTATCTTCTATCTTGTTGCTTCTTCCCCCTGGCTCACCTTTGGGCCTATAGGGACTCCATCTCTGTCAACTGCAGACAGCCAAAACTGAAGTGAGTATAGAGAATAAACAAGAGCATCATCGATAAATCAAGACTCCTTTCATTGATCTATCAATTTTACCTCGAAGGTCTGCATGCATGTCTAGACTGTAACTTTTTGGCGGTGCGTGTGGATATACGTTTAGGCTCTTTGCATATTTGGTCGTGTAGTAATTCAAGCCTAAGAAGTCAAATGACCCCTTAACCAAGTTCTTTTCTTCTCCAGTGAAATTCGGCAGTCTTTCCTTCAATATGCGTCGCATTGTGCGTGGATACGATCCATACACCATTGGATCCATAAACCTGTCATGTGACCAGGAAACAGAATCTGCGGGAATGATTACACTGTCCCATGTTCATCGACCAATCAAAGTATCTTTATATCTATGTTGTGGTTAAATTTTCTGCATAATAGAAGTTGACAGTACAAACCATCCCAAGTAGAAGTCTTGAGCTCTTTGGGCTGCTTGTTTATCTTCTGAAGAATCTGAATAAGGTTCAAAGTATTGACCTACGAGGCATATGCCAATTTCTCCTCCTTGTTCAGCCTAGAAACAGATCACAATCAAACAGACGAACATCAAAAACAACACAGAAGAAAAAGAGTTGATAGGCCAAATGTGACGACGATATCTAGAACGTGAATGACTCATTTTTACTCACTTGAAAATTTTCCCTGTAAAGCTTTACAGCGGCGGCGTGAGCAAGTATCAGGTTATGGCTCACAATGTAAGGCTCAGTGGACGAATTGCCTCCAGGACATGCACCAGGAGGGTCTGAGCACCTCCCTGGCGGCCCGAACCCTGTGTCATAACCAAACAATGCCACCATCAAAGGCTCGTTTATCGTGGTCCATTTCTTGACCCTATCTCCGTACGTTTCAAAACAAACTTCAGCAAAGTCCCTGAAATCATCCCTGGAATATAAAATGAAGAGGTATCAATGACTATATATGATATAAAAATGCGACTGTTTGTTGGAAAGGGTTTTTAAAGCTGCTCACACAAATTTCCGGTTCAGGGGACCTCTGTATTTGTCTTCAAGCATTTGCGGGGGGTCAAAGTGGAGCAACGTCACAAAAGGCGTTATGCCTGTATTAGAATACAAGCAAATGTGAGCTCTTAAACTCAGTTGAATTCCGGTCTAAGCTGTCCTAGGGCATTGGGCATAAAGGGTAAGTTATGAATGTTATCCAAATGAGAATGATCATTCAAGTAATTGCAAAAGGTCAAGAGAAACGGAAGGCAAGAAAGTACTCACCATTATTGATCAATTCATCAATGAGATTGTTGTAGTGAGCAATGCCTTTCTGGTTGACTCCATCGCTCAAGGATCCACCTGCATATTCCTAACATCAGATAAAGCTACGTGTTTTAAGGAAAATGTTTCTCTTCTAGAGTCTTGCTAGGAAAAAGTGAATGTTAATCTTCCTGCAGAAAAGTTTTCGCAATGTAAGAATCAAGAACATCTCTAGATTTTAAATGACTTACTTGGGACAATCCTGGTCCAGGAAATGGAAAATCGGTACGCATCCACTCCAAGTTCTTTTAGCAACTTGACATCTTTCTGTATAGTAGCAAATGAATCGTATGTACATATATAAACCACGACAGCATGACCGGATTGGATAATGTTAGGAATTTTCACATCTAACTACAGAAGCAGAAGGGAAAAAAAATTACTCCAAAGGAATGGGTCATGGGGGTCTCCGTCTTACTTTATAACGTCTGTATGAATCAACCGCTGTTTCCAAGGCACTTCTGTTTGCGATCCTTCCTGAGTAGAGAAAGAAACATCAGTTACGGACAATTAGACCAGCATTGATGGATTGTCGCATCCTAGCGAGCAATTTCATCACGAACAATCAACTGCGCCGAAGAGCATAATATTGATAGAGGAGGCATAGAGTCAAATTGGTGAAATGAACCTGGGTATTTCTTAGCATAGACGTCCCAGACACTCGATCCTTTCCCATATTCTCTGGCTGACCCTTCTGTCTGCACCAGTCACATCAAAACACAGACGACACTTAATACAGCAGCTTAATCCGACTCAAGAGAACGGTAATAGGAACTACCAGGAGCCGCCAGGTATTGACGATACTACTCCATCGACGAGGTCTAAATTTAACAAGGTCAACAAATCCTAGAATCTGAAAATGTACTTGAAATGTTAAGTACCTGCATAGCAGAAGTGCCAGCTCCGAATAGGAAGTCACTGGGAAAGTCGGATCTCCTGATGTTTACATCACCTCGTGATGATGCACTGAAAACTTTCGCCTCCACGACAGATGCAGATGGACCCTCGCTCGCTCCAGCCATTGCTGCCAACAAAATATGCCCAGTCATTAGATTCTTTGCAAACCACAAAAGACATGAATCACATGTTCGAGTTCCATCTAAACCGAGCTGGTTAACGTGTACTGCGTGAAATTAACAACGAGAAAGATGCTTAGCCATATGAAGGTGAAAATTTTATTGGTGGTCATCTCTAATGACATCATTATTCAGCCAAAAAAAAATATTTCGGATGACATTTTTTTGTCGACAGCTTTTTTTAGCTGCAAAGGTTTTACAGAAGAGAAGGAAATGAAACAAGAAACATGAACGGGCACGACCAAGACCAAAAAGCAAAACAGCGTATAGAATCGGCATGAGACTCCGAGTAGCAATAGCCCGTAATCCCATTTCGGCGATGATCTCAAGTTAAACTTCTTCTGAATCTTCCCTTTTGCTACCCACTTTTTCTGATGCAATCTCCACTGGTTAAACTGACTGAAGGGGGACCAATCCATATGAGTAATAATAACTTGGCTTGGTGGGAAACTGTAGAGTAAAACCTAGACGTTTTTTCCTTCAAGTAACTGAAAGTAACATCTCAAGTAATGGCAAACGTTGCCGGCTATTGACATTGCATCTCTTCTTTCTAGGAACAACTAGGTCTAGGGCGGCTCTTAATTTCCTCAGCGAGAGATTTCTAACTTTAGTCCATTTCTTGCATGGGGAATGCCTGCATTTAGTTAAAATTTCAGGAGATGGAAGGGCATCACCATTATTATTCGATGAAACGTCAAGCGTTTTGTTGTGACTGAGAATCCCCGAAGCCGAGCCTATCCCAGAAGTCTATTGTGGTCGGCGAACTAGCGAGGGAAGTCGCATATCCCCTGGCCTCACATGGGACAAATGCCCTAGTCGTATCTACGTCGATGGATACTAGGGGCATGCCCCATTTCAATCTCGTGATGTGTGATTGGAGCAACGTCCTTGCCATACTGACAATCTAAGTGGATTAGTCTAGCCGGTCAATATGCAACTATAACCATTCATTGAACCAATATCGTAAAGATTCAATTTGCCATTAAATAACAAGTTGTTAGTAACGTGTCTTGTGTGAATTTTGCATGATCTATGAATATGGTTGTGTCTAGTCAGTTGAGACGGTCCATGCGGGAGTTTTCGCGTTCACTCCCTCACCTGATAGGTAGGGCAAACCACGGTGAAGAACATGTGTTTGTCAACATTAATTGTATACCAGTTGACTAAACTTTCCTCTAAGAGTTAGTAGAGATAGAGAGAGAGTGAAGATGTTGGGGTTCGACTATTTATCAAAATGAGAATATTTTAATATTGGTGTATAGTGAATTAAAACTTAGGGCTACTAGCATGATCAGTTCTGCATCCATTTGCTGTTCTTTCTCTTCTCAACAATGCCAATTGGCACTTGGGAAATAATGGGGGCTTTTCCATAGATGTAAATTTAAAAAAATTCCAAATTAATTCTCAATCTTCGATTTATTTACGATTTAATAATTAAGACTTACCAACACTGGACTCCCTCATATTTTTTCATTCGGCTTTTCTTTTCCCTCCCGCTCCCCTGTCTGTGGAGTTCGTCTTTCGCGAGCGAAGAGGACCTTTAGTTTATTTCTTCTTTTAAATTTACATAGTTCTTCATTTCTTCGCTAATATAATTTTTATCCCGTAATTTCTATCAATGAAGAGATCTGTAATTTTATTATACAGTCGGCCTTAGAAATGATTTCTATGCTGAATTTGAAAAAGATCGATATGGTTGTCCGTTTTATCATTTTCATCGAGCCTATCTGTCCACATGCAGCAAAAGCCTTAAATCGATCAAAATTTCAAAATTTAAGATGCTTCATTGAACGGGCATGCCATTGAGCACCGAATGCAAATTCAGACCCCTTGCTATGTCATTGCCTCCAAATTTTTTGAAAATTTTTGTAATTTTCGCGGGGAGAAAGATGTGACTTTTATTTGTAATCTTAATTCCTTATTAATTTTTGTTTTTTTACCGAGTAAGTGGTTTCCCATCTGGGCTGATGAATGATTTCAATATAAAGAAAAGGTTGGGAAGGACATACAATGTACCATATCATTCAAGAAAAGGATCGCATTTGGCATTTGGCGTCAAAGTGAGTATACAATGAAGCAATAGTAAAAACCAAAAAAAAAAAATCGATCAAAAAAAAAAATAATAAAAACCAAAAACTAACCAAATGAACAAGCAAAACTCCAATCCTATACATTACAGCAAATTATGGAAGAATATGCATTTTCTCTCCAAACAAACTAGAAAATGCCCTCATGTTCATCAGCTTCCACCATATTTTCACATGTTTAAGGGGAAGCGAAGGCAAGAACGAAGAAACCCATCGATTATGCTGCATAAACAAGCACACAATTGCAAATAATGGATGCCAGGATGGATAAAGCAGGGAGGAAAAAGCAATTCTCTTGTGATTTCAATCAACCTTCTTCCAAAACCATGAGATCCTATCTCAAAAATGCATAAATAACAACACAAATGGGTGGCAAGAAAGCAAAACAGATGACAAAAATAGGTCTAAGGTAAGATAAAAATGACATTAATCAAGTTCACTGGGAGACTCCGAGCCACTTCGAGAAGTTCTCAAATTCAGTGTAATCACTGTCTGAGATCATTGTCTGATACCATGCCTTTCCGGCCGATTTGATTGCTGCTGCATCCTCCTGAAAGCACAAGCGAATGACAAAAATAGGAGATGAGTCATGTGTACGAGGCAATTCTTCATTGGAGCAATGACGAAATTCCCCTCGCCCAGACAATATAAAACAGAGCAGGCCAACTACAGAGAATCGCCACAAAAATAGCTTGAGTTTGTTAAGTTTCTTTTTTTTTTTTGGTCGAAAGAGTTTGATAAGTTTAAGTGCAAGAGAAGATGTGAATTGAGGGATACAAGAAAGCTAAACATCGGCCACAAAGTTAGTAGCAGTCGCAGGTGAACAGATGACACCTCACAAATACAGCACCAAACGCATATCAACTCACAAGAAGCTAAATAAGGGCAATGCGCCAAATTAACTTCATGGACAAACAGACATGATAAGCCTATAAAGGCTCCAACTTCAAATTTGCTCAATAGTTACCATATGCAAACAGCACAGAATAGCCCAACATATGATCTCGCCATCGAGGCAACACTTCTTTGAAACAACAGAATGTAGAAAATGAGTTCCCAGCAAAAAAAAAAAAGAGCAGTGATCAGGGCATTATATACTTGTAATAGAGATTAGTGCCAAAAATATGTGCATGTAGCACAACTATTCCACTGTGGTGATAAACCCATCACAGATAGCTCAAAAGCACATCTCATCTATCTAGTGACTAGTCTAATGTGATATTCCTTCTGATCAATGTTCAACGCCGAACCTTATGAATGAAAACTCATCCACAGATCAAAGGTTAAACAGGTTTTAGCATCGAATAACATTCAAGGACTTCCACCTAAAGCAAAATTCGATATTTTATAAGTAAGAACTCACTGCAAATACGTGAGTCTAAAGACAAGGCAACAATCACTATGGGAATTGTCAGAGGCAAATCGCAATTGCGACTCATAAGCTTCCATCAAACAGAGTACCGATGTACAAACTAGGACACATTAAAGTCATGCTAAAATATCATAAATTGCAACATGCACTTTGATTTTAGTAACAAGACCACACAGCATGAGGAAAAATCACGATAGCAAGTCAAAAAGAGTATCTATCAACATGTACACAATCATACACATTAAACTAACACTAAACGATCCTGTCTCCATACTAAAGTGATGAAATTGACAGTAATGGCGAAATGCCCAATAGAAGAACAAGCTATAGTAGAATAAAAAGAGTACCTTGGTAACGGGCTTCCTCTTTTTGTCGAGCTTCTCCTTCTTGGCCTTCACACGCTGAGCCTCGGCCAAAAGAGACATCCTCCTAGCAGTCTTGGCATAAGGGTTGAGCCTCAACATGGTGTTCAGGTTCTTCAATGGGTTCTTCTTCAGGGTTGCCCTCTTCACCTCCTTATTAATTGGCCTCACCACAGACTGGACCTCATCAGAGTTGATGATCCTCGACAAATCAGCATTCAACATCTTCGACCTCGGCAACACGTATCCCTTCTTCTTCTCCGAGGTCTTCTCGAACGAACCGTAGATTGAATCGAGCTTCTCGAACGCGGACTTCGTCCAGATGACGAACCGCCCGACGTGCCCACCGGGGGCAAGCTTGAGCAGGTTGAGGCGCTCGACGTTGGCAACCTCCACGCCAGGGATGTTGCGAAAGGCCTTCTCGATCTTGGCGCCCTCGGAGCCGTAGACGACGAGGGGGCCCTTGCGGTTGATGTAGCGGCGGTTGCGCATCTTACCCTTCCCGGGGCGGATGCCCATGCTGTCCTTGGCCTTCTCGGCATCGGGGAAGGCGCCGATCTCCCTGAGGACCTTCTCGGCGGCGGCGGTCTTCTCGACGGCCTCGGCGGCATCGGAGACGACTAGGGGGAGCTCGGGGACGGACTCGATGCGGTGGCCGCGGGCAAGGACGAGGGAGGGGATGGCGGTGGCGGCAATGGCGGAGGCAACGGCGTAGCGCTTCTGGTTCACGTTGACGCGGCGGTGCCAGCGGCGCCAGGTCTTGGTGGGGGCGAACATGCGGCCTCCGCGGCACATGTTGCCGAAGGCACCCTGGCCGGCACGGTGGGTGCCGCCTCCGGGGACGCGGGGGATACGGGAGACGGCGCGGCCGGTGCCCCAGGACTCGGCGGAGGTCTGGTGGCCGGCGCGCTTGGAGACGGCGTACGGCTGGCGGCTGTTCTTGGAGATGTTTGAGTGGACGAAGCCGACGATGTCGGGGCGGATCGAGGACCTCATGACGTCCGGCAAGGGGAGGGTGGCGGCGGAGTCGGTGGCCATGTCGCCGTCCAGGCACTGGATGGAGACGAGGGGGCGCGCGGCGGCGGCTGCGGCGGCCATTTTGGCGGCGGCGGCGGCGGCGGCTGTGGGGTGGGGGAGGTGAGGAGGGTTTATGGTATTGGTGGACGCAGGGAGAAATTAGGGTTTCGAGATGGTTCAGTATTTATATTCAGAGACAAGACGAAGAAGATGGATGAATTTACGGGCCTGCCATTATGTTGTTTTGGGCTGGGCTTCTTCTGGGCTTCCAGATGAGCATTTTTGAGAAGAATGTCAAAGGAGGAACAAAGGCCCAGGCCCAGTATCAAGAGTGGGGCCCAGCCCATTGGTATTGGATTGAGAAAGTCCGGATCATTCTCGGTCCAGAGGTGGCGATTCCTAGCGCGACTCAATTCGTTTAGTCGTGCCACGGAAGAGAGTCAAGCTTGGCATTCACTCAATTCGTGGACTTGCACGTATTGCAATCGTGCTGTCATGTGGTCAATGGCAATCGTGTTATGATGTGGTTCGGTCGGTGCAACCTTGACGGGCACAATTTGCTTATTTTTATGATTTGACGTACATAAATCAATCCTGTATAGGTCAACTCGGGGGGTTCGGGATCGACCGACCACCTATGTTCGCCCATAATCTTTCTAAAATTTAGCTAAAACAAGGCATGGAATTCGAAGATCATTCTGTAAACAAATGAAAGGTAAATTCTTAATTGAAATATAATTGGTTATTGATTACTAAATTATTACTTATTAGTAATTATCTCCTTCCCACAAATTGTCTTCTCCTTTATCATGGCCACCTTGTCCCAGTTTATTGTGATGTTTACTGTGATGGTTTTGGTGTAGGTGATCTCGCGTGAGCATGGCTTCATTGCACAACTGAATGAAGAACTGTCACCTCGAGAAGAAAGGTTTCCAACTTCACCTAAGTTGGACAGGAAGACGTGCTCTTGCAGTTCGAAGCAAGCGAGGATGGCAAAACTCAGGTTCTTCCCTGATGCTCCGATTGATGTTGAGGGTTCCTCCAGTGTTTGTTGCCATCAATGTACGTGGTTGTCTGCTTGAAAATAAATCATCGTCTTGCTTTTGTTGTCTTTTCGGGAAGCTTGTTGGCTGATCTTCTTCTTCTTCTTTTATATTCACAGGTCAGTCCTATTGAATATGGCCATGTGCTGCTGATCCCTCAGCATCCTGGGCCGCCTGCCTCGAAGGATTGATCATGCAAGTTTCTGGCTCGCCCTGTGCATGGCTTCAGAACCTGGAGATCCTTATACCCGACGAGGTTTCAACGGCCAGGGGGCATCTGCCACCATCAAATCACCTGCATTTCCAGGTGTCTACTCGATAAATTTCTGCTCATAACTTGTCGGCTTTGTCAAATAATGACTTGTAAACTTCGGTAGGATAAAAGACGTAACTTGATCATCAATATCGAAAATAGCAGCCCCCGACAATGGGGTGCATGTATCTGAATTTATCAATTATCCAGTCAGAGGTCTTGTTTTCGAAGGTGGAAATACCATACAAGACTCGTCCAATGCTGTTTCGGACTCTTGTATCTGCCTGGAAGACACCAATATTCCTTACAACGCCCTCGTATCGAATTGTGGAAAGGGTATTCTCCTCTTCCTGCAGGCGATGCGCAATCTATATTCATGATATCCTGAAGACATTTGAATGTACTCCATGAAAGATTTTGATTGATGTGTTGGCATGACGGGGCATTGTTATGCTGTGAAACAAGCTCTTGGAGAAGTCAGTGTGGAGCTTCTAGACATGCAAGCGAACCCAGCGAAGTGGGAAATCACTGGGCATAATGAACTGAAGAGGAAGCAAGACTATGACGAGGCATCTGAGGAGAAATTGCAGTAAATTTTCATAGTTTGACTGCGCACATCACCAGCAAATTCTCTACATCAGAAACTGCAGTAATTTCTTTTTAGTTGCTTAGCAAGTGTTGGGAATCACTTTTTAGGAAAAACCCTGTATAAAGATCAAATCCACTGCCCTTACCAAAAAAAAAAAGATCAAATCCACTGGTTTATTAGAAGTCAGAGCAGCTGCATGAGAACGTACTTTTGAACTTGGTTGATTGGTTGTTTGGTCATTTAGTCTAGATTTTACTTTATACGTGATTAAGTTTCAATAATTGTACGTTAAGCTATTGTGATTGTTGGGCTTGAATTAAAAAGCTTTTCATATGTCTGGTGTGTTTGAAAGATTACTAAAAGGTTTTGTTACATCTTGAAGGAAAACATATTCCTTGAAATTGCGGAAAAAATTTACGGAAACATATTCCTAATTCATAATATTAAAACGTGGAAAATGTGCCCATTCTAGATTTGAATCACTGATCGTTCGAAGCAGATTACATAAAAACGAACATACCTCTTTGCCACAGATTAAATGCCGCTATTGCAGACTTGATAGAGAACAATCTTTTGATTGTAGAACAAAGCCCCTTTCTCCTTTGTCTCTTTGTGAAAGTGAGTTTCTGATGATGAAAATGCAACCCACACACTCATTCTTACGTGTGTTCTCACTTTTTATTTCTAGACAATAACTGCCAAGTGCAGTTACTTTCTTTCATGGGCTGGGTTAGCCTATCATGAGCGGCCCATCTTCACAAAGAAAATCCATCATCTCCCACTTACACATGGTGGGCTAAACATTAACTCTCTCTTCTTTGCAATATTCATACTGGCAAATAATCCGTGCGACCAGCATACTTCGAGAGCTCGTTGCTATGCATCTGTTAGGAATACATAGCAGCTCAAATTGGGCATAACGTTTTCGAGTAGATATAGTATGCAGTACCCTAGATCAATCAGTCACATTTATATCTCTTTCGATCTCTTTTAGAATCTCATATATTGTATTCACAACTATGATTTACTCAAAATCATAATTGGTCGACCTGTCAATACAAAAATAGGATGTGACATCATTAACAAATTGATCTTCCTCTTTCCTTAAACCTCTCTATTTCAGTCTAGCTCGCTTTTCTAGAAATGCTCCATTAGATCGAATCATTCATGACCATTGGCAACACTCTAAGATAGTGAACACTGAATAGAAACTTTGAGAATAAGTTAGAGTCGTAAGGGCACTAAATGAGAAACTCATATCCTCAAGAGTCTCACACGGCATAAAGTTGAGATCAAAAACTTTTGTCACTCTTATCGATCGACATATGCATACGTAGTATGAAATACGTATTACGATATTAACTCGTTTCCCATTGAGCGTATGTCTTTACATTCAATACCGTACAGATGATAGTTCAGACATACTCAATGTCTAAACTTGAGTTCACGTATCTACTCTTCTTAAGAATCCATTAGAACTCATATCTGTCATCAAAGACAGATAAAGTAAAATACGTGGACTATTTTACTTTTGGACATAGTAAATATTATGTCCTCATCTTAGCACTTAGCTAAGGCGACATTTATATTTTAAGTTTGAGCTCTCGATTATCACCTAGATAATAAGCTTAAAAATTGTCTCATCTCTATTTATCACATAGTAAATAGAGGCGATTACCCGTGTGAGTGGGTTAATCTTATCCGTCCGACATACTTTCTTGACATAATACACTAAGTATTAAGATGCATAAATATAAAAATTCATAGGTATTAACAATTTCATTTAAATGTGAACATTCAGGGAAATAATAATATTCAGTACATCATCATCTACACAGTCCTAGAGATTTTACATGACCAATGAAAACATCTCTAGGAATAGGTTTTGTCATAGGATCTGCTATCATTCTTTGTGTAGATATGTATTGTAAGTTCACATCTTTTGTGCTACTATATCTTTAACAAAATTGTACTTGGTATCTATATGTTTGGTCTTGCCATGATATTTCGGATCCTTCGTGTATGCTATCGCTGCTTGGCTATCACAATTGACTAACAATGAGCTTGCAGCATGTTCAACAACACTTAAATGATCCAAAAATCTCTTAAGCCAAACTCCCTCTTGTACTGCTGCTGACAATGCCACAACCTCGGCTTTCATGGTGGATAATGCTATACATGTTTGTTTCTTACTGCTCCAAGATATGGCGTCATTATTCAATAAGAATGCAAATCCAGAGGTAGATTTCCTTTCGTCTAAATCTCCTCCCCAGTCAGCATCTGAGTAGCCTTCAAGTCACAAATCCTTTCCTTGATAATTCAGAGAATAATCAGCAGTACCCTTTAGATGCCTCATGATTCTTTTGACGGCTTTCCAATGTGCTTGACCTGGATTGGATTGGTATATGCTTACCATTCCAACTGCAAAACATATGTCAGGTCTTGTACACATCATAGCATACATTAAACTCCCAACAGCACTAGCATAAGGAACTCTTTTCATTTGTTCCTTATCTTGTGGAGTCTTAGGACACAACCTACGGCTCAATCATTCACCTTTTACAATAGAAGTATCCATGGGTTTACAGTGATGTATACAAAATCGTTCAAGAACTTTGTTGATATAAGTCTCTTGCGAAAGAGATAATAATCTCTTGGAACGATCTCTTGAAATCTTAACTCCAAGAATATATGCAGCTTCACCCATATCTTTCATTTCAAAATTGGATGATAACCAACTCTTAACAATATTAACCAACTCCATATTGCTTCCGGCAATCAGTATATCATCAACATACAATGATAAGATCACAAATTGATCTTTGGATCCTTTGACATATACGCAATGATCTTCATCAATTATTGTAAAATCATAGGCCACTATGGCATTATGAAAACGCGTATGCCATTGTCTTGAAGACTGCTTAAGGCCATATATCGATCTCAAAAGTTGACATACTTTTTGTTCTTGACCTTTCACAATGAAGCCAACGGGTTGCTCCATGTAAATTTCTTCGTCTAATTCTCCATTTAGAAAAGTAGTCTTTACATCCATTTGATGTAATTCAAGATCCATACTTGCCACTATTGCCAGAATAAGGCGAATTTGAGGTAAATCTCACAACAGGAGAAAAAGTTTCCTCATAATCAATTCCTTCCTGTTGATTATACCCTTTCGTCACGAGGCGAGCCTTATATCTTTCTATTGAGCCATTGGATTTTCGCTTTATTTTGAGATCCCATTTGTTTCCAATAGCTTTGCGTCCTTTTGGAAAATCAACCAATTCCCAAACATGGTTTAACTTCATTGACTCAATTTTTTCTTCCATTGCATCTATCCATTTTTCTTTATTAGGGCAATTTAGAGCCTCATTTACATTCCTTGGCTCATCTTCATCTTGTGGAGTGACTATGAAAGTTTCCCCTTCAATGTCAAAACGTTGTCGAGAAACACTTTTGCGACTTGTTCGCCGTACAAGAGATTGTACACATGGTACATTATTCTCCATTACGCTCTCACTTGGATTAAACAATGACGGTATCGTCTCTTCAAACGGTTGTAATTGAGATTGAGTCGAATTTAATTCCTCATTTCTCACATTACTTCCACTTGAACGATCTTCTTCAATTTCATTATCATGATCCAAGGTTTCAAAAAGTGAGTAATCCTCACCTATTTCGCCATTCTTAGGAAACTCATTCTCTAAGAATGTGACATCTCGTGATTCAAATTCAGTAATATTCTCACTTTCTTGCTCACTTATAAATACATATCCTTTCAAGTGCTCTGAGTATATTATAAAAATACTCTTTTTGCCTCTAGGACCCAGCTTCCCATACTTGTGAGAGGGCTCGTGAGTATAAGCAGCACAACCCCAAGGTTTACGAAAACTTAACTCGGGTTTTTTACCTGTCCATAACTCATATGGAGTGGAAGTAACTGATTTAGAAGGCACACGGTTAAGTACATAGGCAGCAGTTAACAAAATATCACCCCAAAAGGTGATAGGTAAATTAGCTTGTGCCATCATAGACCTAACCATTTTTAATAGGGTTCTATTTCTCATCTCGGCAACACCATTTTGTTGAGGAGTATATGGAATAAACAACTGTCTTTCTATTCCTTTTTCATCACATAAATTTCTAAACTCATCAGATAAATATTCTCGATCTCGATTGGATCTAAACATTTTTATTTTCTTATTTAATTGATTTTCTACTAAGTTCATAAATTTCTTGAAGCAACTTAATGCCTTAGATTTATGAGAAATCAAATAAACATATCCAAATCGAGTACAATCATCTATGAATGTGATGAATACACAGCCCCGTGCCTTGCTTTTACATTCATTAGACCACAGATGTCAGAATGGATAAGTTGCAAAGGAAAATCAGCTCTTTTACCCTTTTCCAAATGGTTTCCTTGTTGTTTTTCCCGCCAGACAATGCTCGCAAATAGGCAAATCAACTTTTTCAATATTGCCTAATAAGCCCTCTTTGGCTAATCTATTCATTCGCTGCTGGCCTATATGGCCAAGCCTAGCATGCCATACGTTCACATCATTATCACACGAAGTAGAAGACGTGAAGTGGGAATAACAAACATTGACATTTACAGGATCAACATCTAGTACAATAAAACCATCTAGAAAATAACCACAACCATAATAACTTGTACCTAAATACAAGTCTACACCATTGTTATGGAAGTTCAAGTTAAAACCTAGTTTAATCAACACCAACACAGACACTAAATTCCGACGAATCTCCGGAGCATATAATACGTCATGTAGGAATAATGTGCGTCCACGAGGCATCATCAACTGGCAAGTGCCAATACCTTTAACTTCAGCTCTGGAGTTATTCCCTACATAGATCCATTTCGTTCTAGTTGGAACCCGTCGGAACTCCATGAAGGCATCTCTGTCCTTCGCTACATGGTCTGTTGCTCCCGAATCTACAGTCTACAAAGGATTAGACTCAGTTAAAAATACAGAACTTGACACATAGACAAAGTTCTCAAGAATGCAAGGGGAGTTTACCCTCTTTGGCTCGCCACAATCGCGAGTGAAGTGGCCCTTCTTGCTACAGTTGTAGCACATCTTAAATGGAAAAAATGTAAAAATGGCAAAACTAGGCATGAAAAGAGCATCCTGATGATTTTTTATAGAGTTATGAACAATAATGAAATTTTACAGAATTGAGAGGGTTATGTTAACAGAGTTATTTTCATGAGTTTTAGTGTTAATAGTGGATTATAGTAAGATTAATTAACGGAAATTAAACCGATTCAAAATAACTAGTTTTGAACACTTGGGAGGGAGATTTTCACCAATTTTTCAAATTCGAGATATCTAAAGGAACTGTGATTTTTTTTTTTTTGCATATCAGTCATTTCAAGATGGTATATTATGTTTTATGTATATAACACAAAAAGATCATGTACGTAACATTTCACATGAGTCTTGCGGGATGGGACAAGATATCGCTACATTCAAAATCAATATTTACGATTGTGCTCACCAGACCAACCGACCATCACAAATTCGAAGGACACAAAAGAGAGAAAAAGGAAAGCACAATTTTGTGCTTACCATGTGTCTCTCCTGTATTGGAAATTTGGATTTATTTTATCCCATTTGTGTTTATAAATTTTTAAAATCAAATAAATTTATTAATGGACAAAAATTCCAAAAAAAAGAACTAATTTACCTCAAGTGACAATTCTGAACCGAACTTTTTTTTTGTCTCATAAAAATTCATTAAATTTTACTTATATCTTCAATCTAGCACGAACAATTTGGAATTTCACATCACGGGGATCAAATTTAGGACTCAAGTAAAAGTTGGTGCTCTTTATCGAGATAAAAAAAAGTTCGAATCAAAATTGTCACTTAAAAGTAAAGTCGATATTTTTTTTTGTTTTGGAATTAACCCCTTATTAATGCAACATAATTTTTGGAATCTTCTATGGTCAACGCAACCGAGAGGGAGTCAAACCCTCCAGGGTTTTCTCATCGTAGACACCAGACCCTCAACATTCGCCCCCAAACAGGAGCGCCGGGAAAACATGCAAAGCATGTAAAAAAAAAAAACATGTAAGAAAAAACAAGAGGCGAAAAAGACACCAACCAACGAAAATCACTTCGACTCCAGCTTGGGAGACCGCTTTCGCTCTGTACAGCAGCATAAGTTGCATAACCCTCCAGTCCCCCCTCTCCCCCTTATCTTCTTCTCTCCCTCCTTATCTGTTTTGTCCATCACATACCCTTTTCGCTCTTCCCCCCTCTCCCCCTCTCAAGAGCTCCTCCCAAGTACCCATCTGAACGTTTCTCTCTCCCTCCCTTTTCTTGTTTTCGGCATGGGAAGTGAATGAAAGCCGCCATCCATCCGGGGTGGAGGGAGAGGGAGAGAGAGGGAAGAGGGAGAGAGGGTGGTGCTCTTGCGGGACACGATTGAATGAGGATTGCCCGAATCTTGGGCAAGCACAGAGGATGTCTTCATGTCTGCTCCCGCAGTTCAAGTGCCAGCCGGACACCTTCTCCATTCAGTTCAGGGCTCACGTCCACGCTCGTAAGCTCCCTTTTGCCCTGTTCGCCGATTCCTCATTGCTTTTGTCTTCTTAGCCAGCGTGTTCAAATGGGCTTGTTTTTTCGTTCCTTGCCTGTACTCCCGTGGGTGGGTTTCCCTTTCTTGATTTCGGCATTGGTGTTTGCTTTTTGAGGTCGTTGAATGGAAAAGGACCGATAGCTGGTTTTGGGCATTGTAATTTAGCTGTGGAGTTGTCGGTTGTTGCCGTAAGGGCCGTCTGTCGTGATTTCAGGAATCTGCTTCTCATATCTCTATCATTCTTGGGCTTTGTTATTGATTGCTGGACTCTATGAATGTCAATGTCTCTGAGTTTTGACTTTTTGGGTCTTATTCAGTTTCTCAGTCAGTTCAATTTTCATGGCTTCTTAGAATCTGGCAGAAGCTAAAGTTGTCACTTAAGATAATGTTAATGGGAAAAGGCTTTGTTCTTGAGCATACTGCACTTAAAGCGGATTATGTACTGTTGTGTTTGTAGCCAAACACTAAGATAGTAGTTGATTCCCTGTAGTCCATGTAATGCTCTCATGTTAGACTTGAAGTGCCTTAAGGCACCTGAAGGTGAATAGGTACCTATGGAAGCTTAATCCGTGTCTTTATCAGTGTAAGTCAACCCAAATTACCTGGATGGAAAGGGACTTGCTGGTATTCGAGTTATCTTGAGGGTTTTTATCTTGTTCACGTTCTAGTGGCCAATGCCTCCCACAGATATCATTAGGGAAACAAATTAGTGCTAAGTATGCAAAAGGCTATGTGGCAATAAGCCATTTGACATGGACGCGAGTCTCCTTGAGTTGTGTGAAGAACAATTTACTATAGCCATTACTCTTGTACCATTCTCGCTTCACCTCTTTGTTTGTACCATAACGACTACCCTAATAATTACTTCCACTTTCTTATTGGTTTGCTGCATTATTCTTGCTGGACTTGCTGTCCAAAGTTGGTTGATTTCAGGAAGGATATCTCACTTGTTAGAATTTTTACACGTCAGGCAATTGGTGAGCAATAGTTAAATGTGCTCTGTTCCTTATTGTGCCAAGTATGAAGGGGCAGAAGCTTTGCTGTTAATTTTTATCATATTTAAATGATTATGATGCAGAGCCATGGACTTTTTAAAATTTATTGTGCGCTTTTATGTAATTGTAATGAACCTCGTTACCATTATTTAGAAATTGTTTTGCAGAGAAAAATAGAGAGCCTACTTATTTCCGTGCACAATGCCTTTTGTCCACCACGTCTCCGTCGACGTTGTCATCAGCTGTCATCCTTGACATGGAAAAGCTGAGATTGCCTTCTTTAGAAGTTCTTACAGATTCCCCAACTTCAAACAGGCCTTGGACATACACTGGGGCAGTCGGTCTACCCACAGAGGTGAAAGTCTTGTTTATATACAAATAGTGGAATTTCTTTTGGGCATTTCTATTTCTATGTGGAAGATAACTAATATATTGCATTATTCGTCCCAAATATCCAATGTTTAATTGATCATCTAAGATGGTCTTCTTCCCAGAATCCTTTTGGTAATGGCTTCGTGATTATGCTTGAGCTCGGGCTTTTTTTAACATTGTTCTCCGAGTATTCTGCTCTTTCTACATTATTAATTGTGGTTGACTTTATGTTCTTTTCCTTCATAAAAAGAAAGTGTCTATGCTTTTAGTAAGGCTTGCAATTCGAGATTCCGTTCATCCTGTCACTTCTAAAGCACTTTAATTTGAACTTTCTCATCAGGTAAATCTTAGTGCAACTTTAACTACGGAAACACTTTTAACAAGTGATGAGGCAGTAATAGCTGCAGCTGCTGCTGAAGCGGTTACTCTTGCAAAGGCAGCTTTGAAATCTGCAAAAGATGCGGCACTTATGATCAGGAATAAAAGTTCTTCAAATATTGATAGTAATCTTGAAATTTCATCCAGAACAAGTACTTCTCTTTCAAAGCATGCTGAACTGTTGGAGCTAGAACATGCCAACAGTTTGACGGCGTTAATGGAATCTGAGGGTGGGTTAAGGGAAGAAAATATCATGCAGTACTCAGCGGACGAATCTGAAGATTTGGAGCCAACCCATGAAGAGCTTCAAATTCTGCAAGAACAGCTCTTCAAAAGCATAGCTGTAAGATCACGGCGGCAAACAGAACGGAAAGAAAGAAGAGTAAGAGCAGCGGAAAAAGCAGCTGCGAATGTAGTTTCTGTGAAGTCAGGTTCTCTTAGTAAGAAGAAGCGTGCATCTTTACAAGATGTAGATTACACCGATCCGTTGCGCTACTTGAGAGCAACCACTAGCAGTTGCAAGCTTCTTACTGCCACGGAAGAAACGGAATTGTCAGAAGGAATACAGGTAGAACAAGTGCATATTACCTAGTTCGCGAATTTCTGATCTCTACTGGTAGAGTGTATTTTTCTGTTATGTTTTTGATGACTGAGAACCCTCTGAGGTACTCTAACGTTCATCCCTACTCATTAAATTGGGGGACCTTGGATGGGACTCATTTGATCAAGTCTGGATGAATTTCCATGGTTAGTGGTTTGTATGTGGCCTTGCCATCTGGGCTATCAAGGCAATCGTATTATTTTGTTATGCTGGAAAAACACTGGATTTACTAGGAGAAAAATATTTGAACCGCTAAATTAGTTAGAAAAGATCTTGAAGTGAACTTTATTAAAATTAAAATAAGAAGAATCTCTGCCTTAGGTTAAATCACTTAGAGGGACCTTTGAGTCTGATGATGGATCAATATTACAACCATGGCTCTTTTTAGGAAAAGAAATTTTCCTTGTCTTGTAAAAACTGTGAAGGTTTTCCTAGGAGGCCTGCTGCTCGTGGCAACTGAATAGAAGTGCTTTAGTATTTTGTAGTTTTAAATTCGAATATAAAAATGGATGCCATACGTCTATTAATTGTGCATTGAAAATGAATGAGAGAAGGTGCTTTTTGTTGGTAAAGCATACCTCTTTTGCATCTCCAATATCTTGAAGTAAAGAATTCTTTATGTTTAGCAGTGCAATTGCCTGTACTGCAAGCCACCCTATTGAGGGGATTGTATTTGTATCCAATGGTGCATGTCCCTGGTTTCTTTCTTTCTTTTGCTTATTCTTCTCTCTCGACTCACTTTCCAATGTCATTCAGGATTTATTGAAGCTGGAAAGACTCCAGGTGGAGCTAACCGAGCGATGTGGAGGTGAGCCGACCTTTGCACAATGGGCAGCTGCTGCAGGAGTTGATCAGAAGACTCTAAGGAAGCGTTTGAATTATGGAAGACTTTGTAAAGACAAAATGATCAAAAGCAACATAAGGCTTGTTATATCCATCGCAAAAAATTATCAGGGAGCTGGAATGAATCTTCAAGATCTTGTGCAGGTACTTTTTTTGCCATTGTACTTTTTGCAAATGATGATCTGACGGTTTTGTTGAGTTTCAAACTTCATCACACATATGAATGAATATCAAAATCCTTCGGTCTGGTTCACGATCAACAGGAAGGATGTCGTGGTTTGGTAAGAGGTTCTGAGAAGTTTGATGCTTCAAAGGGGTTCAAGTTTTCTACATATGCTCATTGGTGGATAAAGCAGGCAGTTCGAAAGTCTCTTTCCGATCAGTCCAGGACAATTCGTTTACCAGTATGTTTCACATTTCATCATTTGCAAGTCTTACTATTTTGCGTGTAGGAGTAAAATGTTTGGTGGGGCTTTCACCAAGCCCAGATGCTCATCATCTCTAATGTTGGTTATCTCCATTCAACAGTTTCACATGGTTGAGGCAACTTACAGAGTGAAGGAGGCGAGGAAGCAATTGTACAGCGAAAATGGAAGACAACCGGACAATGAGGAAGTAGCCGAGGTGACAGGGCTATCAATGAAGAGGCTTAACGCTGTTCTCATGACCCCTAAAGCTCCAAGATCTCTTGACCAAAAGATTGGAATCAATCAAAATCTCAAACCTTCTGTAAGCCCCCCTTCGCTGTCAAATGGATGATGAAGTATAGTTTACTTTCTCCAGATTTTCACCACCCTTTGGTGATCTTTTATTGCTGGCACTTGCATATGTAGTTTGGTGTCTTTTTGAGTAAAACAACTATTTAGTCTGAAAAGTTATTGAATCAAATCTAAACCCAATTGGAAAGATGAAACTTTGGCCAAATATTCCAGTTAAGATGACTTTTCTCAAAGTTGTGATAGTTTAATTTGCAAATGTGAAAAGTCCTCAAGAGTAATGATAAATTTTAGCACACGTTAGCAATGCTTTCAGCCCAAGGAACATTCCTCATATCATGTAATACATTTGTACTTTGAAATTGGGTGAACAGCTGTGCCATGGGCATCCCCTTCCGATTTCTTGACAATTTTATTATTTTCTGAACATGTACTTTTTTCTATGCAGTTTACAGACAACGTTTGACCTTTTTCCATTTTTCTAAACTTGTAGAACCTGACCTAACTATGTGCATTGGTTTGGTAAAATTTCCTGGGTGTGTAGGTTACCGTCTCTGTATTCCGAATGAGATCGGGTAGGGCACACATGTGGGGTGTTGAACTTCTTGGCTCTCGTCTTGTGGTTGAGAGCCTGTTCCTGTCACTTTGTCACTAGTTTATCATGATGTGGGGCTATGTGCAAGCTTCATTTCATCAAATTTCCGGTTCACATTGTCAATTCAGTTCATTTTTGGCTCAACAACTTCATTCTCTCCATCACCTGTTTTCTTGTTAATCTTGGTATATGTTGGCAATAAGCCGGTGTGCTTTTATGCTAATTGTATCTTGTGAAATAAAAATTTTCCTTTTTGTTCTATGTTTTCATTCTTTTCCTTA
Source organism: Syzygium aqueum (assembly GCA_031216185.1). Lineage (NCBI taxonomy): Eukaryota > Viridiplantae > Streptophyta > Magnoliopsida > Myrtales > Myrtaceae > Syzygium > Syzygium aqueum. The sequence goes on from CM062234.1 coordinate 18,252,110, forward strand.
TTCACTGCCAATGTATTTCCTCTTCATGGAAGTTAAAACTCACTCGTGTAATTCGTTGTGTCACCCTGGGACAAGCTTGTAAATCTTATGTATTCTCATACCATCTAGTGTGAAAAAGTCAATTTTTTCACCTCCTTAGCAACTTCAAGCATATGTTGCTGATACTATCTTGAGGCTAATGAGATCAAGTTATACAAGTAGGAAGTCCTTCATTCAGTGAAAAGTGTAGTGCTAGTGTGGATTACCTCTTTGGATCGGTTAATTCGGCGAAGGTTTATTTTCGGAAAAGCCCCACATTTTTTGTCATGTGAATGCCCTTCTGATCATTTCCTCTCTTTGGACAGGAAGTGATAGCCAATCCCGATGCTGAAACAGCAGAAGATTTGCTGTTAAAGCAGTTTATGAGGCAGGACCTGGAGAAGGTCCTGGACAGTCTCAACCCACGAGAGAAGCAAGTGGTGAGGTGGAGGTTCGGCCTTGAAGACGGGAGGATGAAGACGCTGCAAGAAATCGGGGAGCTCATGGGCGTGAGCAGGGAAAGGATAAGGCAAATAGAGTCGTGCGCGTTTCGCAAGCTCAAGAACAAGAAGAGAACTAAACATTTGCAACAGTATGTGCTCGCGTAGGCCGAGCATTAGGCTTCTCAAAGTCTATGCTCTTTCTTCTTTCTTTCATGTCCATAGCTTTCTCATTTCGATTTTTGGCTATATATCCCATATTTTCTTCTTCCTGGCTGCTATGCCGACGGTCAATCTGCCGGGATGCACCATACTTGAAAATGTTGTAGGAACACAATTTCTTAGATGAGGGAAATTTTTTGGTACATTTTGATGATTGTGTCATGTTTGCATCTGCCATAAGGAGGAGAAACAAAGTCTCAAGTCATCCACCGTTCTGATGATGAAGGTTTTCTTTTCACCTTTTCTGGAAGTTCTCTTAAAAGTGTCGGAACTTTTCCGGTCGCCCGAAAAGCCCGGGCCGATCGGAGCCATAACTTCTTTTCATTCGGGATGTTCCCGGCTACTGGGCTTCTGACGTGGAAATGCCCCGGACCTGGTCGGACCGGCCGAAATTAGTGATTTAAATAAAGATATAATTAGTCATATAAAGGATCAAGAAAATACAGTGGAACCACCCGCCTGGGTGGCGCTGCTGGAACGCGCACTCTTCCTCTCGCAAAAGGTTGAGTGTTCGAATCCCGAGCGTCGCAGGGTGACTTAACCGGTGGCACGTGTGTGGTGGCTAGCACGTGTCGCCCCCAGGGTTTACTCCCCGGCTGTCGGCCGTGCGGGGGTTCCCTAGGTTATCAAAAAAAAAAAAGAAAAAAAAAGAAAAAACAGTGGAACCATAATTAGGGCATTGCAAGGCCCGACTTGATTTTTCCTTGGACCATCGAAAGAATGGGCCTTGCAGACATTGCTGAAAAAGAAAAAGACTAATCTTGCAATTTCCGAACCGGGTTTAGACCGAACCGGCCAGACCAAACCGGGAATGATACAGGTCCCCAGCTAGCTAGTGACCCACAACCTTAGTCTCTATCATCCATTAGATATCAAGGATAATTCATGCCTTTCACATGGCAACTAACTATCGAATGATAGGATATCAATCGCCGCGACTTTGATAGATCGTGATGTTAATTCAGCGCTAAAGTAATCTTGCCTTTATTCCCAATACCTTAATGTAGTCTCAACTTGCTACGGTTGATGCTGGTTTTCTGGGAAAACGCGCCTGCTGCAGTCCTAGGATCGGGAGATGTCCGTGTTTTCGCAACCTATGATGCCCCTTTGATTGGTGCAAGACTTGCTTGCTACCTACGGATTGCGGCTCGTTTACCTAACCCGTCATCGGCGGAGAAAACATGATCTCGATTATATGTACCATGTGAGCTTGATTCATCGTAATCATTTGATTTTTGGCCAACTTCCAAATAAAAAAATATCAACTTTAGGTCGAAGGACAATTTTGATCCGAATTTTTTTTTGTCCCGTAAAAAAACACAAACTTTAGGTCAAGTGACAATTCTGGCTTAAACCTTTTTTTGTCCAGTAAAAAAACACAAATTTTCACTTAAATCTAAAATCTGACCCCCATTGACTTAGAACCATTGATTATTCAACTTGACTATTTCACCTTAGCAATAAATCCACGTGGCTTGCTGACTAGATTTAAAGCACTATTCATTTTCTTATTCTTCGAGCCATATCTTAAATAATAACGGTCAAACTGTTCGTATCCTTCACTTCATCGGCAAGTAAGAAATATCTTCAACTTGAATCTCTTTGGCTAGACTTCGTCATTTTATCGTGATTTGAAGTTGTAGACCATTGCCCGTCGACATATGCCATAGACAAGATCCATCAAGCTCACCATCATAACCCTTTTTCTCAAAACAAGGGCGACTTCGAATAGAAAGTTAATGGGGGGATCAGATTTGGGATCACGGTGAAAGTTTGTGATTTTTTATGAGACAGAAAAAAAAGTGATTTGTTACTCGATATAAAATTGATACTCTTTTATGAGATAAAAAAAAGGTTTAGGTCATAATTATCACTCGACCTAAAGTTTGCGTTTTATTTTAGAATTAACCCTTTGATTTTTGGTAGGTCTAACACACCGTGATCTAGGACCGGGCTTAATCAGGAAGACGGGCAAATTTCTTGTTCTTCTTGCGAAATCCGAACGTGACAGCGCCCCATTCGATCTCGTCCCTCCTGCGCGCACGCCATGTCGCGGCCGCACTGGCAGTGGGAGAACGCCACCGCCGGCGCCCTCGCCGGGTTCGCCACCGTCGCCGCCGCGCATCCCCTCGACGTCGTCCGCACCCGCTTCCAAGGTTCCTTCTCTGTCTCTGTCTCTGTCTCTCTCTCTCGGGTGCTGCATCGGCGCGTGCGTGAGCTTCGAGTTTTGCTTTTCGGCTGACATGGGTTCGTTCGCGTGCTCCCGCACACAGCTAACGACGGTAGGGTCGTGTACCTCCCGGCGTACAAGAACACCGCCCAAGCGCTCTTCACCATTGCTCGCTCCGAGGTTCTCTCTCTCTCTCTCTCTCTCTCTCTCTCTCTCTCTCTAGCTTTTTGCTTTAGTTGATCAAATAATGAACTTTTTAGAAGCGGAGGGGATGGTGGTGATGGAGAAGGTAACGGATTGTTCTACAAATGTAACGTAGAGGCTCTCAAACCATGAGCAATCGCCGCTATGTGAGCTGAAAGTGCTTGCATTGAAATGGCGGCTCGAATTCGGTAGTGTTCTTTTACATGGACGACCCTTCTTGCTTAACATGGTGTAATTTGGTAAGGGCCTGCTTTCTTGAGGTGGGAAATTCTTATGGGGCTCCTTAGGTTTCAATTTCATGTCATAGTTGGGGCATAAAGACCCTGTCTTTTGGCCTGATGGCCACTAACTGCGCTCTGCAACTTTGAGAATATCGTCTCGTGGTCAAAGACTCTTTTCAATTGTGTCCACCCTATCAATGAGTTCTTCCCACTTCACCTTTCAATCTGTTCCTACCAACTTTGCCCCGTAAATTCAGGAATGTATCAAGGATGACAAAGGGATCTCTTTTCTTGATGTATTGGGATGGTACTCATTGTCTTCTGTGCTTGTTGATGATGATGATGATGCCACGCCCCAAAACTCAAATTTGCTCTGGTTTTGGTTGGAGTTGTTTTACGTTTCTTTTCAAAGAATCCATTTCAATACCATGAGGGTCACACCTATGGACTGTGGGTAAATCCATCATGAATATTATTTGAAATAATTTGATACGAGAGAGAGACAGACTGATGACGGAGTAGAAAATATGCAGTGTGATAAACAATATGATTAAGGATTGTTTCAAGTAAAGTTGTCCTAAATCGAATCTGATAAGTTTTCCCTATAAAGGAATACTAGGACCCTAACTTAAAGTAAATAGTTAGAGTTTATGTGACTAGTTGGATGGCATATCATGCTCGAATCTGCCCATTGTCACTGTTCTCCCAGTCTGTAAAGCCTTTGTGCTATTTCAAGTCTCTTGGAGGAAGTTGCAACCAAATATATTGGATTGTTATTCGAGTTGGATTGTCATTCGAGTTACCCGAGATCAAGCATCTTGTATTGCTATGTTTTTCTTTGGGGATTATATAGTAGAGAGATACATGGCTTGAATCCTAAGTTGGATTACTTCAATTGCGAATATCTATTTTCTGTTACATATTTTGTTGCTTTCTCCATAACCATCTCCTCAGATATCAAATGCTCTCCCTCTCTAATATATAGCTGTTCTCTATGTAGGGAACAGAGAAACTCAAAGCAAGTTCAATGCTGTTTTCTCTCGATATAAACTGATATGAGCACTTGCCAAACACATTGCATGATATTATGAGAAGAAATTCATTGATTGCAGAAATGATATCTGTCCATCTGTCTGTCTGATCTTACAACTTTGCTTTAACATCCTGTTATATTTGAGTTCTTGACAAGTTTCTATGAGTTGTCATGTGTGCAACTCCAGTTTTATTGGGCAATTGTTTGACCTTTCCAACGTTGGTCTTGAACTCCTGTCTGTAGTTTTAGATGCAGAAACAACTTTTGCAGATGTAAATGAGTGATGAGTTTTTCTAGCAGGGTTTGAGAGGTCTTTATGCTGGCTTCTTACCCGCCGTACTTGGGTCGAGCCTCTCATGGGGTCTATATTTCTTCTTGTAAGTGCTATGCTTTCTATCTCTGATGTATTTGACCATTCGGTATTTGCTCTTTGTCATCTCCCTTCATCTCTTCTGAACTTTCTGTTGCTTTCCTCTACTGTTATCAGGATTTATATTTACTCATTTCACATTTTATGAGCAAGGAAAGCTGCATCTTTCAATTTGTTTTTGTAAATCCTGCAATTAGTTAGAGGAAGGCTTTAGCAAATGCATAGCTTGGAAATGGGGTAGTTTCATAAGCAATTATTGCCAAAGGGTATTGCTACTTGTGTAGCAGCTTACTCTTGCCATTGTTGGGCCTGCTGTCAATATTAATGTCAAAGGCATTTCCTCAATGTATATTGATCTAAGAATAGTTGACTCTTTTAAAGAAATTTGTTTCCACATGCTGATGGCATGTTTTGGGAACATCCTCAAGAGTTATTCTTTCCCAAAAACAATCAAAAAATACCTTGGAAGTATAGGGAGGAATATTTCAGTCAAAATCACCATTATGGTTTTGCATAGCAAAATCCTTTTCCCTTCTCTTGAGCAACTCTTGGGCAAGTAGGAAAGAGCAATCATGTTGAAGCATTTTCTTTCTCCAAATTAAGTATAAGGCTGTGGGCAGACAATTCTCCATAAAAACAGTGCTTGATATTATGGGCAGCTTTAAGATGCCAACCTAGATTTTTTGACTCAACAAATGCTGCTTGCTTTGAGTCATTGTATTGACAACCAGAGTGGACTGACTGATTCAAGAACCTCTTCAAAGTCCAGTCCTATTTAGACCACTAAACCATACAACATTTAAATATCAAATCATGCCTTATCTTGTAGCTTAAGGGCATTGGTCGCACAAAATTCTATAGGTCACATTGATCCAATTGAACCAATCGAATGAACAGTTTGACCAGGGGAAAAAGCTAGTTTGACGCGGATTTGATGGCGAAGAAAAGAAAAAAAAACAACAGTTGTAGTAGTTATCATTCAAATCGGCACCATGCTTGGACCATCTAACCATATAGTCAACCATGTTCTACCAAGAGTCAAACCATGTAATCAATACACAACGAACTGTAATGTGAGAAAGTGCATTAGGCTCAAACTCAGCTTCAAAAGCATGGGATATGTTTGGTTTACCTCCAGGTCACATATTTCTATGATTACCATACACTTCCAGTTGATGACCTAGCTTAAGCACAATTTCTATAGGATTCATTTCATAGAGAGACAGTTAGAAAAGGCATGCTAGCTCACGACTGCCTGACTCACCACTCTTCTCTTTTATTCAGGTGTGGAGTCAGCTATGACATATGTCATATATAGACAAAGCTATGTTACTATACTTATCATGTCAGAAATAGTAAGTCTAATAAAGGGTTTCTCAAATGGTTTTATTGGTGGTACATCTAGTTAAACTGCACAAAGCGAAGAACTTGACTGGCTCCCTCACCAATATAGTTGTGAAATTACAGTTTGTTCCAACCTGTTCACCTTATTTTTGTCTTTAAACATCCAATTCATGAATTGTTTGATAGTCTATCTTATCTTGATAAATGATGTATTCTTGTGTGTACGACTGAATTTTTTCCCTTGTTAGCTATGGCCGAGCCAAGGAAAGATATTCTGCAAAGAGAGAGGAAAGCCTATCCCCTGGTCTTCATCTTGCTTCTGCTGCTGAAGCTGGAGCTCTGGTTAGTATGGTGAAGCTTTGATTACTAGCTTTCGCCACTGCTTTGAATCTGAACAATCTCCTGTTGCCCATAAAGTGAACCAGTTGGCTGTATTGACCTTGTGTCAATAGCTTATTGTTTCTGTGTGGATATTTAGTCACCTTTCTTTTATTTCGGTAGAATTTGTGCTTTGAATATTCTTTCTGAGCAATGTACCTTTAACTGAAGCAGCAACATGATTTAGTCACACGCTAACCGTTAACTTCATGGAGAAGAGCTCATTTGTTTGCTGGCAATTTTCGAGAAGATAGAGTTTAACTTGTATCGAAAGACAAGCTTTTAAAGATTGATTCTCTTTTGTTTCTACTGCTAGAGGGATAATAAACTAAACTATACGAAGGGAAATTGAAACTAGACAAAGAACATTCACCATTTAAATTTTATTTTGGTGACTGATCTATTCTATAGTGTTGACAATTACTAAAGAAATCAACAGAAAGAATCTTAAAACATTTATTAGAACTTTATGTGCAGACAGAGTTTGATAATTGAACTACTAATTTGAAGGCCCATTGGAGAGCTAGATAGGTTTAGCAGGAAATTGACTGGAGGTTCTGGCAAAAAAAATTTAATTAGGAGATTTGATAGGGAGAGGGTTTACTTATAAGGAATTCACCGTAACTTGTCTTCGCCTGAACTATGTGATTCATTATTCTAAAGAGAAGAAAAATTCAAGCAAAGAGCATCAGGTTCCAGCTTAAAGCTAACAATTGGATTCCTAAGGGTATTACCGTATTGGGAACATGAGAAATTAAAGATTAAAGCATTATGATACAGAAGATGTTAAACAGAGAATGGAAACAGGATTTAAGATGTGGATTGCTGCACTAAAACAATGTGCCAGAATCCTAGCTCTGCAACCATCAGCCACCTCAAACTTGATCCTTTGAATGAAAGAATCCATTCCTCTCTTATGAATTTCCAGATGCCGACTCCATACGAGGACACTTATTATCAATTAAAATAGAGTTTGAGGATTTGCCTACCTAAGAGGAAAGAACTCTTAGAAGCTGAGATTGATTTTGAAATTACAGATTGGAGCTGTTTAGTACTTTTGCACTGAGTTTCTGCCACCCAATTGATGGGTCTGAAGTCTCTAATATATCAATGCCACCCTTTCTGCAAATGACAAGATAAAAAAAAGGCATCGAGACTTTTTTTAAAAGTTCCTGACTCACCGAAGTCATTGAAAAAGGACATGACACAATTATCGGTTACACTGCAGCTAAGATTGAAAGAAAGCTGATGACCATCGGGCCAGGGGCTTTATCACCATGATGTTTCCTACTGCCACTTTCGTTTAGAGCTGTGAACAGTTTATCTTCAAATGAGTTACAGTATAAATATAAATAACCAAGAAAAACCTTGCTAAATATAAAGCTAAAAACACTGGCCTTCAGTCACCTTATAAGTCTCAAAATTTGGAGGATGGCTTGCTACTAGGGTGAGCATGGATATGGTCAGATTGATTTGAAGTACTCAGCTTTGAACTTGTTTGGTTCCGTTTGAGTCAGTCATTGATTCTTCGTTAAATCAAGAAAACATTATATTTTGTATGATAGAAAAGTCCATGATCATAGAACTTATATTCTTATTTATATTGGCTTGTGATTTCCTTTTTCTATTTCAGTTGTGCTACCTGTTTATTAATCCAAATTACATTTGTGGATTTATGGTGCTCAAAGTTTTGGTCATATTTGAGCACCACTTTGGATAGTGAAGTCTTTTAACAAAGAACACAAGGATGTCATTTATTTTTACGTACTGTGTTGTTTATCTACTAATGTCTCTTTAATAATCTTTTCAACTGAAGGACATATTCTTCATTTGGATTGAGTTGTTATGTTTTACCGTTGTATAGATAGACTAATGTTTTAGCAATCTTGTTAACCAATTATACAATCATTCTTCGACAAAGCAAAACATGTTTGTATACACAGAGGAACTGGAGACTTCTTTGTTTTTTTTTTGTCTTTCACAAATTGCTGAAGTTTATCATGTTGAGTTAAATTACACTTTTGGTCCCTTAGCATGTCAAGAATTCACTTTGGTCTATTGTGATTTATGCCAATTGACAATTAGGCACTTTACTGCATGTTTTACATCATCTGGTCACTACCGTCAGTAGTCATTGTCTGGCAGAGGTCAACTTGCTTGTAGACTAGGCATATCGGATTATTCTAGTGCCTGAAATAGAAAGATTGGGTATCCTAACTGAAACATCTAGAAATTCAGTGAGCATGGTGCTGGTAAATGATGAATGTAGAGTGTAGACAAGTAATCAGATCTTCACATAGATTGTTGATATCTGAAGATGATATAACTTTTTTTTTTTTTTGGTAAGTAGATGATATAACGTTTTAATCTGCAAATAATCCATAAAACATCATGCCTTGAGCTATGTTGTAGGATTCTGCCATGACTGAGTAAAAGTTATGTGTTGCTTTAGGCTTTTTAAATGGCAGTCATTTAATCAATGGAGAATTGAATATTTTTTGGATAGTAGCAGAAAACTGTGTGTGCGTGCGAGATGGAGGGAGGGAGGGAGTTTGTTATAGACAGAGAGATTTTCTTATAGACCCAGCTACATGGGGGCTTAATTCTCTCTCTCAAAAATCTTGTGGCCAAAGATTTTGTTATAGAATTAGCTGCATGGGAGAGATTTTGTTCTAGAGGGAGAGAGATTTTGTTATGGACCCAACTACATGGGGGCTTAATTCTCTCTCAAAAATCTTGTGGCCACTACTTGCGATTGAAGTATCATGTATGCCAATCTTTCAGAGGATGGATGGTTCTCTACTTAATGCATTTGGGAAGTGACAAAAGTATTCCACTTCAAGGTGTCTGTAGGATAATTTTTTTTACTATATTAGTGCGGTCTAAAAGTATTTCTCTTAAAAATAATCTCCCTACTGTTTTGAATTTTTTGAATTGATTATATGGTATCCCATATTGAATTTTTTGAATTGAATATATGGTATCCCACATTGTGGAGATAGATACGTATACTAAGATAACGTTCTTGTTTTCCTTTCTCCAGGTTTCTCTGTGCACAAATCCCGTTTGGCTCATAAAAACAAGATTGCAACTTCAGAATCCACTTCATCAAACCCGACCTTATTCTGGATTTTATGGTCTGCCTTACACCTTGCATTGGCTTGCTTATTATGTCATCTCTGAGATACCAATATTTAAGTGAGTTGCATGACTTTGGCTTGAAATTTTGTCAATGGAGATGCTTATCTGTGGATCTTGTTCACCAATTTTCATACCTCAGAATTTGGAACATCATTCCATTAATTTAGTGTGCACTACATTTATTCAATATGTTCTTTCATTGTAGCATTAATTTTTTTTTAAACGTGCTTTGGTGCAGGTGGAAGATATGTATCCATTAGAATCCACCTGCAACATATATGCATATCCATTGCAGGAGAAATCCAGTATACTATGCACTTTGGAAACCTCAAATTAACTAATCTTTACTCTTTCACACATGTTTCTAGTTTTACTCTTGGACCAATGCCTTTCATTTACTCTACAAGATAACATAATACAACTTCCCTCGATAGGTTTGACAGATCATCTCATTTTACAAATGGTTCTGTTTGGGATTGGTAGTTGTGTTGATGAAACTCTTCTATACATAGGGGAAGAGAAAAAGAAAAGACAACTTCTACTTGCTGTGGTTAAGAGAAAATGCCATTCAATTTTGTATAAACTTGGATAGAACGTGGCCTATGAATCCTTTTTCTTTTAAGCAGCTCTTTGTGGAGGCGTTGTTGATGCATACTAACTATTGGTTGTTGCTTCATATGTGATGACCAGATGCTTTTAGAACCATAATGAAAGAGGAAGGTTGGCGTGCTTTATACAAAGGGATTGTTCCCAGTCTCTTTCTGGTAACTAACTGTATTTTTTTGAACTTAGAGAGATTGGTCTGTAATATAGGAAATGGTGATCCATTAGTGTAACTGGGAAGGGAGGAAGCCCCTGTTCCAGTTTTTTGCACAAGTGATGGCTGAGAAACTGTGTAATTGGTTAGGGGAGAGTTGCCCTGATGTTCCGCTGCCATAGATTACTGATAAGCATCTACAGATAAATATTTCTTCATACTTGTATACATTTGTGATGAGTAGCTTTCTGTTTTTCCCTCTTTCCATCATAAAATTTTCTATGGTGAATTGTCCTGCATTAGTTATCTCAATTACGATGTAATCTTTTAGCAGGTTTCTCATGGTGCTATTCAGTTCACTTCCTATGAGGAACTTCGGAAAGTTGTTATTCAACTTAAGGCGAAAGGAAGGAAAGAGGGGCCTGAAAGTGCTGATAAGATGCTGGTGAGCACATTGTTACACTTTTGCCTGAGTATTGACTAAAATGCGCTTGAGTATCTTCCATTTATAGCCAGTCTTGCAATTTCTTGAAATTGAGCAGTTTGTGCTACAGTTCTCGTACTGGTTATTGAATATCCTTGTTCCTTTTCATATATTGGTGTATACTTTTTCTGAGGCTTATCTATGTCTTTTAGATAAGGGAGAAAATATCTATACATGCAATGTTTGCACTGGAGGTCTTATCTGGTATTTTAAGAACGTATTCAATGTTATAAATGGTAATGTTTCATCCAGAAGCAGTGCAACCTGATATTTGGGGCAGGGTTATTTGTAGGTTAATTTGAAATTTTGGGGGATATACATTTGACAATAAACCTCATTTGCCAACTATCCATACTTTGCAAGCTTTCAGAAATTTAATTCATAGGGCGGTCTCTAAATCTCTGCTTTTCAATGAACTGGTCGGGCAACAAAAAAGGCCAGCTTCCAGGACACTAAAATGATGTTGCCGGTTGTTATGACTGCATATTGTACAAAAATTGGAGGATCATGTTTAGCAACATTTTTTGTTGATCGTATTCTAATTCTTCCAAACTATCGATGTAGTTAATAATTTTTTTCTAGTGTGAATGGTACTCAAAATTAAATAACGGCAAAATTGTTTCTGTAATGAATGCCCTTCTCCCCAACCACCATTACAATTAAAAAAGAAAAGGAAATTCAATTGCTTGCGTCTTTTCAGAAAATGTTTCATGGGAAAAAAACTCTTTGAATATTTCATTTGCTATTTGTCCAACTTAAGATTTCATCTGCAGAACTCTGTTGATTATGCAATACTGGGGGCATCCTCTAAACTTGCAGCCATTCTTCTGAGTTATCCATTTCAGGTGAGCTTATTTACTACGTTCAATCATTTTTCTTCAATTTGTCATTTTTCCGTTCATAATTGAATCGCTTCTTGTTCCAGGTGATTCGAACTCGATTGCAGGTAATCTCATAGTCCAAATACATCCTCTCTTCTAAATCTACTACTGCTTTGACACTTTTTGACAGACTTTGATCGAACACTTTTGATGAACTCAATGCCCTGTCAATTCTTCACTCCTTCTGCAGCAACGGCCTTACACTGATGGTACTCCTAGATATATGGATACCTGGCATGTTGTAAAAGAAACTGCAAGGTAATGCAACTATATGTGATTGAGACTCCGTCTCACTCATGGAATGTTGACGAGTACAGAATTTTCATGCCCTTTTGGCTTTTTTGTAGGTTTGAAGGCTTACGGGGTTTCTACAAAGGGATCACACCCAACATACTGAAAAATGTCCCTGCTTCTTCAATAACATTCATTGTCTATGAGAATGTGATGAAGTTGTTGAGGCTTGGAAGGACAAAAGAATAAATCTTTATTTTCTTTGGAACAGCGAGCATTTCATTCGGAAACTGCAATTTCGGCCATTTTGCATCTTCTTTTTGTTAAAGTAAGGGATAGATACCTTCATAGGTCATGCAATTTTTGGCACCTTTCTGTGTCATTCTGATTCAACCATCAAGAAGTCGCAAATGAATGAGTGACATGGACATTCCGCGCGGCTTTGATTTCCACCAACTTGGACGAGTTGAGCGGTACCGAAGACTGAACAAATTATGATTTCCACGTTCGAGATCACAAAGATGAAATAGAGTTGATGATTGGGGGATTGCCGTTTTGAACCACCATGAATTGAAACGACATTTCAAATGAAGAGAGCTTCATCGACTTTACAGTGCCAAGTATAGCCTGTTGCTTCTCCCTAGCAGTGTCCGTATGCGATAGGATGTTTTGAATACAAAAGTCAGAATCATATTCCCACCATCTTTGGCTGACCGACTGTAGCTGGAAAACCACGGTTAGCACTAGCACCCACATTGCATCGACTATTCAATTTGTACTTCAATTGCAATCCCGTATACACGTATAAGCTGATTCAAAGGTTTAATTGCCCCGACTCAATCTGCTTCCAGTTCTAGTAGATTAGATGAAAGGATTATCTCCTCCTTCAGCTCTGGTTTTTGAACACAATATTCGTATGTGTGATTATTGTTATGTCATGTTGTTTCATCGTCATGCTATGTTTTTGATTTGTTATGTGATGTTGTATATGATTATTGCCATGTGATGTCATCTCAGCATTATGACTTGTATCCGATTTGCCATGTCATGTCATTTCATCATCTTGTTTTGCATTAGATTCATCTTGTTTTGCTGCACGTGATTATTGTCATGTTATATCAATCCTGCACGTTATGATTGATGTTTGCATATTAATTGACGTTTGCATTTCGATAAACATTTGCACACAATTTGACACAAACAAATTTTCTTCGTATCCGTATAAAAAATTAAGTATCAAGGCACCGGTAAATTTAGCATATTCTTCATGTAGAGAGTACCTTCTTAGCATAATGATAAAAATATGTTTTAAACTAAAATAAGTAATTTCTCTAATGCAGCTAGTCACTTATCATACGTATTATTGACATGTACGTATTCTCTATTTTGTAATTTAGTAACATCTCTAGGTAATACGTAACTCTTCGTAACCAAGTAGCTTCAAACATATTGCATGACAAGTAGAAGCACTAAATGGATGGGCCGGGTCGAGCTTGAGTTGGGCTAAAAGCAGATCGATCACTAAAATTTAGTAACTTATCCTATCTATACTTGTATTGATCCGTTTTCAATTCAACTCATTAAAACCCATACACACTTAATTAACCATCTCAATTCCTTCACTAGAATGAATTGACATGTGTTTATGTTAGGTTTTGTAAGACTAATTTAATGAGATATTTTTAGGTAATGAAATCGGCATTTGCTTTAAAATTTTGGAAATAAAAAATTATTTTTAAAAGAATCTTAACGTTGTAAGCGAGAAATTGTCTGAATTTTACCACGATGCTTTCTTCTTCATAGTTTGACAAAAAAAACTGGTTTACCACGATGTTGTCTTCTTAAAATATGTTGTTTCACAACTTTCAATATATTTAAGGGTGAGTTTATTTGAGAGAAACAAACGGAACCTTAGTTTCACTTTTTCTTTCACTGAAAATGGGTTAAAAAATGAGTCAACCCACTATACTCCAAATCCAGGTAGGCTTTATGTTCTCGACCCATTCAGACCTACAATAAACAAATTTAACAAACTCATATACCACCTGATCCTGATGAGTAGAAAAATGGGTTAACAACCCGATTTGCCACCTCTAGTTGTGTCAAGTGCATGATGATAAATATGATCAACATTGCGTGATCAAAATTGAAGGTTAAAGACCGGATATTGATCACCTAAGGAAATCAATTGGGAGGAGAGATGGGATTCATTTAATGTGTAATAATAGTATCATCACTATCAATCGGAAATTGCCCTTTAATTACCTTGAAGAGGTAAACTCAGGTCTATTGGAATCCCATTACTCAAGCCATCACAACAAAACCCGACTTATTCGCTTTTGGAATGTAATTCTTAGTACCACTGTCAAAGAAACACTTGCCCGTGTCTTTTCCTCCACCCTCTTTCTCACTCAATCGCACGTGCGCAGCAGAGTCTTTCTCTCTCTCCACCCCTCACCACCGCTACCACACAATGCCGCCTCGCCCCGACGCCCACCCTCTCTCCTATCTCCAATGGAGTCGGCAGACATGGTCGTTAGGTCGAGGGGCGAGGGGCTCGACGGTGAGGGGCACCAGCAAAAGAACATTATCGTGCCCCCCAAAATAACATTATTGTTAGCTATACACTTCTGTCTTGTTACATGTAACCTCTCCAAATATGCATTAACCAATATGCATGAGAATTTACCATCACAATCGACTTCATAGTTCAGTCTTGCCAATGCTATAAGTCGGGTTTTGTTTTGGGGGTAAATTTGTTTTTTCAATAAATTGATCGAATTTTTTTTTATAAGTGATGATGATTTCTTATAACTACGTTAATTTTCGCAATTATTCCAAATAAAATTGCCTGATATTCTATAACGTGACCATGCCTATGGTTTTAATTGCATTTGCCGCATGCTAAAGATATTCTGAATCAACCGCAACAATCACATCGAATTTGAAACCTGACAAATATGAATCTTTGATTAAATAAGGGAAAAAACCACTAAAAATCTCAAATTATGACACATTTGCGCTAAACTTTGTTGTGTGACCCCAAATATTCCAAACTTGTACTTGTGTGACACATTTACTTTTGTCAAGGTTTTGTAAAAATTTGCCTACATGGATGTCGGAAGGCAAATAATATTGATATGGCACCCGCATGATTTAAGTGAAATAAAAATAACACGGTTTTGCTTATCTGATAAATGATTATCCTCATGGATTTTCTTCTGTAGTAAGCTAACTCTGAATCAAGTCCGATAAATGAAATTTGTGAAGTCATGTCCAATGTTTGTCTGAGCGATACAGTGCCTCTTTTGTAGTCTACCTTGGCAAAAAATACATGAAAATGAAAATTTCTGAGGAAGTCGATGAGATTGGACATTCAAACTTCGCGATCATGTTCGGATCGCGATATAAGAGTCTTATACGGTTGAACGACTAGTCCATCTTTTGATTAACATAATAAGCTGATTTTGATATGGCAAGAAGTAATGTCTTGTTGTCAATGGCGAATTTAATTTGGAGAATCGTCTTGTTCTGTCAATTTCAAGGTTAGACATGATAAGTCATCCTTGTCTTCATACTAAATTTCATGAATCAGTTCCCTGTTCACAGGACAAAGTTCCTTGCAAGCATCGTAAAGATGTCTCCTTCCTAATGTACATAGCGAGATACATTGATAGCTACATGAAAAGAAAACAATGATTCAAATATTTCATTCTTTATATCAGATAGCCTTTACTTAGAATCCGCAAACACCTTATTCTATCACCTCCTTGGTGGCAGATTAGTAAGAAATCAATTCATATTTGTAGGAATTGGAGTTCAATGCAGAAAAATTAAGGATAACATTTGTTCTCTTTTTATATTCGAAGATTTGATAGTATCGTAACATGATAGTTCATTCTCTATTTAGAACCATAGAACACACAAGAAGAGTAGATTGAAGTTTCATGACTATGAAGCTTATCATTCATGACAAATATTCATAGGAAGCTAAGAGCATGCATATAAAGAATGACATTTGATTACATGTTACTCCCCTCTTAAAGATTAGGGATAAGTGCATTGGAAGTCAAGTTTTAAAATTTATCACGAAAATGCAATTGAGTCCTAAAACTTTCAAAAAATGCAATTAAATCCTAAAATTTGTCACGAAAGTGCATTTGAGTCCTAAAACTTTTAAAAAGTGCAATCAAGTCTTAAAACTTATTAAATTGGTCCAATGTAGTCCTTCCATTGATTGAACTTTTTGATAATTTTAGGATTCGATTGTACTTTCTTGATAAGTTTTAGGACTAATTACACTTTTTGAAAGTGTTAGG
Source organism: Syzygium aqueum (assembly GCA_031216185.1). Taxonomy (NCBI): domain Eukaryota; kingdom Viridiplantae; phylum Streptophyta; class Magnoliopsida; order Myrtales; family Myrtaceae; genus Syzygium; species Syzygium aqueum. The sequence goes on from CM062234.1 coordinate 18,268,323, forward strand.
ATTCAATTACACTTTTATGACAAATTTTAGGACTTCAAATGCACTTATCCCTAAAGATTATGATTCAATTATTCTCTCAAGAAGAGGAAAACATAATTGTTGCCTGAATGTGATCCAAAGTGAACATCTACAAGTACTTCACAGTGCGAAACCGAAAGCTCTTCATCCGATCACAGATCCAAGATGGATAAACTGAGTTGACTAAGTGGTCAATGAATTAAAACCTCCAAGGAATAAGACTTACCCTCCTTTTCGTTAGAACAAGAATTTTCAATGCATTGGTGGGCTATCAACAAGAAAAAAAGGGAAGAGCTTTTGATACATTGGCGAACTAACCACAAACTTCCAAAAGAAAGAATGTAGCCAAACTTGCTTAGAAAGTCATCTCCATTTGCATCTAACCCTTCTTTTTGGTCACATCTTTCGACGCTTCCTCATCATTGTTTTTCCCTACAGCGGCACAATATAAAGATAATTACACCACACCACACCAGAGAGAGAGAGAGAGAGAGAGAGAGAGAGAGAGAGAGAGAGAGAGAGAGAGAGAGAGAGAGAGAGAGAGAGAGAGAGAGAGAGAGAGAGAGAGAGAGATGGGCAGAGGAGGAGGAGGAGGGCCATACCCATTGGTGCCATCACTGCTGGCTGGGGCATTAGGAGTGGTCATCCTCTGGCCAACTTTTGATGTGGCTTGTGGAGCTTGTGCTGCCAATGTTTCAATCCTATGGGGATTATGAAGGTGGTGCAATGTCTTTTGTGATGGGTCTCCTTTGCCTATCCTTGCTGTTCCTCATCCACTTCCTCACCACCTTCTTTCCCTCTTTCCACTTCCCAACATACATTGGCAGCTCTAAACTGTATCACAGCAGTAGCTCAAGCTATGATGGTGGGGGTGATGAGTTTGGTCTAGGGTCTCTGCTTTTTGTGGCACTTTTCTTTGTTTTGTACACTTTCTTGTGATTGAACCCATAATGAATTGGACTGTTTGTGTTTCGAATTAAAACGAGATTGTCTAGGTTTCTATACTTGCCATTATGAAGAAGGTAGCAAAGTATAATCTTTCTTCTTATTTTTTTTTCAATGGAGAGAGCATAATTTGTAAAATCAAAGTGACAAGTATTGGCTATTGTTGGCACCTAAAATTTTGTTCAAAGATTTTCCTTCCTCTTTTAAAAAATCAAAGAGACTTAAAGACTAATTGATAAACTAATGGTTGGAAATTAAAGGGACAATGCCATAATTTGTTCATGTACTTTTCTTCAATGTTCAATTTGGTCCTTATGTTCTTTCAATGGGCCAATTTAATCCTTCAATTCGATTTGGTAAGATCGGCATCTGACATGGCAATCTAACTTCCTCATGGGGATTGTGTTTGTTGATGTGGTTTTACACGTCAAGGCCAAATCAACAAAAATTGTAAAGCAAAAAAGACAAACAAAAGAGGAAAATAAATTAGAAAAAAAGAACATACATGAACTAAAGAACAACACAAGCTGGAAAGGGAAGGGGGATCCGTTGAGTGATGTTGTGCAGCTGTGTTCTTTTCTTGATCACATTTCTCCTTTGAGGGGCGTCGTTAAGTACTAAGTCACATGTTCTATATTCTAATGGTGTATTTGTGTGAGTGAAATAAGTTTCCGTAAATTGATTTCTGGACTTTTTCACGTGTCCGGTTTGTTAAAAATGATTAGTCAACGGAAAACTATTTACGGTAAAAAAAAATTTGTAGGTTTAAAGTTAGGAGAATGAATTCCCTAATAGGAAAAGGGGAAAACTTTTTCTTTTATTATGAAATTTTCCTCAAAACAAATACACCCTAAGATGAATTTTTAAAGTAGTGAGCATGTGCTTATTAATTCTACGTTACCTTTAATGTCATAAACAACCAACTAAAGGCGACAACCAACGAGGGTTGGCATGACCGGCTTGGGGCGAGGTCGAGCCTCGCTAGAGGCCAACGAGGGTTAGCCTTGCCGGGATTTGGTGAGGGGCAACCTCGCTAGCCTCGAGCAAGTCTCGCTTCGCCATATTCGGAGAGGGCCCTCGTCGGCCATCACTGAGGCTCGACGACCAACAAAGGAAGAAGGAAAAAAATAAAGAAAAAAAATATAATAAAAAAATAATAATCTTTTTAAAAATTTGTCTACGTTAGCACCCGCCATGCCACATAGGACGGTTGACGTCCACGTCAGCGATTTCTAGCCAAAGTTGGCCAAGTGGACTACATTGGCAAATTGTCAAAAGGTTTAGAACTCAATTGACCAAATTGAAAGATTTAGATCTGAATTGGTATAAGTGCAATAGATTTATGACTTTTTTGGTAGTTTTCCCCTTTAATCGACATGCATCAAATTTAAGTTTGTGGGAATTATTAAATTTGATAGTCTCGAAACCATCTGGCCTTTCTTTAGTATTACCGATAAAGAAAGTTTTATAAATTATCTCATGATTTTCCTACGTATTTGTGGTGATTTGGATAAATAATTTTTTTTTCTAGAGTCTCATATTCGTCAATTTTCATTTTAGATCCAACCAATGCAAAAGATATGAGGACTATCTCATTTATTTTTTTACAAACTGAATTTGAGTAGCATCGCTGATTAATTATAACTACTAATACTGTGGGTGTAAGAGCCAGTCTATAATTATACGCAATTTTTCAGTTTGTTGAATTGACTGATTTAAACTTGTAAAATTACGTATTAATAATCTTTCTTATTGATTCGCCCAAAAAAAATCTTCTTATCGAAATTAGATTTGCCAGACTTGTTACTCATGTTATAGTATATGTGAGCTTATGAGTTATGATTGTGAAAGTACCAGTATGTTGTATCAATACCAATATTTTTAAATTGAAAAAAATAGACTATCGGGACAAAACGGAAAAAGGAAAATTCGGAAATAATAAAAAGAAAAAGAGAGAAGAGAGAGTTTTTTTTTTTTTGGTCAGAAGTAAAGCTTGTTTTGAAAAGAGAGAGTTGTTAAAAGAAGAAGAGAACCGATTGGAGGAAGAGTTCTTGGAAGGATGACACCGCCCTCCCTAAGAACCCTCCTTTCTAACAAAGGTACAAATAGATTTCCATAAACCACGTCAAATCAGTTTACTAGTCTATTTTTAGGAACTTTAAGGTAGGACTTTAACCCAATGCGTATTAAATGTCAGTTGTTATCACCAAGAGCTTTACTTTCATGTATGGTACAGAATTGGTTGTAAATTATGTCATTTGTCTTTAGGAACTCTAGGTAAGATTGCATAACTAATGTTGTATTAAATGTCGGTTGCTGTTGCCAAAGAAATGTCACTTTGTAGTTGGTAGGAGGATGAAGTTACCCTAAACAAGATATAGGAGGTGATGGACTCCTTGATTTTAAGAAGTAAATTAAGCTTTCGAAGAGATATTTTCATTTCAAATTTCAAAGGATGTGAATGTAGAGTGGTATACATGTATCGTATGAGTCGCAACCATCTAGTCAAGTAAGAAAAAGCTGTCATAACCATAGAAAATGTTTACATCTAGGAAAATTGACATGACATTGAAGGGACTTCCTCCTCTTATAACAGAAGTAACTCTAGCCAAACGTATAATATACGTTTTTGGGGGTCATTTTAAAGTGAGAGCTCTTGGCATACTCATGTTAAATATAATTGATACGGCAATTAATTCAATATCTAAAAATAGTGATTATACATAATGCGAGAGTAATCATAGCATCAAAAAATTGAAGTTTTTTCATTTATTTATTAACGAGTGCCCCTTTTCTTTTCTTTAATAATTTAAGTATCCTATCCCAAAAATCATGGAGGAACGAAAGATATAATTGGTGGTGCTTGATCGTCCAAATCAACAATTAATTGAAACGTGGTTATTGTGACATTCTGAATTTCGACTCACTTTCGGGATTTATGAAGTGATATTATCATCAATGCATTTTCTGTTATATCTCACTCGGAATTGGCTATTCTTGAGAATACTAACTGTTAGGGAATTGCTAGTTAGGATTTTGGTATGCACAACCCAAGAACTTGAACCTGGATCGACACTTCGACCATAAGATTGACGAGGGGATATTTTGGACCATTGTAGGCCGATCCAAGAATGATTATGGAACAATTTAACAATGTTATACAATTGAGTCACGGGTGATTCCGTTTAATCGTTATATGCATTCCGAACGTTTCAAAATCAATTTCTAACAATCGTGTCATTCGGAACTAGAGATTGACTCTCGTAATCACATGACAACCGAAGTCGTCATCGCTCGAGTAAACGTAAATGTGAATTGATATCAAATCAATCACGGGTCGACACGCATAAACCTTAAAAGCCGCCCGTTAGTTTGAGATACACGAAAGTCGCGTTTGATTAATTTTGGCCACGAATTGGAATCCGAACTTGGGTATCGAACTTTCAAGGATATCAAAATTATTATATTGGACAACGCCGCGTTAAGCTCGCTTTATTATCGGTTTGCTAAAAAATTCTCGAAAAAGTGGAAATTGGCTCGGAAATTGGAAAAGACGATTTTACCCTTGTATGTTCTAGAGTTTATTTGTTGAGTGGAAAGACATAATGATCTTTTTCCCTTAGTGGCCGAAAATCCTTTTGGACAACTTTGCCCTTGCCCTTTTTGGTTAATTACAAAAATGCCCTTCTAGAAACCTTTTTGCAAGATTTAATCTTGGCCTTTGGATGGAACTTGGAGAGCAAGGCTTGATCCTAGCTTTTAGATATTTGCTTGGGCATCAAGAACATATATCAACCTTGGTCTTGATTGTCACGCCCCGAACCCTATCGAGCTCGCGACACCCCTCGATGGTCGATTATTGAATGCGACGTCCCAGGCACATCGCCGACCCAACTCAAACATCAGAGATTAAGCACGCGCGGAAACAAATAGAAACAACCCGGACAATTAATAATGACAAGGGGCAGCAATAGCACGAAACAAATAACTGTAAATTCTTATACTTGACAGATACATACGACGTCCACAAAAAGACAAACTCCAAGCTAGGCCACAACAACAGAACCATATTCCTCAAAAGGGACAATTGTTCACAAACTTAACTTCTCTACAAAAGGGGAAAACTCAAAATACCGGGTACTTGACCCGTCTTCGATCTTCGAGGTACCCTTGAAGCGTCTCCAGTCACTCATGGTCGCGGATCTGAAATGGTTATATAATAACCGTAAGAACGAGTCTCAATAAGCAACTCCCTATACCCCACGTAGGCCAATGCATACCCAGACAAGTCGTACATGCAATCTACCCCATAAGATATAAAGATTCACATTATTGTACTCACATTGCCATTAAGCCCATGCCAACACTGCACGTTAGTCATAACATGGTAATACAATAATAGTAGCTAAATAGCACATCGCAATTGCTCTAACGCCACCCACACTTGCATGCAATTCATTTTACCAATTCGACTACACATTCAACCAGCAAATTCAATCACACGCTCAACCATCCAATCCAATCACACGCTCAACCAACCAATCCAATCACACGCTCAACCAGCCAATCCAATCACACTCTCAACCAGCCAATTCAGTCAGTCACATCGCACACACGTGTTCGATCATCTTTCCTCTCACGGGCTCACAAGCCGCACAATTCGATCAATACCAATGGCCGCCGTCAACACGTCCCAAGCCATACCATTCATTCAATTCTAGTGGCCGCCGTCAACACGTCCCAAGCCACACAATCAATCATTCCAATGACCGACGTAAACACATCCCGGTCTAACATACCTTTAACGGGCCACCGTCAACACGTCTCAAGCCCGCATCCAATTGACACCTCGGCCAGTCATGCCTTCACACGGACCGCCGTCAACACGTCCCAAGTCCGTAGCCCTCCAATCGATCCGGGCTTCAAATCAACAGGCAAGCACACGCCATTCAATTCAATCAATTTCACGCCAGTTACACCAAGCAATCCATAATCACAATTCAATCCAATTCATGACAAGCCACACCAACCCACAAATTCGATATTCAATCGACCACATACGAACATCTAATTTACCCACAAATGCCACAACAGCCAACCATTGACTCACCAACAATAGCCACAACAGCCAACCATTGACTCACCAACAATAGCCACAATTATGCACCCACAATCATCCCAATTCCAAATCACAAGCTCACGGTTCCGACATTCAAGCCGGCCACAATCACACATCAATTTTCCCTACACAAGCCATGACAATGCGGATAATTAACCCACCATAATTAACTACTAATTAAGCCTCACAATTATCACAATTTAATCTAACAAATACGCACATACGAATATTGACCCTAATCCATGTTTAACCCCTAAACCGATACTAATCAAACTCTAGACAAGTCTAATAATACCCAATGTACTATGTAGGGTTTAGGAAGTCACTTACAAAGTTTTGGCCCGGGAAAAATCGACTCGGGCCTAAAATGGCCCGGGTGAACAGTACCGACTGGGCGCGGGCGAGGGCCACACGGGCACGGTGGCCGGCCAACGCTGGCACAATGGCCGATTGGCGTGCCTGGCGCGCGGGCGCGGTGGCCGTGCGGCGTGCCCGGGGGCGCACGGGCGAACGGACGGGCGACGCGCCTAGGCGATGGATCGGCTGGACGGGCAGGGGGCTGGGACGGCGACGGGCACGACGACGGGCACGGCCCGAGACGCTCGGCTACGGGCACGGCCACGGTCGGGCGACTTGGCCACGACCCGGGCATGCTCGGCCGGCTAGCTGGCTGGCCGGATGGCTCGCCGTTAAGCTGGGCTAGCTGGCCGGGCCGGTGACCAGCGGTGGCGACGACGAGCTACGGCGGCGAGCAGCAGTTGGTCGGCTGAGTGAGCTCGGGCAAGTTGGCCGGCGAGCTGGCTGGCTGAGGCGACGAGGGTGACGGCGCTGGCGAGCAACGGGCAGAACGGGCGGCTGGGTGGCGCTGGGCCGTGATTGGCGCAGCGGCGGCCGGACGCGACAAGCTCGAGCAACAAGCTGGGTGCGAAGGGAAGGGAGAGAGAGAGAGAGAGCAATCAGTTGAGGGCGAGCTGCGAGTAGCAGCGGCGACAGTCGTCGGGCGGTGGCTGGCGGGCGGCGCGCGACGACTGGAAGGCGGAGGGAAGGAAGAGGAAGGCCGAGGTGGTGGCGACGAGAGAGAGAGAGAGAGAGAGAGAGAGAGAGAGAGAGAGAGAGAGAGAGAGAGAGAGAGAGAGAGAGAGAGAGAGAGAGAGAGCTGGGGGTGGCGAGGCGTGAACCTGCGGCAGTCGGGCAACACGGCGGACGGCGAGGGGCTGGGGAGTTGGCTGGAAGGCTGGGTGGCGGCTGGGCAGCACCGGAATGCGGCGGCGCAGCGGCGACATGCTGCTAGAGGTGGCGTCGGACAAGCTGGGGGCCGCGAAGGAGGAGAGGAAGGAGAGAGAGACTGCTGTGGTGGCGGCGGCAGGGCGGAGGCCACGGCTGGATGGCGCGCGACGCGGTGGTCGGGCGCGGCAAGTGGCTGGGCTGAGGGCCGGTCACGTGGGACAGAGGAGGGGCGAAACCAGTCGGGGAGGGGAGGAAGCCAACGAAGAAGAAGAAGTGCAGAAGAGAGAGAGAGAGAGAAAAAATAAAAGAAAAAGAAGGAGGAGAGAGAGAGAGAGAGAGAGAGAGAGAGAGAGAGAGAGAGAGTTATGCATGGGGAAAGGGGGAATCTGCATGGGGAAGAGGCAGACGTGCAGGGGGGAAACGTGCGCGGGGGAAAAGAGAGAGAGAGAGAGAGAGAGAGAGAGAGAGAGAGAGACGTGTGGGCAGAGGGGGGAAACGTGATCGGGGAGAGACGGAGAGAGAAAGTCCCAATAATTATTGCGATCCAACGGACACGATTCAAACCCAAAAACGATCTAACGGTTCACAAAAATCCTAAATAATATTATAAGAAAAATGGCCAAAATAAAATAACTCAAAACACACTACGAAGGAAGTCTACTAGTCCAAATCCGCATCCGGTCCAAAATTTCACTTTCTCATTATTCTTGGTAATCTTGATGCTGGCCACAATAATATTGACACCGTCCAATTTATTTTGTCCCGAAACTCCCGGAAATCGACTGTCAAGTTTGGGGCCTAAATAACGGCCAAATTCGATCGAGTGCGATTCTAGTAAAATCTCTATTTTAAAAACAAGAACCCGAGAGTGATCAGTTCCCGGGCGAGATTTTATTATAAGCGCATTGACGAACTACACGTTTTATAAATCCCAAAGATAGGTCGAAATTCGGAATGTCACATTGATTGAAGTTTCAGCCCTCTTTCTCTCTCTCCTCACTTTCTCTCTTGTTCTCTTTCTCTTCATTTTCTCTCTCATTCTCTCCCCTTCTTAGCCGTGAGCCTCACCACCACCCACCAGCACCTCAGCCCACATCCCTTGGTCACCGTGGACCACCGTGAGCCACCCCCAAGCCGCTGATCACGCCCGGATCAGCCGTTGTTCACCGGATCGCCGTTTGGCCGCCGCCGTTTGCCGAAAGTTCCAGATTTGGCCGTGGCTTGTTGGTGCTGTTTGGGCTTAATTTTTAGCTTAAATTAGTGGTAAGTAACTCCCTAAACCTTGATTAGGTTAGTAGGTTACCAATGGATAGTGTTTAGGGGTTGTTAGGGTAATTTGGGGTTATTTTAGGGGTTAATTTAGGGGTTATAGTAGATGCTGAATTGATAATTTGTTGGTGGCTGGATTTGATGATTATATGGCTGATTTGAATGTTATGATAGGTAGGTTAGGTGACTTGAGCTTGAGTATATGTTTAATGTTGCTAATTGTGCTTAATTTGGCTAATTACGATTGTTTTTTTTTTTGGTAAGGTAAAAAATTATAACTTTTCAAAAGACAAATTACATCCTAAGGCTAAAGGCACACAACGACCCAACTAGGACAACTTGTCACCATGAGGTCAAAGGCCTTAGCAGGAACTATACAACCAGCCACCAAAATGAAATATACAAAGAGGAGGAAGCAACCTAAGTAGGATCTAGACTAGCGGCAAAGATAGTGGACGAGAGGCCCCAATTTCTTTGCATTCTCCGATTTGCAGGTGTGTCAGGAATTGTCCCCATAGCAAGAGCTTTGTCCTTCACAACCTTAAGAAGGTGCTTACGCATTCCAGGGATATAGATAGTCTTGTTCTTGAAAATGGCGTTGTTCCTTTCTGCCCATATAATGTGGCATAAGGCGCCAAGTGCGAATCTGGATAAGCTATGAGCAAAAGAGGAGGTATTGCAGACTTGCATTGTCCAGGTAATAAAATCAAGCCAGGCCTTATTACGCCATGGAAGGTTGCATTTAGTCGCTCAGAAAAAAGCTAGTCTTCTTGTAGCCGAGCACGCAAAGAAAAGATGGTTGATGGAATCCAGAACCTCACCACAGAATGCACATACAGCGGCTTCAATCCTACGGTTTTGTAGGAGTAGGGACTGGGTGGGCAAACGGTTAAGGGATATCACCCAAAGAAGAAAAGCGTGTCGAGGGGCTATATGTTTATCCCAGACAAAGGAATGCCATGGGACTGGATGTCCTGTGGTTCTGATTTGGTTCCAAGCTCGGGCAACAGAGAATGGGAGAGAGGGGGAGGGAGCCCACGTCAAAACATCCGGTATGTCATCCAAGAAGGTAGGATGTGGATCGGTCCAGCTAAGGATGGTGTCCAGCGTCGCTAAAGGTTGCCAAGTGCCCTCGTAGAAATCCTGAACCGAAGACTCACGAGGAATCCTGGATTGATAAATGCTCACATTGGAGAAAATCCGAAAGAGGGGGCCTTTAGCATGCCACCAATCGAACCAAAAGGAAACCGTGCGCCCATTTCCAATAGTCCACTTAAATAAACCATGGGCAGTGGTGCGCAGATCTAGGAGTTTCTTCCAAGTCCAGGAGCAAAAAGTGGGTTTTGAGACAATCCAAAAGTTGGATTTGTGTAAGAAAGTTGAATGAATCCATTTACACCACATGGCTTCCTTATCAGTAAATAGAAGCCATATGTGTTTAAGAGTCATTGCTGTATTGTACTCTTGAAGGAGACGGATCCCCAGACCTCCTTCATTCTTGGGAAGGCATATAGAGTCCCAAGCAATCTTAGCACCACCCGCACCAAGATCCGGGCCTTTCCACAAGAATTGTCTCAAAATTTTCTCGATTCCTTGAATCACCGATTGGGGAAGAGAAAAGATGGTAGCCCAATATACTTGAATGGAGTGAAGCACTGATTTGATGAGCTGAAGGCGGCCCGCAAAAGATAAGAAGCGATGTGTCCATGAGCGGGCTCGGGCTGTAATAGCATCAACCAGAGTCTTGCAATCCTCTTTGCTGAGCCTGGATGATATGATAGGCACACCTAAGTATCGGAATGGTGGTGAGCCTTGCTGAAATCCAAAGCAGTGAAGGAGCTGCTCATGTAGGGTCGGCGGTCCACCAGAAATGAAGATATTACTTTTCATCGTGTTGGGGAAAAGACCAGACCAAAGGGAAAACTTTGCAAGAGCTTCCTTGATCATTTCCGCCGATCTTAGATGGCCTTCAAGGAATATGAGTACATCATTAGCGAAAAAAAGGTGAGATAACTGGGTTTTTTTTACACCTCCAGTACCATCGGAAATCCGGAGCATCAGTTTTTTCCTTAATTAAACCAGAAAGGACTTGCATCACCATTGTGAAGAGGTATGGCGATAACGGATCCCCTTGTCTTATACCACGGCTGCTAGGAAAGGAGCCATGTAGTTCCACATTAATCGATATCGAAAATTTAGGAGTTGTTACACAGGCCATTACCATCCGAATGAAAGAACCCGGAAATTGGAGTGCCTTTAGGGTTTCTTCAATGAATGCCCAGCTAACAGTATCGTAAGCTTTCCGAAAATCCACTTTTATAGCACATTTGGGTAGATAGGCATCGTGATGAAAGCCAGCAAAAAGCTCTTGGGCAATCAAAATATTATCACTAATTCTGCGCCCTTTAACAAAAGCTGTTTGAGAGTGGCTAATCAAGGATGGTAGTGTTTGAGCAATGCGCCTAGCCAAAATTTTGGAAATGCGCTTGTATAAAGTGTTACAATAGGCTATAGGCCGAAAGTCATTCATGGAAGATGCATTTGAGGACTTAGGCACCAACGTGATAATGGTGCTATTAAGCTCTTTAAGCATGTTGCCGGTTTGGAAGAAGTTCCTAACCGTCTCCAGTACAGACGGTCCAATAACCTCCCAGGAGGATCTGAAAAAATCCACATTATAACATCCGGTCCTGGGGCCTTTCCTTTCGCTAGGGAGAAGAGTGTAGACTGGATCTCCCCATCCGATACCGGTTGTGTTAAGAAAGTGCGTTGATTCTCATCCAATGTTCTTCCAATGAAAGAGCTTATCTCCCAAGAGGGAGCCTGAACAGGATCAGTCCTATCAGTAAGCAAGTGTTGGAAATGTTCAACAATATGGTTCCTAATCTCTAATGGATCAGTTAGTATGGTCCCCTCCTCTGTAGAAATAGAGAGGATACGGTTTTGTAATCTCCTTTTATTAACATAATGATGGAAGAACTTAGTGTTCAAATCCCCTTCTCGGAGCCAGCGGATTCTGGACTTTTGCCTGAAGAACGATTCCTCTTGCAACTTCAGAAGAGAGAAGGCTCTTAGCTGTTCAACCTCCCTGGTACTTAGGCGATGATCAAAGGGACTAAGCTCCAGGGCTGCTTGTGTCTCATAAAGGTTGAGCCTAGCTTGTTCCGTTCTAGAAGAAATCCCAGAGAATGAATTCCTGTTCATATGCCTGAACATAGGTTTGAGGAGCTTTAACTTGCAGCAAACCGAAAACATAGGCGAGCCCACAATGTGAGTGTTCCACGTTTGGGCCACTAATTCCAAAAAGTTCGGATGAGTTGTCCAGAAATTGAAGAACTTGAAAGGGATCCTGATATTTTGTGGAGGTACGATTCTGACCATCATAGGGGAATGATCGGATATGCCTGGAGCCAAGAAGTTGGCCTCCGAATAAGAGAAGTGTTGGTTCCATAGGTCATTGATAAGAACTCGGTCTATTTTCCGGAGTTTACGATTGACGCTTGAAGAATGAGACCAAGTATACCTGTGACCCACATACCGTAGATCATCAAGGCCCGCCTGGTTTATACAATCACCAAATTCGTCAAAAACCAGGATCCAAGGAGTTGTACTTCCTCGTCTGTCATTTGGATATCGAATTGCATTGAAATCCCCAGCTACAAGCCAAGGAATGTTAGTCGAGGAAACCCGAATGAGGTCAGCCCAAAGAGGTCACCTATTTACAAAAGTGTGTTCACCATATACAAAGGTGAGTGAACAAGAACAACGCAGCTTCAGCAACCTAGCCTCAAAATGCATCAGTTGGGAGGAGGAGGAGGAAAGGAGGTTAAGTTCAATCTCATTAGGATCCCAACCGACCCATATACGACCTAGGGGGGAATGCTCATAGTTTGAAATCCACCTCCAAGTAGAACAAATACCTTTAGAAACATGGGCAAAAAGGGACTCCTTGACTTTAGTTTCAACTATCCCAATACAAGATAGTCAGTGAGTCCTTATGAAATCCAGCGCTTCAGCTTGTCTGAGGGGTCCAACTAGCCCCCTAATGTTCCAGACTCCCAAAAACATAACAAAAACAGAGATATTTACCGTTGAGTTCTCCTAGCCTTTCTCCTCTTGGATTTCTTTGAGGAAGATAGACTAAGCGTCTTAATATTTTGCTCCAGAATAGGCTCCATTCCATGAGATGGAGTGGAGGACCCTTCATTAATCGCCAAAGTACGGGACCGGGTGTTGGGAAGGGAAACCCCAGCTGGTTCCTCTTCCAACAAGTCTTCAGAATCAGCCTCCTTATGTAGGTCAGAGGACTCCCCCGTGGAGGACTGAGAAGTTTGGGCTTGATCCTCACATCGCTGGTCAGAAGAATCCCTGAAACAGCTTACTGAGGATGGTCCCTGCACAAGCAGAATAGGACCAGGTAGAATGGTTTCCTCAGCTGAGGAAGTCGTGCGCGTCGGGGCATCCTTTTCCCCTCTATCGGGTGTTATCTGGACTCCCAGCTCAGGTTGGGACAAGGAGGGTTCTTTATCTACAGATACCTCCCGCTCATCAGAAAGACCTTCTGCTGAGGTAGGGTCCTCATTCTGTTGAGAACCGAGCTCTTTGGGTGACCCCTCTGGGGTTTGGATCATATTTGTACCAGTAAACCTGGTCTGCTGAGTTTTGTGTCGCCTGGAGCTGCTTGTTAAGTGAGGGAGCTGACCTGAACCTGCTTGAGTAGGCAAAGGTAAAGACGGCGGAACCTGAGTAAGAATCCCAGCTGAGCTCAGAACTGGGTTGTTGGTCTCCTTAAGGGGGGCTTTACCCTTGTTCCTGGAGACTTGGATCCATTCACCAGGGGGTTGAGGATTAGCAGAAGATTCAGGTCGGGGAGCTTGTCTTGCAGGGGCACAAGCAAACCTATTGGTGCCCATTTTGTGTCCATAAATGCCACATGATGAGCAAGCTAAAGGTTTCCATTCATACTCAATGTTAATCAGGTGTACTTCTCCATCCCACCTGACTTTGATTGATTCCAACCGAGCATCACCAGCCTTGATTTCTACACATACTCTAGCATATGAAATTCTAGACATATGTTCCATTTGTGTGTCCACATATAGTGGCTTTCCTATAGCACTAGCAATGCGACTAATGCCAGCAGCAGACCAAAGTGAAAAAGGAACATCTCTAAGTCTTACCCACACCGGGAGAGTGTCCAAAGTTCCTTTCTTGAGCTTGAGCTTAGGATGCCATTGTTGGAGCAACATAGTGCTGTTGAATATAGAGATCGGTCCCATTTCAATGACCTTCCTGCGAAAATTAGAATTAGGAACATGAAAGAAGTAAAAACCATTTTCGTGCAACTTGATGTCCACCACTTGGTCCCCCCAAGATCTTTTGATAGCCTCTTCAGTCAATTTGAAGGGGACTTTTTTCCCAATATAATGTCCAACTATACACTCCAACTAGCGCGGGTTCTCAGCAGCAGCAACTTCGGGAGTAATGTCGACAACCACTTCTCCATCCTCAACCACAGGAGGAACAAAAGCTAGACTATACCCTTTAGTCAACACTTTAGCCACATTTGCCCATGTTCTATTAGCAGAAGCAGCACCAATTTGGATATTGGGGAGCCTATTGTGTTGTGAATTCTTCTGTTGGATCACGGGAAGGGGTGGTCTGGAATCAGACCGAGAGGAGGGGCCTGCAATCTGATCACGCCTAGCAGACCGACTTCTATTTTTGGATCGACCCCTACTACGGCTACAATTAACATTGCCTCGCAGAGGGAACCTAGGACCAGCAGGTGGTTCATTCCCTTGGTTCTGTCCTTCAGCAACCTTGGAATTAACTACTCTCATTTCCGGTTCTATACCGTGTCCCCTAGAACAGGGAGGAGCTCGAATGACTCCATTCACAGGCGAGCAGGTAGGGTCTCGAATACCTTCATTCAAAGGTGAGCAGGCTAAGGTGGAGTTCATCACAACCTCCTGCATTTGCTCAGAACTACCAATTTCTCTCATATCCACAGCCAAGCAATACAACAAACACCATATGTGCAGTAGTCGGAACCAGCAGATCTCTCTCACTAGTATAGGTCAGCAGCTACCCAGAAACCAAACAAGGCAGCAGGACAGAGGAACGCACTGATATTACCTTCAGAACCAACCCAGAAGAACCTACTCAGCTACGCTACTCTCTTCCGTCGCTAATTCCAGAGAACGAGTTCGGTAAGTTCCGAATCAGATCTGAAAAACCCACCTTCGAGAAGAGAGAGGGGAGAAATCCTTTGGAGAAGCAGGAGAAGGTCAGCCGAGGAGCTTATCCTCCAAATTGCAGCTCCAATGGACGCCAGAACAAGCCGGAGCATTCAAATCTCCGTCGCGTGAACAGTGCGCTCACACTTCTTCGATGTCCATTAGGATGTGCTAATTACGATTGTTTAGTGGTTGTTTTTAATTAAATTCGTGGGTTAGTCATAGGGCTGCAATAATCATGTGGTAGTGGCTGAATTGGATGATTTGGACATTAATCATATGGCCCCTGTTGATTCTAGATTGGTCAAGGTTACTTTTAGGGCTTAATTACCATGATTATGCACTAATTTTAATTGTACGGTTTAGATTAAATTAGGATGTGATAAAAGTTAATCAGAAGGCATATTAGAGATTTGAAGTTGATCGTGTGGCTTTGATTGACAATCGCATGGCTAATTAGTCAATTATGTGCCGATTAAACGTTTAATGACGATCGTGTGGTGGATTAGTTGTTTAATGCCGATCGCATGGTTAAATTGTTTAATCGTATGGTTAATTTATTTAATCATGGTTGAGTAGCTGACTACGGCTTGATCATGTGGTTGGAATGATGATTTCGTGGCCTAGAACGAAGATCGTGTGATTACTTATGGCTATTGTTGGCTTAGCATGGCATATGGTGATCATATATTGAAGTTTGATACGAAAACGAGAACGATTCATGGCATATTTATTCGTAGTAAATTGCACGTCATAAACACTTGAATTGGCTAATTAAGGAAGATTAAAAATTGACAATGCGTGGTTGTTTATGTGTGTGGCCATGATGAGTTCCATCTAAGATGAGTTCTAGACGATGCCCGGCGGAGGTTCGGATGCTGTTTGGTACTCGACTTGTCAAGGAAGGTTCGATCCCAGACATTGTCGATCGCGGTGGAGGCCAAATCGATGCTCCTAAATGGAATGCCGTCCGGTACCTGACTTATCGGGGAGGGTTCGATCGCGGACGTTGCCACGCCCAAAGTAGTGGGGTGATGCCTGGCTATGCAGGAAAACCGGCGGAAGTTCGGTGTGACCTATGGTGGATCGTTAATAATCTGGACAACTTCAAGTGTTATGTGCATATGGCATGCTTTGCGCTTGATTATGTGATAAAATCGTGAGGCACGGTATGGGACGGGCCGAAGTGATTTCATCTTATAATCAAGACTCGTGTGAATGATTGAGAATGTCTGGATTGTTTGGATTATTGTTATTGCTGTTATGCATTTTGATATTATGCCGTGGTTGTGATGCAATTCGAGACTTTGCATAGTATGTGGTACCATTGTTCGTTTGATATGAACTTACCTTATTGGTTAGAATTGCATGATTAGGGTGTCGGAGGTACTTTTTGCCCTAGTCGAGGCTTAGGTAGTTTACTTATTGAGATTTTATCTCATTTTCCATTGTTAAATATTTTACCGGATAATGTCGTTACCTAATTTGCAGATAATCACCAAATTCGAACTCGGATCGAGATCGGGATTT
Organism: Syzygium aqueum; assembly: GCA_031216185.1. NCBI lineage: Eukaryota > Viridiplantae > Streptophyta > Magnoliopsida > Myrtales > Myrtaceae > Syzygium > Syzygium aqueum. Next base: position 18,284,670 of record CM062234.1, read on the forward strand.
GCGAATCGAGACGGCAACGGCCGCAGCGAGGCATGGCAGCACCGGTGGGGACTCACGGCGTCGGGACGGCAACGGCGGCGAGGCTGCTCCGGTGGGCTCGGCAGCGGCGACGTCACAGCAAAGGGGGGCAGCAGCTTCTCCGGCGATTGCGGCTGGCGGTGTATGTCGGCGCGGCTCTAGCGTGCGGTGAACGGCGGCAATGAGGCGGGACAAGCATTGCGGCAGCAAACAGGGACGGCGGAACAGAGGCGGTGGACTGCTCGGTAGCTTCGCCGGTGGTTGGTGATGGCTGACCGTGGCTATGGCAGGACAACAACTCGGCAGGGGCAACTCTGGCGTCAGGGCAGCAACAATGAGGCACGACAGCACCGGCAGCGGGCAGAGGAGCGGCAATCAGCGACTGTTGTCAGCGGCGGAGTGGATGTCTGGCGGTGCGGAGGCGAAACAGCAACAACAGCAGCCGTCTCCGGCGAGAGGGGCTGAGGCGAACAGTGGCATGCGGCGGTCTCCGGCGAGGAGCAGCACGGGCGATGGCACGACTTCGGCGAGAAGGCTGAAGCGCGACAAGGGCGGCTGCTGCAGGCGACGCGACGCAGCTAAGTCGGTGGCTAAGTAGGGACAGCGAACAGGGACGGCGGCGGCGATCCTCCGGCGCGGCGGTGATATGCGGTGGGAGGCGCGGCGTGGCCGACCCTCTCTCTCTCTCTCTCACTTTAATTTTCTGATCTAAATATTATCGTCTTCCCCCCAAATTCTGACCTAAAACATGTTTATATAACTCTAACCTAGGTCAACTAGATGGGCTTAGGCTTGGGCTTAGGTTTAATTAAATTTAAATGGGTTGAATTAACTTAGGCTTTAATTAATTACAATAGACTAAATTAAGCCCAAATTAAAAACAACCGAGCCCGTTTGACACGAGATTCCCGGCCCTTGGATTCCGAACGAGCCAATTTTTGTTTGATGAATTTTGAGCTCGTCCGCCATTGCCAATCCGATGCAAGAATGCAATTAAATTAAATGAACCTAAAATATATGCTATGAAATTTAAATATTTTTGTTTTAGAGGTTAAAAATTTAATCACTAATTTCCTATGCAAATTACACTAAATGGTCGGTAAAATTTAGGTGTCAACACATGTGATCTCTAGGGATGGAGTCTTAGTGGATCCAACTAAAATTGAGGCGGTTACGAAGTGGTCGAGACCTACAACAGTGACAGAAGTTCAGAGTTGCCTAGGACTAGCTGGCTATTATAGAAGATTTGTGGAAAGGTTCTCCGCGATAGCCACTCCTTTGACTCACTTACTAAAGAAGGAAACAAAGTTCAAATGGACAGATAAGTGCGAGAGAAGTTCCCAAGAGCTTAAGTATAAGCTGACTACCGCACCAGTATTGACAATACCCTCAGGTCCTGGAGGATACGAGGTGTATAGTGATACGTCGCTGAAGAGATTAGGATATGTTTTAATGCAGCATGGAAGAGTTGTTGCATACGCATCGCGACAGTTAAGACCTATGGAGTTTCAAGAAAGAGATCATGTTTTCCTCAAGGTATCACCAATGCGAGAAACATCTAGGTTTGGTAAGAAAGGGAAGTTAAGTCCGAGGTACGTAGACTTGTTTGAGATATTGGAAAGAATTGAAATTTTAGCCTATCGGCTTGCTTTGCTGCCGAATTTATCTCAGATTCATAATGTATTCCACGTGTCCATACTAAGGAAGTATGAACCAGATCCGACCAACGTACTGAATTATGAAAAAATAGACGTGGACGACAAGGTGTCGTACATGGGAAAGCCTATTCGGATAAAAGACAGAAAAGAACAAGTTCTACGGAATAAGACAATTCCGTTGGTCAAAGTAATCTGGTAACATCATGGAATAGAAAGAACGTGGGAAAGTGAAGAAATCATGAGGTGTCAGCACCCCCATTTGTTTGAATAGTTTGGGTTCGGTTATAAATTTCGAGGACGAAATTTCTATAAGGGATTTATGAAGTGATATTCTCAATTTCGCCCCACTTTCGGGATTTATGAAGTGATATTATCATCAATGCACTTTCTGTTATATCTCACTCGGAATTAACCATTCTTGAGAATACTAACCGTTAGGGAATTGCTAGTTAGGATTTCCTGTACGCACGACCCAGGAACTTGAACCTGGATCGACACCTCGACCATAAGGATTGACAAGGGGATATTTTAGACCATTATAGACCAATCCAAGAATGATTATGAGACAATTTAACAATGTTATACAATTGAATCACCGGTGATTTTGTTTAATCATTATATGCATTCCGAACGTTCCAAAATCAATTTCTAACGATTGTGTCAATTGGAACTAGTGATTGACTCTCATAATCACATAACAACCGAAATTGCCATGGCTCGAGTAAACTTAAACGTGGATTGATATCAAATCATCCACAGGTCGACACGCATAAACCCTAAAAGCCGCCCGGTTAGTTTGAGATACACAAAAGTCGCGTTTGATTAATTTTGGCCACGAATTGGAATCCGAACTTGGGTATCGAACTTTCAAGGATATCAAAATTATTATATTGGACAACGCCGCGTTAAGCTCGCTTTATTATCGGTTTGCTAAAAAATTCTCGAAAAAGTGAAAATTGGCTCGGAAATTGGAAAAGACGATTTTACCCTTGTATGTTCTAGAGTTTATTTGTTGAGTGGAAAGACATAATGATCTTTTTCCCTTAGTGGCTGAAAATCCTCTTGGACAACTTTGCCCTTGCCCTTTTTGGTTAATTACAAAAATGCCCTTCTAGAAACCTTTTTGCAAGATTTAATCTTGGCATTTGGATGGAACTTGGAGAGCAAGGCTTGATCCTAGCCTTTAGATCTTTGCTTGGGCATCAAAAACACATCTCAACCCTTGATCATGATTGAAGTTTCAGCCCTCTTTCTCTCTCTCCTCAATTTCTCTCTTGTTCTCTCTCTCTTCATTTTCTCTCTCATTCTCTCCCCTTCTTAGCCGTCAGCCTCACCACCACCCACTAGCACCTCAGCTCACATCCCTTGGTCATCGTGGACCGCCGTGAGCCGCCCCCAAGCCGCTGATCACGCTCGGATCAGCCGCCGTTCGCCGGATCGCCGTTTGGCCGCCGCCGTTCGCCGGAAATTCTAGATTTGGCCATGGCTTGCTGCTGCTGTTTGGGCTTAGTTTTTAGCTTAAATTAGTGGTAAGTAACTCCTTAAACTTTGATTTGGTTAGTAGGTTACCAATGAATAGTGTTTAGGGGTTGTTAGGATAATTTAGGGGTTATTTTAAGGGTTAATTTAGGGGTTATGGTAGATGCTGAATTGATAATTTGTTGGTGGCTGGATTTGATTATTATATGACTGATTTGAATGTTAAGATAGGTAGGTTAGGTGACTTGAGCTTGAGCATATGTTTAATGTTGCTAATTGTGCTTAATTTGGCTAATTACGATTGTTTAGTGGTTGTTTTTAATTAAATTCGTGGGTTAGTCATAGGGCTGCAATAATCATGTGGTAGTGGCTGAATTGGATGATTTGGACATTGATCATATGGCCCCCGTTGATTCTAGATTGGTCAAGGTTACTTTTAGGGCTTAATTACCATGATTATGCATTAATTTTAATTGTACGGTTTAGATTAAATTAGGATGTGATAAAAGTTAATCATATGGCTTATTAGAGATTTGAAGTTGATCATGTGGCTTTGATTGACAATCGCATGGCTAATTAGTTAATTATGTGCCGATTAAACGTTTAATGACGATCGTGTGGTGGATTAGTTGTTTAATGCCGATCGCATGGTTGATTTGTTTAAATTATTTCTCTCTATTATCCCGTTTGAATGTTTGTTTAATGGAGTGTTCGTTTGGCTTCCGCGTTTGTTCTTATTCGATGGTAATGGGTCGGCGACGAATCCTGGGAGTCGCATTCTTAATGACCGCGGCAGGATGTTACGTGTTCGTAGAGTACGGGGCGTGACATCCCCGTTTAAATGGTATTAGAGCAAGGTCAGCTTGATCCAAGATGGTCGAAGCATGAAGTGATAAGGAGCGATGACTTTGGGGTAGATAGTTAGGGAGACCTTAGCAAGTCATAGGAGTGAGTCACGCTACGCATGCCTCCAGAATGTTGAGGCAAATTAGGAGGTTCATGGTTGACATTTTTGGGAGAAAATGATCAAGAAAGATTCTATTGCATACACTAGCATCAATCTTTTTGTGATAACTTCAGATGAAACATGTGGAAGCTCAAAACACCTCAAAAGGAAGACGAGCATTTCATTTTTCATCCCAAACACATTATCCTTTGCAAAGCCCAATTGAGCTTGAATATTCATTTCAGATCCAAATTAGTGATTATCTCCTCACGCTGGGGCATAACATGTGATCCACCTTAGATTGATAATATCAAAAAGGCATAACAAAGAGTCCTTAGAGCTCAAAAGGTCGAAAGTCAAAAGAATCAAAAGTGTAGATGTAATGAGAATCAATGGCATGAAAAAGCAATGTGCCCGGTAAAAGCAAGGCCGATGGCCAGTGAAAAGTGAGCCAAAAAAAGAAGAATATCAAAAACAAAAGTTATGGAAAGATTAAAGATTACGAAAGTTACAGGTTGAAAAGAAATGACCATGATGAGCATCTAGAGGACTCTTATGGTCATTAAAAGATAAAAGATCCCTAGTGGACAAAAGAAAAGGTGGTAATGCCAAAGGGATCACCAATTTTACAAAAATCCCTAAGTTAAAAACAAATGAGCTTTTTGAGTCTACACAATACCGACATTACAACCTCTCCCCAAAGACTCTTCAGATTGGGTTATTGAGACTGGAAGCATAATTTCATATCAAAAGCCATCGCTCAAAGAAGTGTGGGCAATTTTGTCTTATCTTATTCTCAAGGTTCTTAACTTGTAGACTCGAAGCAAATCAGAAGATGATGAAATTCCTTCTTGACCTCAAAATGCCTATCTTAGAATAACGTTTGACCAAACCTACATTACGAACCTTCGAAAAAACCTTATCGGATCAATCAGATTGGATACATTGCAAATATCCCTGAATAACTAAGACTTGGTTATGAGAGATAGATTGAGAGATATAAAGTGATTCCCGTATCAATAGATGAAAATGAAAGCCCAATTCATATATTGAGATAAATCATTTCCAATGAAGGTCTTCCAATTGATGATTTTAAGCATTTCTTGAGAAATTTCAAGTTATTTGCTCATATACATCCTTTTGAATGAACTTTGATTGTCTAAATGCACTAATATGAGAAATGTGTGTTTTGACATCAAAATGTAAAACATTCAAAATCACATGATTGTTCAAATGGTTTTGGGTCTTTCCTTAAACCTCAACTTTTCAAATAGTTTTGGGTCTCTTCTTAAACCCTGATTTTTCAAATGGTTCCGGGTCTTTTCTTAAATCCCTGTTTTTCAAATGGTTCTGGGTCTTTCCTTAAACCTCGATTTTTCAAACAAGGTTCATGGGTTTATTCGTGAACTACAAGGTTAGTGGGTATATCCTTAAACCGCAAGGTTCGTGGGTTTATCCTTAAACTACAAGGTTCGTGGGTTTATCCTTAAACTACAAGGTTCGTAGGTTTATACTTAAATCACGTTTTCAAGCCTAGAGTTTTGTCCATCACTATCATCATTCTATACACTCTGAAATAATTAGCAATAAATCTCTCATAGATGAAAATCGCAAATGAGCAAGTAAGTTCCTTCCTCTCCTACAGACATCAAAAGTTCATCAAAAGCATCAAAGTGAAAAATTGGATTGGGTCAAGAATTTTTAGGCAGGAACCTTGATAAGTTGTTGTGAAATTTTCATTTGTCTTTTCAATTGAGTCGACTAGAACTCAAGTGTTACCCTATCTTTAAGATCAACCTTTAACGAGTTTATTCTCATAGAGGGGCAGCTATTAACACTTGATTTTTAGCCAAATTTTGAATTTAAAAAAAAATCACAAAATCAGGTTTAGAAACCTTGGCCATGCTTAGGAACATTTCTATAAACAAAAAACAATTTTCTAGATTTTTCTTTAATTTTTTCTTAATTTCTTTTGGTTAAAAAATATGAGGAAAATCGAGAAAAATACCAAATGAAGTCCAAAAATTTCCAAAAAATAGTCATTATTTTTATTTTAATTCAAATTCCAACCATACAGCTTCAATTTTACAAAATTTCAATTGAGGATATGTTTTCCCCAAATTTGGACAATTTCATATCCTAATTGAAATAAAAAATCCAATTAATCCTTTCTAGACATTTTTAGGCTATAGTGTCTTCATAACAATTGATTCTAGGACCTTGAATTTCATATTGGTCGGTCCAACTTCACAATTTTCTGAAAAATATTAAAAAACCCCAAATTTAATCGGTAATTAGGGATTTTAGGACTCAAATTAGGGATTTCATTCAATTTGAAATTTTTTATCAAAGCTTATCCCCTCCCTGAGGATAATCGGCCATGGGGAACCCAATTTTGGCCTTAAATTAGCAAAGTTAGGTCATTTAGACCTCCAATTGAGTGAAAACCCGTTTCACTCGAATTCAAATTTGGGGTTTTCGGGTTTAATTGATACAAAAACTCAAAACGATTACATATTTTAAAGAAAATTGTGTCAAGGAGCTGAAATTTGAGGTCAAAATTGTGAAATCGAGAGTGGAAAAGAGTGGAAAAGAGTTGAGGTCCTCCTGGCCGAGTGACTGGCGCCGTCCCGACGGGAAAGGTGACTGCGAATCGTCCATTTAGGTGACCTCCTCGTCCATTCACCTGGCAGAAACTTGATCGGGAATGCCTGAAACTCGACTCCGATCTCCACGTCGGGGACTTTCTTGGCGAAACCAGACCCTGAGCTTGATAGAGTAGGTGCAGGAGGACCAATCTGTAGCCTCCTACTGGTTCGCAATTTCTATTTTTTTCGCTAGCGAGGAAGGTAAATTTCCTTCCAACTCGTATACCAACTGCTTGTTGAAATGCCCAAGTGATCGACCGAACCATTTCTTGATCGATTCAGTGATTTCCTTTTGTTTTTGTGATTGTTGAGTCTATATCCATGTTTCTAATCAATTGTTTGGTTGTTCTTTGCATTTTGGACCATTATTTTTGCATTCTCATTGAGTCAGCCACATAAATCATCTTCGCCGGAACGTCAAAACTTCGCCGGAGCAATCCATATGATCTAGAGCTGTTCAAGTCAGTTTTCAGTGATCTTCTTTTGAAGTTTAAAATGCTTGTGTTGATTGCTAGAACGAATGTGAGGCTTATAACTGGATGCAAATGTTAGATAGTCTTGATTAAGATAGTTTCGGACCTAGGATTTTTAACCTGGAAACCGCCGATCAACTAGCGGAAGGTGGTGGTCAGGTGGTGGCTGGTGGTTAGAATGTGATGGGATGATGCCTTAGGACCATAAGCGGTGGCCAGAGCACCAGCAAAGGTCACCTAAGATGAGGCTGAAGTCACGGTGAGGAGAAAGAATGTTAGGCTAGATGCACATTAGGCATTCAAGAAAATGCCCAAGACAGAAAAGGAAGAAACAACGCCGTTTTGGCACCATCCTCGCCAAGAACGGTTGGAGACCGGTCAGGCCAGTTCAACACAGTTGCACCGGTCTGAACCGGTCCGATTAATTCCCAGGGAATAAAAAATAGAAAAAAATAAAAAAAAATTTATAAAAGACTAAAATATCAGAAAAATTCAGGAAAAATAAAAAAATGTATAAAAAATTCAGAAAATCATAAAAAACTAGAAATTTCTGAAAATTTGTAGAAATTAGGAAAATTCATAACAAAATACATAAAAACTTAAAAATTTTCAGAAAATTTTAGAAAATTCGTAAAAAGAGTAAAATTCAGAAAATTCAAGAAAAATGGAAATTTTAGACTTCTAGAAATAGGAAAATCAAATAACGATTTTTTCACAAAAAAAATTCAAAAAATTCAAAAATTGCACGATGGCCCAGAACACTTGTGATCACCATTTTTTTTTATTATATTAGAATTTTTAGGGATGCACAAGTTGTTCTTTTGGAAAATTTCCTAGTTTAGAGGTTAAAGGGGTTTAACCCCCTAAAAGGGGCCCTCTAAAAAACACTAAAACCCCTAAAAAAAAGCACAACCCATAAAAATGAACAAGTCTTTAGGGCTTCACTAGACCTTGATTGTTTTGATTAATTATCTTTTTTGGGGACGATATTAGGATTGTTGTTTGTGATTTAAATTGATTGTGCGTTTCATGATTGATTGATTCCTCCTCGTTTAAAATGGTTAGGATTAGTGGATAAGTCTCGAGAAATTGCATGCAACGCTAGACACTCCAAATAGAGTTAGGTACCAAAAGCATGTTAGAGATTTTGACATCGAAGTCATTAACGTAACTAAGTCCCCCTACCCATGATATCTCTGGTTTGTAGAAATCGAGATAGTTCTCCCCTGTCTTGATTGGTTTCTAGTCTACCATTAAAGACTAGTGGCGACTCCAAAATAAAATATAGACTAAATAGACCGTATTAGAAAACAAATACCCGTTGTCTCGTGAGATATGGTCAGGGAGAGACCGTCGTTCATCTAGTAATGAGATACTTTACCATTTGTGATGAATAAAAATACCTCCAAGCGCGCTCCCAGGGCGCGGTGCGACAACACCCACATAGCCACGCGGCATTTCATGATTGGTTCGGACCACACCGACGTGGAGGTCCCGGACCACCTAATATTTTCTCCCTCCTAAGAACCCTCCTTTCTAATAAAGGTATAGATAGATTGCTATAAATCATGTCAAATCAGTACTAGTCTATTCTTAGGAACTTTAAAATAGGGCTTTTTAGCCAATGTGTATTAAATGTGAGTTGTCACCAAGAACTTTCCTTTCATGTATGGCACAGAATTGGTTGTAAATTATGTCATTAGTCTTAGGAACTCTAGGTAAGACTATATATCTAATGTTGTGTTAAATGTCCGTTGTTGTTACCAAAGAAATGTCACTTTATAGTTGGTAGGAGGATGAAGTTACCCTAAACATGATATAGGAGCTGCTGGACTCCTTGATTTTAAGATATCAATTAAGCTTTCGAAGAGCTATTTTCATGTCCAATTTCAAAGGATGTGAATTTAGAATGATATACACGTATTGTATGAGTTGTGACCATCTAGTTAAGTAAGAAAAAGCTGTCATAACCATTCGAAACTGTTTACATCTAGAAAAATTGATGTGACATTTAAGGGACTTCTCCCGCTGATAACAAGAGTAACTCTAGCCAAACGTATAATATACGGTTTTGGGGTCATTTCAAAGTGAGCGCTCCTGGCATACTCATGTTAAATATAATTGATACGGCTTATAATTCGATCTCTAAAAATAGTGATTATACATGACGCGAAAAAAATCAGAGCATTAAAAAATTTGAAGTTTTTCATTTATTTAATAACGAGTGCCCTTTTTCTTTTCTTTAATAATTTAACTTTCCTATTCCAAAGATAATAGAGTAACGAAAGATATAATCGTTGGAGCTTGATCGTCCAAACCAACAATTAGTTGAAATATGGTTGTTGCAATGTAGATACAGGCCCAAGGATAGATCATTGGGGTATTTTTGAAATATTCAATACCCATTGGCTATATAAAAAGTAGGGTTAATATCACAAAAAATTTCAAATTAATACCTCAATTGGTACTCTAACCCAAATCTATTCTCCATTGGCATTTCGTCCAATATCTTGATAATATACATACGTTTATATCTGACGTGGAAAATCCACGTGTTGATAAGCATGCACTTTGACGAAGGGTAGATATGGGTCAAGGGTATTAGTTTTGGATTTTTTGTGAGCAAAAATTTAGTTTGGATAAATATGTCATGAGATGCTAGTTTAATATATTTTGTGGAATGAAAATTGGTTAAGGTAAATATGTCATGGATGTATCACTTTGGTATAGGATAAGGTAAGATGGGATTAGAAATCTTTTAAATATCTTTTGGATTGTAAAAAATCATTTTCCATGTTTGGTGTAATCCAAGATAGGATTCAAAATCTTTGAAAATCTCACTTGCTCATAAAGGTGATACTTTCCGAATCAAGGGCAGCATCTTTGACATAATCTTGCGCGACCGAGACTAGCACCATTTTGAGCAATCACCGTTTTTGCCAAAGCTCCTCCTCCTCCTCCTTCTTTGAAATCTTTCGATTGTCAGCACAGAGTCTCAAATCTAAATGGAGGATGGGATCGAACGTTGAAACATCATGGCAAAATCAGGTGACCACTGTTCAGGACCAACGTATGAATGCCCAAAACTTCATGTGTTTTGGTTTTTTTCTTCTTCTTTTTCAAAGTTGACTTTTGGGGTCGATCCATCAATTTATGGTCATTCATCAGTGACAACCGGTTTGGTTCGAAAGTCGTTGGAGGACAATCGGCTGACGAGGATAATGATCTCGTTGGTCGGAGACGATGATGATTGCATGGTGGTCAGGAGTGATAGGTAATTATGGCAGCGGTCCTTGCGCAGAGCTGGCAAAGTCGGACTCTAACACTCCATCGTTAAAAGGAAATTGTATTTTTTTTTTACTTTTTTATCCAATCTGTTTATCCTACCCCTAGCTTGGATTTCTTATTTGGCATTTCATCGGAGTATATCTAGTCCAGAAGATGTCGCCAAACACTAGATATGATATTTTGTTATCATATCTGGACTCAAATCTGAACCACCAAATGTAGCCTAAAGGGAAGCGATTAAGAGGTAACCTTTCAATTAAGGGCTTCTCTTGGATCATTGGTATTCGCTTAAGAGGTAACCTCATCAAAAGAATGGAGCTTTCGCTCCTATAAGGACCTCCGCGGCCTGTCCCTATCCTTTGGGGTGGGTTCCATGGATGCGTTCCTTATTTTAATGTGCCGACATTCATGCGGCTCGCACCTCTAATTCTCTCTAAATCTTTGTCTTCCCCATGAAAGGGAATATTCTATGGAAGTTTTACATCTCAATGATCCCGAGATTCGGACAAGGACTAAGATGAAGCCTTTTAGGGACTTGCTTAGATATGACAAAAGAAAATTTAGAAAGAATAAAAGTGAAAAAGAAGGAAGGGAGAGTTGTTAATAGAAAAAGAGAACTGAGTCTAGGGAGAGTTCTTGGAAGGATGACACCGACCCTCCTAAGAACTTTCCTTTCTTACAAAGGTTAGATAGATTTCTATAAATCATGTCAAATCAGTTTACTAGTCTATTTTAAGAACTCCAGGTAGGACTCTTTAATCAACGTGTATTAAATGTCAGTAGTTGTTACCAAAAGAATGCCACTTCGTAGTTGGTAGGAGGATGAAGTCACTGTACACAAGACATAGGAGCTGGACTTCTTGATTTGAGAAGTGTTTTTTCGTGAAGAGTTCGTACATGGGTGTAGGCAAAAGGGATAGGGGTGAACTCTATACATGTGAAATCTTCACATTTAAAGAAAAAGAGCTCTTTACTTAGAGCCGCCGAAAGATTGTTCACTTGTTTTGACCTGATAATATATCAGGAAAAATTGTCCAAAAAGTCATAAATTTATTGCACTTTTGTCAATTCAGTCATAAACCTTTCAATTTTGCAAATTGAATGTTAAATTTTTTCACGTTTTGCCAATTGAGTCCATCCAATCAATTTTTCACCGGAAATTGCCGACGTGGACGCCGGCCATCCTACGTGGCACAACCGGCCTACCATGAGTAATTTTTTATAATATATTAATATTTTTTCAAATTTATTTGTGTTATTTTTTTTCTATTTTCTTTTCTTTTCTTTTCTTTTCTTTTCTTTTTCTTCTTCCAAATCCGGTGACCCTTGCCGGACTTGGAAGAAGAAAAAGAAAAGGAAAGAAAGAAAAAAAGAAAATAAAAAAGAAAAAATATTATTAAAAATTGTCTACATTAGCATCAACAATGCCAACATAGGACTTTTTGGACAATTTTCTAATATACAAAATGAAAAAAAGGTCCAAATAAACTGTGTATACTACGAAGAGTACCTTTACTCAGTCGATGCATTGTAAAATTTGAGATCTCCAGTCCTCACTCATCTTCTGAAACACAGGCAAAAGGGTAGGCAATAAAGCCTTCTTGGATCAAAGAGACGGGAAAAAGGGGGTGAAAACAATCACAGTCAACCAATGATGCTCTCGGCTGGTCCCCGTGCGTGCACTGTTCACCCGCCGGTGAGATGGTGATTCCGGCGAGTTTCCGGCGAGCACTTGAGCTGGGATTTGGAGGCTAACCCCACGATCGGCTCTCCTTTCTTTCCCCTCATCCATTTACTCATCCTTTGCTGTCCGGAGATTGGATTTTTAGATCTGGTCCCTGCTTCGGCTTCGTCCCTTCCGGCACCCCGACTCACGACTTCTCAGGCTGATTGGCTCGCGATTCTGGGTCTTGAGGGCGCCTCAGGTTCCTTCATTTTGCCTTCTCACTGTGCTATTCTACTCCCCTTGAGTTTCGTTCACTCGGGTTATCGCCTGATCCCTTCTCGGTTCAGCGGGGTACTCGGTTCTTCGGGGTTATTAGCCTCTAGTGGAATCCGTTTGAAATCGTCCTGCTGTTTATCTCTGTTGCTGCTCTGAATTGGGTTGGATTGACTCTCATTGCTGAGAGTGGCAAATCCGAACTACTCTGTATCTGCACACCTGCTGTTTGTTGATTTGTCTAGGTGAAAATGGCTTAAAAGGAGTGGCTGGTTGTGACTGGAGGAGTTTGTGATGACTAATATCCTTGAGGATGAGGCTCCGCGGGTGACTTCTGATGCAGGGGTGTTAGCACCAGCTCCAAAAGGGAAACAAGCCATTCAAGGTCAGGGAATTGCATCAATGTCTGGTTCGCGTGTGCTCCTTAAAGGCGACCACAGTCGCAGCAAAAGCAGGGGGCGCTCCACAAGCAGGTTTCAACGTGGTCCTAGTGGTCTTCCTGCTCGGTCTGTTTCCAGGCCTTCCATGACTGGTAACAAGAAGACTGGCCAAGAGCATTCTGCTCCCCAGCCACAACAGAATGGTGCTTTGGGGACTCGTTCATGGGCAAGTGTGGCCCGGGTGATGACAAAAGGCTATAACCTCGCCTATGTTCCTCCCTCGGTGGAGAATGGTGAACTTGTTGTGGATATAACACCTGATATTGCTGCTGCGAGTGATCCAAGATGGCTGGAATGCATTGTAGGCCACTTTATTGGCAGGAAAGTACCCTTTAAGCTCACCGAAGAAGCCATTAAGAGGGCTTGGGGGGACCAGGTTTCAGATGTTAAACTGCATGAGAATGGGTTCTACTTCTTCCGTGTCCCCAATGCTGACTTTCGGAGGAAGTTGATTGATGCAGGTCCTATAACAATATTCCGGAGCACTATGTTACTCCAACAATGGCATGCAAAAATCCAACTCAGGAAGGGCAATCTAGACACCGTTCCGGTGTGGGTGAGACTGAGGGACCTCCCTTTCCCCCTTTGGTCCTCAGCCGGCCTTGGAAGGATAGCCAGCGCAGTAGGCAATCCTCTCTATGTTGATTCACAAACCGAACAGATGACGAGGATTTCCTTTGCTAGGGTCTGCATTGAACTCAAGGCCAAGGATCCTAGGCCAGACTCAATCAAGGTCAGATGGGATGGTGACCTGCATTTGATAAAAATTGAATACGAATGGAGGCCTCTCGCTTGTACATCCTGCGGCATTTTTGGCCACAAATTGGGTTCAACTGGTTTTCAATGTGCCCTGGTTCATCAGCAACCCAGCTCCCAGAAGAACCCTAGCTCTCAAGCTGATCACAGACCCGAAAGACAACCACAGCCACAACCTGAAGCTGGCTGGACTTTAGTTTCAAGAAACAAATCCAATCAAGCTCATCCTCCAGCTGGTTCTTCTCAGGCCTTGACTCAGACGAGAGACGCCTCCCATACTACGGCTGCCCAGCCCCCTGCTCAGCAGCAAAGGACCTCTGCCTCTACGCTGACTCAAACCCCTACTGGTCCTTCTCATCCCTATGCCCTGGACCATTCCCAGGTTCAACCTGCAACTACAGAGCTAAGGATTTCTGCTCAAGGGAAGGATGGCTCCCAAGCTCGTGCTGCTCAGTCCCCTATCCAGCACTTCAGATCATCGCCTTCAGGGCTGCGCCAAACCCAAGCTGGGTCCCCCGGTCTGCTCTCCCTTCACCAGGATGCGGCAAACTCTTCCACTGATAGCCCTCCGGGTACTAGGGACGCCTCGGCTGGTGCACCTTCCCCTCAGCCCCATCCTGTTCTGATTCCCCCTTTTGAAGCCGGTAGACTGGAAACAACTCCTTTGTTGTCTTCAAAGCACCCTGCCCAGGATTCTGTACAGGATGGCCCCGTTCTGCTTGAACAAGGTCTTCCTTCGACTGGTTGCATCAATGAAGCTGCTGTCCTGCCATACAAAGATAGGAACCTAATTTCTCAGTCCTCCTTGGGGGACTCCTCTGGACAACACATTGATGCTGACTCTGAGGACCTGTTAGACGAGGAACCATCATCGACGTCTCTCCCCAATACACGGTCGCGCAAGTTGGGCCAAGCTTGTACTGGGTCTTCAAAGGCCACCCCTGGACTGTCTTCCTCAAAAAAATCAAAAAAGAGGAAACAGTTGAAGAAAACTCAGAAATAACTATTTGTGATGTTTTTTGGTTCTTGGAATATTAGGGGGCTTGTTGCCCCCATTCGTCAAGCTGAGATTCGTAACTTTATTCGTGCTAATCATCTTTCTAGCGTCGGTATTGTTGAAACTAAATGCAGTGCCTCTTTTTTTGAAAATATTTCTAGAGGTTTATGCCCTGACTGGTCTTGGCTGTCCAACTACGATTTTTCACCCCGTGGCCGGATATGGCTAGGGTGGAACCCGAATGAGGTGGACATTACTCTTTTGTATACTTCTGACCAGATGATTCATGTCCAGCTGCGGATTTTGAATCTGAATAAAATATGTCTCTGTTCCGTGATCTATGGGGAACACACCTTCGTCAAAAGGCGCCTTCTATGGGCTGATTTAGTTAGACTTTCCACTTGCAATCTCCCCTGGTTTGTTGCAGGTGACTTTAATGCTATCAAGGATCCGACAGATAGGCTTGGAAGCTCGACTCCCTGGATCCCAGCCTTCGATGAGTTCGGGGATTGTCTTAATCAGGCCGGGCTTGAAGACATCCGGTATGTGGGCTGTAGATACACCTGGACCCACTCTTCAGGTCCAAATAGGAAGCTGCGCAAGATAGACAGGGTGTTATCAAATGACATATGGGTGCAACATTTCTCCTTTTCGGAAGTTTCTTTTCTCCCTTCTGGGATTTCAGACCACTCTCCTATGGTCCTGCGAGTCCTCCTCCCACATCATGCGAAGAAGCCATTCAAGTTCTTCAACTTTTGGACTTCACATCCTCAATTCTTGCAGCTAGTTGAGCAAGCTTGGGCTACTCGGGTTGTTGGCTCTCCTATGTTCTCCCTCTGTTGTAAGTTGAAGTCACTCAAAGCTAAGTTAAAACAACTAAATAGGAGCTCCTTCGCGGATATATCCTTGAGGACCGAAAGGGCTCGGTCAGATCTAGTTGCTGTTCAAACAGATCTGGAGCAGCACCCTTTTGATACAAGCCTGAAGGACAGAGAAATGGAACTCACAAAAGCTTTCTCTTCTTTGAGATTAGCTGAGGAATCCTTCTACCGGCAGAAATCCCGTATACGTTGGCTGAAGGAAGGTGATTTGAATACGAAGTTTTTCCACCACTTCGTCAACAAACGGCGCTTGCACAATCGTATTCTCTCGGTCTCAACTGAGGAGGACGGTCTGGTCACGGATCCTTTGGTAGTTACTCAACTCATTGTTGGCCATTTCCAAGGAATTCTCAATGGCCCAAATGCTAGTCACCGATGCTCTGTTCGGGAGCTACTTGGGTTCATTGGCCGGCCCTTGGATGACATTCAGGGTGACTCCTTGACTCACCCGGTTTTGGATGCGGAAATTCAGCATACTCTATTCTCTCTTGCCAAGGGTAAAGCTCCGGGTCCGGACGGTTTTAATGTTGATTTCTTCAAAGCTACTTGGGAGATTACCGGCCCCTCTTTCCTTAAGGCGGTCAAAGACTTTTTTGAGTCTGGAAGGATGCTCAAAGAGATCAACAACACCATTCTTACTTTAGTGCCTAAATCACCCAACGCTTCTATGTTGTCTGACTTTCGGCCTATTGCTTGTTGTAATACGGTCTATAAATGTATTTCCAAGATTTTAGCGAAACGAATAGCACGTGTCCTTCCTTCCATTATTGGGCCGGCCCAAACTGCCTTTGTCAAAGGGCATAGAATCAGTGACAATATCATGCTTGCTCAAGAATTATTTGCTGATTTCCATCACCAACCTTACCTTCCCAAGTGTGCAGTTAAGGTGGATTTCCAAAAAGCATTTGATACCGTGGATTGGAACTTCATTGAAAAAGCCCTGCTGGCCTTCAACTTCCCCTCCTCTTTCGTCCGGCTTATTATGGCATGTATTTCTACTTCCAAATTCTCCGTCTCTATTAATGGTGAATTGCATGGCTTCTTTGGCAGTACCCGCGGCATTCGTCAAGGTGATCCTTTATCACCTTATCTGTTCATTCTGGTTATGGAGGTCTTCTCTGGAATTCTTAAGGCTAAAACCGATAACCCAGACTTTCATTGGTACTGGAGATGCAAGCATTCTAGGCTGTCACATCTCTTTTTCGCGGATGACGTCCTTCTATTTTCTGAAGGCCACCTTAAATCGATTCAGCTGATCAAAGAAGCTCTTTGTTTGTTTACTGACTGGTCTGGTTTGCTTCCCAACCTCACCAAAAGGGATATCTTTCTCTCTGGAGGGACCCCTCACTTGCGTGAACAGATTCTCCAATGCCTTGGGTTTCACCAGGGCTTTCTCCCGTTCCGATACCTCGGCGTACCTATCATCTCTACCAGGTTGAGTAAGGAGGATTGTAAAGCGCTGATCGATGCCATTACTGCTAGAGCCCGCTCTTGGAGCCATCGGTTCTTATCTTTTGCTGGTAGGCTCCAGCTTATTAAATCGGTCCTGTATTCAATTCAGGTATATTGGGCCACCGTTTTCTCTCTTCCAAAGACAATACTATATAGGATTGAAGCTATTTTGCGCCAATTCCTTTGGAAAGGGCCTGACCTTGGACCAGGAGGAGCACGGGTTACTTGAAGCTCTGTCTGCCTACCTAAGAATGAGGGAGGCTTAGGTATTCGACGACTTGTGGAGTACAACTCAGCGATGATCCTTAAACACATTTGGCTTCTTTTCACCGACAAAGAGTCACTATGGTGCAAATGGGTTCATACCACTTTCTTAAAAAAGTCCAACTTTTGGATTGTTGCCAAACCCACCTTCTGCTCGTGGACTTGGAAGAAGATTCTAGACATGAGGCCCACTGCTCAAACCATGTTTTACTGGAAGATCGGGTCTGGCCATTCTGTTTCTTTCTGGTTCGACTCGTGGCATGCTAGAGGGCCTCTTTACCTTCTATTTAGTAACGTGGATATCTATCATTCTCGCATCCCGCGGGATACCTCAGTTCGGATTTTCCTTCAAGGCTCTTGGCCACCCTCGGATTCTCTCTCTACTATTATGAATTGGTTGGACTCCTCCCCAATTTTATTGGCTGATATGGAGGATTCCTTCTCTTGGCTTCCTCAGCCCACTAGACCCTTCTCAGTTGCTTTGGCTTGGAGCCACATTCGAAGGAAAGGTCGGATGGTACCATGGCACTCTTTTATTTGGGACAGACACATTGCTCCTCGCCATGCATTTCTCCTTTGGGTGGCTACCCTTAATCGGTTACCCACCCAGCTGTTCCTCATCCACAACCACAGGATCGATCAGGCTCTCTGTGCATTTTGTGGTACCTCACCGGATTCTACCAACCATCTTTTCTTTGAATGTTCCACTACCAGCAGGTTGGCTTCCATGTGGGCTACCAAATGCAGCCTCCCTTGGCGTAACAAAACTTGGCATGATCATATCCAATGGGCGATGACGGTCTGCGGAGGAGACTCATTTGCTCATCGTATTGCTCGATTTTCCTTTGGGGCCTTATGCCACATCATCTGGACCGAAAGGAATCACGCCATTTTCAGGAACAAGGCCATTTACCTACCGGGAATGCGCAAGCATCTTCTCAAATCCGTTAAAGAAAAAGCCCTCTCCATGGGAAGTATTGAAGACACCCACCAGAACCGCATCTTGCTAAGGAAATGGGACATACCGGATACTCTCCTTTCTCCGAATAGGAATAGTCCCTAGCTTGGGTTTTACGCCGCCAATCTTTTCATTGGCTGGTTGTAACTCTTCTGATTCTTCTTTCCCTTCTCTGCTGTATTTCTAGCTTTCTCTTCTTGGTTAGCTCTTGCTGATCCTCACCTGCCCTTTTTAGACATTCCTATGTCTCTAAAAGGTTTCGGTGAGGTTTGTGCTTAGCTTGTATTGGTTCTTGAAAAGTTTTATACAGTCTTATCTTACCAAAAAAAAAAAAAAAGGTCCAAATAATGTTTATTTTCCAGCTTCTTACTATTTCAATGAAGTAAATTTTAAACTTGGGGTGCGTTTGTATTACTAAAGACTTCATGATAAAGGACAACATTTTCTATGAAAATCATTTTCAAGGAAAATAGTTAGCCTTCATTTATTTGGTCGTTTAAGATAGAAAAACGATTTCCTTCTTAGCAGAAGGGGAAGTCGTCTTTCCCCAATCTAAGTTTGTTAGTTTTAATCCATGGAAAACGTTTTTCTGTAGACCGATTAGTTTTCCATAATCCAAGTATTGGAATGTATGAAGACAATTTTTCGAAAGCAGTTTTCCTTAAAAAAAAATGGACCTTCGATTTAAATTGGATAATCATAATGGTATAGACGGAGCTCTTTCCACTCTATGGCTCCAAGAAGAAGAAGAAGTATCTAATCCCAATCCCCGTAGAAGAATAGAGGAGTGCGGCGACTGAGCAGTATAAGTCGAAAATGATATGCTTCGTACGTTTTATGAATAGAATCGGCCTGTTACAAAGAGCTAATTATCGCACGGTATATACGAACGTATACAAGTTCCCCGATAGAGGACCCTAGATCTAGTCATGGAAGAGACAAAATCCATCGCCTCATAAGAAATAAGTTTTGGTGAGTTATTCCGATAGAAAATTAAAACTTTATATACTACACCTGAATTTTACTAATATCGGTTGTTCAATGAAGGCGGGATGGCTAGGATTAATAATGTTATAAGGAATATCTTCTTTTCGTACGAAATAATCTCACTCGTGTTATCGTTCATTAAAATGTGATGGGCATGCTCTAAAAAATAAGTCCAAGTAACAAGGTGGCTATGAACATGTTGCCTCTAAATACCCATCAAGTGTTGTTGTTATGCAATGCAGCGAAAGCCTCTCCTCAGTCTTCAATTTGCGTAGCCGTCCGACATCCACAAACGAAGCACAGTAATGGCGGGGAACATGTCGGTTCAGGTTTCAGCAATTCCATCTTCCCCTCCGAGCAAAGGGAGAAGCGGCAGAGTCGAACGGCGGTGTGCAGAATTTCACGAGAGCATATGGGGCGATTACTTCCTCAAATATGCTTCACCCTCCAACTCAATGGTTAGTAATTCTTCTCTTGTCTTCTTCCTCTGTTTTCAGGCAATTGCGTATTTTAGAATTAATAAAAGTGCTTGTGTTCACGACAAGTGATGGCATCAAAGAACTAAAGGTCTGTTTGTTTGAAAGACAATTGTTTCTGGAAAATTATTTTCCAACTTTCCGGTATTTGGATAATGGTGAAAATTAATTGATCTATGGAAACATGTTTTTCATGGACCAAAAACAATAAGCTTACATTGGGTGAAAACAATTTTCCCTTCTAGTAAGAAGGAAATCATTTTCCCTAAACCACAAAACAAATGAAAAATAACCATTTTCCTTGAAAATGATTTACATAGAATTTATTTTCCTCTATCATAAATTTTTTAGTGAAACAAATGCACCATAATTCTTAGATTGTTGAGCAACATCGATCCCAATATTGCTTGATAAATTGGTTAATTATCAGGAAACTCTCATCTTCTATCACTATGTAAGTCACCCATTATACATGTTCCAAGTACAAAAATGTATAACCAGAAAACTTTTGCAATTGCAGTTAAATGGAAAAAGGTATATTTACATGTTGTGAAGGTGCCAATTGCAGTATATGTGAACGTAGGGCAATAATGGTGAAAGTAGGGGCTGCTTTGGACTGCTTTGAGCTGTTCTTCTGCCTGAAAGCTCTCAACATTTGTGAACTCTTTGACTCTTCATGTTTGTGAAAAATAATGGGTTGTCTTCAAGTGTAAAGAAAGAACTGCTAGTGAGAAGTGGTAGAACAATGAAGGGATTGAGAGAGAAAAAAGTTTTCTTCCTCGTTTACTTTTGTCACTTAGCCTTTCCATCTGGGAGAAAGAGAATGCGGATACCTGGTTCTAGTTGCGTTAGTTTAGGACTAAGTCTTAGCAGCAGAACTATATGGTTGGCTTGATCATTGCCACCATAATTCCACTCTCCATTCAAGAGAAGTATCAACAAACGAACTTGGTTGATTTTACTTTTGATTCTTTCTTCGCTTTCTCAGGCAAGCGGCTTTTGTTTCGATCTCCATCCTCTTTATCAATTTGACTATCCCACCTAGGTCTATGAATTTCTCTATCAATTCTACTACCTTATCCAAACCTATCAATTTTCTACATGTGATCCTTAATTGATCTAGGAGTTGTTCTCGGGAGTCCTAGGTAAAAAAAAAAAAAGGTTCTTATACGACTCCACCCATCACTTAAAAAGATAAAAAAGAAACCCATCTTTGGAAAGAAAAAGGTAGCAAAGAAGAAAGAAGAAAGGAATGAGCGAGATGGTGGTTTTTGTTCTTCTAGCGAAGTGAAGTTCATTCTCTTGGCGAATGAAGTGGATGAATATCGTTTTGGCTGCCAAGCACTTTCTCTTGCATCGCTGCGTAAAGCACATTTCATTTAGCTACAAATCATTTGAATTAGGTCTGGTGCATCAAGAGTTTGATTATGCCAAACAGGGTCATGTTTAACAAGTTTAAACTATATTGTATGCACCCGACGTATGCAACAGTCCCTCCTTCAAAAACATCATTTGTACTACTCCACCTTTATAAAATGATTTGGTCATCGATTATTCAATTTTAGAGAATAATGTTATCGTCTCCTCGAAAGTTTCAAAATGAAATGATTCGGTCTTTATCATTAATTCACTTTTCTGAGAATATATTCTAGTCGTATTGAGCTTGCAGTATGCACAATTTGCCTTGTTTTCAATTTTTTTTATTTTATGTTTTTGTAACCAAGAAAACATGATTATTATTTTTCACAGTAACTTCGCTTTCCTTTGAGTTTTTTTTTTTTTTTAAGAATAGCGGATTATATATTTGCAGAAGTTCAAATTCCTTGGAAGAGTGGAGGAACAAGTTGAGGAATTGAAAGGAAAGGTGAGGAAGATGCTGACTGATGTCGTGGATAAGCCTTCACAAATGCTTCACTTGATTGATGAAATTCAACGTTTGGGAATTGACTACCATTTTGAACGAGAAATAGATGAGCAATTAGAACAAATCCACAAAAGTTACTCTCAACCCGATCATGGAGATTTTATGGGAGATGACCTTCACATGGTCGCTCTTATGTTTTGATTGTTGCGACAACAAGGTTTCAATATCTCATCGGGTAAGTCTTAAACTTAGTGAACCAATCCAATAATATACCCATAATATAACTAGGGGTATCGCTTCCCTAATTTCTAATCGATTAGGTCTGTTGTCCCCTGTTGGTTGGTCGCACAGAGGTCTTTAACAAATTCAAGGATAGTGAAGGCAAATTCAGAATCACTCATCATAGATGTGCGCGGATTGTTGAGCCTATATGAAGCTTGCCATTTAAGGTGCCATGGCGATGCTCTTTTGGAAGAAGCACTTCCTTTTGCTATAACTCACCTTGAATCGATCGATGAAACGAAAGTAAGCACTAGTCTCGCAAAACAAGCGAGTTGTGCCCTAAATCAGCCACTTCGCAAGGGGCTACCGAGACTCGAGGCAAGGCATTATATTTCACTCTACCAAGAGGAGCCTTCACATGACGAGGTCTTGCTCGCGTTGGCTAAGCTAGATTTCAACTTGCTGCAAGAGCAACACCAGAAGGAAATCGGCAACATTACAAGGTCAACTAACTTCACATGATAGTTATAATCTAAAATTAGCTTCTAGGTTATGTTTTAACAATGCCCAAGCTACAGCTTTCTCTGGTTGTGTTTTCCAAAGATTTACTTGTCTGGTTTTGATTTACCCTTCTAGACAGTTCTTTTGCAAGTCCGTTACTAGTGAAAAAATGAGTTTAAACTATGCAAATTCATCTGGTTAATGTACTTTCAATAGCGCTCATATTCATTTATTCATTGGTGGTGGAAGGATATAGATGTTGCGAGGAAGTTCCCATTCTCTAGAGACAAGATTGTGGTGTTGTTCTTCTGGATGGTGGGCGCAAATTTCCAATTGGAATTTGCCGTGGCCAGAGATATACTAACCAGGGTGATTACCCTGGTTTCCATTCTCGACGATATCTATGACGTCTATGGCACATTGGAAGAAATTGTACTCTACACCGAAGCAATTGAGAAGTATGTAGCCCACTTTCTCTTTCTCAAATTTCTGAATTTGACCAAGTACGTGTAGAGTAGTAAGTGCGTCATTTTTTAGGACTTGAATTCAGGTGAGATGTCGATGCCATGGATGGACTACCAGAGTGTATCCAAGCTCATTACAGGGAGCTTCTCGATCTCTATGATGAAATCGGGAATGAACTGGCCATGAAAGGAAGATCGTACCACCTCGTCTATGCCAAAGAAGCCGTAAGCATCGTCAGTACATTTTGCATGCATCAATAGTAATTTTCTCTCAGGATCCCAAAATTCTTGTTTAGGGATAATGACACAAATAATCCATTAACTTTGATCTAATGTGCAAATGGTCTTTGAACTTTTTATTTATTTAATGCGGTTTATGAATTTTAGCTCAATGTACAATGTGACTCCTAAACTTTTAATTTGTTCAATTTGGTTCATGAATTTTTTATACATATTCAACTTAGTCCTTGAACTTGAATATGTTCAATATAGTCCTTCCATTAATTCAAGTTCAAAGATAATATTGAATATTTTCATATAGTTCAGAGACTAGAATGAATATGTATCGAAAGTCCAGGGACCATATTAAATAAATTAAAAGTCCAGAGACCATATTCCATATTGGACTACAGTTGAGGGACCACATCGAACAAATTATAAGTTCAGGGACTACGTTGCATATTGGGATAAAATTCATGGACCATTTGAGTCATTTTCCCTTTTGTTTATGTTTAATTTCTCAGATGAAGAAGCAAGCGAGATGGCACTTTCATGAAGCCAAATGGTTCCATATCGGCTACACACCAACAATGGAGGAATACATGCCCCTTGCATTATTAACGATAGGCTATGAAGCGCTATCGATCACAGCATTCGTAGGAATTGGTGATGTGGTCACAAAAGATGCTTTTGAATGGTCGCTTGGCGACTGCAAGATTTTGAAGGCTTCACAAATCATATGTAGGTTCATGGATGACATTGCTTCTCACCAGGTATAATAATAAAATAATAATCCTCCAATAATCTAAATTAAATTAGATCGACCACCATTCAATGAGAAAACAATGTTGACCTAATCACGCTGATGTCGTCGACATACAGTTGGAGCAAAAGAGGGGGCACGTGGCATATTCGGTGGAGTTGCTGATGAAAGCAAATGCCATCTCGGAGCGGAAGCTGAGGAGGAACTCCAAAAACGAGTAGATGATGCGTGGAAGGATATCAATGAAGAGTTCCTTTGTCCGACCGCAGTCCCAACACTGGTGCTCACGCCAATTCTCGATCTCTCGCGGGTGATGGATGTGTTATACACCGAAGGAGATCATTACACACATTCTAAGATGAAAGCTCATAGATCATATCATATCGCTCTTCATTAGTCCCTTGTCGATGTGAAGTTTGAACGAAGTGTAGTGACACCAATGTGTTATTGAAAATAAATGGTCTATCGATGATGCCTTTGAACTCTCTGCTTTTCTTAGCATGAGGGAAAATATTGTTACTAGTATATACTTTGAAGATTTACGTGCGTAATAAATTTCATGATGTCCCTTTTATCCTCATAAGTTCTATGGATCTTATGGTTTGTAATACTCCCCAAAAAATATATATAATTTACCTTACCCAATGGATTGTAAATTTTCTATGGCACACCTAATTATCTTCACCAATAGTAATTTATCTATAAAATATTATTTCTTGTATCGTAACTTTTATTTAGAGGACATGAGATCTCATTGATGGCAGTACGAGCTCAAGTCCTTTGGTTAGTAATATTCCAGAAAATAGTAATCAACCTACGTTAATAGTAAATTTTTTCATGTTATTGTTAATCGATTATCTAATTGTTCATAATTTTTTTTAGGTTGCAAAATTACGTGTCAGTAATTTTCTTTACTCATCGTAATTTTTCTAATCATTGTAAATTTGGTAGCCTTTGTCAGCAAGTTACGACAAAAAAATTGGTTTTGTAGAGCAGATCTGACCACGTTTTTTCCTTTTTTTACCCAACATTGATCTACCTTGGATGCGGGACTAGTCCCCTAAAAGTGCTTATAAAAATTCTTGGAAGATTTTATAGTAAAATCGTAGCAATAATTTCTCTTATTTTGTTGAGCAAGTTTATGCCTTTATTAAGTAACAGCTAAACGGAATTTAATTTTTAACGCTTTGATTTTTCTTATGATATATGTAATCAACACTTGGACAATCGAAAATTTCTTATTAAGCTGTCCTAGAAAATACTATCGAGACATTAATTAACATAATTTAGCAATTTCTTTCATTGAGACCATTAAGAAAGAATAAAAAAGCTGCTCTAGAGGTCGTGCCACTATATTTTAAAAAAAGGATTAATACCAAGAAAATCCAAAACTGGTACATCTATGATAAATTTACCTCAAACTAATTTTTTAACTACAAAAAATCTCAAACCGGTACACTTTAAACAAATTTACCCTCCATTAACTTCCGATAATTTTTACGGTCAAATTTCTAAGTTAGATGACGCGTAGCAGTTGACGGGAGTACCGATTTGGGGTTTTACCTTCCATTTGTCATAGATTTACCAATTTATGATTTTTTGTGGTATTAATCCAATTTAATGAAGGGTAAATTTGTCACAAGTATACCAGTTTAGGGTTTTTAGTGATAAAAAAATTAGTTCGGAGTAAATTTATCACAAGTGTACAAGTTTGAGATTTTTGGTAGTCAAAAACTTAGTTTGGGATAAATTTGTCACATGTGTACTAATTTGGGGTATTTCGTGGTATTAACCCTCTAAAAAATTACAAGGACCTAGTGAAAGCATGATAAAGCTTGTCGGCAAAAATTAAATTTATTGAAATCTCACGGTCATGCGAGTTATAGTTCAATTATAAGATTAGTGTGATTACCTGGAAATTTGTCCCAATAAATTATGTTTATGCTTTGCCATTAAGGTAATAACACCATAAAGTACCCGAATTTTTGTCCATTGAGGTAATCTTATTTAACCATATTATGTACATGCTGAGGATTGTGGACAAATATACCAAAAGGGAGAAATTTTTCTAGGATATTTGTTCAAGATTATACAATAGAAAATATATTTGCATCAATACTAGTTTACTATTGTTGACGAAAACCGGTACTCAAACCAAAAATGATTGGAGAGTGATCGAGATTGCTTTGTGGTTTCACGCTCAGCCACAGAATACACGAATGGGGTCGGGATGGAATGATGAATTTATGCGAATCCAAGTGCGACAAATTTAATGATTATACCAGCAAAAGGTCAAATGAATATAAGAAAACCTAATTACTGCTCAATTAAACCTATCTAACATGGTCTGAAAGTTGCGACAGCCTTAACAAAGAGAGAGATCACACGACCAAACTTAAAGAGGCGCACGGAACAACGAAGCACAACTACTACTGTAGGGCACTGTTTTTTCCTTCTTATTTTTTATTTATGCATCATATCCAAGGAGGGCGAAGCATATTATCCAACCCTAATGCCTAAATAGATTATTTGAGTTTTTATCCAAATCTATCCAGACTTATCCCATATTTTACGGATAGTTTTCCAACACCGAATATGATAATTTTTATAGTATTCAGTTTATAATTATATCATATCAAATACACGAGAAATATGATAATTGGCATCCTTCCTTCTTTGTTTGAATACTTCTTCATTCTTCGTATTTGATGCTATTAAAATCATTGCTTATACCGGATTGTAGGCTAGGGGACCAGATTGGATTGACTTTGCTCCATGTAAATTTCTTGATCTAATTCTCCATGTACTAAAGTGTAGCCTAGTTCCCATGACTTGTTGAAATCCACTCCAAAATTGCAAAGTAAACCTAGCATTTCGATCAGATACTATACTTTTATGGGGAGGGGTTGAGAAGGAGCTCTCTTGTATGTGTGTGGCGCTCAAAGAAACGAGGGCAAAATCAATACCCAGAAAAAAGGAGGGGAGGAAGAAGATGATGAAGAGCTTGAGAGAAAATAAAAACGTTGGGGATTTTTTTTTGGACACTAAAAAAATATTAAAAATTAACGCTATATTTGTTTGACGATAATTGAATAATTAAGAAAATATATTTTTATAAAATGATTGCTTATTTTGCTTACAGAAATGAATGAATAAATATATTTTTATCGTCTATGAAAATATTAATATATAAACTATGGAATATTTTTCATTCATATCTTAACGTGTTCGTAAGCAATGAAAATATTTTTTATTAATTATTTAAAAAGATGTAAATAATTATTTTAAAAAATAATTTAAATTATTCATTTTTTTTTTGTAAAATATACGAATTTTAAGAAAAAGCCTTTGCTGTACTTGATCATAGACGGGTCAAAATGGGTCTTAAACCCACATATGACCCATTTAAAAACTAAATGGATCATATATGGATCACTACAATTTTGAATGGCCTATCTTAAATGGGTTTGAAATGTAAAGCCTATAGAAAATGGGTCTAAATGGGTTGAGTTTAAAACCCATATCCAACCCATTTCCAACATATTCCCTCTTTAGTTTTATAAAAATATATTTTTTTAAAAAAATAGAAATTTTCTTTTCTTTTCCCTTCTTATTCGACCCAGGTGACGGATGAACTCGCCAGCTTGGCAAGGCCGAGGCTCGAGCCTCACCGATCTAACATTGACCTAACTGAGCTAAGCTTGAGGGCCTCACCAAAGCAGAGAGCTCGAGCTTTGTCGATTGCTGGCTGTCGCTATGGCTAGTGACCGGCTGAAGAAGAAGGGAAAAAAAAAAGAAAAACTAATTAAAAATTTGATTTTTTTAAAAAAATAAAAAATTAAATATTATATTTTTTAAAATAAAATAAAAATAAAAATTATCAAAATGAGTGCATGGAGGAAAATCAAATCAGATTTTTCATAAAAACGATGAAAAATATTGTCTAATTCATCTTCAGGTTTTGGCTAAACACTGAAAAATATTATTTTTTTCTTGAAAAATGACTTTCTAGAAATATTATATTTTCTGCGAAACAAATAAAACGTCAATTTTTCAAAAACCAGAATTGTATAGCATATTAATGTTTTAACAATATAATTTTTTAAAAAAATCATAAGAAACAAGTTTTCCTAAATTTGGTTAAAATATAAAAATATTTTAGCAATATGGATTGGATCGAGTCGGGTATGGTTCGGATTAGGTATGAGTCAAGAAATTTACATTACAAATAAATGAGTCATAAATGAATTAATGAATCAATTTGGATATGACTATTTATGACTTGAACCAATCCATCCATTTAACGGGTCTACTCGACCGAGAACGAAGAGAAGGAAAACAATGAAATGTTTCTAAAGGTACGTTTGGTAACCATTCTGTTCCCGAAAATAATTTTGCTCAGAAATGATTCATTTTTATTTCATTCATAGAAATAATTTCTAAGCATTTGAAAACATTTGGTAACTGCTCAAAATTTTTATTCTTAGAATAGAAAAAGAATAGAAATGCGTTTGGTAATTGCACAAAATTTCTTTTTATTAATAATATTTTGAAATTTTTAATATTACTTTCTTTTTTTTTTCTTTTTTTTTCTTTTTCTTCCCCTTCATTGGCCATGGCTAGGTGGTTGGCCCTAATGATTGGCCACAAGTTAGGGCAGACGAGGGCGTCGCGGCCCTCGCCGGATCTAGGTCTAGCCCTCGCCCTCACCGGCCCTGGCCTGTGGCCGGTTGTTGGTGGCTGGCGACCAGCGATCGGCCATAGGCCAGGAAGAAAACCAAGAAGAAGAAAAAAATATTTCTTTTTCGTTTGTGATTCTTGTTCCCAAAATTAAGAAATAACTTTTTTTTACTTTTTGATTCTATGTCAAAGTTGATTCTGAGAACAAATTTGTGTAAATTTGTGCTCGGGAATAAAAAATTTATCAAATGAATTTTTATTTCAAAACTGATTATGAAAATAAAAAAATAGAATCAAGCACTATTTTGATCTGTTACCAAACGTAGCTAAACGAAAATGCCACTAACTAGAGGTGGCCACGGTTCGGAACCGGTCGATTTCGGTTCGTGGCCACATGTGAATCGGAACCGGCCGGTTCCGGTTCGTAATTTAAAAATTTTAAAAATAAATTATAAAATAAAAAATAAAAAATTATAATTTTTTTTGCCTATTTTTAAAAAAGAATTAAAGGGCCTCAATAGTTGCTGTAGGCTGTGTTGCAGCTTTTTTTAAAAAAAAATTAAAATTTTTTTTTTTCGCAGAACCGGCCCGGAACTAGCGGTTCCAGGCCGGTTCACATTTTTCTGGAACCGGAACCGGGCCCGTAGGCCACGGGCCGGGCCCGGGTTTGACCGGGCCGGTCCGGGCCAAAACCGGCCCGTGGCCACCGGCACTAACGATGCTGTCAGAGGCAAAACGATCTCATTTTGGTGCCTTCCTTAAAAATCTTGGTGGGGTTACGGGGGACGGGAAGTTCCATGGGCGACGAGATCGTGCAGGCGAACGGAGGAAGTCCCTGAGCTCGAAGGAGCTTCCCTATCAGTGCAGAGACGACACTATGGACGGGACCCAGCAAAGGAAGAGGAAGAGAAGCAGAAGGGACTCCGAATTATCTCGCTTCTCCGCTCCTCTCGAACCGGCGGATGCAGACACTGCTCTGTGTCTGCTTCTAGCTTCGGTCTCCGAGATCAACACGGGAGGCCGCTCCGACCCAATTCCTTCCTCGTCGTTAGTCAAGCGATGCTTGCGGAAAGTCGTCTCCTTTCTCTCGAAATTGGACGACCCAGTTGCGAGCTTTCGGAAGATACCCCTCACTGCCCTTTTCTCCGTGCTTCCTGTTCTGCTCAAATCCAAGTGAGCTCTCTCGCTCAAACGCACGATATCACTCTGCGGAGTTTACATCTTTTTTGTCAGTTATATGGATATATATGTTTAATGTTTGCTCCGGTTGATATGCTTGACAGCAATCCGGATATCGCCTGTCTTTGTGCTAAGGTTGTAGGAATGGCTTCGCTCTGTTTGTTCGAAATAAACCAACAAATCGCTTCGGATGCAGAAATTTTGAAAAGCCTGATATTGGGTCTGAGGAGTTCAAATAGGAGAGTCCAATTGAGTGCATGCTGTGCCGTTTCGGATTTGTCCACTAGTTTGGTTGGGCGGCAGAGGCTTCTTGAGCATTCTGCTTTGGAGACTCTCATGTGAGTGTACCTCTTCTACTACTCTCCTTTGTTCTACCTTTTTATTTGTATGTTTGTTAAGGAGCATGATTATTCCATTAGGCTTTCCAACTAATCATTTGTTTGTGGAGGAAATGTGGATTTTGAGTGGTTTTTATGGGTTTTTCCATTCAAGATTTTTTTTTTGTTTTGCTTCATTTAGAACATGAATGTCTCACAAGACACTTGTATTGATTTACGGCTTTCGGAATTTTTTCGACCAGAGATTAGATAAACTTTATTATGGTGATCAATGCTCCTAGGTCATACAGCATCATTTCATTGTTTTTGGCTATCATTGCATGTCTTGGATATGGTAGTTGTTCATTCATGACTTGACAGCTGCAAAACAAATAAATGTAATCCATAGAGCTTAATCATAATGGAGGCCTTGGTGCATTAAATTTAGGATGATGTACTAACTCAACAATCATTTCTATGCTGCGTCTCTTTGTATTTTAAGATGCATTGACTGAATACGGTTGTAATAACCGATGTGATAGAATTAATAAAGCAGGACAATTTCCTTGTTGCTTTATTCTACATATAGGGTAGTCTGCTTATGAAAGAGATAAATGAGTAAGATCTCTTTATCCTTGTTTAAAATGGTTCATTGGGGCAAGCTTTCACTGTTTGAGCTGCATAGGTACACTATTATCTATCCTGTGATCAATCTTCAGATGTTGACTACTGCTAACTTTCTCTTCTTTATAGTATTGAGCAAATAAAACATTTGTCAATACTATCATGACCTAGGCTTTTTGTCAGACTCATTTAATGGGAAGTTATGATGTATGAAATCTGTTGATGGTTTATATGCATGTTGATATATTGGTGTCTTTTCTTTGATTCAGAGGGATGTAGGATGAGAAAGGCATGCCAGTTTTTTACATATAGTCTATTGTTGACAAGTCGTTGGATGTAGACTTACATTTACTTCTCAATGTACGTGTTTTCTTCCTTCCTTGGTGGCTTGAGGTTTGAGACTTAGGGCGCTCTTTGATCAAGCTGTAGCTATTTATGCACATTTGCCTGCAAGTGGCTTATTCTTTGCATATGTGAGCATGTTATGCTAAGCTCCTTGTTTTGTGACTCAATTGGTTATGAACTGGTTTAAATGATCCGTGCATGGGCTTATTGGGGGACACACTTATGTTATATGTCCATCCAGCAAACTCCAATCTCCCATCTTGTTTGTTGTTCTTACAACCTATCACTTGAATATATGAAGGGACTCTCGTGGTTGACTCAAGTACTTGTAGATATAATATGGGCAAAGCTGGGAAGAAGTTTCGATGCTGTGGTTATTACTTTAGCTGTTTAGTTGAATATGGCTGAGAATTGTACTTCTTACATGGCATGGTTTAGTTTCTTGTTTGAATTAAATAGCTAATGTAGGCTTATTCTAACTTAATACAAATTTAATTGCCGATGTCCTTATCTATCATCAGTTTGACTCATCATATCCACTAGGGTTTGCTATCTTCAGGTGGACAAATATTTTGTGGATTCTGTCACGTTATTCCCAGGGGACAATGGATTCAATAGGAGTCACATCACTGCTGCAAAGGAACATGAACTTCCTGTTTCACTTCTCGACGCTGTTACTGTACTTGTTAACTCCTGCAATATCACGCAATTGGAAAGAGTTCCATCAGAGCTCTCTGAAAGTTTCTTGTTCCTTTTGAAAGAGCTGTGGACTAAACTGCATTCTCGAATGTACAACTCTTTGGTGTGTAGCCAGCAAAAAGACTTGTTAAGCAATATGAGGGTTAACGATCTGGCAGAGAGCATTTTCAGACTTTCTATCGGAGTCCAATGTGCCACTTTTCTGCCAATTGATGAAATCAAAAGGAGGATTTTTGGGTTACCTCAGTCTAGTTTCAAAGATTTTATCGCGGGCTATTGGGAAGTATCGCCTTTTCTCATAAGCAGGACCTCGAGGGCTGTGGATGAGGGAGATATATTTAACTCTTTTTTGAATTCCATTAATCCTAAAGATGTTGTTCCCCATATTCTCTCTTCTGTTCCCCATTGTGCGGTCTCCTGCCCACCTATTGCTTCTGATGAGTTAGACATCTTCAATTTCCTAAAAAATGAGAGAGATAGCTTGGGTATGCCCATAATCTACCAGCAGGATATAAGGGTACTAAAAGTAGAGAGACTCTCCAACACTGAGAAACATCTTTTCCCCGAGAGCTTGAGTTCTTGCACCCAGTCTCCTCATGTTTTTAGCTTTGATGATGTATTCAGATGTGATGAAGCGTACAAAGATGGTTATACAGTGGCCATGCGTGGTATGGAGTTCCGCTTTAGGTCCATCGCTGCTATCACTGAGGGCTTAGCATCTTTGTTTGGTCAACCGTCTGTAGGTGCCAATCTTTACTTGACACCACGCAATTCTCAGGGTTTGGCACGGCACTATGATGATCATTGTGTGCTTGTGTGTCAACTTATGGGAACAAAACAGTGGACAATTTCCTCTCCAAGGAATAAGCTTTTACCTCGTTTATATGACCCTCTTGATGGTTCCCAAGGTTTGAATGTTGATACTGTACCAAATGCATGCACACAAATTCTGCTAAAGGAAGGAGATATATTGTACATTCCTAGAGGTTACATCCACGAGGCTCATACTACTAATGATGTACAAAAAGATTCTGCTGGTCTTTCCTTGCACCTAACACTTGCCATTGAGGTTGAGGCTCCATTTGAGTAAGTTCATGTTCGCACGGTTTTTTGTTTGATTAAAGAAGAAGTCCTTATATCCTTTTTTTCTTATGTTTTTTGTTATTATGTAAAGTGTGCATTTTTTAGATACTCTTTTCCATACGCCATTCTGAAATTTAACCAAAACTGCCATGATTTTGAAGTTCACATTGGAGTAAGTGCCATATGTTGGGAATTTGTTTGTCTTAGCCTGCTGATGCTGTTATGTAGTTCGATGGGTAGCTTACACATGAATTACTGATAATATGGCTCTTTTCTGATTTATGGTGAAACTGGCTTTTGCAAAGATATTTGCATCTTTGAAATAGTGACGATATAACATTGTGTAGATGCATTATCGATGGTAAGTAATTTTACTTTTAAGATTTTCCATGAAACATTGGGTTGGCAACTTAAATAACCAAATTTTTTCCTGGAGGATATACTATGCTGTGTAAAGCATTACAACTATTGATAAAAGGTATCTGGTACAATTGAGTCAAAATCGTATGCGTTGTTTATATTCACAGAGGTGAGGATATTCTGTAAATGCAATCTTGTAAATTGGTTATTATGCAATAACCTGTGTTCTCCAAGCTTATTGTTCCTTCTGTTACATGATTATCTTGGGTATGAAATCTGCATTTGCCATCAATGAAGTGTTGAATTTCAGTGAAATTGTCCTGGACATGCAATGTGTGGCTATATTTGAACTTAATTTACCAAATTGGATAGTTTGTGTGTCGAGAAAAGAATCAATGTTTTGCCTTAGGATATTATTACTCATGATCTTTTGTCAATTATCTAACGAACCCAATCAACTTCTAATGCGTTGTTAATTTTCAAAGTGGCTATTGCAATAAGCATCTGCAGCAAAGATCTTATTTTCCTTCTCCATGCAATAATTTGAGATTTATGGTGAGAGGGACACTTGACTTGTCCAAAGACACTTCACAAATGATTACAATGCTCTTAACATGTCCTATCTGTCTGCATTAGGAGATCAAAAAAGAAAATCAATTTATAATTAAGTGACTTCAGGGTGACCACCGGCAGTCTGCACTGATAAACTCTTCTCCTAACCTAAGAAAAGTTTCTGCATATATCCTTGTCGGCCTAGCATGTTGTCACTCATTCAATTATGTTACAAGGCAGGTCTTGAAGTGTTTTTTCAGTGCATATCACTTGATGAATAATCCAATGGACGAATTAACATGCATTCAGTTGTTTAAGTAGACTTAAAGTCCTTGCTTTTTGTTGGCGAATGGTAATTGGGGTCTTCAAAATGTACTTGTAGGTGAAGATTTTTGACATCTGATTAACAGCTTCACTTTGATGCAGGTGGGAGGGATTTATTCACGTTGCTTTGCAACGTTGGTTTCAGGACTTGCAGCAACATGTATCTTCTGATTCGATGACTGGGACTCCATACCCAGCTTGCATCAGGCTTTTGCACTTTATGATCATGTTACTTGGTGATGCTGATACGATGTTTCGCAAAGCTTGCTTGGTTAATTCAATATGTTTTTCAAGGGACACCAACCATTGGCTTTATCAAAGCCAGGTTGCCATTTTGAGAGATCTAATTGATAAGATTAACGAGTCATCTAATTTCATGGAGACACTGCAGAGTTTGGAGAGGTCGATTCAGAAGGAGGAAGATCCGTTCAGGAGAATAAGATGGCTTGAAAGTTTCAACCGCAAAGAAGAAGAAGCCAACGATAGGTGCAAGTATTACGTACTTGATGTAGATGAACACATGTATGGTTCACATCCTGAGGAAAAGGAAACACTAGAAGCAGCATTTTTTACGGTGAAATCTGAGTTCTGTAAGCAAGTATTGTTGGAGGATGTAGTTCCTAGGTACAGGTTGCTGCTGGAGAAGTACAGGAAAGTGAGGAAGCAATATTTGAATGGAATGCTTTCGCTGCACCGTGACTTGGATTAAATTGAAAGTTTTGTTTCGATCTCTCGGTGCGATCATGAATGACCTGTTAATAATTTTTTAACTCTTGTCTCGCTCTAACTCTTTCCTTTCAAAAGTTTCAGTTTCCGTCCTGAACTTCCTAAATGTTACATGTCACTTCACCTTGGTCGTTTGCCTGCGTTTGCCACACAAAATAGCATGAACCATCTTACCACCTAGTGACTCAACTTACTTGAACGGGATAAGTGTTCTATAGGCTCATATATCTGCGTCCTTGAGTCCTAAGACTAGAATCCAGATCCTTAAAGTAAGCCTGTCTTTTAATCTCCTTCTTGCCCTTCATACTGTGTAATCCTTATATAACGGCATACAGAGTTCTAATGTATATCAACATAGATTGGTGCTTAAAGGATTTGGAGGTCAGATTATTTCGGCTGAGGTTTGGTTATACAAAATTTTGATAATTATGTAATCTGATGTAACTGCAGAGGTTCATATTAGAAATACATGTATTTTTTTTTTGTTTTGCTTTCCCTCCCTAGATTCCATAAATTTAGCAGTAAGTGGTGTAAGGGCCTTCCGGCTGCGACTCGTTAGGCAATGTAGACCATTCCTATTGTTGACAGCATCGGAAGATCGATCCATCCATGTCTGTGGCAAAGTGTGGTGAGGAAGATGAGAAGCTAAAGAAATTGCTAAAAGGGCTTCGATGACAATGACGATGAGAGGAAAGTCAAATAATGCTCGAATTGAATCTCAAAAGAGGGGTTTGGATCTAACAAAATCTGAGAGGCCCTTGGTTAGTTGTGTTATCTGGCAGCAATTGGGATCGAGTGAACAAGTCCAAAGTGTTGAAAGGAACGGAACCCAACCCAATATTAAGTTTCTTTATTACGTTCAACCGTGGAAGACCTTTAAAAATTTTCGTTAATTAACCGAACCGGGCCGATTTTGACGCTACATCGGTTTGGTGGCAATTATATATGAAGAGCACATGGAGTTGAAGCAAGTAGAATATAATTCTCCTTTCTGCAGTTTCAGTTTTTGCTGAAAAATATGTCTAGAGACACTTCTTTTTCGTTTTGTGGCTGTGCCCCGTACATCATGCATTCCAGATACAAATTACAATATGTCGGATTGTGGATATCGAGATATGATTTGTTTCCGTTCTATGGTTTCATTTGGTTTGCTTCCAGAGAATTTTCCAACCTAATCGTGGTCAGATAATAAGGTCTCAACTGTGCAAAAAATAAGTCGGAACGAGAAGAGCCAATGAATGTCTTTCTGGATGAGAACCATGAGCCTAGAGTCACAGGTTGACCTATCTAGAGAGTTACTTGGAATTTGAAACGATGAAGATGATTCGAAAATTGCTTGAGGAGGAAACCATTTAGTCCAGAGATTAATCCTTTATGCTCAGCCTGCTATAAATTTCGATTCGTAGATGTCCCATAATAAAAGCCAGCATCACGCAAGTGTTGAAATAGAAGAGTTGGTACGAAGAGCGGTTCAGGATGATTATATGACTCCCAAGTCCAAGTAAGACAAGTTTGTTGCTCTACTAAACAGAAACTCTACAGATCGTCTCCTATCGATTTAAGATAGTGCATGGGTCGGTGCTATTTCATACCCATCATCTCCGTGATCTCTCGAACGACAGACATTTTTGAAGTTCTGAACTTGCAAGATGAAATCGTGAGGGGGAACTTCAATACTGGCAAAAGACACATAACAGTTTTTCTCCATCTCGCAATGCCCGAGCAAGAGAAATGGAAATCTAAGATTGACGTGGTGAAAAGATCAATCAAAACTTGCCCGAGCAATTTGATTCGTCGAGAAATGCCACTTGCACTTTTAGGATATGAGAGACTAAACCCATCTCCCGGTGAACTTGACCATAATGCTACAGGGTTTTGCTACTCGTGAGATAAAGCAAACTGATAATGAACCTGCTATGGAGTTTCATCCCAACATACTTTACATAATCAGGTACCAAATCGACTCTGCTTAAAGGGATGATAAAGCTTGGATTGTCATCGTTGTCATTATTGTAAGATTGTAAGAGCACACACCGGGGAGGGAGGGAGGGAGAGACCCTCAGATGGACAGACAGAAAGAGGAAATGTCTCGAGATCGTGTTACATATAAGAGAAACCCATTTGTAAATTTGTATATACGCCTCGAGATAGCATGACAGCACACATAAAGGGATGTGTAAACAACCACAAAATTGGATTAGTCACTTGAAGAGACACCAACAATTCTGTTTCAAGTTCCAAACCAGCAGATAAGGATCTAAAACTGCGCCTACCAAACACTGAAGCCCAATACAAAATCGTTATGATATGAACTACTCCTGATGATTAATAAGTGAACATGCAAAAAACTGCGAGGCTACAGCCATGATGGATTTCAGCAATCAATTGCAATACTTGATGCAGCAGCAATATCCTGATTAGAACCACAATCATAGCAATGAAGAATTCGAACTGATAATAACTAAGGACTGACACACAAACATAATTTTGCTGCAACCAACCAAAGAACTACCAATTACATAATTAGTTTCAGCTAAAGCGGTTTTGAACTTCCTATCACGGAAGCAAACCAAGATTCAGAATTGTCGGCTTCAAAGCACGCTTTCTCTAGAATCGAACTTCAAACTCTGCAATTCCTATGGTCAACTAGTTACAAGAATAATTTAGAGTCAAGGGCAAGAAACAAACAACTCTCCCCTATTCGCTATTCACCACCTGCGTTCGATAACTATCCTTAGAAGTACTGAATTCGATCACAGACAACAAAAATTAGGCACATCTCATCAACTTGCTCGCGCCCAATCATCGGAACATGAACAGCTAAAATCGCGAAAGTAATCCTAGTACCAGCACAGCAAATGCCGGAAGCTTCGAAAGTAGTCCACCCAACAAACCGTGACAAGCTCAATTCAATGGCACACGATCTAATTGTAGAATGCACCGGCAATGCACGCATCAGGTGCACTCTTTTCACCTAATCCAAGCACTCAACGCAGGAAATATTCTGTCCAAATCCGAAGCAGATCCAAAACCCAGAACGGTAAAAGTAGCAGATATCAAAATTTTGAAAGAGATGATCAAGCTCCAAAATAAACCACTACAATCAAATCCAGATGGTCCACCATTTCACTCAATCCACATATCAAAAACAACCTAACACAGACACCCAATTCCTCAAACGGGACCGAAGATCAGAACCTGAGCTTGGTGAAGAACCACCTGTTCTTCCCCGTCTTGAACCTCTCCTCGAGCCTCTTCTTGGTCTCCTTGGCGGCGGAGACCTTCTTGTCCTTGCTCTGGAGGACGTCCGGGGTGACGACGTCCTTGAGGTCGACGTCGAGGGTGTAGCGGGTGGGCATGAGGTGCCGGTAGTTGACGACCTTGACGAAGGTCTTGACCCGGGACTTCTTGGCTGTCTTCTTGGCCGAGTCCTTCTTGATGACCTTGCTGGGGTACTTCTTGATCCCGGCGACGAGGCAGTGGCCGTAGGGGCGGTCCCGGGTGCCGTCGTCGAAGTTGCGGATGATGACGGCCTTCCGGCCGGCGTAGCGGCCCTGGAGCACGATCACGGCCTTCCCGGGCTTGAGGAACTTCACCATCTTCGGCCTTCTTGGAGATCTCTGCTTGAGGGTTTTTCGCTCTTCTTCGCGGCCGGCGAAGGGGAAAGGGATGAGGTGAGGCTTTTATAGTGTGGTGGGAGAGGCTTTTGGAGAGCGAGAGAAAACCCTAGCTAGTTTGACTCGTGGGGGCCCCATTAATAAAAACGAAAATAAAAAAGAGACAAATATTGCGCAAAAATATTTAGAAATTTTCTATATTACTTTTTTTGTAATGCACAATTGATTGAAAATGAGAAAAATAACACAAATAGTTCTTGAACTTTAGTCCAATGTGTAATGTGGTTCCTAAACTTTTGGTACGTCTTCAATTCAATCTCCGAACTTTATGAAAATTGCTCAATGTAGTCATTCCATAAAATCAAGTTCAGGGTCTATATTGAATGATTTTATATAATTCGTGAACTGAATTGAACATGTACTAAAAGTTCAGAAATCATATTGAATATTAAGCTAAAGTATAAAAACTACATTGAACAAATTTGATAAAATTTAAAACTTGATTATACTTTTTGCAAGTAGTGCAATTTATAAGACTTATAGTGCACTTATTTCTTCTTTTTAATGTATATAATTGATTGAAATGTAGAGGTTATCACCGGTCACTTGTAAAGTAGCGATTCTTGATGACGAAATTCACGACATATATGACCTGAAATTAGCAAATTAGGATTTATGCTAGTCATGTTCGCATCGTAGTTATGTGAACTTACTCAAGATCATTGACAAAGTGGATTAGGTTTAAATTCAATACAAGCGACTATTTATTAAAAATTATTTATTTTCAGCCAAATAAACTGAACCTTAAAAAAAATTATTAGGAATGGTGCAAAAATTTCATTCTTTTTAACGGCAGGCTAGCTTCGATAAAAGAGTTGGGCCCGATAAAGTTAAGCAAAATTTTATGGCCCAAGAAGAAAATGGCAATGCAAGGAAAAGCCCTGAGAAGTAGAGAGATCCACTTACGAGTTACGACACAGCAGGAGAATTCCACTTAGGTTTTATTTGGTTGGTTGTCGAATTAGATTACCTAAAAAAAAATTTGGGAATTCAATTATTTTAGATATTTCATGTTGGTAAGACATCTAAACTTGGAATTGGTTACTCATGAAATATGATTTATATACCTAAAAAATCGAATTTTAAGTATAAAGCAACACTTGATATTGAAATTTTACTACTGCGGTGGTTATACGACTTTACCATCAAATTCATGGAACAACTGAGCCCGCTGCTTCTAGCTATTGCAGCGTCGCTAGCTGCGACCGAGGACCTCAAGGGCCAGCTTGGTGGATATTCGCTTCTCTCTGCCTTGATTGAGATTGTTTACAAGGTTTTGTGAGAGAGACATCGTGAATCCTATGCTTGGCCACGTCACATAGAACCGACCCCAAGGTTGGGCTCGTAGCCTCGACAACCTGGACTGGGGACCCCAAGCCAGCCTCGCAACCCCGCCACTAAAATCGAAGACCCCAGTGGTCGAC
The DNA here is from genome assembly GCA_031216185.1 of Syzygium aqueum. NCBI lineage: Eukaryota > Viridiplantae > Streptophyta > Magnoliopsida > Myrtales > Myrtaceae > Syzygium > Syzygium aqueum. The sequence continues at coordinate 18,324,353 of CM062234.1, forward strand.
TCGAGACATCGACACATGCAGCTTAGGCTAGTTGGTCAATCGAAGATTCTGTATAGGCATGAATGGTTTCTTCTGCCACTAGTGGCAACATTGTCGTGCTCCCTTCTTCAGTCTATATAACTATGTAACTTCAGGCTAATGTAATGGAGTCATTTTTGCCAAGGTTTGACCAAATTTTGACCAAAAAATAAGCTTTGCTGAAATACCATCGATTGGCCTAATTGGTTGGCCAGGTCACCATCAAGAAAAATTATGATCTTCCAAGATCGATGGATGCATTCATGTTTATCCAGTCATAAGTTTTTTAGCGGCTCGAGAATCATGACGATTAGAGATTCAATGAGGAAGATGACATGACTGTTCACCATGACTATCCATCCGGCCGAATTCGCGAAAATCCACAATCTCAATACTTCTCCGTTCAATCAGAAACCCATTGCTTGGATGCTTGGATGCTCATATGCGATCGGCAGTTATCCGCTCTTTACTTAGCTAGTGCACCACTCGCCCGACAGGAAGTAACGAGGCCGTGCATCGAGTGATGAAGCTGCTCTCGGTCATCGGAGAATCGTAATGAGGCGAGGAAACTGCTCTGACTTTGGATATTCCGAGCTCCAACTTGCATGGTCAACACACATGTGAAGCGCAACCAACGTTTGCCTTTCCGAGGAAAATTGGCCCAAGTTGCTATGCTGTTGAATCTGGTTGAGAAGGGTGATTGGAAGCCGTTTCAAACTCGTCGACAAAGTCATCTAATCTCTCACTTAATGTTTGTACACGACCTCTTATTTGCTGAAGCTTCTTCTAATCAGATGCGGCTTATTAGATATTGTCTCCAATCCTTCTGCGATACCTCTCATCAGAAGGTAAATGCTGCTAAATCTAAATTTTTTTTGCTCTAAGAATGTCCCTCGACAACCAGCACTGTAGGAGGCTTCTCTCTTACTAGTAATCTTGGCAAATATTTAGGAGTGCCTCTACGTCATGAACGAGTTACTCGCAGAACCTGCCAACCTATTGCTTAAAGAGTACATAGTAAATTAAGTTGTTGGAAGGCTGAAAATCGGTCACTCGTTGTAAGAATCGCTCTAGTTCAACTTGTTACTATGACTATGCTAGTATATGTGATGCAAGTTGCGAAAATGCCTACTATAAATTGCTGAGAAGTTGAGCGAGCTTGTCAAAACTTTATTTGTGGAGATGTTCAGGATAAAAAAAAATATGCAATTAGTAGGATGGGAGAAGATTTATCAACCAAAGAATTATGGAGGGCTAGGACTCCGCAGTTTAAAGACATCTAATTAAGCTTTCCTTCTGAAACTTGCTTGGTTCTAAGTTTTGAAATCAAAATCCTTGTGGGTAGCCTTTATTCGAGAAAGTATGAATGTTTTGAGCGATTACCTAATTTTATTCTAACTCGTTCTACTCACTTTTATTTTGGAGAGCTACCATTGACATGTGGTGTGATATCTTAAGGGGCATGCAATGGGTAGTGGCTAATGGAAGATCAATTAATTCTGAACGGATAATTGGGTTGATGAAGTTAGTCCACTAATTCACTGAATTTCACCTTTTGTTACGGTACCACGCCTTGACTGTCTTGTTGTTGAGTTTGTTTATAACGACCGATGGAATCTCACCAGCCTAAAAAATTGTTCTCCCTCGGTTAATTTTTAATGCGGATTTAGTCTATGCTACCACCTTCAGACTGTGATGGTGATGACTTATTATAGCAGTGGCTCTTGTAGCGTTAAAGAAGCTTGCCAGTTAATCTCACCGGAGCCTCGATTGTCCCCTGATAAACTCTGGAGTTTAGTGAGGAAATGGTACGGGCCACCAAGGATCGGAAGCTTCTTGGGGCTGGTAAAAAAAACTTATAGTGAATTCCTGTTGTGCTTATTGTTCGCACTCCACTGATGCAATTCTACACTTACTCAAGGATTGCAAGTACGTAAAGAATATTCGGCAAAAGATAACACTACCAGTTCAAGAAATGAATTCTTTACCCATGATCTACACAGGTGGGTGTTGATGAACTTATTTGCTTTATCAACCCACGTAAAAGAGAATGACTGGCTGCTAGTGTTTGGTGTAGCTTGTTGGCACTTTTGGAACTAGATAGATAAAAGACCATTTCAAATGGAGTTCACTCTTCGAGGCACTTCTGTGAGCTTGATATTGCGATATGTTAAGAATATCCTTCGGCTCAAATGGTAGAAAAGAGACCATCTCCCTAGAGGAATAAAAGAGACATATGAGGGTTGGATAGCCCCTTCCCCTGGTTGGATCAAGCTAAAAAGGACGGGGCCTCTAAAGGCAACTCTGGTCTAGTTTCAATAGGTGGACTTCTCCGAATGAGTTAGGCAACTAGCTTGCTGGTTTTGGCCTACATGTAGAAGTGTGCTCTTCTTTAAATGTTGAACTTCGGGGTATCCGTTTGGTTCTCAAACTGAAGATCTCTTTGGGCATTTTCAAAATTATTGTGGTGATGAATTCACAAGTGGCAATTGCACTGCTATAGAAACCAACTATCTCTCATCATTTTGGTGACATCATCGCCTTCAAATTCAGAAATTGTTAAAGCACTTCCAACAAGTCAAAATTCTTCATACTTCTAGGAAAGGAAATTCGTGTGCAGATTGGTTAATCAATTGGATCATTCAATCCCGCAATGTAAATGCCACTCTGGCACTAAATAGGCCACTAATAAGTTTAATTTCCCTATTGATAGGAGATCTGTCTCGTTTAGGCTTTGTTAGGCATGTATTAACGTAATACTCGGGCTTTGCTCATTTTCTTACCCACAAAAAAAATTATGATTGAGAAAGTACATAGGGAACCGTAAGATATGCTATTCGTGAGAAAGAAGGTAAGGAATTTCGTAAAAAATAGAAGTATCTTTTTACATCGTGCAGTGGAGAGTAGAAAAGTACAATACTTTATCCAATTAATACGAACATAATACGAACATTCAAATAAAGAGCATTAAACTTAAGATCAATCAGTAATGTAATTGTTGATTAATATGAAACTGGTATAAATTTATACACAAATCTTATGGATTTTTTTACTGTGTGATTATATTATATTACCCAAATCAAATTTGAATAAGTAAATTCACGAATGCAATGCATCTGTCTTTAACTAGTAAGACAATGGCTACTAGGATTGCTAAATTTAACAGAATTGGGAATTAAACGAACATGTCATAAAATGCTAGAGTTCATAAAGGCATCTAGCATTTTCTTAAATGACATATAGATTCTCTGAATAAACATAGTAACTTTTCAGGTTTGGTTCATTAGGAAAGAATATCCTAGAAAGAGTAAACTGAATAGATAACACAATAATCTCTTGATTACGAAAACCAGCATAATAGGCAATAAAACGAGGAGGCTAGAAAATGCTCGAGCATTCAGAAGGCATCCCCACATTATCAGTAATCCATTGATAAAATTGCTCATTTAATTTTTCGCAACTAGATATCACTTGCAAAAGATACCATTTGGACGTCACAAAACCGCTTTGCGATGTAACCTTTAATCACCACAAGGTAACTTGGGCAAACCCAGATTTGTTACCAAAAACAAATCGAAAAGACAATGACCAGATCCGCTATTCCTCCAAAGCACACGATGAGCATTAATCCTGCCAGGATTATGAAAATAAACTTCCCAATGAATCGCTAAGAATCCTGAATAAATTGGCTAGAATTCTTGAGGACATTCTGTCTTCACTTTAAGGTCTTAGGCTCGAGTCTAGAGGTCCTGAGGACATTCTATCTTCTCCATGTAAAAGAATGTATAGGAGACTTTCTGGTGTTGCCACTGCTTCTCCTCCAGAAAAGAAGTTCATTAAAGGTTGGCCTTCTTTCAACTGGCGAAAGGCTGACGGAGCAATCGAGCAATGTCAGCCTGACTGAGCCATTATCGATTGCTCAGTCATGCTAACATTGCTCCACTAGGCTTTCACCGTCTTTGAACTTCTTTTCTGGAGTAGAGGCAATGGCAACATCCAGAAAGTCTCCTACGCATTTTCTTTAGATGGAGAAGATGGAATTTCTTCGGGACTTCTTCTAGACACCGGAGCCTGTGGCCTTAGAATGAAGAACATCATGTTCTCTAGATCAGCGTGCAGAATCGCTCTTCATTTGAACCAATCGATGAGAACAACGAGGATGCCATTGAGGAGAATAAAGACACCATTGAACTGGGAGAATGCTCCATCACTGCTTTGTGATACAACAGCTAAACTTGTGTTCATCCCAGAGGACATGGTAATGGGTCGGCTTGCTCGTCCTGAGGCCGCCATAGTGGCCGCATGGATAGAAGTCAAATTCAAAGGGATGCACAACTGTTGTGTCCACTCTCCCTAGTGGCACATTCTCTATAGGACTATAGTCGAGGTCTATCTCAAGGAAAAGATGAGTTTGGTGGCGCTTACGCGCCACGACGATTGCTTATGCCATTTTATTTTTCAGGTGGCCGATGTCCCTTCTAGACATGACACAAAGAAGGAATGGAGGACGCCATCTCCCGACTCTGCAATCGCGGTTATTGACATCCTTTAGCAGCTCAGTCAATCTAGTCACATTTGAGAACATGCTCATCATGGCATCTTGATAAAAGGGAATTTAATCTAGTTTCCTAGGAAATGGGGATAAGATTTGCCCTGTCACGCCTTGATAAAGGTGGCTCGTTGGCTGCTCAGCACATCAGGCTTCTTGTCGACAACTTTCCCATCACTTTCAATGTTTAAACCATCATATGGCACTACAATGTCAACATCAAGCCCGAGACGCCCACGAGGCACGGCCATCCCGTGAGGCTATCAAAGGCCACTCTATCTCAAAAGTGCCTCGCGGGCTCCTTGGGCTTGTTGTCAACATTGTGTTGCCTTCGACATTGTATTGTCTTATGATGGTTTCAGGATTGAAAGTGATGGGAAAGTTGTTGACAAGAAGCCTGATGTGCCGAGGAGCCAACGAGCCACCTTTATCAAGGCGTGATGGGGAAAATCTTATCCTCATTTCCTAGGGAAACTAGATTAATCCTCTTTTATCAAGATGCCATGATGAGCATGTTCTCAAATGTGGCTAGATTGACTAAGCTACTGGAGGATGTCAATAACTGCGCTTGTAGAGTCGGGAGTTGGCGTCCTCCATTCCTTCTTGTGTCATGTCTAGAAGGGACGTCGGCCACCTAAAAAATAAATGGCATAAACGATCGTCGTGGTGCGGAAGCGCCACCAAACTCATCTTTTCCTAGAGATAGACGTCGATGGGGTCCTATAGAGAACATGCCACCAGGGACAGTAGAAACAACAGTTGTGCATCCCTTTGAATTCGACTTCTATTCATGCAGCCACTTAGGCCATCTCCGGACGAGCAAGCCAACCCATTACCATGTCCTCTGGGACAAACGCAAGTTTAGCTGTTGTTTTACGAGCAGTGACAAAGCATTCTCCCAGTTCAATGGCGTCTTCATTCTCCCCATTTCCTGGAGAAACTGGATTAAGCCAACGAGCCACTTTATCAAGTTGTCTGATGGGGCAAATCTTATCCCCATTTCCTGGGAAAACCAGATTAAACTCTGGCACTAGGTTAAACTCCGACTGGACAGCGACAGTCCAGAAATCTGTAAGAGAAGTACCCTATGTCGTTTACTTATTATCTTCGTATACTTTTCTTTATGAATTTTTTAGTATGAGGGTTGTAAAACTGATAAAATGAAAATATAAAATATCAGCAGCTATGCACCATTGTGTAGATTAGTATCCAGAAAAAAAACAATGAAACCTCTGACCTTCTTTTTATTGCTACGACTTCTGAACGTTTCACTATCAAAACACCGGCCAAAATTCAAATGCAGCCGTTATGCACCTGATCAGGAGAAACAACTAGATTCAATACCATTTGTGTTGAAACATTATAAGTAATCTGTGAATTGAATGGAATATGACATGATTCATATTCAAAGATCCTGCTGGTATAAACAAATTGAAAGAAAAATGCAGAAAGAAAGCGTTTCTGATGATCCTCTGAAAATGCAATAAAAGTTTTGGGCCATTGGACTACTTCTCTGTCCAAAGCAAATCAATCAAATATTCAATGGGCAACATCGATGAGATGAACTTATACATACCAGTTATAGGCTCAGGCTCTGGATACTGTGAGACATCATATCCAGGATGACGAGCGTCCATATCAGGAGGTGACCGGCTCCTATCTCTACAATGAGATTCTCAGGAAGTGCTTCTCTCCTCTCCATGACCACCCGTTGCACGTCGGTGGTCTTGTTCATAGTCGTGGTGGCAATGACGCCGATCTCTATTCTGGTTTCTCGCTCCCCTCTTCCGATACCGATTGCGTTCTCTACATCAGTTTCCATGTCTGTCCATGATGGGGTCAAGAACGGTTATGCGATTTGAGGTCGGAATGCTTTTATGACCTGAGAGACACGACTGTTTGTCAGGAACGAAAAGAGAGGGAGATGAAGAAAGGCAAGCGATGTGCGACAAGATAGGTTAACCCAGTGCAAAAGAGAGAGGTTTCGGATTCTAGGAATTTTAGCGGCGGTGCGAGCAAGAGAGGTCAAGCGGCTTTAAGAAAAAGGGCCGGGACAATTACGGAAGAATGGACGAGTATTTTGGCGTGCTTTCATTACTGGAAAAATAAAACTAAAGACAAACAAATTGGTGTCTGTTGCTAAGAAAATCAGTTAATTAAATCTCGACGATCTTGACGTGTTTGCATCTGTTATTTTTTTCCTTTCTGTTGCCGACGGCACGGTTTGTGTCGTAGGCAAAATAAGATATCCTGAAAAATAGAAATGAAAGCAAACTACAAACTCGGAAATGTTGTTATTGCATTGTCTATTAGTAGATCTGTCAAATGGGTGTGTCGGGTTGGGTTTGGATCAGGTCATAAATGGTCCCACCCAAATTGACCCATTAACCCATTTATGCGTAATGCAATTTTCTTGACCTATACCCGACCCGATCCATACCCAATCCATACCCGATCAAATCCATATTGCTAAAACACATCCATATTTAATTAAATCTAGGAAAATTTATACCTAAACTGAGATGAGAGTGCGAAGTGAGTGAGCGCAAAGTTGAGTAAGGGCGAGACAGATGATTTGAGTTTAAATCAGTTGTAAACTCATTTATGACCCATTTACGACCTATTTATAACCCATTTAATACTAATATTAGACTTCTACCCATTTATGACCCATTTACTAAATATAACTAACCCATTTATAACCCATTTACTAATATATGGATTAAGAAATGTCCATTTTGACAGATCTATCTATTAGTAAATTGTCCAACTCTGGTGGATTGACATGCATGAACCAGTAGTATGTACAGCAAATCTAACATGGCAAGTACATTTAATTGGAGATATCTACCCTGAGGCCCCAAAGATTGGAAAGAAAGATCCAGGAACAAAACCAATAGAGAGAGAGAGAGAGAGAGAGAGAGAGAGAGAGAGAGAGAGAGAGAGAGAGAGAGAGAGAGAGAGAGAGAGAGAGAGAGAGAGAGAGAGATGGGATGAATCTACCAAACAGAGAGAAACTGGGGATGTCTGATAAAAGACATACTAAGGATGGACGTTTCCTTTGGATTTTCTTCCCTTCTTTTGGGGAAGATGTCTTGCCTTCTAAAGTCATGCCTTGGTTGGTTGACAGGAACAGGGAAATTGGAAATGAAACAGAAAAGAATCTGAACAAATTATGAGAAATGGAATGTAAGATCTGGGATATGATTGCGAGTTACTATAAATCTAAGTCAATAGATGAACTTACCGAATATAGAATTACCATATCGAATTGTCTATTGTATAGAAAGATACATGGAGGAAGTGTTGGCTATTGGTTTATTCATGGAGTTGACATGATTGTTAGATTTGATTCATCCGTTCTTATCCATTGCGCTGATTTTCATGACTTTTTTTTATAGAAGTAATTCCCAAAAAAGATCTCTCCTAAATCTATTTCCCAAACTAGAATTCTTATTATCAAATGATCCTTAAAATAACCTAGTCCCTTCACCATTTTTCATCCTCATCATTTTTACCTCTCTAGCAAAGTTATTAAACTTTCTAACATTTTGCAAAGTCTTGCATTTTATAACTATTCTCTAACATATAATCAAAATCGAGGAGTACATTGCACCCAATCAACATCAATTGTTAATTTATCGATTGGTTACTCCACAATTGTGATCTCTCGTTGAGCTTAAACAAAATATACTACTAAAAGATATTATGAAATGCATTTTAAAGTTATATTGCCTATTCAGAATTTTTTTTGAGAAGTATGATAACACAAATCAATTTAATTTACAATTGAATCAAGTTAACATATTTTTATTAACCAATTAAATTTTATAGCATGCATAAATTTATAATTGGATGGCAACAAAAATATATGACGTTTAAATTTACAAATGGAAAGAAACCAAATATAATGGAAGTTAATATATATAAATCCATGACATTGCAAGTTAGAGTAGAATTTAAAAATTAAATAACTAATAATCTATCTTATCAATTAAAGAAAACTTTTATAATTTTAATTATGACATTATTTTCATTCAACACAAAAGTTGATGATGAAAATTTATCAGGAAAGAAAGTGTTCATCAACAAAGACAATAGTAATGAAGGTTTATCAACAAAAACAACGGTAAGCCTCTATTTCTTAATAAATCTACATTACTAACTTTAAGAAAAAAATATTATCATAATTATTGCACATCAATTTTCTGCTGAAATGTGTATTGACCACAACAAAGTATAAATTTGTATGATTTCCGTAATTAACTTCTTTGATAAATTATCATTATTAGCTTAGTATCAACTTTTTTACTGAATGAAAATGTCATATTTAAATTAAAAAGCTTGTTTTATTGATAAGATATAATATTATATATTTAGTTTCTGAATTCTACTTTAATTAGCAATAAAATGGATTAATACAAATTTAATTTTAATATATTTCAGTTCTTTCCATTTATACATTTAAATGTAAATAATGAAATAATCCAACCCTTATAATTATAAAACTTCATTTATTAATAATTTTTTTTAGTTTTTGCAACTTTTTATTTTATTAATTAAATGGACTTAATTCACATTACTTTTACAGCGGCATAAGAACACTAGAAGGGAAAGTTTCGTATAGCACTTACTTTAGTGCCAAAGTTTTTGTCAGCTCACTAAAGTGCCAAATAGAAAAAAAAAATGATCACTTAAGTACCTCTTGCAAGAATTTAAGCCAAAAATTTGTGGCTTTTTATAATTAAATTTTTTTTTATCTTTGAGGTGGTATTTTTTCTAAAAACCAGTCCATGTTGTCGCGCCGCACTTTTGGCATGCTAAGGAGGTACTTTCATTTGTCACGAATGGGGGAACTATCCCCGAATGAGCTACTAGAGTCCAATACAGATATTTCGCTCAAACATCCCACAGACATCCCTTCACTAGACAAACGGGGGCCTCTCTTAGACCATACCTCACGTGACAACAGATTGTATTTTTTTATCTTTCTATTCAATTTAAGTCTTCAATTTGGAGCCGTCACTAGTCATTATTGGTAGGTTAGATAGAAACCTAATCAAGGTACATGAGAAATACCATGATTCTGCGAATAAGATATTATGATTAAGGGGACTTGGTTACAATAATGGTCCTAAATTGAGATCTTTAACGCCCTTTCGGCACCTAAAACGATACGATTTGTCTAACGTGTCACACAAATTTCCGAGATCTATCCACTAATCCTAACCCTTCTAATCGTGGGAAATCAATCAATCAATCAATAATTGGACAATCAATGTCAATCAACCAAAGCCATCCTAATTTGGGTCCCTAAAGGAAGCCATTCCAAAACACCCAAACCCTAATAAAGTCCTAAATGCTTATTCATTCAATGGTTTATGTAGTTTTAGGGTTTTTTAGGGGTTAAACCCCTTTTGATCCCTAAACTAAAGATTTCCCTAAATTGCCATTTAGGCACTTCAAAAAAATTCTAATTTCACTTGCAAAGGTTGGCCACAATGTTTTTGTATCATTCTGTGAATTTTTTAAATTTTTGATTTTTTTAAGTTTTTCGAATGTTTTGAAATTTTTATGGGATTTTTCAATTTTTTTGTAGTTTTATGAATTTTTAACATTTTTTATTTTATTTTCTTCATTTTTAGATTTTTATGACATTTTTAGAAACTTTCCAATTTTTATTGAATTTTTTGAATTTCTGAAATTTTTTGGATATTTCTGAAATTTTTATTGAATTTTCGAATTTTTTATATTTTTCAAAATTGTCTTTTCTGATTTTTTTTTTTACAAATTTTTAGAATTTTTCTATTTTTTTAGAAAGTTTTTGATTATTATTCTTTTTTTAAAAAATTTTCCCGCCAGAAAAGAAAATCGGACCAGCTGGTTCAGTCCAGTCCGGCTAAGTCGAATCGGCTGTCACCGGCGCCGGTCGCCCGCCCCAGCTGGCACATCACCAAACGACAATGTTTGGGGGTTCTTTCTTTGTGGCATTTCATCGACCGTCTGGTAGGCATGAAATTTAGTTTAGAGTTCTTAAGGTTGTCGGTTTGAGCCCACCGTCGACGACCTTCCGGTAAGTATTCTTTCATTCTTTCGAGTTCTAAGTAGAGTGTTCATCACCCCCTATCAGTCCTAGCCTATTGATTCGCCACCAGGCCGCCATCGGCCGACGAAAAATCCTAAACAAGCCATTTAAGCTCATAGATTCTCATATAGATCGCCTTAGCCATCTACGTCGGTCCAGATCAATACAAAATCATCAAACAAGGTGAGAAAAAGCTAACTTAGATGGCCTATGGCCACAGGGAACGCTCCGACGAGGATGTGCAGGCTCTGGCGAGGTGGTTCATGGACAACCAACTCGGTTTATGCAGGTTTAACCATCAAAATGCAATCAAACAACAACAAGAAAATATTAATAAACATGTTTTAATCATCAATGAACTCAAAGTTACAAAAGAAATCACGTGATCAGCAAGATTGAACTAGTTCATCTTCTGGAATTTTGTAGAATTGTGATTATGAATGAACTTTACCTGCTTCGTTAGAAGATCAAATTAAGTTTCTGAGCAAATCCATGGCTGCAGAACTCTTCCTTAGCATCTTAACTCCAAGCTGGTGGACTCGGCTTCGTCAGGGAACGTCCGGACACGCCGGTTGAGCTTGACTTTGAGGCCAATGTGACTAGCTTCAACACAAGTTCACCGGTGAGGAAACTCACCAGCAAGACCAATTTTTCGGGCCGTTTTCGATCGCTCGACCCTAGAAGTCTCTACTCACGCATACGCTCATTCGCTCTCTTTTGCGCTCGTTCTCTCTCTCTCTCTGGACTTTTCTCAAACGTCTGGCCTGCATTGGATAATGATCCCCTCTATTTTTGTTGCTCGACTTCGCGCTCAAAATCTGTTACCACCGACCTCCAAGTTGGTTGAAACTAATCTCCGATGCCAGCCGGAGATTCTCCGGCTATTAGTATGATTTTACACGCACTAAATTGGCTGAAGAAGGTCCGCAAAATCACTAGCCGGAGAAGATTTTTTGTTCTTTCCTTTGTGGTCGGGGCGCCGATGCTGCCCTTGGCGATTGTGCTCATAAAGGAGTACAAGGTGAGGCTAGAGATGATGATAGTGGTTGTGAGCGTGGTGTTGGTCGGGTTCGGCTGGCTAAGCGCGGTGTTGGGGAAAGCATCGGTAGTGAAGTTGGCATCTAGGGTGCTTCTTGAAGGGTGGTTGGCCATGGGCATCAACCTTACCAAAGGTTGATGCCCATGTTGATTGGCTCTACTGGTCTATAATAATTTTGAACATCACATATAACATTTCCTTCATGATATTAATGACTGGTAACAACATTTACACATTGTATCTCAGGTTGTAATTAACTAAGTCCTCTTGCTTACTTTGCAAAGAACTCATTCTAGCTTTGGGCATATGAGGAGGCATGAATGAGCACAACTTCAACTCCTTACATGGATCATTTCGAGATTTTTAGCCTTGCTAGGAGTTTGTTTTGCAAGCTATCAATATGAGTAAGTACATTATTACTAAACCTTAAGGGCCTCCATAAGCATAGACATGAGTTAATTACAATAGATACTGAGTGTGTGTGGGATTGGTAGACTGCCACGCTGTTCGTAAAATTCTAAACGTGTTAATGAACAAGTAATATAATGATGAGAAAAGTATTATTCCATAGAGATTGATGATTGATAAACCAATTAAATATTAAAAATTAACTAATTTTAAAATTTATCTAACAAATCAAAATAGAATTGAGAATAAAAGAAAATTGACAATCTTAGAAACAAAATTTCGGAACTAAAGGCAAATAATCAATCAAATAAAATATGTTCTAGCGTCCAATTTCACCACAACCACTAGATATGAATTTCATTTCATTATGCATACAAAAACAATATTAAACATATGATACCGAAATTTTCTAATCTATTTACTATCCTATCTGTAGGTATAATAAACCTACTCATTTTACTAATCCACTATATCTCTATGTGAATTTAAATGAACATAAGTGCATTAAAATCTGTGAATATTCTCGATTTACAATGAATCTTTTAGACCACATTATCACCAAAAGCTATGCAAATAACATGGTATACTTCTATCTACATTTATTTCATGGTTATATATTATAAAGAGTAATTGCATATTATCACTTCTCAGTCTCAAATATTCACATCAAATCATTCAAATGGTGGCCAGTCATTTAAATGCATTAAGCATAATAATATATAACTCACATGAATGAAATCACTTGCAAAACGTAAAAAGAATAAATTCATATCATCATGGTCAGGCTACATCGCAGTCCTAACAAAAGAAAATTAGAACATAATTAGAGCAAAAACAAAAATATAAATTAAACCAAACATATTGAATCAAACAACAAGAATTCTGTTACCACTTTTTGTCTTCTTTTCAAAATATTTGAAAAATTCCCAAAACGATGAAAATAAAGACGATAAAAAACTAGTTGTCCCCCCAAGCTCTCAATTTTATCCTATAAATAGAATAACATCTAAGACTCCTATCATAAGGCAATTGCTTCTTTTTTGCATAAAACTAGAGAATAAATCACAGGATTCCCGATTTGGTATCCACTTTCTAACTTTTCTCTAGGTAGCATATTCATTTCCTTCTTTTTGCCATTTTTTCCTTATTTTCTCCATATTTTATTATTCTGCATAAACAAGAAAAATTTGAGTAAGTAGATGGAAATCCAAATATTTTCTCACAAATATTGCATTATTTGTTGCATTATTTGTTGCCTAAAGTAAGTAAAATAACTCTATTTTTATAAAGTTATCACACGCCTAATGCACGGCTAATGCACGCCCCATGCACGACCGATGCACGCCCCATGCACAGTCGATGCACGCCCCGTGCACGCTTATGAAACCTGATAAACATGTATTTTTTATTAAATAATAGCATACATACCCCATGGACTATGGCCTCTTGTTTTCAACCCAAATAGTGTAGTCCGATAAGATTACATCCATGTAAAATACACCATGAGAAAAAGATCTCGAGAATCAATGGAAACACTATTTATGCTTGATTTACTATAGACCATTAATCATCTTGGTCACATCGTAGGTGATGCCCATAGCCAACTAACCTCCGAGCAGTGCCCCAGAAGCGGACTTCACCACCGGCACTTTCCTCGCTTTGCGCTCAAAGCGCCAAACCCAAGCAACGCTATGCTTACCGCCACTATCAGCGTCCGCAGCCTCAACTTGTGATCATCAATGAATGCAGCTGCTAGGAGCGATACCAACACCCCCACTGCAGAGGTCAGTGCGGATGCCCCCGCCATCCGCCATGGGCTTGGTAGCTTCTCCTTGCTCGCATCCCTCTCCTCAGCTCCTACGGTTCTGTTCATGTCCTCTCTTTGAATCCGCGCCACCTCGATATCGTACTGGGAGTAAACCGATACGAGCTCCCCGAAGACCATCGTGCAAGCCCAACAATCAGCCCCTAGCGCTCTAGATATTGCCATAATCTTGTTGTCCTTGTTGATGGTGCCGACGCCCATCCCGAGTGACACCGTTGCAATCACGCCGTCATTCGCACCCATCATGGCAGTATGGAGCCACTAAGCTCGCTTCGAGAAGTAGACGAGCTCCACCTCGGAGGGAGGAGAATGAGGAGGAGGCAATGGTTGTGTTGATGTTTCAATTTCGAGGTGGACTTGGAGGGGAGGAGGAGGAAGTGATTGAGTTGATGGTTTGACATCTTGCTCAAGAGGGACTGAGGCAATGGTTGAGTTGATGGTTCGACCTCTTGCTCGAGGGACTAAGGCAATAATTGAGTTGATGGTTCAACTACAATAGATACTAAGTGTGTGCAAATGGAACCCACGCCTAATGCACAGCCGATGCACGGCCAATGCACGCTCCGTGCACGCCCCGTGCTCTCTATTCCAAAAAAAGATATAATAATAATACACGTTGTCATGCCATTTCATGAGGAAGCCTAATGAGATTTCATCAACATTACAACAACATTCAGCACACTTATGAAGACCCCTTATAGAAGATCTTACAAATTGTGAAATGTGAACACGTGAGATTTCATTATCCCAAATTTCCTATAAGAAGCAAGATAATTCTCATTTACGTGGAAAGCTTGTCCCTTGACTAACTTGTTCACTAATTTGAGCTACTGAAATTGGGTTCCATCCGCCATGGGCTTGGTAGCTTCTCCTTGCTCACATCCCTCTCCTCAGCTCCTACGGTTCTGTTCATGTCCTCTCTTTGAATCCGCGCCACCTCGATATTGTACTGGGAGTAAATCGATACGAGCTCCCCGAAGACCATCGTGCAAGCCCAACAATCAGCCCCTAGCGCTCTAGATATTGCCATAATCCTGTTGTCCTTGTTGATGGTGCCGACGCCCATCCTGAGTGACACCGTTGCAATCACGCCGTCATTCGCACCCATCATGGCAGTATGGAGCCACTAAGCTCGCTTCAAGAAGTAGACGAGCTCCACCTCGGAGGGAGGAGGATGAGGAGGAGGCAATGGTTGTGTTGATGTTTCAATTTCGAGGTGGACTTGGAGGGGAGGAGGAGGAAGTGATTGAGTTGATGGTTTGACATCTTGCTCAAGAGGGACTGAGGCAATGGTTGAGTTGATGGTTCGACCCCTTGCTCGAGGGACTAAGGCAATAATTGAGTTGATGGTTCAACTACAATAGATACTAAGTGTGTGCAAATGGAACCCACGCCTAATGCACAGCCGATGCACGGCCAATGCACGCTCCATGCACGCCCCGTGCTCTCTATTGCAAAAAAAAAAATAATACACGTTGTCATGCCATTTCAGGAGGAAGCCTAATGAGATTTCATCAACATTACAACAACATTCAGCACACTTATGAAGACCCCTAATAGAAGATCTTACAAATTGTGAAATGTGAACACGTGAGATTTCATTATCCCAAATTTCCTATAAGAAGCAAGATAATTCTCATTTACGTGGAAAGCTTGTCCCTTGACTAAATTGTTCACTAATTTGAGCTACTGAAATTGGGTTCCATCCGCCATGGGCTTGGTAGCTCCGCCATGGGCTTGGTAGCTTCTCCTTGCTCGCATCCCTCTCCTCAGCTCCTACGGTTCTGTTCATGTCCTCTCTTTGAATCCGCACCACCTCAATATCGTACCGGGAGTAAACCGATACGAGCTCCCCGAAGACCATCGTGCAAGCCCAACAATCAGCCCCTAGCGCTCTAGATATTGCCATAATACTATTGTCCTTGTTGATGGTGCCGACGCCCATCCTGAGTGACACCGTTGCAATCACGCCGTCATTCGCACCCATCATGGCAGTATGGAGCCACTAAGCTCGCTTCGAGAAGTAGACGAGCTCCACCTCGGAGGGAGTAGGATGAGGAGGAGGCAATGGTTGTGTTGATGTTTCAATTTCGAGGTGGACTTGGAGGGGAGGAGGAGGAAGTGATTGAGTTGATGGTTTGACATCTTGCTCAAGAGGGACTGAGGCAATGGTTGAGTTGATGGTTCGACCTCTTGCTCGAAGGACTAAGGCAATAATTGAGTTGATGGTTCAACTACAATAGATACTAACTGTGTGCAAATGGAACCCACACCTAATGCACAGCCGATGCACGGCCAATGCACGCTCCATGCACGCCCCGTGCTCTCTATTGCAAAAAAAAAAAAAATACACGTTGTCATGCCATTTCAGGAGGAAGCCTAATGAGATTTCATCAACATTACAACAACATTCAGCACACTTATGAAGACCCCTAATAGAAGATCTTACAAATTGTGAAATGTGAACACATGAGATTTCATTATCCTAAATTTCCTATAAGAAGCAAGATAATTCTCATTTACGTGGAAAGCTTGTCCCTTGACTAACTTGTTCACTAATTTGAGCTACTGAAATTGGGTTCCATCCGCCATGGGCTTGGTAGCTCCGCCATGGGCTTGGTAGCTTCTCCTTGCTCGCATCCCTCTCCTCAGCTCCTACGGTTCTGTTCATGTCCTCTCTTTGAATCCGCGCCACCTCGATATCGTACTGGGAGTAAACCGATACGAGCTCCCCGAAGACCATCGTGCAAGCCCAACAATCAGCCCCTAGCGCTCTAGATATTGCCATAATCCTGTTGTCCTTGTTGATGGTGCCGACGCCCATCCTGAGTGACACCGTTGCAATCACGCCGTCATTCGCACCCATCATGGCAGTATGGAGCCACTAAGCTCGCTTCGAGAAGTAGACGAGCTCCACCTCGGAGGGAGGAGGATGAGGAGGAGGCAATGGTTGTGTTGATGTTTCAATTTCGAGGTGGACTTGGAGGGGAGGAGGAGGAAGTGATTGAGTTGATGGTTTGACATCTTGCTCAAGAGGGACTGAGGCAATGGTTGAGTTGATGGTTCGACCCCTTGCTCGAGGGACTAAGGCAATAATTGAGTTGATGGTTCAACTACAATAGATACTAAGTGTGTGCAAATGGAACCCACGCCTAATGCACAGCCGATGCACGGCCAATGCACGCTCCGTGCACGCCCCGTGCTCTCTATTGCAAAAAAAAAAATAATACACGTTGTCATGCCATTTCAGGAGGAAGCCTAATGAGATTTCATCAACATTACAACAACATTCAGCACACTTATGAAGACCCCTAATAGAAGATCTTACAAATTGTGAAATGTGAACACGTGAGATTTCATTATCCCAAATTTCCTATAAGAAGCAAGATAATTCTCATTTACGTGGAAAGCTTGTCCCTTGACTAACTTGTTCACTAATTTGAGCTACTGAAATTGGGTTGCATTTCATAAAAAAGAAGTGAAAAGAGTGCTGAGATTCAACTGTGACTTTGTGTTTCACAAGTTAAGGTGTTCACCTTCTACTCAAAGAAATAAACCAACTCAAGTGTGAACACATGAGATTCCACCAACAATACAAAACCATGTTATACAAAATTACGTTCTTGGTTGTTATTTTATAACGCACATGTTTCTCTCTATATAGCTTCTCTCAGGGAGTGTGCCATCCACACGCCCTCGTATCTTCCTCTCTAATATCCCATTCATTTCTTGAGCTTCCTCATATTAACCTTCTCTCTCCATCTATCCATGGCAACACCACCATCAACTCAACCACAAGACCTCCTACAATTGCCGCCCCCTCTTCCTCCTCTCAAAGTTGACCTTGAGGTCAAACCAAGCAACCCCTCGAACGAGAGGTTAAGGTCGTCTACTTCTCGAAGCGAGCTCAGTGGCTCCCTGCCGCCATACTAGGTGCAAAGGATGGCTTGCTCTTGACAGTCTTGCTCATGATGGGTGTCGATCCTGTCCGCAAGGACGTCAAGACCATGGTGATATTTGGGGTGGCAGGGCTGATCCCGGGGCCTACAACCATTGTGGAGCTCGTATCTGTGTACTCGCAGTACAACATTGAGGAGGTGGCCGAGATGAAGAGAGAGGGTAGGAAGGAACGAAACCCTAGAAATCAACGAGATGGATGTGATGAAGGAGAAACTGCCAAGCCCACAGTAGGCGCTAGGTGCATCGAGATTGGCCTTTATGATGGGGGCACTGATGCCACTCCTAGCGGCTATGTTCATATAAAGGAGTACAAGGTGAAACTAGCAGTGGTGATAGAGGCAGTAAGCGTGGCATTGGTCGGGTTTAGCGAGCTGGGTGCGGTGCTGGAGAACATGCTAGTGGTTAAGTCGACTTCCAGGGTGCTACTTGGAGGGTGGTTGGCCATGGTCATCACCTTTGGTTTGACCAAGCTAATTGGCTCTATTGGTCCATAATAACTTGAGCATCATATATAGTGTTTCCTTGATGGTACTAATGACAAGTAACATTTACATATTCGTAACTGAAGTCATAATTAATTAAGAACTCTTGCTTGCTTTGCTAGCTAGGGCACATGATGAGCATAACTTTCTTTTCTTTTCTTTTCTTTTCTATGAGTTGTAAGAGCTTAAGCATGATAGGATCTGCCTATCCTGTATCATGCATTGTTGTAGATCTGTTTGCGTAAAATGGCGATCGATGATGAATTGATAATTCCATACCCTTAAAATTTGCTCCTATTCTCTTCCTCGCTGCCCCTCCCCTAATTTCTCTGTCATCTTTTAGTATTGCCTTTGATTCTCGAGATCTCTTTTATGGTGTATTTTGCATGGATTGTAAGAAAATACAATTGAGTTGAAAACAAGAGGCCAAAGTCAATCGTGTATGCTGTTATTTAATGGTAAAAAGGCATTAAAAACCCCAAACTATATCTACTATGACACATTTACTCTGAACTATTTTTTGGAACATCAAAAACTCCAAACTATGCCCACTATGACGCATTCACCCTAAACTTTTTCTTGTGATATAAAAAATATCGAACTTGTACCTATATGATAAATTTACCTTCCGTTAAAATTCCGTCAAATAATTTTTCAGACAAAACCTCGTTTAACATTCCAATTTTACCGGATGTCTCTGAACTAATCATATCACTAGTAAAGGTTTATCCAACAACTTTATGGAGTAGACTTTTTAAAGGACTTTATTTCCCCCAACGAAATTTCTGGAATGCTGAGAAGGAAGCTAGACCGTCTTGGGGTCTTGGGGGTGGCAAAGCATACTTATGGGAAGAGATAATATTTCCCCTCATATAACGCGGTGGAATGGTGACGATATTAAAATCAGGGAGGACAAATGGCTAAAAAGAGGAATTTTGGGGGGTCCTGCCACTAGAAATGAACCAAAAACAGTTGCTGAACTGATCATCAGGGAAGAGAACTGCCGGAATGAACCATCGCTAAGAAGCCTCTTTGAGGATCAAACGGTTTCAGAAATCCTCACAATCCCAATAATGTCTCAGTTAGTACAAGATAAGCTAGTCTGGACGGGAGCAAAATCTGGTACCCACTCAGTTAAAAGTGGGTATCACGGAATTAGAGAGAGAGAGAAGATAAACTAATTCTAAATCAAGCATCCTCCTCATTTCAGTCCTCTCGCGCTCTATGGTGTAAACTATGGGGAATGCAAACTACTCCTAAAGTGCGAATTTTTCTCTGGAATGTAAGCCAAAACGCATCAGCCACAAAGGAGAACGTCTACAAAAGGAGAATCATACCTGACCCTACCTGTTCGATCTGCTAAAGAGAAGTGGAAACCACGGAACACTTGTTCCTTCTCTGCCCATATCACTAGTAAAGGTTTGGTCTAACCCTGCAGTACAAATCCATATCACTAGTAAAGGTTTAACCAGAATTGATGCGTGGCTCTTCCAACATAGAAATGGAATAACAAACTCCCCTGGAATTGAAGTAATTGCATCTATTTTCTGGGCCATTTGGAAGACGCGAAATTGCTATGTCTTTCGACATAAGGATCCTGACCCAGGCGAAACACTAGCCTCTGCTTGTCTCATGTTGAATACTGTGAAGAATTGGAGCCAGAAAAAGAAAATCTCAAGGAATGATACCAGCCCAGTGAGCAAACCCCCAAATTCCTCTCAGTTTTGGATCCCACCGAAACATGGAACCCTGAAGATTAATTTTGATAGATCGTTCTTGCCCGGAGAGATGGAAGGATCCATAGCGGCTGTCTGTCGTGACTCGTCGGGACTCCTCATCGATGGTTTTGGAAGGACGGTTCGAGCTTCTTCGTCCGCGCAGACGGAAACCCTGACTCTGAAGCAATTGTGTTCGAAGGAGATAACTTTGATCTGATAAGACCAGTGCAGTTAAAGAGGTCATATCAGTTCACTTGGGAAGTTACAGCTCTCATCACTGAGTGTAGCGAGCTGTCGTCCCAATTGTCAAAAATCTGGATAGCCCATTGTTTCAGAGAAGCTAATTGAATTGCAGATTGGGCTGCTATAGAGAAAAAGCCTTGCCAAGTTACTGGTTATCTAACCCCCCTCAGGTCCTTTTGGATCTTTTATGTAATTATGCCCACTCTATGGGATCTCCTCTTTCCAAATATTATAAATAAAGAATTATTTCGACCCAAAAAAAAAACATAGCGGATATACATGTGCCACCAACTTCAAGAACTGAAGAATTCTCAAGTATTTTGTGGCCTCTGCCAACTCAAATCAATTAATTATAACAGATTAACTTCTCTATATGCGTATTATTCACATTTTTATCGTTCTTTTCTTCACCATTATCAAGCAAAGTGTGTCGGTTCTGCTCACCACCCCATTTCATTGGGGGTATGAATGCTAAATGGATCTAACGGCATCCCGTCAACCAAAGAAATTAGCCTGCAATTGAAAAGTTGTATCACCTGGTGCAGAAAGAATTTAAACCAACATAGAAAGTAAGTAGCGCAGCCAATCCTAACTCTTAGGAATGTTCTTCCCCACAGTCTTGGCGGGTGCTATCCACAAAAGATTTCCTGGCTTTCCAGGAACGGCACCTTTGACCATGACCACATTCAGATCTTTATCGATTTTAATAATCTTAAGCTTCCCATCTATCTCTTTGATCCTCCCATCCTACCAGGCATATCTTCTTTCCCTTATATACACGACCAGGCCCGCACCAATCGAACCCAACTGCCTGTGGCTCTTGGACCCGTGTGTCACTAGACCTCTTTTGAAGTTATGCCGCTTGATACCACCTGTCAGGAAAAACATAAATACTCAAGATCAGCCCGTCTGAGATATTTAATAAAAAAAATGCAATGATGAAGCATTTCCGTGTTTCATTGAGCTGAATAAGGAGCCCGTAACTTTTTTTTTGGTAAGGAGGAGCCCATAACCTTACCACAAGAATAACGAAAAAGAACCATCCCCTCGATTAATCAAGTCCGTATTAGCAAGCATTGAGAAATTAAGAACCAAAGAAAGGCAACATACTAATTCTACAGCTAAAGACATCACGCACAAAAGTTATCATGATCTGAAGCCTAGAAAAAAATCGAGACAGATGATACCATTTCAGAAGTATATCCCATTATTTAGGTGCTCTCCCCACATGCAAAGGGTAAAAGTTCATTGATGTCAAAAGCTCGCACCCTAGCACAAGGTGTTCTATTCATCATGAGTCTGATGTGTCATTACAGAAAGGAGGATCTATTTTCCTTTTGATAGCCGGACAAGAACACCTATGCCTAAGAGAGCCGCTTAAAATTGCTTAATCTGATTGTAAGGCATACAATCATCAACAGACCTGTGGAGGACAGATGTCAACCACTGTAAACTACTTCCATTGCACCTCAACAAACTTGAATGGTACAAAAAAACCCCAAGCTTCCACACCTCAGCAAACAGTCAGCGTGCTTTTGCACAAAAGACTAGATCCACATCGGTGAAATACATGGAGCATCCAATTCATTCCAAATGGACAATCACATTAGCTGACAACAGAACAGGAAAAGTAGCAAAAGAACATAAAAGAGTTTAAAGCTTAAAAAATTAGAAGATTCAAAACAAAAGTGCAAAAATTATCAATGTTAGCATCGGCCATGCCACGTAAGATAGCGAACGTCCATGTTGGTAATTTTCAGCTAGAATGACTACATTAAGAAATCATCAAAAGGTTTAGGACTACTTTAGCCAAATAGGAAAGTTTAAAACTAAATTGACATCCGTATAATAGGTTTAGGACTTTTTGGGTAATTATCCCAATGAATGGATATAAGAAATATGAGGGAATTTTTTTTATCCAATCCTAATCTATTGCATCCGACTTCTTCAGTTCTTGACAACCAAACACAGCATGAGTTGTTGTCGATGACCCGACACATTATCACTATCTGCATTGCTTACCTTGTTTCTGATCAGACGTGAGAAAGAAGGAGAAAAACAAAATACGAAAAATACCTGTATCAACCATAGGTGAGAAGCAAACGCCATGGTCACTTTCTTTGGTTCGTATTTAGAAGATCTTCTTTAGCTCTCATTCTGAGCACTGTCGGGTTTTACTACATCATGTTCGCCAGTGTGGTCGAGTTTAGGTAAATCCACTCATAATATACCTTATCAAACTCATTCAAGCGTGAAATTTGCATCGTGCTTAGCCTCAAGTGGATGTAATTAGAATCTAATTGCCACTTGTTTATGACATTGAAGGGAACGTGAAAGTAACTAACATATGCTCTCTACTTTAAAAATTCGTCTTAGAATGTGTTTATTTCGGAAAAAAAAATTCATGATAAAGGAAATGCTTTCCAGAAAATCATTTTTCAAGAAAGTTTTTTTCCCTTTTCTTGTTAGAAAATTCATTTTTCTAACTTTAAGCTCTCATATTTTCATTGACCGTAAATGGTTTTCCGTTAACTAATCCTTTTCAACAAACCTGACGCATGTAAAAATCCAGAAAATTAATTTGCAAAAACTTATTTCACTCAAACAAACACACCCTTGGATTATAGAGCATTGTCGCGACCTAAAAAAATCGGCTTTCGATCTTAGGCTAATAGATTACTAGATCAATTAAATTAACTAACTTAGTTCGAGTTCTCCCAAACTCTACCAAATCGCAACTTAGGTCCAATTGTGAGCATGCAAATATTTTCAACGGGAGTCGCCACTAATCATTTAGGGTAAGTTGATTAGAAACCTAAATAAAATAGCGGGAGTACTATTTTATTCCTGCGAACCAGAAATCATAGATTCGGAGACTTGGTTACGCTAAATTCCTTAACGCCCTTTCGATACCAATTTCAAGAAAAATACTCAATTTGACAACTTTGAAAAATTCTGACTTAAAGTTCAAAGGTGCAGAAATTTTCTTTTTTGATTTTTTTGGATTTATTTAAATGTAAGCTAACCTATATGTAATGACATGCAAAATTGACATGCGATTAATGTAACCTAACATGCAAACTATATGTGATGCGACGACGTGACCTATTTCTAATGACGGACATATTATTTTTTTGTATTTTTCTTTATGAAATTCGGAATTAAAAATACCAATTATCTAAACATGCTATTTTAAACTAAAGAAATTAACCTATTCTAGAGTAATCTTTTTTTGGTATTTTTTAATGAAAATTCGAAATTAAAATCAAATAAAAAATAACCGCTAAATCTTTCGAATTAAGTTTCGATCTGAAGCCTGACAGATCGACCCTAAAATTCGAAATACCCGCTATGGAAATAATTCTATCTAAAGCCTGATAGATAGATTTATTTTCACGTGTGCGGTTGCGGATTAGGAAATTTTCCTAAACGATCACATCTTGAAAAATTTAGATATCTCAAATATCTTGGATATATTCAAAGTATTTTTGAAAATTCTAAATTCTATCCAAATTTAGCAAGTAGATATCCAAAGTTTCAAAAAAGGAAATAAAATCCTAATTGGAATAATGCAAATTATTCAAATATGCAAAACCGGATATCAATAAACACAAATTAGGCAACTAAATATTCAAATCGAATTAGGATAAGAATAATTACCTAATTTGCAGATTTCTTTCCTAATTTGAATTAGCGATGGATCGGGATTGCGGATCGGCGGTGCGTCGGTGCGGTGTTGGGAACGGCGGCGGTGATGCACGAGCGGCGGTGCATGAATGGCGGGGGCTCGCAGCGTCCGGCGGTGGTTTCGCTGGCCGAAACGGTGGCGCGGGCGATGTTGCAGGCGGTGGTGCAGCAGGCGGTGACGATGTGGCGTCGCGAGGGATTCCGTCGGTCTCTCTCTTTCTCTCTAAAAAATCTAATCTTGACGGCCGCGGATGGAGGAAGCAGGTGCCGGATGGATGCCAAGGACCACCTTGAGAACACCAAAGGGAGAGAGTGTTGCTTGTGTACTTTCGGATCGTCAGAGAAAGAGCGTTTCGCGTTGAGGCCGTTTTCTCGATCTGCCCTCACCTCTCTTTGCGTGTGTTCTTTTCAATGATGGCTCTTAATCTTAGCGAAGAACCTCTGCAGTTTTTGGCGTGAACTAGTGCTGAAGATATGGACGAGTCTCCTTGGGCGATGGACCTCTCTCTCTCTCTAATTTCTTTTCTTTGAGTGTTGTCAGAGAGCCCCCGAAAGACCACCTGCAAGCTTTCTCTCTCAATTTGTGGGCGTGTGTGTGGCCTCCCCCCTTTGACTTTTGCTTTCTTACGTGGAGGACGTGAAGATGAGGCGTTGATGAACGTGGACCTTCACAGTCGCCGAGAACAGTTCGTGAAGACGTCTTCAATCCTTCTTCCCGAAGGTGTTGTGCTTTTCTCACCTTTTGTGGCCGTATGTATCAATTTTTGCGGCCTCCGACTTCTCCGAAAAATCTGTTCCCCGAAAATTCTTCGAGTCACTCTCTAAAAATCTGATTTATGAAATTATGAGAGCCCCTGATTATGATGTATAAGCATGTATTTATAATACAAAACTAGGTTAATTAGCCAGGCTTTCTAGTCCTAATGGGCTTAGGCTTGGGCTTAGGCTCTAACTTTCATTTAATTTTAATTGGGCTGAATTAATGTGAGCTTTTGTTTAATTAAGCATAATGGGCTAATTTAAGCTCAAATTAAAACAACCGAGCCCGTTTGACTTGTAATTTCCGGCCCTTGCCTTTCGAGTGAGCCGAGTCTCGTTCGATATCCGAGCTCAACTCACGTGATGAATTTTAAGTTCACTTGCCACCGCTGATCCGATGCGGAATACAATTAATCTAAATGAACCTAAATTATATGTTATGCAATTTTAATATTTTTATTTATAGGTTAAAATTTAATCCCTAATTTTCTATGCAATTAACACTAAATGATGCGCCGAAATTTAGGTGTCAACAAGCATGCGACTTAGTACTTAATGACGCCCATCAAAGGAGATATGCGATCAAGAAAAGAGCGCAGCCGCACAACATCACTCAATGGAACCCCCTCTCTCTTTCCAGTTTCTGTTGTTTTCTTTAGTTCATGTATGTTCTTTTTTTCTAATTTATTTTCCTGTTTTGGTTGTCTTTAATTTTTACAGTTTTTGTTGATTTGGCAATGACTTGGACAACCACATCAACAAACACAATTCCGATGACTAAGTTGAATTGCCATGTCAGATGCCAATCTTACCGAATCGAATTAAAGGAATAATTTGGTCATATTGAAAGAACATAAGGACCAAATTATATTTTACTACCTTCTTCGTAATTGCACGTATAGAAACCTAGACGATCTGGCTTTATTTCGAAACACAAACTTTCCTCTTTATTATGGGTTCAATCACAAGAAATTGTACAAAACAAAGAAAAGTACCACAAAAAGCAGAGACCTAGACCAAACCCAGCACCACCACCATCATATGTTATTTGAAGTTTAGAGCTGTGTTGGAGTTTAGAGCTGCCAACGTATGTAATTTGAACTTTTATTTTTCGTATAATGATGATGATGATGATAATAATAATAATAATAATAATAATAATAAAATGAAATAAAGAACATATATAATAAATTACAAAAAACCAATAAATAACAAATAAAGAAAAAGAGAAAAAAAAAAGGGCAGGCTTCAATTCGTTCGATACGAAATGGGCTTGACAATTTGGGCCTGGTTCAATTAACGCAGCCCACTAATCCAAGTCCGTGGCCTGTTAGTCCAGTTCATGTTAGCTTCAGTGGACTTGGCCTGTGAATCAGTTCTCTCTCTCTCTCTACGAAGCATTTCAGATGGAAGTAGAGGTCATGCGGATGGAGGTGACCAACGGATTCGTAATTCCCATATAAAAAAAAAATCAAACGGATTTCACGTCCGAATTCTAGAAAATTCCTGGACGAGTTTACTTCGAACATCGTTGCAATTCATTCTCGTGTGAAGCACCTTCGCCGGTGTCAATTTTCACTGGAGAGACTTCCGGGACTTCCTCTTGATTGAAGAAAGAGCAAACCAAAGATTTTGCCAACAGCTCGCACAACTCTTCCTTGTTGATATGGTTGCGCGTGGCTTGAACTCTCCAGATCTATTGAGGTCGAGCCTCCTAGCCTCGGGCAAGCTTTGCTTAGCCACTGACAAATGTGCAATAAATTTATAACTTTTGGATAATTTGCCCTCCGAACAGATCTGGATAAAAACTCAAATAATTTATTCAGGCATTAAGGTAGGATATGATGCATAAATTAAATATGAAAAGGTAATTTATTCAGGCATTAAGGTAGAATATGATGCATAAATTAAATATGAAAAGGAAAAGTCAGAGAACGGCTTTGTCTATTCTTCTTAGTGCCCTACAGCAGTATTTGTGCTGCCTTGCTCGGTGCACCTCTTAAATTTGGTCGTGTGATCTCTCTGTCTCTCTCTGTGTTAAGGCTGTCGAAACTTAGACCGAAGGTACTATGGTAGTCGTTGTCGACTATGTTGACCACAACAGGGCCATGTTAGTTACGGTTTCTTATATTCATTTGACCATTTTAAGTTATCATTCTCTTGGATTCACGTAAATTCAACATTCCATCCCGCCCCCGTCCGTGCATTTTGCGGTCGAGCGTGGAACCACGGAGCAATCTCAATCACTCCCCAATCATTTTTGGTTTGGATAAGAGTTTTCGTCAACAATAGTAAACTAGTGTTGATGCAAATAGATTTTCTATTGTATAATCTCGGACCAATATCCTAGAAAATTTTCTCCCTTTTGGTATATTTTTCCACAATCCCCGGCATGTACATATTATGGTTAAATAATATTACCTCAATGGACAAAAATTCGGGTACTTATAGTGTTATTACCCCAATGGCAGAGCATAAACATAATTTACTGGGACGAATTTCCAAGTAAATACACTAATCTAATAATTGAACTACAACTCGCACCACCGCAAGGTTTCAATAAGTTTAACCATTGCCGACAAGCTCTATCTTTGCTTTCACAATGGTTCTTGTAATTTTTTATAATACAGAGACATGAGCGCAAAGATGTGCGACCTAAAGAAGCATTTGCTATTGGATAATCAAATCATTTAATTTATCGTAAGTCACCCCATAAGGTTCGATCAGAAAATTATGGGGATAAGTACACTATGAGTATCATAACTTTCATACAGCTCTCACTTGAGTGTCATAACATATTTTTTTTGCTTACTTGAGTGCCACAAATTTGAAAAATCGATCACTTGAGTGCCATTGGCAATTTGCCAACTTGAAAGAATTGAAAAAAAGCAGAGTCAACAATGTCGGATGCAACCATAAAAAGAGCAACCGTCAATGTAGTGAAATCGAAGAAACCATCGACATAGTGAAGTCAACGTAACCATCGATAACCGTTCGGTAACCATTCATAACCTTTGTTTGTAACTTCTTTTTGTAACCTTTCTTCGTAACTTCTTGTAACCGTTAGGAAATTATTTCTTTTTTGGCAACCGTGTGTAACCTCCGTTGATAACTATCGATTGTAAGCTTTAAATAGCCACATGCTACTCTTCGGAGAGAACTCCCAACAGATCAACCAAAATATTATTTTTTTAATTATCTTTACTTTCCTTTATTGCACTCATTTTTCCTTAGCTACAACTTTCCAATTTGCATCGTCGATTAAATTTCGGCGTGTATCTCTATCTCGGATGTCCCGTCATCGATTAAATTCCAGTGTTACATCTTTGTACATTCTCAAGCTTTACCGTCAATTAAATTCTATCACAGATTGTACATACGGTTCGGTTCGAAGTTCAAAGTAAAAGTTTGCAATTATTTCTTGTCTGCCTGGATATTTCCTATTCGGAATCGCCATAGAACCCGTCTCCTCTCATTAAAAGCTAAAGAATGACTTTCGGTGAAAGATATTTCATCGCGGGAGCAATTTTGGCAAAACATCTTTTTGGCACCCCCAATGGGACCATTGTGGTTTATTTGAAGAGATACAATGGTGAGAACAAGGAAAAAACTTGATCATGATAATGCTGGTGGTAACAACTTGTCACCCCAGCTTGGAAATGACAGAGTGGGATGTTTTGAGTCATTGACTACATAACCGGTGGCAGAACAAGAGCAAGGTGGAGATGTCAACATCTTGAGACGACTCACTAATGAGTAGAGAATGCAGTTAGAGCAAAGTCTTTTGATGTTGTTTACTACGAGGAGGATTCTTGACAAACACTAGAAGGAAACAACTACTGCATATGAAATGTGTCATCGACGTAATTAAGCCCATAATTGTCAACACCTTCCATAAAGTCATGTACAGCCCTGAAACATCAAATCGTTCAATTCAAGTGCAGGCAAGTCCTAATAATCCTACATTTTTTGGGTTTAACGTTGTCATCGACAACCAATTAAGGAAGACCACTGTCTAGGGGGCAGGAATGTCAAAGGCTTGTGGTAGAAGCAACGGGGATGTCCAATCCAGTCTATGCTCCTCGAGGACCAAATATTGTGGTCGACAACCAAGTTAGACCACACCTTTGCCTGGAAGACAACTTGCTCAACTGATCCCTAGTCAAGATCTCCAATAGGTCCAAATAATACTAGACCAAGTGTTGCGCTGCACTTTTGTTGGGCTTTCGGGATTTGCGTGCGAAGGGGGTATTTCCGTGTAAGGGTCTCTCCCAGACCACACCTCACGTAACAATGGAAGGTAATTTCTTATTTAATCTAGGTCTGTGATTTTGGAGTCGCCACTAGTCATTTTTTGTAGGTAGACTAGAAACCTAATCGAGGTACAAGAGAAATACCACAATTCTACGAACTAGAGATTCTGAGTACAGGAACTTGGTTACATTATTGATCTTAAATCGAGATCCCTAACGCCCTTTCGGTACCTAAGAACGATATGATGTCTAACGTGTCATGCGAATTTTCGAGACTTACCCACTAATCCTATTCGCTCTAATCGTAGGAAAGACCAAACAAATATTAAATACACAATCAAAGTCATTCAAGTCAATCAATCCTAAGTGGTCTTTAAAACTAAAAATCAATGAAAATACAAAAACCCTAATGGAGCTCTAAAAGCTTGTTCATTTCATGATTTACACATTTTTAAGGTTTTAGGGTTTTTTTAGGGGTTATAACCCCTGAATTTGAAATTTTCTAAAAAATGCCACTTGGGCACTTCCAAAAATTCAAATTTCTCTTTTTATGGTTGGCCATGATGTTTTGGACCATTTTGTAAATTTTCAAAATTTTTGATTTTTTGATTTTTTTTCGAAATTTTTTTTTTCAAAATCGAAAATTGATTTTTTTATGATTTTCCCAAAATTTCTATGAATTTTTCAATTTTTATTGATTTTCAATTTTTTTTATTTTTTATTTGTATTTTCTGAATTTTCTGAATTTTTATGAATTTTCTGAAAATTTTTGGAATTTTTATAAATTTTCTGAAAATTTCTGAATTTTTATGAATTTTCTATTTTTTTATGTTTTTTATTTTTTTCTTAAATTTTTTTTCGAATTTCTAAAATTTTTATATTTTTCTGATTTTTGATTTTTTTTATTTAATTTTTCTGAATTTTTGTGAGTTTTTTTTTAGATTTTTTTTAGAATTTTTCTGAATTTTTTAAAATTTCCCACCGGAAAAATGTACCGAGCCAGCCCGGTTCGGCTTGGCCAAACCAGGCGTCACCGGCGCCAATTGCCGATCGTCCTCTCCGGCGAGCTCAACGCCAAAACGATGCCGTTTTTGACCCTTTTCATTGGGGCATTTTGTCAAACATATGGTGTGCATGATTTTGTATTAAACATTTTTGAGGCCGTCGATTCAAGCTTGTCGTCGACGACCTTCCAGCGACTATTTTGCCATTTCGATTGCACTATTGTAATGTCCATGTGTTCTATTTTCAGTCTAGCCTATTCGGAGCATCGGCGAACGCTCGTTGGCCAGTGAAAAGCCGATTAAAAAAGCCTAACTTGCAAACTATCTTAAACAAACCATTGAGGCCCTCAAATCATTATACAAAACGCCCTAACCATCCAAATCGACACAAATCAATCTCAGAACATCAATCAAGGTGTGAGGATACTAACTTGAGTGGCCTATGACCACGGGGACGTACTCCGGCGAGGCTCTGAATGGCTCCGGCGAAGGTTTTCATGAACAACTGACTCGGTTTATGCATATTTTCAATCAAAATGCAATCAAACGACATAAAACGTGATTAGAAACTAGTAATGAACATCGAAATGTCAAGATTCATCGACAAAATCACACGAACATGCATATCAAGGTTGAATCCAAATTCTGGAAAATTTTGAGAAAAATGACCGGGAGCCGATTTTACCTGCTTCGTTGGAGGGTCAAATGAGGTTTCTGGGTTGATTTGCGGCCATGGAGAGTTTCTTTGACACCCAGGCTTCAAGTTGATGACTTTGGATTTGCCGGAGAGGCTCTGCGTACTTTTGCCGAGGTCGATCTTCAGGCGTTCATGAACAACTTCAATTCTTATTTGTCGATGAGGAAACTTACCGGCGAGATTGATTTGCCAGTGCTTTTCTGGCTGGAAAAGCGCTGATCTCTCGGCCTTAAGGAGTCTCTACCCACTCCTCTCACTAGAATCGCTCTCTCTTCCTGTTTCTCTCTCTTCTCTCTCTCGGTCAATTCGTCGAACACGTTCTCCCCTTTTGTTCCAAATCGTTCTCGATCGCTCGATTCCCGCCCAAATTCAGTTAGAACCGACTTAAAATCGGTCGGGATTTATTCCTTGGTGCCAGCTGGATATTTTCCAGCTGGCAAAATCGATTAAAACGTGCTAATTTGATCGGGAACGATAGGTGAAGTCTTGGGTTTAATTCGGTTTTTTTGGTTTTAGTGCACGTTTTGGCAAACCGGGTGAAGAAGACGACCTACCCGGGTCGGGTTAGTTCGACCCAGTCAACCCGACATACCCGGGTTGGTCATTCAACCCGATTTTAAATCAATTTTCCAAATTTAATCCCAAAATTGAATTCCCCATCATATTCTGAATCCAAATATATGATTTTCCTCAATTTTTATTATAATTGAGTCCAAGATTTTTCCATTTTTGTATTCGGAGTTAATATGGTTTTGTTCAATTTGATGTTTTAATGACCTGATTAGGCAAAATTGATGCTAAAATTGGATTACCCACACCTGATTAACCTTAGAAATGAGAGTCTCATGTTTTGACAATTTCATATTGAGCACGTTTTCCAATTTGGGTTCAAAATTCTTAATTTTCAATCGAATTTTTGGGATTTTTTATTTTTACGTCAAATTGTGCAATTGGATAGACCATTATGCAATTCAAGGTTCTAGAATCATTTGTTGTGAAGACACTATGACTTAAAAATGACTAGAAAAAGTTTAATTGCATTTTTGGTTCAATTCGGGTTTAATTGTGCCCAATTTTGGGAAAAACATATACCCGATTGAGATGTTTTAAAATTGATGATGTATTCATGAAATTGGATTTAAAATAAGACTAATGACTATTTTTATGGAATTTTTTGATTCCATTTGCTATTTTTCTTGATTTTCTCACCTATTTGGACTAAAAGAAATTAAGGAAAAATGCAGAAAATGATAAAAAAAAATTATTTTTTTGGTTTAGAAATAGGTTTCTAGGCTTGGCCAAGATTCCTAGACCTAATTTTTAAATTTTTGAAAAATTTTAAAAAAAAATCAGCTAAAAATTAGGTGTCAATAACTGCCCCTCTTTGAGATTGAGCTCAATAGAGGTTGATCTCAAAGACAATGTGACACCTGAATTTTTAGTCGACTCACTAAATAAGATAAGATGAAAATTTCACAATGATTGATTATGGATCTTGCTTTTGAAATCTGTGATCTAATCCAAAGATTTTATTTTTGGAACACATTTTAAAAGATTCTTAATGATTGAGGGAGAGAAACTTACTTGTTTGTGAGAAATTCTTTATTGCTTATCCAGAGGCATGAATTGATGGTGGTTTTGATTATGATGGTTATTTAAATTTCGTGGTTTAAGGACAAACTCATGAACCATGAACACCTAAGGTTCTTCACCTGAGAATTTTGGATTTGCCTAGTGACTTCTCGCATGTAAGACTTTGATTTTGGAGACTTGCCAAGTGGTTCCTTATCCGTAGGATTTTGGAAATTGTCTAGAGGTTCTTCGCCTATAGGACTTTGGATTTGCCTAGTGGTTCCTCACCAGTAGGACTTGAATTTTGCCTAGGGACTCATTGCTTGTAAGACTTTGGATTTACCTAGTGGTTCCTCACTAGTAGGATTTTAATTGTAGAGACTTGACAAGTGATTCCTTACCCGTAGAATTTTGGAAATTGCCTAGAGACTCCTCGCCTGTAGCACTTTGGATTTGCCTAGCGGTTCATCACTAGTAGGACTTGAATTTTGGAGACTTGCCAAGTAATTTCTCACCCGTAGGATTTTGGAAATTGCCTAGAGACTTCTCGCTTGTAGGACTTTGGATTTGCCTAGTGGTTCATCACTAGTAGGACTTGAATTTTGGAGACTTGCCAAGTGATTCCTCACCCGTAGGTTTTTGGAAATTGCCTAAAGACTCATCGCCTGAAGGACTTTAGGAAGACTTCAAATAATGAATGCCTTAATAGTGAGTTTTGTGATTTTGGGGTTTCACTAACCTTTGCATAATTTTTTAGTTGACCAAAAACTATTTTGAAAATGAGTTTTGAAATTAATCAAAACTGTTTGAAATGTAATTTTTTTTTAGCTTACCACAAACTATTTGAAAACTTGATATTGAGTTGACCAAAAACTTTTGATACTTGGTTTTGAAATATGTATTTTTTGTATTAAATGCATTTCAGGCAATCAAATTTCCTTTTCAAGGAGTTAGTTGAACAAAATGCTTGCAATCTTTCAAGAAATGCTTGAAATGATCGTTTGGAAGACCTTCATTAGAAAGGATTTGTTTCGATCTATGAACTTGGTCTTTTCTTCATTCGATTGAAAGGAGACTTGTCTGATATCCCTCAATTTTTCTCTCTTAACCAATCCTTAGGTGTTCGGAGATGTTCGCAATGTATACAATCCAATTGATCCGATAAGGTCTTTCGGAGGACTATAATGTTGGCTTGGTCAATGGCTATTCAAAGGATAGGCATTCTGAGGCCAAGAAAAATGATTTCATCATATCTGACTTCGGATCTACAAGTTAAGAACCTCAAGGATAAGACAAGATATTATTGCATACACTTCTTTGAGTGATGGCTTCTTGTCATAAAGTCATGTTTCTTCTCTCAACATCCCAATCTGAAGAGTCTTTGGGGAGAGGTTATATTGTTGGTATTGGATATGCTCAAAAGGCTCATTTGTTTGAATTTGGGATTTTCATGAAATTGATGATCTTCTTGGCATCACCACTTTTCGTTTTGCTCACTAGAGGTCTTTCTTTTATGAACATCAAAGTCCTCTAATTATTCATCACAATCCCTTTTCTTTTGATCATTCTCACTTGTTGTGATCTATGATCTCTCATGATCTTGACTTTGCTTTGTTACGACTTTTGTCGTTTTAAGCTTTCTTTTGCACTCTCTTTTCTTCTTATTTTTTTTCGGGCATTTGGCATTGCTTTTACCAGGCACACTGTTTTTTCATACCCTAGTCTCTTTTGTCTTTGATATTTTGAATTCTAAAAACTCTATGTTTTGCCCTTTTGTTTCTTACCTCTTAAAGTGGATGATATGCTCATGCTCTAGTGTGAAGAGATGATCATCAATTTGGGGTTCTGAAATGAATATTCAGGCTCAATTGGGCTTTGCCAAAGGTAATATGTGTGGGTATAAGAAATGAAGTGCTCTTCTTCCTCTTGGGATGTCTTGAGTTTCCATATGACTTCATATGAAGTTATCACAGAAAAATCGATGCAAGAGTATGTAATAAAATCTTTCTTATTCCTATTCTCCATAGTTATCAATCCACAAACTTTCTGATGTGCCCCAATGTGGGGTAGTTTTTAACAGGGTTGTTTTGGAAAAACTTCTCTACTGTTTTGGCTCAAATTTGGATTTGCAAGGAATAAACATGTGTTTGGGATAGTGAAATGATTGCCTTTCATCATTTCAATCCATGTAATCATTGTGAATATCTTCTATCTCCTTTGAATGAGTTTTTCTTACTCACTTCTCTATTTCGACTTTGAGTGTATAAGGGACGTGTTTGGATATGGCTTACCTTTCGTCATTTGAAGGTCTTTCCATTCGATTTGATCTAAATTTTTTCTATGAACATTTTCAAAACCTTTTGTCAAATTATCCCTTTTAGGGAATTTTGATGCTTAGTGCATTTTCAAAGAAAGCGTGTTTAAAAATTTTTGATCGAAATATTTCTGAGGTATTTTCCTTTTCCAAACAATTTATTTTGTTTTGTTCAATTTAGTGTCATTCTGCTTGGGGAAGAAAAAATTTGATTTTTCTCTTAGAAAGGTAACCTCTTTAGCATATGTCTTCACGATTTAGTGATACCTGCCTGATTAATTTTCAAGATCTCTCTTGTTTGCATGTTTTTGCTTTGGTTCCACTGGGGATTCTTCTTTTGTTGCTCTTTTTTTTGTTTTCCTAGGGATGATGAAAAGAAAAGTATATCAAAGGACATCAATGGAAAAATAAAATTGGAAGTGGTACTTCCCTCTATTATTTGATAACTCCATTGGGAATTCCGAAATCATCAACGGTTCGACTTCTTTTTGCTTTCTTCTACAAAACAAATAAACATGATCATGAAATGCATGATATGCATGATGTGCCCATGTTCTAAAGTGACCCAAATCTTTTCTTAAACGTTCGTCTTCATTTCATGGATAGAAAATCTTAATAGTATCTGTATTTACAGGATAGACTAGTTCTGTTCCTGTCATATCTACAAGAATTAATGCTCCTCCAAGAAGAAGTTTCTTGACAATGTATGGACCCTCATAATTCGAAGTGAATTTGCCACGAGGATCTAAATTGTTGAAGATGACTTTCTTCACTACTAAATCCTTTGTTTTGAAATTCCTCGGTTTCACCTTTCGATTAAAGGATTTAGCCACTCATCTTTGATAGGTTTGTCCATGGCATATAGCTCTTACTCTCTTTTCATCGGTTATGTTAAGTTGTTCATAATTTTGTTGAATCCACTTAGCTTTTGAAAGCTTCAATTGGGATAATATCCTTAATGAAGAAATTTCTACTTCAATAGGTAGAAATGCTTCCATTCCGTAAACCAAGGAAAATGGGGTTGCTCCAGTTGATGTTCAAATTGAAGTTCGGTATGCCATCAAAGCATACGGCAACCTTTCGTGTCAATCACGATAATTTTCAACTGTCTTGGCCAGTATCTTCTTGATATTCTTATTTGTCGCGTCAACTGCTCCATTCATTTGTGGACAATCTGGAGATGAGTTTAGATGTCGAACATAGATGTGTTCGAGTAAATCATCTATGATCCTATTATTTAGATTTGAGCCATTGTCCATAATTATTGCTTTTAGAACTCCATACCTAGCAATGATGTCCCGCCCGATGAATCTTGCAACATTCTTAGCAGTAACATTTGTATAGGAGTTTGCGTCAATCCATTTAGTGAAATAGTCAATAGCAACAAGGATGAACCAACGTCTATTTGAGGCCTTGGGGTTGATTGGACCAATCATATCAATGCCCCACATTGAAAATGGCCATGGCTCGGACATTTGATGTACCTTATTTGGCAGTGCATTAATTTTATCTCCATAAACTTGATATTGATGGCAAAATCTCACATGTTGGATGCAATCTGATTCCATTGTCATCTAATAATATCCCAATCTCATAATCTTTTAGGCTAGAAGATGTCCATTCATATGCGGTTCACATTTACCTTCATGAATTTCTTTCATGATATGTTCAGCGTCTGTAGCATCCACACATCTTAATAGAGCTGAATCAAATGATTTCTTGTAGAGGGTTTGACTACTGAGAAAGAATTTGTTGGCTATCTTCCTTATAAATTTCCTGTCACCTGGTTAGCTTTCTTCAGGAAACTCTCCTGATTGAAGATATCTTTTGATGTCATGATACCAAGGTTCATTGTTGAACTCTGCTTGGACCATCATGCAATGAGCTGGTTGTTCAATAATATTGATTCTCAATGGTTTTATATCCATACCATCTTCAGCTTGTAGTAAATATGACAAAGTTGTAAGATCATCTGCAAAATGATTCTGAGCTCTTGGAAGATAATCGAATGTTATCTCTACGAAACTTTCTGTCATCTCTTCTAAATATCTATGATAAATTAGTTTGGCATCTCGAGTTTGCCATTCGCCAGTTATTTGCAATATGATGAGTATAGAATTTCCATATACTTGCAACCTTTTTACCTTCATTGAAAGGGCTAATTGTAAGCCGAGAATGCATGCTTCGTATTCAGCGATGTTATTGGTGCATGGAAATATCAATTTTGCAGATACCAGATAGTGTTGGCCTTTTGGGGAGATCAGTACTTCCCTAGTTCCTGATTCGGATAAGTTGGTTGCACCATCAAAATACATGGTCCATTTGTCGTTGACTAATGTCAATATGTTGTCATCAAGTTGTTCTTCAGAACTAGCAATATTCTGCGAATTTTTTGATAACATGTCTGCTATCGCTCGTCCTTTGACTGACTTTTGGGATGAACTTCTGATGTCGAACTCAGATAACGAGACTTGCCACTTTACTAATTTCCCGACCAAGGAGGATTTCTCAAGAAGGCACTTGATCGGGTCATTCTCGATCACTAGCAAATTTGGTGATAAAGGGTGTACTGTTTTAATCTGTGTAATACCCAAATCAAAGCAATGCAAGTCTTCTGAACTGCTAGGTAATTCACTTATGATGTTGTGAATTTTTTGCTCAAGTAATAAATGACTTGTTCTTTGCCATTATTTGGTCTTCTTTGTACAAGCACCGCTTCTAACGACTCATAGTAAATTGTTAAATATAAGATCAGTGGAACTCCTGGAATTGATGGTACCAACACTGGTGGGCTTACCATGTATTCTTTGATCTTATCAAAGGCTTGTTGACATTCCGCATCCCACTTTACTTTGGCATTTTTCTTCAATAATTTGAAGAATAGTTTAGTAGTCTTAGAAAGCTGATATATGAAACGGGCAATGTAGTTTAATTGCCCCAATAGTCTTCTCAC
Source organism: Syzygium aqueum (assembly GCA_031216185.1). Taxonomy (NCBI): domain Eukaryota; kingdom Viridiplantae; phylum Streptophyta; class Magnoliopsida; order Myrtales; family Myrtaceae; genus Syzygium; species Syzygium aqueum. Next base: position 18,361,919 of record CM062234.1, read on the forward strand.
TTCTTTTACCATAGAAGGAGTCTTTAAGTTGTATATTGTCTTGATCTTGGATGAATCTATTTCAATGCCCCTGTTACTGATCACAAATCCTAACAATTTGCTAGATTTTGCCCCAAATACACACTTGTTGGGGTTCAACCGCAACTTGTACTTTCTAAGATTTTCGAACAACTTGCGAAGCACCTCAGCATGATCTTCTCCTTGTTTGAATTTTGTGATTATGTCGTCCACATATACCTCAATTTCTTTGTGTATCATATCATGGAACAAAGTTACCATTGCCCTTTGATATGTGATGCCACCATTTTTCAAACCGAAAGGCATCATCTTGTAGCAAAATGTGCCCCATGGTCTTATGAAGAATGTTTTCGCCTTATCCTCTTTCTTCATGAGGATTTGATTATATCCTGAGAAACCATTCATAAATGAAAATGTTTCGAACCTAGCAGTGCTATCCACTAGTACATCGATATTCGGAAGCAGAAAATCATCCTTAGGGCTTGCTTTATTTAGGTCGCGATAATCAACGCACACCTGCACCCGACCATCTTTCTTCATTACGGATACTATGTTGGCGACCCATTCTGGATATGGTACCACCTCGATGAAACCGACTTTGAGCAATTTCATCATTTCTTCTTCTATTTGCTTCGCCAATTCCGGCTTTGTTCGCCTTAGTTTTTGTTTCTTTGGTGGAATACTTGAATCAATTAGCAAAGCATGATCAACTATGCTTGGATCAAGGCTTGGTATGTCCGCATAAGACCATGTAAGTATATCTTGATTTTCTTTGAGCAAATCTGTGATTCTTTCTGCCTCTGCTGAGAGAAGACTTTCTCCAATCTTAACTTCTTTGGGATTCTTTTTATCACCCAAATTAATAGTAATCGTTTTTTCTAACGTGAGTGGCTTTGACTCTTCATGACGGATTCATTCCCTTCTAACCCATTCCTCATCTTCATTATCCACTTAACATCGCAAGTGATCTCCTCAAAAAGATTTGGGTCACATATAACTTATTGTGGATATGTGAATGCTCATATCTGACATGTAACAAACATGATTAGAAATTGCATACAAAGTAAGTAATGCACATGGTCCTATGAAGAACTTTTTTGAAATTCATTTTGAAATTTGTTTTGAAAGAACATAAAGACAAAAGCTAGTCCTTATATCATCAGACTTCCTTGCTCTCAAAATCATTTTCGCAATGAGGAGCAATATAGAAACCCAAAACCTCAAGCCTCATGAATGAGGATACTGTTCATCGTAGGTTTGATTTTGTTTCTACATGTTCTTAACAAAATATTTGACCACTTTTATTGAATTGAAAACCGCGATTACATATACATCAAAAGGAATGTAAATTGTAACTAAACTGAAATTGCAAATGAAATCACAGGAAACTTGAAATTGCAATCGATAAAATGCAATGGAAAAAGATAGTAGCAAAAGTTCAAGAGAATCTTCCTACTCCAGTGCGTAGGTAACTTTCACCTCAGTTATGATAACGTTGATGGTATTCTTTTCGAACAAACTTGGTAGAAAATATTCTTCCTCTGCATGTAAGTTTTCTTCTTGAAGTAACTTGGAAGGTCCAGGAAAAGTTTCCTTGATGTGGATTTGATGGTAGGGAAGCTCTTTAGCCTTGCCCTTCCATATGGATGGATTAAGGCGATCACCTCGACCTCTATAGCCTCCATGGTTCTTTGACCTCGGCCTTGGCCTCCATGGTGATCTTTAGAGTTATTTAGAATATAACATATTCCGTACTTCATCCTTGTAGCGAGAGGAGTGATAGGTTCTTTGATTTCTTGGGATTTCAATCCAAGGCCATTATCGAAAATAAATCCATACTGGCGTAACATCCTTCCAGACATAATGGATGATTTTGAGAACTCCGGGGATTTTACGATGCAATCAGTAGGAATTTGCACCATTGAGATCATTTCAAAGGAATGATAACTTGATTCTTCTTTCACTTCAAGTTCGACATACGATATCGCACTCTCCTTATAGGTGGTGAAATATGTCTCCCAGTGTACGGTGATCATTTTACCATTAATGAAAACCCTAACCTTCTAATGGAGACTTAAAAGAATGGCGCCAGCCATGTGAATCCAAGGTCTTCCGAGTAACAAGTTGAAAGTCCTCGGAATATCCACTACTTGGAAGTCAATTAGAAAAGGCGCAGGGCCTATGTTTACCTCAAGTTCGATATCGCCAATAATGTCTTTCTTCATTCCATCAAACGAGTGCACGGTTACCTTAGAAGGTTTAATGAGCTCTTTACTAATCCCCAAGCGATGCAGTGTGCTTAGTAGACACAAATTATGTGCGGAAGCATTATCGATCAGCACCCGTGACACCTCCTTGCCCCAGCATCTGATGGCAATATACAAAGCCTTATTATGGGAACGCCCATCAATTGAGAAATCTTCGTTGGAGAAGGCGATTTGATCCTTCAAAAGAATAGTACCAACAAAGTCTTCCAATTGTATTTCACTAATCGTCTCCAGGTCATGAACCTCATTGAGAAGTTTCATAAGTACCATTTATGGCTTTCTGAAGTCTTGAGGAGATCCAACAGAAAAATCTGTGCCGGCATCTTCCTTAATTATTCAATTACCTCGAATTCGCTCGTCTTCATGATCGAAAGCAACTGTTTAACATCTTTTTTAGTCACTCCTTTCTTTTCGTGTTCACTATCCTTCGGAGCATTGCATCTTCCCGATCGGGTTATGGCATTAACTTCTTCGGGAGAGTAATCCCAAGGTACACACTTAGTATCGAACTTTTCTTTTGGAGGGAGTGATGATCACAGGCCGCGTTTCTTCTTCTTCAATCTTCAACTGATCAATGGGAAGTTGAATTGTGATTGGTGTGATGTGACTTTCCTCCTCCTTATATTTATCTATCTCATCAAGCTTGATTAGAAATGGTGTAATCATGGATACCATGCTTCTATTGGCTTCGTCAGCATCCATTCTACCACAAAGTCTTTACTTCTTTAGGAGCGTTGCCGAAAGTAGTAAATTGCCCTATCCAACAGTTATTGATTATTCTATTAAGTTCCCTCACAACATACGTAGAATCCGTGAATCTGAAACATGTTATAACAATATAGACAATAAGACAATGAAGAATACGGAAAATTTGCAACATGGACAATTTTGTTTACATCGATAATTTACATATACGTAAAAAAATGAAGTACTTATGAATTTCCATATGGGCATATAAAGAACCGGCTATCTTCTTCATCATTCGAGTGTTGCACTGAAGAAGAAGGTGGAACCGAAGGAGATGAAACTGAAGTAAATTTAGTTCGCATGTCCCCAAGTTCTCCCCTAGTATGTTGCTGAGGGTCGAAGGATAGGCCAATGTGTCTGTGTTGTCTATGAACATGTAGTGGTTGTGAGTCAGATGAAAGGGCAGGGGAAGAGGAGAGGGACGGGGACAAGGACGAAGAAGCAGAAGGGGCTGGTCTTCTTTGTGAAACCGCACCACGCATGTGACCTCCACGTTTATACTGACAAGTAAAAAGGCTAGACAAATATAGTAAAAAATATAAACATGTATTAGGGACAGAAAATGAAATCATTTTCCTTACCATTTTGTTTCAGAGAACAAGAAATAAACTTGCAAAAATAAAACAAACAGACTATCGCCTTTGATAAATAGCCAAGTCACTGGCCCTCGTCGGAAGAACCTATTGCAATTTTGACCACATCAGATTTCACTAAACTGCTTAAGGAAGCATATTACATGTGCAAAACGAATTATAACAAGTATCAAGTCTGATGCCAAATTTGTGAAAATATATGCCCCGAATATCCCATTTCGCAAAGTTCTAGTACAGCTGTAGAAAAAAGATCACAAATTACGTTGAACAAGCAAATTTAGTACGAATACAACCCACTAATTTGTTTCCTGTTTAAGCTTCCTTTTACCTAAATTTAGATCTTAGCAGAAAATTCATTAACAAAAATCGACAATAGTGCATGTCATGCAAAATCAGCAAGTGCAGAAGCCAGATTTCATGAGAAATTTGGTCTGAATTATCCTCTCTAAGCCTACCTTCTTTATACTGACCCACAAAAATAAAACAAACAAACAACAACCAATTGCGGCTGCGACCCCCCCCTCGCCGGAATGGCGGCGCACCCCCCCCCGCCCCGGAATTGCGGCCGCGACCCCCCTCCTCGGAATTCCGACCGCGGCCCCCTCGGAATCCCGACGGCGACACCATTTTATTCAAGGAATGGAGGTCGATTACTTACCGCGTCGGGCGAGGTGGATGGCGAGGGTGATGACTGCGAGGAGGACGGCGTCGACTCTCCGAGAACTCGATGGCGACGAGAACGGCGAGGTGCACGGAGAAGAGGATGGTGAGAAGGAGACTTGGCTGGGCCAAAATTACTCGGTAGACACAAAGTGGTCGGCCGAAGAATATAAACAAGTGTTTCTATTTTTGTGGCAAAATTCGTGGCCAATTTGCCACAAATTTTGCAACGAAAATAGTATATATAACAATAATTGCAACAAGGTTTTGAATTTCGTGGGAAATTTCTGACAAATTTTCCCACGAAATTCAAAAACCTGGTAATGTGGCGTTTTTTTTATTTCGTGGCAAAATTCGTGGGAAATTTCCCACTAATTTTGCCACGAATTTCAAAAAGGCGCCTATTGAATTTCGTTGCAAAATTCGTGGGAAATTTCCCACGAATTTTGCAACGAAAATAGTACATACTGCAGTAATTACCCGAAAAATTGAAATTCGTGAGAAAATTAATTGGAAATTTTCCACAAATTTTGCAACAAATTTGAAAAATGCCGCATATTTTGAATTCGTGGCAAAATTCGTGGGAAATTTCCAACGAATTTTCCCACAAATTTAAAAAAAAGCTGAACAATACCGGGTTTTTTTGAATTCGTGGCAAAATTCGTGGGAAATTTCCCACGAATTTTGCCACGAATTTGAAAAGGCTCCTATTGAATTTCGTTGCAAAATTCGTGAGAAATTTTTCACGAATTTTGCAACGAAAATAGTACACACTGCAATAATTGCCCGGAAAATTGAAATTCATGGGAAAATTCGTTGGAAATTTCTCACTAATTTGGCAAAGAATTTGAAAAATGCCGCATGTACTAATTTCGTGGCAAAATTCATGGGAAATTTCCAACTAATTTTCCCACGAATTTAAAAAAAAACCGAACAATAGCGGGTTTTTTTTTAATTCATGGCAAAATTTTTGAGAAATTTCCCACGTATTTTGCCACGAATTTGATAAAGGCGCCTATTGAATTTTGTTTCCCACGAATTTTGCAACGAAAATAGTACACACTGCAATAATTGCCCGAAAAATTGAAATTCGTGGGAAAAAATTTATTGAAAATTTCCCACGAATTTTGCAACGAATTTGAACAATGCCGCATGTACTAATTTCGTGGCAAAATTCACGGGAAATTTCCAACAAATTTTCCCACGGATTTAAAAAAAACCGAACAATACCGGGTTGTTTTTGAATTCGTGGCAAAATTCGTGGGAAAGTTCCCACAAATTTTGCAACGAAAATAGTACACACTGCAATAATTGCCCGGAAATTGAAATTCAGGGAAAAATTCGTTGAAACTTTCCTATGAATTTGCCACGAATTTCAAAAGGCCTTTATTGAATTTCGTTGTAAAATTAGTGGGAAATTTCCCACGAATTTTCCCACGAAAATAGTACATACTGCACTAATTGCTCGGTAACTTGAAATTCGTTGCAAAATTCGTGGGTAATTTCCCACAAATTTTGCCATGAAATTAGAATACACGGGGTTAAATAATACTATGTACTATTTTTGTGGAAAAATTCGTGGGAAATTTCCCACGAATTTTGCCACCCGATTTGAAAACAAGTGCGTGCACAGGAAATTTTGAATTTTGTTGCAAAATTCGTGCGAAATTTCCCACGAATTTTGCCACGAAATTCACGTACATAGTATTATTTCACCCCAAACTTGAAATTCGTGGCAAAATTCTAGAGAAATTTCCCACAAATTTTGCCACGAAATTCGAACACCCGGTATTTTGCGGGTTTTTTTTAATTCGTGGGAAATTTAGTCGCGTGGCTTTTTCCCAACTTTTTCAATTCTATGGCTAAATCTGAGGCTAATTAGCCACAGATTCTAATAATAACAACAACAACAACGACAACAACAATAATAAAAATTATGACAACAACAAAAAACATTTGTCGCAATAATAATAATAAGTACACATAATTAGTAAAAAGTCTCAAAAATCATAATCTTCATCTTCATCTTCACCTTCATCTTCACCTTCTTCTTCGTCTTCATCTCTGTCTTGATCTTCATCTTTTTCATGAGCATCATCTTCATCCTCTGTCTCAAAATCATATTCTGTACCCATTTCAAAATTTGATTCGCAAATTTCAGTTGGATTCACATCGATTATCGCTCCACATGGGTCTCGTAAAGTAGGAATGTTATATTCATCAGTTTCAATCATGTTACGAACTTCCTCTTGTTAATATGATGTGTCCTTCCAGTGTTCCTCAATTTTTGCTCGTGCTTTGATTTTACATACAACCCACCAATTGGCTTTGTCACGTTTCAAACTAGGATATGATGTATAATATACTTGAATTGTTTGTTGTGCCAAGATAAATGGTTCATATTTCATATATCTTTTTTTGTGATTTATTTCAACCAAATTAAATTTCGTATGCACATTCATTCCTTTGATGGGGTCGAACCACATGCACTTAAATAACATAACCCGCATTAATAGTCTGTAGTACTCTATCTCTATGATTTCATCCAACAAGCCATAAAAATCATCTTGCGAACTGCTACCATTGGATGACTGAACACACACATCACTATTCATTGTGGCTTTTCCCATTCCATATTCTCGAGTGTGAAAATTATACCCATTTATGAAATACGCTGGCCAACTTCGTACTCTTGACTTTGGACCCCACGACAGATGATATAACAATCCTTGCTCCCCAACTTGATCATAATTACTGTGAACCTAAGGTGACACACGCAATGTCAATAATATATATTTTAATTTACGATGTATTAAAAATTCAAATAACTTGGATTTCGTCCATATGCAACTTACATATGTTTTAAACCATGTTGCAAATTGTTCTTGGCACAAACGGTCAGACTCATTTGGTGGTAGTCCATACATTGAATTGCGAAAATTCCTATTAACAAATACCAATTATGTATTAGCAAATATTTGACACACAATACATATACTTACAAATGTACACTTACTCGAAGTATGGTTCAACTTCTGGACAGTTCAGTAAAATATATGTATGGGCTGCCTGCTTTTCTTCGCTTGTTAAGTGACGAAACTTACATGCGCCGCTTGGTCGACCCAAATAATTGAAAATAGAGAATGATTTGCAATTGGGATCAATTGGGCCCTCATCATTTCTTCCTGTTCTCCGCCTCTTGCACTGCACGTGCGGCTCAAAATAGTATGATGCAAATATTTTCACTTCTTTCACAATATATGCATTACAAATTGAAGCTTCGACACATGCCTTATTCTTCACTTTTTTCTTCAAATGATATAAGAACCTAGTTGCAATAGAAAAAAGTTTATCAGAATATAATATGTGATGAAGTAATTTCAAATTTATTTTTAAAAAAATTTACCTCTCAAATGGATACATCCATTAAAATTGGACGGGACCTGCAACTTTGGCCTTATAAGGCAAGTGAACTAAGAGATGCTCCACTGAATCAAAGAACGATAGAGGAAATATCATTTCTAAGTTACAAAATATAATTGGAATATCCCTCTCTAGTTTCTCCATGTGTGATGCTTTCAACGTTGTTGAACAAATATCATGCAGGAAATTACTTAACTCTGTAATGACAACCTACACAAACTTTGGTAGAACTTCCTTGAAGGCTATTGGAATTAGTCTTTCCATAAATATGTGACAATCATAACTCTTCAAACCTGTCAACTTGCATTCATTCAAATCAACGCATCTCCCGAGATTAGAAGCATATCTATTAGGAAATCACACCGATTTCAACCATTGACAAACGATCCGTCTCTGCTCCTTGTCCAATGTATAAATTGCTTTTGGTTTTGGTCCCCTGCTGCTTGCATCCGCATCTAGTGTTGGCCGATCGCAAATATCCCTCATATCTTTTCTTGCGATCAAGTTATCTTTTATTTTTCCACTGACATCCATCATAATATTTATGACATTGTTGAAAACGTTCTTCTCTATGTGCATGACGTCAAGATTATGATGAATAAGATAGGCTTTTCAATATGATAGATCCTAAAATATACTGCGTTTAGTCTACTTATGTGTACTTCCGTACGCAAAAGTTGTGCCATAAGGGTTTTCAACAACAGTTAGAAACTCTTGCACTCACTCCTAAATTTGATGACCAGTCAACTTCAATGGTAGATATGTTCTTTCGATCCTATTCTTGATGAACTCTTTTTTATTCCTTTTGAATGTATGATTTAGCGGCAAAAATTGCTTATGACAATCAAAATAGCCGAGCTTCTTACCATGTTTTAATCTGAATGCCTTCGATCTCTCCATACATATTGGACATCTTAAGATCCCAGTTGTACTCCATCCAGATAATATTCCATAAGCTGGAAAATCATTTATTGTCCAAAGAAGAGCAGCCTTCATTACAAATGTTTGTTCGGTAGAAACGTTATACGTAGGGACATCTTCAACCCATAGCCATTGTAACTCTTCAATCAATGGTTGCATATAAACATCTATAAACTTTTTTGGATTTTGCGGGCCAGTCACGATCAATGTCAAAAACATATAAGGTGTCTTCATACACATACTGGGTGAAAGATTGTACTGAGTTAAGATAACTGGCCAACACAAATAACTTTTTCTTGATTTCCCAAATGGGGCAAATCCATCATCACACAGACTTAACCTGATGTTTCGAGGCTCTATCGCAAACTCGGGGTATGTTCTATCAAAATGTTTCCATGTTTCTGCATCTGAAGGATGACACATTAGATCCTCTTCTGTTTCATGATTTGCATGTCAAGTCACGTGTTCAGCAGTGGCTTGAGACACATAAAGCCTTTGCAACCTGGGGATTAAGGGCAAATAAAATATTTGTTTGCATGGTCTACGCTTCTGATTACAACTCTGCCTCCTATTAATCTTGTACTTAAGTTGGTTACAGAATTTGCATGATTCTGCATTTTCATCATCTCTCCAATAAAACATACAGCCCATGGTACATACATCAATCCTTACCATTGGAAGACCTAAGTTATCCACTAGTTTTTGATATCGTAAAAGTCACTTGGCATGATATTATCACAAGGCATTGTTTCCCGCATTATTTTAACAAAAGAGTTGAAGCGATCCACATATACATTATGCTCTGCCTTGATATTTAACAGTCTTGCTGCCACTGATACCTTCGTGTGGTTGTCATAACCTGCCTATAAAGGTTCATATGCTATTTTCAACACTTTCTAGAACTGATTAGATTGAAAAGTTCCATCACACACATTCTCATCAAAACCTATAACTCCTATCTCTTCCAATTGTGATGAATGACTAGTTCCCACTTGTTCAGGTGTAGGAGTAAAACTAGTACTTGCATGATTCGATTCTGAAACAAAATTATGACGGCTTCATCAAACACCATCCCCTGGTATGGGTTCAATTGGTCATGATAGCTACATTCTTCCCTAACTGAAAATTGGTCGCTTCTTCGATATTCGTCATCAGATATAAATGGTTCACCATGGCAAGCCCAATTATAATAGTTCGGAGTAAGCCCAAATCTACAAAGATGTTCTCTAACTTTATCAACGTCTTGAAATTTTCCCTTACTGCACTTTTTACATGAACATCTTAACTTATTTCCATCTATGAACTCATATTTATTACTAGCAAAGTTCAAAAATAGTTCTAACCCGATACGAAACTCATCGGTCAATCCTCGACGTCCAGGTAAGTTTTTATTATACATCCAGCCCTTGTCTCTTTGAATTGTGTCTGTATAAAAATAAAAAAATTCTCCTAAAATATTTAAAATATCATATCTATTGTTTAATATTGTTAATTAAAACCATAAATTCCAAAAATTACCATGTCAAGAAGACTTATCAAGTATTTGACTGAAATCTTTGTAGTAAAAAGTGGACAATTTGATGAGAATTGCAATGTTCACTTGGATTGCGAGACCTTCAAATGGACACACACCTAAAATAAAAACAAATTACATAAGATTCATTTATTAAATATCATTTATTTTTTTTTCTTTCTTTTTCTTTTCCTTTTTTTTTTCCCTTTCTTCTTGGCCGGTCGCCGGTTCGGTGACCGGCGAGCTCGCCGGCCATGGCGAGGTTAGCCTTCGCTAGTGCCGGCAAGGGCCAGCCTCATCGCCGGCGAGCTCGTCTAAAACTTACCCAGATCTGGGCGAGTTCTGGGCGACCTCGAGCTCGCCGGCCATCGCGAGCTCCGCCCTCGCCAGTGCTAGTCATGGCGAGCTCGGCCCTCACCAGTGCCAGCGAGGGCCAGCCTAGCCGCCAGCGAGCTCGAGCTCGCCCAAATTTGGCGATCTCGACCCTCGTCGTCAGCCCATGCGAGGCTAGCCCTTGCTGTTGGCGAGCTCAGCCCTCGCCAATGCAGGCGAGGGCCAGCCTCGCCGCCGGCAAGCTCAGCCCTTGCCAATGACGGCGAGGGCCAGCCTCGTTGTCGGCAAGCTCGAGGTCGCCCAGAACTCGCCCAGATCTGGGCTAGCTCGAGCTCGCCTAGATCTGGGCGAGTTCTGGGCGACCTCGAGCTCACCGGCGGCGAGGCTGGCCCTCGCCGACACTGGCGAGCTCGGCCTTTGCCGTCAGCCCATGCGAGGCTAGCCCTTGCCGACGCTGGCGAGGGTCGAGCTCGCCGGCCATGGCGAGGCCCATGCAAAGCTAGCCTACCTGGGCGTCGGCGAGGTCGACCGGCGACCATGGCCAGGTCGCTGGACCTCAGCCCATGGCCAGCGATATCTCCAGCGACCGCCCAAACCAGTAAGGAAGGGAAAAAAATTTCAATAACACAAAAAAAATACAAATTGAGCGATGAATAGTTTTGCGACGAACCGTTTCGTAGCCAATTAGTGACGAAATTAGCCACGACACATATCGGTAGAAAAGATTTACCGAAATTGATTTGCGCGTGTGCAGATAGGTAAATCGAGAAAAACGAAAGAGAGAGACGGAGAGAGAACAGTGAGGGGATATGAGGAATCAGTCGAGAAAGAGAAATTGGGGGTGGGAATGGATATCACAAAAAAACTTTTCCGTCACAAATTAGCGACAAATAAGTTTTCGTCGCAAAGTTCGTCGCAAATTTGCCACGAATAAATTTCCATGCCAAAATTCGTCGGAAATTAGCGACGAAAAATTTTTGGTCGCAAATATCGTCAGAAATTTGCGACGAAATCTTTTCGTCACTAATTTCCGACGAATTTTGCAACGAAAAATTTGTCGTTGCTAATTTCCGGCGAATTTTACTTTTCATTGCAAAAGTTATTGCAAATTTTCATGGCAAATATCCAGTTTTTTTTGTAGTGGGGGGAGAGTATTTTGAAACAAAAAGAGGGTGGCCGGTGCTTCGTCGGCGACGGCGGGGAGTAAGGAGTACCCGAAGCAGCAATAATGCAATATGATAGAGCGAGCACCGGAGCAACCAAGAATGCTGACGAGAACAAAATTTGAGAGCAAAATCACGATTTCAAAATAATTTGAAAGCCTTCACTTTGCTGGAGAGAGGAAATGTCTTCTTTTTTACGAGAGAGAGGAGAGGGGCCAGCGTGCAGAGGAGAGAGGGGCTAGCCCATTCAGGGCTATGCTAAAATTCCACCTTGGACAAGCTGGTCCCCAAAGAACCACATGGACCATGTGGCGCTTCATGATTGGTCCGGGACTATGCCGACGTGGATTTCCTGAACCACCTAATATTTTCTCGCTTGGGATGGACGGTGTAATTTTTCCAATAACTCTTCCCTCCACTCGGTTGTCTTCTTCTCTTAACAACTCTCTCTTTTCTATTTTTCTTTTTTATTCTTTCTCAATTTTGTTTTTTCCATTTTGTCTCTTTAGTCTATTTTTGCAATTTGAAAATATTGGCATTGATACAGCATGCAGATGCTCTCACAATCATAACTCATAAGCTTACATATACTATAATATGAGTAAAATGTGTGGCATATCTAATTTCGATAAGAAAGATTATTAATACGTAATTTTACAAGTTTAACTTAATTGATTCAACCAATAGAATAATTACATATAATTATGGACTTGCTCTCACGCCCACAATATTAGTAGTTATAACTAATCGGCGATGCTACTCAAATTCAGTTCATAAAGAAATAAATGAGATAGTCCGCATATCTTTCGCATTGGTTGGATCAAAAAAGTGAAAGTACACGAATATGGGATTATAGAAAAAGAACTATTTATCCAAATCACATTTAGATGATGCCCTAAAATTACCATGTAGTAGTTACATGTTAGGGATTTAAGTTGTACTATCAATTTCATTATTTATTTAATGGCAAGGACATATTCATTCATTTGTCCAATTATTTAAATATATGAATGATTTCATAAGATTAGTAGTGATTGGACCTATTCTTGAGATGTTAAGAATATATATGACAAATTCACAGTTAGACTAAATCTTTAACTCGTTCCCGGTCGATGGATCATTGAGTGAATATTAATAATCCTATTGAAATCGATGTGTTCTTAACTTTACCATTAAGTATTGGATACTTAAGGGAATGATGAGTCATGAGTTATTGGATATTGTGATGCCAAAGTTAAAATACATGTGCTTGCACACATAACAAGTTCACTCAACGTGGCACGCATAGAACAATTAGCAACATGGAAGCTTTTAGCGTGGTTAATGTCTAGTCGTTCATACTCTGGTCTTGTGTAAATAATCCTTAGACCTAAGGCACAATGTTGACTTGTGTGTTGGATGACTATGGTTCACAGGTGCGCATATTGCCTTTTCGTTGATCAGCCTTTGTACTTGATAGTCATAGTTTGTTCACATATGAAGTTACACGTGTGTGCAAAATAGAATCTGTCTCCATGTTACATGCATAATGATGTCCTATGCGATCTAATCTTGAGATTGCATTGAAATCCTCGACCAGGGTTGTAACTAAGAATGAACTATTGATATCTCGTATAAAATGAATGTCAATTCGGTTTGTGCATATGATCGAATTGGTGGCTTGACAAATATTCCATGGTCTTTGTTCGATCAAACATAGCAAGATAGAGAGATTGAATTACACTGTAGCCAAAACTGACAGGTTTATTACGTTCTTAAAGCATTCATACTGTCTGGCTAGCCTTGAAATATTACTAGATGTCAATCATAACTTGTAAGACTTGGAGATTGATCGGGACTATGACATTTTGAATTTCGACCCACTTTCGGGATTTATGAAGTGATATTATCATCAATGCACTTTCTATTATATCTCGCTCGAAATTGGCCATTCTTGAGAATACTAACCGTTAGGGAATAGCTAATTAGGATTTCTGTACGCACGACCCGAGAACTCAAACCTGGATCGACATTTCGACAATGAGGATTTACAAGGGGATATTTTGGGCCATTATAGGCCGATCCAAGAATGATTATAGAACAATTTAACAATGTTATACAATTGAGTCACAGGTGATTCCGTTTAATCATTGTATGCATTTCGAACGTTCCAAAATCAATTTCTAACGATCGTGTTAGTCGGAATTAGTAATTGACCCTCGTGACACATGACAACCGAAGTCACCATGGCCCGAGTAAACTTAAACATGGATTGATATCAAATCAACCACGGATCGACACGTATAAACTCTAAAAAGCCGCCCGTTAGTTTGAGATGCACGAAAGTTGCGTTTGCGTTTGATCGACTTTGGCCACGAATTGAAATCCGAACTTGGGAATCGAGCTTCAAGAATATCAAAATTTATTATTTTGGACGACGTCGCGTTAAATTCGCTTATTTTCCGGTTTGCCTAGAAATTTATAAAAAAAAAATGGAAATTGGTCCGGAAAATTGAAAAAGACGATTTTACCCGTGGACTTTCTAGAGTTTAATTGTGGAATGGAAGGACATAATGATCAGTTTTCCCTCTCCCCCTTGACCGAAAATCCCCTTGGACCATTTTACCCTTGCCTTTTTAGTCAATTTCAAAATTGACCTTCTAGAAGCTTTTCATAGAAGCATTTATGGCCATTGGATCAATACTTGGGTATCAAAGATCAATCCCAGCCCTCCAAATTGGATAATATGATCAGCCCACACCCTCTCTCTCTTCACTTTCTCTCTTGCTCTCTCTCTCTTCACTCACTCTCTCTCTCTCTCTCTCTCTCTCTCTCTCTCTCTCTCCCCCCCCCTTTGGCCGAGAGCACCCCACCACCGTCCGCCACCCTTTGCGCCTCTCACCACTACCCTTGGGCCACCGTGAGCCACTGGAACACGTCGGAGCAGTCGCCGCCGCCGGATTGCCGTTTGGGCCGCCGCCGTTCGCCGGAGATCCTAGGCTTGGCCGGGACTTGCTGCTGCTGATTAGACCTAATATTTGGCTTAAATTAGTCTAAGTAACTCCCTAAACCTTGATTAGGTTAGTAGGTTACCAATAGATAGTGTTTAGGGGTTATTAGGGTAATTTAGGGGTTATGGTGGAGGCTGATTTGAGGAAATTTTAGTGGTTGGATTTGATGATTATAGGACTGATTTGAATGTTAAGATAGGTAGGTTGTGTAATTTGTGCTTAAGCATATGATTAATGGGTTAATTATGCTTAATTTAGCTAATTATGGGTGTTTTAATTAAAATTCGTGGGTTAATCTTGTGGCTGAAGAAATTATATGTTAGGGGCTGAATGGGGTGACTTGGATATTGATTATACAGCCCCCATTGATTTTGGATTGATTAATGGTAATTTAATGGCTTAATTACCTTGATTATGCTCTAAATTTTAATCGTACGGTTTATATTAAATTAGGATGTGATAAAACCTTGATCATGTGGCTGATTTGGAATTTGAGGTTGATCGTATGGTTTTGATCGATAATTGCATGGCTAATTAGTCGACTATGTGCCGATTAGAGGCTTATTGATGATCGTGCGGTGAATTGACTGTTTAATGACGATCGCATGTTTAAACTGTGTGATCGAGTGGTTAATTTATTTAATCATGGTTGAGTTATGGACTATGGCTTGATCTTGTGGTTGGATTGGTGATTTCGCGGTCTAGAGAGAAGATCGTATGTTGAAATTGGCGTTTTATACGAAAAACGAGTGCGATTCATGACATATTTAATTATAGTAAATTGCACGTCATACACACTTGCATTGGCTAATTAAAGAAGATTAAAATTGACAATGCGTGGTTGTTTATGTGTGTGGCCATAATGAGTTCCGTCTGAGACGAGTTCTAGACGATGCCCGACTAAGGCTCGAATGCTGTCTGGTACCCGATTTGTTGGGAGGGGGGGTTCGATCCCAGATATTGCCGATCGTGGTAGAGGCCAGATCGATGCTCCTAAATGGAATGTCGTCCGGTACCCGACTTGTCGGGGGGGTTCGAACCAGGACGTTGCCACGCCCAAAGTAGCGAGGTGATGCCTGGCTATGCCAGAAGATCGACGGGAGTTCGGTGTGACCTATGGTGGATCGTTAATAATCTGGACAACTTCGTGTGTTTGTGCATATGGCATGTTTGTGCTTGATTATGGGATAAAATCGTGAGGCACGGTATGGGATGGGCCGAAGTGTTTTCATCTTATAATGAAGACTCGTGTGAATGATTGAGTATGTTTGGATTGTCTGGATTATTATTATTGCTGTTACGCATTTGATCATGTGCCATGGTTGTGATGCGATTCAAGAATTCTACATAATATGCGGTACCATTATTCGTCGTTATTGACTTACCCTATTGGTTAGAATTACATGGTTAGGGTGCCGAAGGTACGTATTACCCTAGTCGAGGTATAGGTAGTTTACTTATTGAGATTATATCTCATTCCCCGTTGTTAAACATTTCAGTCCCTCAACCTTGACCATGACTGAGCCTCCACTGCGTTTCGAGATACCGACAGAAATAGAGCATTGGGTGACTGAGTATCTTGCAGGTGAGGATAGAGTATATGAGAAGTATGAGAGCACAGTTTAGGTGGATGACGGGGAGCAGTACTTGATGGCTCATAGGTACATGGCGTGGTTCGTGCGAGATGGAGCTCAAAGGTCTGGTCCTCTCCGGGGATTTGATGTTCCCCCAGATGATGGTTTAGGATTGTGGAATCTTATGGAGATTGATCCCCTTGACGGAGCAGTAGTTGATCTCGAGCCAGCATCGATGGTGATCGATGATTTAGAGCCGGAGTTGGCGCCTTTACCACCTAGCTCCTATAGCGATGTATCTGACCCGGCTTCACCTGGAGCACCGCCATGATGCCGTAGAGGTTTTTGGATAGGACCAGGGATTCCCACCTTTTTGATGTTGTTTTGGATAGAGTAATGGAATAGATCGACCACCTCATCCCTTTTTGAGCATGTGTGGTCAGGGTTTTTGGCCTTTAGAAAGGCTTGTACATGTTACTGCCGTAAGTAGCCTTGATGTTATAAAATGGTTTGTTAGTTTATTTAATCTCTTTCTACTATCCCGTTTGAATGTTTGTTGATTGGAGTGTTCGCTTGGCTTCCGCGTTTATTCTCTATTTTGAGGGTTTTGGGTCGGCGACAATTCCTGAGAGTCGCATTCGTATCGACCGTGGTGGGATGTTACGTGTTCGTGGGGTACGGGGCGAGACGAGGACAATCAATTCTCTTGGGAGTACTAATATATTGGTGCAAATTTTACTACCAGCTCAGTAATAAACCTAGGGATGTCAAACACCATAACCAATTCAGCGATATTGCAAATATGTTTGCAATTATGGCAATCGATTAGTCGGGCTGGAATTAAATTAAATGGGATTTAATTTATTTTATTTTTGGTCATGGGCGCTCGTGCATATAATGCACACATTCTAAGTATACACTCTTATTTTTAATTATTTAATCTATATATATTAAAAGAGAAATTAAAGAAAAAGAAGGTAAAGTGCACGCACATGGTCAGCAATTGTCGACCATGTGCCGTTCGTATGCAGTGTGTACACACTCACGATCAGCTACTGTTGCTCATCGTGCATGTTAAGCGATCAGCAACTGTTGCTTATCGCACATACTAGAGTGATCAGCAACAGTTGCTGAATACGAGTGTGTGATTGTACAAAAATTCGTGCGTGAGAGTTAAAATACTGTTTCTCTCTTTCGGCACTGTGACTGAAATATCAGAAGTGTGGAGAATTGTCGCCACGAGATTGCTAGCACAATTGTTGTGGTAATTACCCGCAAATTCTTTCTTCCACAAGACATGGGATTGGTGGTATGTTTGAACTAAAGGTCCGACGGTTGTGAGGCTTGAACTGAAGAACATACGAACCAAGTCATTTTGGGCACACTAGATGGTTGTGGGGCTCAAATGGAAGAATATTTGAACCAAGTTTTTTTTTGGAATGCTATGAGAGGTAATCTGGTGAACTCCCTATCATCTTCCGATTTTTGATTGAAATGCATGAATAATGCGTTTGGAGATACTTGTATGGTTATATCTTTCCATTGCACTTATATTTAATTTTAACTATGCATGTTCCATAGAAAACCAACAATCACCACAAATACAACAATTTTTAAAAACTTTCGATATCGATAGTTCTAAAGAAAGGGCAAATGGTGTCGAGACTATCAAATTATTAATCCAAATCTCAAGCGAGTCTCACTTCGCTGGATCTGGCGAGGGCCCTCACCAACCATCCCCGTGGTCCAGATACTAACAGAGAAAGAACGAAAAAAAATAAAAAAGAAAAGAAAAGAAAATATAAATATAAATATTCATAAAAAATAATTAAAAATTGCTAAAATTGTCAACGTTAGCCTCGGCCGTATCACGCAAGACATTAATGATTTCTGACCAAAATTGACCGAGTGAACTATATTGGTAAATTTTCAAAAGATTTAGAACTCAGTTGGCTACATTGAAAGGTTTAGGACTGAATTGGTACAAGTGTAATAGGTTTAGGATATTTTTGGTAATTTTCTCTCGATTAGAGAGTACAAACATTTCAGAGCCACCTTTTCTTAATTTAATCAAATGGCTAGATATATATAAACCGAATTTCAAGTGTAGATTGGAGCACCTACCAAGATTAGATGATTCTAAGACGATTCAAAATTTTTTACATCATTTTTGTTGATGCGCTCGTCGACAAGCGCTCTATTGGAGATAACGAGTCTCTTAAAATTGTTACATTGCAAAATAAAAATTATGAAAAATTATTGAAATTTCTAAAACGTGTCATAGATTACTATGTTTTAAAGTTCCTTCAAGCCATATCATGGTACGGGAAAATTGTTGAAAATGGTAGTTAAAATTGATAAATATTATTAGTTAATTTCATAGAAATCATTTTGAAGTCCACGAGATGCTTGGGGAGAAGTGGGTCTTTAACCGGACTTTAATTACGTTCTACAAATTTCCAACTGAAAACTTAATGCAGCAACATTGCTTTTACTCTGCTTTTTAGTTTTTCCTGTTTCCTTTCTTTTGTTTAATTTTTTGGTAAAGTAATACTAAAGTTTTACTTTCATGTAATATGGAGCATTTGACACCCTTAAGAATCAAATGATTAACATGTAAAGTTATCCGGCATTTTATATCACATCTTTTTAGAACCTGAACGATTTTTTTTTCAAGTTTAAAATTTCCACTGGGAAGGTAAAAGAAATATTTTATTTTTTTGTAACCCATACTGTAATTACCCTAACACAAACTTACTAGCTATAAGGTGGTAAAACCATGTATATAATAAGGTCTAGAGCAAGATTTAAGGTGAGTTAAACCGAAAAAGCACGAAGCACTCTTCTCCATTTAACAACCTTCAATTATGACTGGATTTCCAAACGAAATTTACAACAATTTCGGTAATATTGATCGTTTTTGTGTTTCGCAGAAGTTTCCATCGTGGCCAAATATAGCTTGTCTAGTCACACTCGATAATAAGACAATAAATACTGCCAAGCATGGCCATCGAATGATAATGGGCACGCTATGTTCTATGAGGTCATAGTTCGAACAATGTCTCCCGGTAATTAGCCTTGCAGGTTTAGATCGTTACTATGGGCAATTCATGTTTTAGAATCTTGCCTACTAGCTATTATCTCGGGATATCTGATGCAGGATGTGAACAACATTTCTGCTTCATACGTTCCTGCAAGATATTAACGATTCTCATGTGACGGAATCAGGAACCCCTTTCAATTCTAGTGGTCGTTGCATGATTTGTCAACAAAATAAGTACTTAAAACGATATGTAAAGGGGACTACCATCACTGGCGTCGTCCTTATGTGACCCGTTAGTCCAGTTCATTTCAGCTTTAGTGGGCTTGGCCTGTGAATCAGTTCTCTCTCTCCCTCTCTCTCTTTACGAGGCAATTCAGATGGAAGTAGAGGTCACGTGGATGGAGGTGACCAACGGATTCGTGATTCCCATATAAATAAAAAATCAAACGGATTTCACACCCAGATTCTAGAAAATTCCTGGAAGATTTTACATCTCACATGTTGCAGTTCATTCTTGTGTGAAGCACCTTCGCCGGTGTCAATTTTCGCCAGAGGGACTTCCAGGGACTTCCTCTTGATTGAAGAAAGAGCAAACCCAAGATTTTGCCAACAGCTCGCACAGCTCTTCCTTGTCGGCATGACTGCGCGAGGCTCGAACTCTCCATACCTATCGAGGTCAAGCCTCCCAACCTCGGGCAAGTCTTGCCCAGCCACTGACGTTAGGTTTAGAATTTTTTGGACAATTTTCCCTCTGAATAGATCTACATAAAAACTCAAATAATTTATTCAGGCATCAGGGTAGATTAATATATTTAGCCCGCTTTGGATAAGGTACATAAATTAAATATGAAAAGGAAAAATCAGAGAACGGCTTTGTCTATTCTTCTTAGTGCCCTTAAATTTGGTCGTGCAATTTCTGTCTCTCTCTCTGTTAAGACTGTCGAAACTTAGACCGTAGCTACTGTGGTAGTCGTTGTTGACTACGTCGACCACAGCAGGGCCATGTTAGTTAGGTTTTCTTATATTCATTTGACCTTTTGAAGTTATTATCATTAAATTTCCTCGCACTTGGATCCCGACCCCGTCCGCACATTTTGTGGTCGAGCGTGGAACCATATAGCAATCTCGATCACTCTCCAATTATTTTTGGTTTGGATACGAGTTTTCGTCAACAATAGTGAACTAGTATTGATGCAAATAGATTTTCTATTATATAATCTGGGACCAATATCCTAGAAAAACATCTCCTTTTTGGTATATTTGTCCACAATCCCCAGCATGTACATATTATGGTTAAATAATATTACCTCCATGGACAAAAATTCGGGTACTTATAGTGTTATTACCTCAATGGCAGAGCGGAAACATAATTTACTGGGACGATTTTCCACGTAGTTACACTAATCTAATAGTTGAACTACAACTCACACCACCGCCAGGTTTCAATAAGTTTAATCATTGCCGACAAGCTCTATCTTTGCTTTCACAAGGGTCCTTGTAATTTTTTATAATACGGAGACATGAGCGTAAAGATCTGCTACCTAAAGAAGCATTTGCTATTGGTTAATCAAATCGTTAAGTTGTCGTAAGCCACCTATAAGGTTCTTGATCAGAAAATCACGGGGATATGTACACTAGGAGTATCACAACTTTCGTACGGCGCTCACTTGAGTACTATAATATTTTTTTTTTCACTTACTTGAGTGCCACAGATTTGAAAACTCAATCACTTGAGTGCCATCGGCGATTTGTCTTGTCGAAAAATCCGATATAGACGTCGGTTGACCTATGTGGCTTCGCCAGTGCTAACATAGACTATTTTTTAATAATTTTTTTATCATTTTATTTTTTTAAAAGTTTGAATTTTTATTTTCCTTTTACGCGTTTTTTGTCAGTGCCGCGCGACGGTCACTGGCGACCCCCACCGGCCGCGAAGGCCTTGCCTAGATTGGACGAGGGTTGCCTCGACCTCGGCCACAAAGGCCCTAGGCAGGGTCTTTGTGGACACACTGACTGAGGGCCAGGCCTTTGTGGTTGGCAAGGTTGCTGGTGACCCTCACTAGCCTTGGAAAAAAAAAGAAAAAAATTAAAAGTAAACCGCGTCGGATGGAAAATTAATTAAAAAATTCACATAGGATGGTTTGTCAGAAATGTCACTAAAATGTTTGATTTTACTCCGATGTGGCACTTAAGTAAACGAAAAAAAAGTTATGGTACTCAAGTGAACACTATATGAAGGTTATGGCATTCCTGCTGTACTTGTCCCGAAAATCATGGAATAAATAACGGGACATTTCCTTTCAGCGTTTTCTCTTCCGGATGAGTGTGTTGTTGGTAGACTTCAATGTGGCCCAACTTTTGAAAGAACTTTTTTGTTCTTTCTTAATGGTCTCAGCAAAAGAAATAGTTAAATTATGTTAATGAATGTCTCGATAGTATTTTCTGGGAATGCTTAATAAGAAAATATTTAATTGTCCAAGTATTGATTATATATATCATAAGAAAAATCTGAGCATTGTAAATTACAATCCGTTTATCTATTACTTAACAAATGCTTAAACTTGTTAAACAAAATAAAAGAATTTATCGCTATGATTTTACTATAAAAACTTTTCCGAGAATTTTTATGATCATTTTTAGATCATTGTTGAGTAAAAAAGGAAAAAAACGTGGTTCCGTCAGATCTGCTTTGCATAACCGGTAGTATGTGATAACTTACCGACATTAAAGGAAACTTGCGGATGCAAAGGTGATCATATTTACAATGATTAAGAAAATTACGATGAGTAAAGAGAGTTACTGACACATAGGTCGCAAAAAATTTGCAAAGTGTAACGAAAAATTATGAACAATTAGATATTTTATTAACAATGACGTGAAAAAAAATTAACTATTAACTTAGGTTGATTACTTTTTTTGTGGAATATTACTAGCCATAGGACTTAGAGCACGTACTGCCATCAATGAGATCTCATGTCCGCTAAATAAAAGCTACGACAGAATATTTTATAGATAAGTTACTATTAGTGAGAATAATTACGTGCGCCAGAGAAAAGTTACAATCCATTAGATAAGACAAATTGGGGTGTATTACAAACCATAAGATCCATAGAACTTATGACGAGAAAAGAGGAATTATGAATTTCATCACGCACGTCAATATTGAAAGTACATACTGGAAATAATGGTTTCCCTCACGCATCCAAGAAAAATAGAGAGTTCAAAGGCATGGTTGATAGACCCTTTATTTTCAATACCACATCGGTGTGACGATGTTTAGTTCAAACTTCACATCGGCAGGGGACTAACATAGAGCGATGTGATATGATCTTTGAGCTTGGTCTTAGAATGGGTGTAATGATCTCCGTTGGTGTATAACACATCGATCACCCGTGAGAGATTGAGAATTCGCGTGAGAACCGGTGTTGGGACTGCGGTCGGACGAAGAAACTCCTCATTGATGTCCTTCCACGCATCAACAACTCGTTTCAGGAGTTCCTCCTCAGCTTCCTGCTCTGAGACACCATTTTCTTTCATCAGCAACTCCACCGAAGACGCTACGTGCCCCCTCTTTTGCTCAAACTGTATGTCAACGAAATTGGTGTCATTAGGTATTGAGTGGTGGTCGATCTAATTTTATCAGATTGTTGGAGGATAATTACGTTTCTATTTTACCTGGTGAGAAGAAATGTCATCCATGAGCCTACATATGATTTGTGAAGCCCTCAAAATCTTGCAGTCACCGAGAAAAAATTCAAAAGCATCTCTGGTGACCACATCGCCCATTCCTACAAGTGATGTGATCGCTATATCTTCGTAGGCAGTCGTTAATAATGCAAGGGACATGTATTCCTCCATCGTTGGTGTGTAGCCGGTATGGAACCATTTGGCTTCTTGAAAATACCATCTTGCTTGCTTCTTTGTCTAAGAAATTAAACGTCAACAAGAATGTTTGGTTCCTGAAAAAAAATGCATTGGGTGCATATAAAAGGTACCGATGATGCTTACGGCTTCTTTTGCATAGTTGAGGCGGTACGATCTTCCTTTTGTGGCCAGTTCATTCCCAATTTCATCATAGAGATCGAGAAGCACCTTATAATAATCTTGCATATACTCTGGCAGTCCATCCATGGCATCAACACTCCACCTGAATTCGAGTCCTTGAAATTACACACTTACTCTACACATACATGATCGAATTCAGAAGTTTGAGAAAGAGAATGCAGATTACGTACTTCTCAATTGCTTCGGTGAAGGATACTAGTTCTTCTAATGTGCCATAGACGTCATAGATATCGTCGAGAATGGAAAGCAAGGCGATCACTCTGGTTAGTATATATCTGGCGTCTTCAAACTCCGGCTGGAAATATGCTCCCGATATCCAGAAGAACAACTCCGCAATCCGGTCTCTAGAGAATGGGAACTTCCTCGCAACATCTATATCCTTCCACCACCTATGATAAAACAAAGATGAGCGTTATTGAAAGTACATTAGCCCAATGAATTCGCATAGTTCAAACTCACTTTTTCATTTGTAAAGGACTTTCAAAAGCACTAATTAGCAAGGTAAATTGAAACTAGACGAGTAAACCTTTGGAAAACACAATCTATAAGCTAATTTTAGATTATACTATCACGTGAAGTTAGTTGACCTTGTAATCCTGCCAAGTTCCTTCTGGTGCTGCTCTTGCAGTAAGTTGAAATCTAGCTTAGCCAAGGCGAGCAAGACCTCGTCATGTGAAGGCTCTTCTTGGTAGAGTGATATATAATGCCTTGCCTCGAGTCTTGGCAGCCCCTTGCGAAGTGGCTGATTGAGAGCACAACTCACTTGTTTCGCAAGACTATTGCTTACTTTCATTTCATCAATCGATTCAAGTTGAGTTATAGCAAAAGGAAGTGCTTCCTCCAAAATATCATCGCCATGGCACCTTAAATGGCAAGCTTCATATAGGCTCAATAATCCGCGCACATCTGTGATGAGCGATTCCTTGAATTTGCCTCCACTGTCGATGAATTTGTTAAAGACCTCTGTGCGACCGGCCAACATGGGACAAAAGACGTAATTGATTAGAAATTAGGAAGGCAATACACGTAGTTAATGTTCTAGATTTTCTTTCACTTGTTTCTCCTAAAATTCGAATGAGCAATAGTAAATTTT
Source organism: Syzygium aqueum (assembly GCA_031216185.1). NCBI lineage: Eukaryota > Viridiplantae > Streptophyta > Magnoliopsida > Myrtales > Myrtaceae > Syzygium > Syzygium aqueum. The sequence continues at coordinate 18,386,322 of CM062234.1, forward strand.
GCGGCATTAATTTTCCAAAGAAGGAATTTTATGGGGATATTATCAGATTGCTTCACTAAGTTTAAGACTTACCCGATGAGATATTGAAACCTTGTTGTCGCAGCAATCGAAACATAAGAGCAACCATGTGAAGGTCATCTCCCATAAAACCTCCATGATCGAGTTGAGAGTAACTTTTGTGGATATGTTCTAATTGCTCATCTATTTCTCGTTCAAAATGGTAGTCAATTCCCAAGCGTTGAATTTGATCAATCAAGTGAAGCATTTGTGAAGGCTTATCCGTGACATCAGTCAGCATCTTCCTCACCACTCCTTTCAATTCCTCAACTTGCTCCTCCACTCTTCCAAGGAATTTGAACTTCTGCAAATATGTAACGCGCTATTCTGAATAAAAGCAAGCATGTGAAATATATATATATTACAAAAAATAAAAACAAACTCAAATTAAAGCGAAGTTGCTGTGAAAAATAATAATCATGGTTTCTTGGTTACAAACCCATAGAAAGAAAATACGAATTCAATGCAAGTTGTAATTTCTGATAACTCATTACGACGAGCATATATTCTCAGAAAAGTGAATTAATGATAGAGGCCAAATCATTTCATTTTGAAACTTTCAAAGAGACGAAATCTAACATTATTCTCTAAAATTGAATAATCGATGACCAAATCATTTCATTTAGGTGGAGTAGTACAGTTGATGTTTTTGAAGGAGGGACTGTAGCATACGTTGGGTGCATACAATATAGTCTAAACTTGTTAAACATGATCCTGTTTGATAGAGAAATTCATAGACCTAGGGGGATAGTCGAATTGATAAAGAGGATGGAGATCAAAACAAATGCTGAATGCCCGACAAAGCAAAGATAGATTCAAAAGTAAAATCCACCATGTACGTTTGGTGATACTTCTCTTGAATGGACCGTGGAATTACGGTCGAAATGATCAAGCCAACCACAAAGTTCTGCTACTAAGACCTAGTCCTAAACCAACGCAACTAGAACCATGTATCCGCATTCTCTTTCTCCCGGATGGAAAGGCTAAGAGAAAAAAGTAAACGAGGAAAAAAACTTTTTTCTCGCTCAATCCCTTCATTGTTCTACCACTTCTTACTAGCAGTTCTTTCTTTACACTTGAAGACAACCCATTATTTTTCATAAACATGAAGAGTCAAAGAGTTCACAAATGTTGAGAGCTTTCAGGCAGAAGAAGAGCTCAAAGCCGTCCTTAGCAGCCCTACTTTCACCATATTTTCCCTACGTTCACATATGGTGTAATTGGTACCATCACAACATGTAAATATACCTTTTTCCATTCAAGTGCAATTGCAAAAGTTTTCTGGTTATACATTTTTTTTACCTGGAACATGAATAATGGGTGACTTACATAGTGATGGAGGATGAGAGTTTTCCGATATGTAACCAATTTATCAAGCAACATTGGGATCGATGCTGCCCATTAATATAAGAATTATGGTGCATATGTGTTACTGAAAACTTTATGATAAAGGAAAATATATTTCATGTAATTCGTTTTCAAGGAAAATTGTTAGTTTTCATTTGTTTTCTGGTTTAGGGAAAAAGATTTCCTTCTTGCTAGAAGGGGAAATTGTTTTTGCCCAATTTAAGCTTATTATTTTCGGTCCATGGAAAATGCGTTCCCGTAGACCGATTAGTTTTCCGTCATCCAAATACTGGAAAGTCGGAAAATAATTTCTCGGAAACAATTGTCCTTTAAACAAACGGGCCTTAGTTCTTTGATGCCATCAATTATCGTGAACACAGGGACTTTTATTAATTCTACAAAACACAGTAGCACGAAAACAACGGAAGAAGATGAGAGAAGAATTACCAACCGTTGAGTTGGAGGGAGAAGCATATTTGAGGAAGTAATCACCCCATACACTCTCGTGAAATTCCGCCGTCCGGCGTTCGACGCTGCCGCTTCTTCCTTTACTCGGAGAAGAATATGGAATTGCCGAAACCTGAACCGACATGTTCCCCACTATTTTCGTGCTTAGTTTACGGATATCGGATGACTACGCAAATCGAAGACTGGGGAGAGGCTTTCGCTGCGTTGCAGAACATCAACACTTGATGGGTATTTATAGGCAACTTGTTCGTAGCCACCTCGTTTCTTGGACTTAATCTTTCAGGGCAAACCAATCACATTTTAATGAATAATAATAACACGAGTGAGAATATTTCGTATGAAAAGAAGATATTCTCCTCGTAACATCATCGATCCTATCCATCCGGCCTTCATACAAAAACCGATATTAGTAAAATTCAGATGTAGTAAATAGAGTTTTATTTTCTATCGAAATTACTCGCCAAAACTCATTTCTTATCGACTTATACTTCTCGGTTCGTGGTCGAGTGACAAAGTATCAATCGAACGACAACTTCTGCTCGGCTGCTCGCAAGCTGGTCAAAGAATTAATCGCCGCCATTCTGAAAGCATGTGGAACCTGCGATCACTTCCTGAAGCAAAAATTAAAAATATATATAATAATTATTAAATTATTAACTCGTAATCTGTCGAGTCACATCATTGAATAGAAAATCCGCCAGTATCCTTAGGGTTCCCCCTGATCTCTTCAGCCTAACATTATTGATTAATTTATCATGACTCCTTGAAGGGGCAAAAATCAAAATCTCCCATCTTGAAAGAGGCTGCGAAATTTTTGTACAGTAAATTATTAGTAGCTCAATAGAATCAATGAAGAAATATTTGATGAAGGAAATATCAAATTCATTTATGGGTTGTAGAAATTAAGGGTCGTATTCGGGCTTGAAATGACAAATCAGGCTGAACCAATACAACTAGGTACGGTGCTGTTGTCCACCATATTTTCAAATGGTCATCTTTCAGATAGGTGCGCACGAGGAGCATACTTAGTACGCCTGGCATCATTGCAATTTCATTTTTATCGAAAAAGTTCGGTCATTCGTTCATTCATTGCATTGAAAAGTCGTAGCTCGTTGAAGAACCTTCGCGTGATGTCAGCGTGATGTCAGTTAGGAGTGAGCAAAAGAATAAAAAATCGTCCATACTGATCACGTCACGTAAGACGGCCGACGCTGGCTGAAACGCCACATTGGCATTTTCCAAACAAAATTGGTCTAAAGAACTGTATTGATAAATCGTCAAAAAGTTTAAAACTGAATTGATAAAAATGCAATAAATTATGACTTTTTTTGATAATTTTCACCCGAAAACATGTGGAGAATTCCTTACCAAAAAAAAACATGTGGAGAATTGATAGTGAAAACGGAGGGAAAAGTCACGGGAGAATTGTGCGTGGTGGGTGATTCATGGGCATCGGTGCTCTCCCATGTGTGGGCCAGACAGCTCAGGACAAAAGAGCTTCGTGCATGCATCATGAAAAATAAAGCTTCCTATGTTCTTGTTCCATCACTTTCCATGGCTGTTCTTGTTGACATTTAATGGTAGATGGATTTGCCTGATGGATTTGCCATTTCTGATCCATGCCAAACTTGTGATATTAGGTGGCCATGGAAGTAGCTTTTGCGCGCGCACCCATGATGCTATTGGGGACAAAGGTTGCAAAGATCGTAATCTGTGGACCATGCACGATCACAACCACCGAACTTTTTGAGACCCATGTGGGTTTCACATGACAGAGGGTTGTGATTGACCTAGCTGATGCGAACATGGATTTGGACATGTCTAGTCCGATAATGAGGCCCCCCAAAGATGGATTCGAACGCTTACTGTTTCTCATGAATAAGACTGGCATTGGTCATCTTATCGAAAATCATCCTTTTTTTTCGATTTTTTTTTTTGGATTTCCTCTAGCCGGTCGCCGGTCCGGCGATCGGCCAGAGGCCAGAGGCCGGCGAGCTCGAGCTCGCTGGCCACTGGCTAAGGTGACCTCACCTTGGTCGGGCCTCCCCCGACCATGGCGAGGCTCGAGCCCTCACCGGAGGCCGCAGCGAGGGCGAGCCTCGCCATGGTCCGGCGAGGCCCGACCTTGCCGGGCCCTCGCCAGTGGCCGGCGAGCTCGAGCTCGCCGGCCTCTGGCCTCTGGCTGGTTGCCAAACCGGTGACCAGCCAGAGGAAACCAAAAAAAAAAAAAGTTGAAAAAAAAGGAAAAAAAATAAAAATTCAAATAACATTAAAATATTATTTAAGTTGTCCACGTCAGTGCCACGTCGGTGCTGGTGACCGATCACCGGCCGACAGGCGTCCACGTTAGCAAATTCTAGTCAAAATTGACCGAAAGGACTAAATTGGCACAAAAACAAAAGGTTTAGGACTGAATTGGCACCAATTTAAAAGGTTTAAGACTTAATTGGCACCAAAAAAAGGTTGAGGACTAAATTGGCATCAATGCAAAAGGTTTAGGACTGAATTAGCACAAAAAAAAAGTTTATGACTAAATTGGTACTAATGCAAAAAGTTTAGGACTTTTTTGGCACTTTTCCCTTCTTGTTGCGATATAGTCGAAAGAGTTCTGCCTATACCATATATGACTATCCAATTTAAAAATATTTTCAACAAATGATTTTCCAATAGTCCTGTGTTTAGATGACGGAAAACTAATCGATCTACGGAAAAACGTTTTCCATGGACTGAAAATGACAACTTAGATTTGGGGAAAACAACTTCCCTTCTGCTAGGAAAATCACTTTTCCTAAATCACCAAACAAATTTAAACTAATTATTTTCCTTGAAAATGATTTTCATGGAAAATTTTTTCCTTTATCAAGAAGTTTCTAGTAATACAAACGTACCACAAGTTTAAAATTTACTTCATTGAAATAGTAAGAAGCAGGACAATAGACGTTATTTGGATTTTTTTTATTTTATTTTCATTTTGTATATTAGAAAATTATCCAAAAAGTCCTACGTGACACGGCCGGTGCTAACGTGGACAAGTTTTAATAATTTTTTTCATTTTTCTTTCTTTCTTTTTGTTCTTTTTCTTCTTCCAAGTCCGGCAAGGGTTGGCCAAAGAAAAAGAAAGAAAGATAAAAAAGAAAAGAAAATAGAAGAAAAAAATAATTCGAAAAATTATTAAAATATTATAAAAAATTATTCACATCAGGGCCGGCCATGTCATGTAGGACGGCGTAAGATGGTTAGCGTCCACGTCAGCGATTTCTGGTTAAAAATTTGTCAGATGGACTCAATTGGCAAAACGTAAAAGATTTTAGGACGTAATTGGAAAAATTGAAAAATTTATAAGTAAAATTGACAAAAGTGCAATAGGTTTATAACTCTTTGAACAATTTTCCCTAGTATATTATCAAGTCAAAACTAGTGAACAACCTTTCAGCGGCTTTGAGTAAAGAGGTCTTTTTCTTTAAATGTGAAGATTTCGCCTGTCTAGAGTTCACCCCCATCGCTTTTGTCAACATCCAGGTACAAACTCTTCATGAAAAATCACTTCCAAAATCAAGGAGTCCAGCGCTCCTATGTCTTGTTTACAATAACTTCATCCTCCTACCAACTACAAAGTGACATTCTTTGGTAACAACTGATATTTGATACGCATTGGTAAAAAGTCCTAGCTCAAAGTTCCTAAGAATAGACTTGTAAACTGATTTGACATGATTTATAGAAATCTACCTATACCTTTGTAAGAAAGGAGAGTTCTTAGGAGGGACGGTGGCATCCTTCCAAGAACTCTCCCTCCACTTGGTTCTATTTTTCTCTTCCTTCTTTTTCTTCTGTATTCTTTCTCAATTTTTTTTTCGGACCTAAGCAAATCCCTAAAAAACTTCATGTCAGTTCTTGTCTGGATCTTGAGATCACTATGATGTAAAACTTTCAGAGGGTATTCCATCTTCTTGAGGAACACAAAGATATAGAGGGAATTGAGGGTGCGAGACGTATGGATGCTGGCACGTTAAAATAAGGAATCCGTCCGTGGAGCCCATCTCATTGGATGAGGACAATCTGCAGAGGCCCTCGTAGGAACGAAAGCTCACTTCCTTTGGTGAGGTTACCTTTGACCTAAACACCAATAATTCAAGGGAAGCCCCTGATTAGGAAGTTACCTCTTAACCTCTTCCCTTTAGTCTATTTTTTGTATTGGAAAATATTGGCATTGATACAACTTCCAGATACTTTCACAATCATAACTCATAAGCTCACATATACTATAATATGAGTAAAACGTCTGGCACATGTAACTTCGATGAGAAAGATTGTTAATACGCAATTTTACAAGTTTAGCTTAGTCAATTCAACAAACTGGAAAATTGCATATGATTATGGACTTGCTCTCACTCCCACAGTATTAGCAGTTATAATTAATCCATGATGCTACTCAAATTCAGCTCGTAAAGAAATAAACGAGACAGTGCGCATATCAATCGCGTTGGCTGGCTTTTAAAGTAAAGGTAGGCAAATATGGAATTAAAGAAAAAGGATACTTGAATAATGAAAATTTGATGTTATTTATCCATATAACGAAAAATTAATGAAAATACTAATTGAATTATTGATTTCGTAGAAATCTTTGTAACCAATCATTCTAAACACCTTCATTATTGATCGATAAATTTCTTTATCACACGGCAACGTGCAGATAACACCCTCGTATTTTATTTATACAAAGTCATATTCCGATTTATATTAGGTGTCATCCATCAAAAACAATTGACAAAGAACAAGTCCAACGCAAGCAATAACAGAGTATATACCAACGACATAAAGAAAACATTACACAAGTGGTCTTATCCATCTTTGAGTAGAGAATTTTAACTACCCACTCTCTCGTTAACAATTAAATCAAGAATGGATAAGGTGGCTTATAGAAAATTTATCTACACCGGCAATTAGGCTTGAAAATCCATGGGATGCTGGGGATAAATGGGGTTTTAACCGGGCTTTTATTACATACTAAAAAATTCCAACTGAAAAGGTTGGTGTGGCGGCGGTGATTTTGCATTGTTTTTTACTCTTTTCTTTTTCCTTTGTTTGTAATGGTTGAACTGTTTTTGGTAAAGTAATATCAGCGTTTTACTTTCATATAATATGGAACACTTGAAACCTTCAAAAATCAAATTCTTAACGCTTAGGAGGTTTCGTTTGTTTTGCGAAAAACATTTTTCGAGAAAATATTTCTCATTTTCCGGTGTTTAGTTTGCTTAGGAAAATGAGTGAACGGAAAACCTATACTTAAATTCAGAAAAATAATTTCCTCTTTGAAAAATCAGAAAAATATTTCACAAAATATGATTAGTTATCGGTGCTTGATCCTGAAATTCTAACACTTGGGCATAGAAACCATAATGTTGATTCCTGAGTCTTGACGTTCGGGACAAGGTCTCCAGCAGCTAAGGTCGGTACTTCGATGCCTACTCCCGAGTCCATCGAGGCTAGGACCAAAGCCTTGTACCCATGTCCAATGCCTCAGCACCCGAGCCCAAATTCATAAAAGTAATGCTCGGGTCCTTGACACTCGAGCACCGATCCTCGACACTCGAGCACCGGTCCCCGACACTCAAGTCCAAGACCACAAAAGCCATGCGCAGATCCTCGATGGTTGGGCTTGGTACCTTATTTAATAAAATGTTTGTTATTATAACAATATTTAAAAAAAAATCAAATTTTTAATTATTTTATTTTATTATATTTTGCTTTTCTTTTTTTCTTTTCGTTCTCCTTCTTCTTAAGCTAGTTGCCAACCACGGTGACGGCCGGCAACTGGCCACAAGCGAGGGGTGAGCCTTGCCACAGGCCAGCAAGGCTCGCTGCTCGTCAGATAGGGCAAGCTCGAGCCTCGTTGACATGTGGCAAGGCTCAAGCTCACTGATCTGGCAAGCTTCAAGCCTTGTAGACCTCTAGGAAGGCTCGAGCTCGCCAGCCTATGGTGAGCCTCACCCCTCGCATGTGGCCGATCACCGTGGCCGGCCTAAGAAGAAGGAAAAAGAAAAAGAAAGAAAATAAAAAAATGAAGAAAAAATAATTAAATTTAAAGAAAATTTAAAAATTTAAAATTGAATATTTTGGTAATTTTCCCTAGCAAAAATCAAATCAGATTTTCTATACCAAACGGTGAAACATATCCAGATCATTTTTAGGTTTCAGCCAGACACCGGAAATTATTGTCATTTTCTTAGAAAATGACTTTCTAGAAAATATTTTCCGTGAAACAAACAAAACCTCAAAGTAATTCGGAATTTTTGTTTGCATCTTTTAAAAATCTTCTAGAATGATCCTTTTTCATTTTTAGAATTTGGGAGGGTAGTTCAAAAAAGTACTTCATTTTTTGGTATAACCAATACTTGAATTAAGCCAACACGAGCAAACCAGCTACAAGGTGGTGAAACTATGTATATAATAAGGTCAATTTCACTAATGTCTGAGTAAAGAAGGACTACACTAAGATTTAAGGTGAGTAAAATTGAAATCAAGCGTTTCATTGATAAACTCTTTTTCGTTAACAACCTTCAAATTATGTCTGACTTTCGAACGAATATAGCAATTTCTGTGACATTGCTCGTTCTTGTGTTTCATGGGAGCTTCCATTATGACCAAATCGAGCTTGTTCAGTCACACTCAAGGACAAGAAAATGAGGACAACCAAGTGTGGCAGCCTAGCGATAACGAGGTCACACTATTTTCTTGTGAGGTCATAAATTTGAATTATATCATGAGTGATTCTCTAGCATATGCTTTGTGCATTTGCTATATCATATGGAGAAACTTCCTGCTTTTGGCACGCCAGTGAGGTTGTGATGATAGGGTCATACATTTATGAGTGGACTAAATAGTAACGACCCATATCAAATATTTCGTAGTGGACCACTTATATCAAACTGGTATTCCCATGACACATTTATCTCATTAAATTTATTTTCACAAAAAATCTTCAATCAGAATCCCATGACATATAAATCCAGACTAATTTTTTGCTCACAAAAACTCCAAAACTAATGTCCTTGACCAAAATCTACCCTCCATCAAAATGCATGCTTTATCAACACATGTGGATTTTTGTGACATTCCGAATTTCGACCCATTTTTGGGATTTATAAAACGTGTAATTCGTCAGTGCGCTTATAATGGAATCTCGCCCGGGAACTGATCACTCTCGGGTTCTTGTTTTTAAAATAGAGATTTTACTAGAATCGCACTCGATCGAATTTGGCCGTTATTTAGACCCCGAACTTGGCAGTCGATTTCCGGGAGTTTCGAGACAAATTAAATTGGACGGTGTCGATATTATTGTGGCCAGCGTCGAAATTTCCATGAATAATGAGAAAGTGAAATTTTGGACCGGGTGCAAATTTGGACTAGTAGACCTCCCTCGTAGAGTGTTTTGATTTATTTTATTTTGGCCATTTTTCTTATAATATTATTTAGGATTTTTGTTAACCGTAGATCATTTTTGGGTTTGAATCGTGTCCGTTGAATCGCAATAATTATTGGACTTTCTCTCTCTCTCCCCGGTCACGTTTCCCCCTTCTGCCTACACGTCTCTCTCTCTCTTTCTTTTTTTCTTTTTCCCCGCGCACGTTTCCCCCCTGCGCACGTCTGCCCCTTCTCTTCCCCAGGCAGACCCTTCCCTTCTCTCTCTCTCTCTCTGTCTCTCTCTCTCTCTCTGTCTCTCTCTCTCTCTCTCTCCTCTCTCTTCCTCGGCCGCGCACGTTGCGCCCATGCAGACCCAACGCCCCCCCCCTCTGACATGCAACCCTCTCTCTCCTCTTCTTTTCTTCTCTTTCTTCTTCTCCCTCCTTGGCTGGTTCTTCTTCTCGGTTGGCCTCTGCTCCTCTCGCTCGACCTCCGTCCGTCCCGCGCCTCGCCCCCAGTCGCGACGCTGCTGCTCGTCACCACTGCGCGCCGTCCGGCCGCAGCCTTCGCCCTGCCGCTGCCGCCGCCACAGCAGTCTCTCTCTCTCTCTCTCCTCTCTCCTCCTCTGCGGCCCCCAGCCTGTCCGACGCCACCTCTGACAGCATGGCGCCGCTGCGCTGCCGCGTCCCGGCGCTGCCCAGCCGCCACCCAGCCTTCCGGCCAACTCCCCAGCCCCTCGCCGTCCGCCGTGTTGCCCGACTGCCGCCGGTTCGCGCCCCCTCAGCCCCCCCAGCTCTCTCTCTCTTTCTCGTCGCCACCACCTCGGCCTTCCTCTTCCTTCTCTCCGCCGTCCAGTCGCCGCGCGCCGCCCGCCAGCCACCGCCCGGCGACTGTCGCCGCTGCTGCTCGCAGCTCGCCCTCGACTGACTGCTCCCTCTCTCTCCCTTCCCTTCACACCCAGCTTGCTGCTCGAGCTTGTCGCGTCCGGCCGCCGCCGCGCCGATCACGGCCCAGCGCCACCAGCCGCCTGTTCTGCCCGTTGCTCGCCGGCGCCGTCACCCTCACCGCCGTCCAGCCAGCTCCTTTCAGCCACTGCCCCCTGGCCGACCATCCTCTTCCCCTCCCTCTTGCATGCAGCAGCCCGCTGCCCGCTTCCGCCATGGCCGAGCCTCGCCGGGCCGCCGGCCAGCTCGTCCGGCCGCTTGCCCAGCGCTGCCACCCAGCCCCGGCGACCTTGCCCAGCCCCTTGCAGCCACCGTGCTCGCCGGAGGCAGCCCACCTTTCCCCTCTCCTCCGCTGCGTCGCCGTCGCCGGCCGGCCAGCCAGCCGGCCAACCAGCCGGCCAGCCAACCAGCCGGCCAGCCAACTAGCCCCGGCCAGCCAGCCTCCGACAGCCAGCTCAACCGTGGCCAAGCTTGCTCGGGCCGTGGCCAAGTCGCCCGGCCATGGCCGGCCCGTGGCCCTCGTGCACCGGCCGCGCGCCCCGCTCGCCCGTCGTGGTCCACCGCCGTACCCGACGCCCGGGCACGTCGCCCGTCCAGCCGGCCCGTCGCCCGGCGCGTCGCCCGTCCAACCAGGCGCGTCGCCCGTCCGCGCCCGTGCCCGCGCCCATGCCCGCGCCCGCGCCCGTGCCCGTGCCCGTGGCCGAGTCCGTGGCCGAGGGCTGTGCCCATGGCCGATCGCCGTGGCCGAGCCCCGCGCCCGTGTGACCCACGCCCGCGCCTAGTTCGACACTGTTCACTCGGGCCATTTTAGGCCCGAGCCGATTTTCTCCGGGCCAAACTTAAGTAAGTGACTTCCTAAACCCTACCTAGTACTTTGGGTATTATTAGACTTGTCTAGAGTTTGATTAGTATTGGTTTAGGGATTAAACGTGGATTCGGGTTAATTTTCGTATGTGTGTGATTGTTATATTAAATTTGCAATATTTGTGGGGCTTAATTTAGTAGCTAATTAAGGGGGGCTAAATGATAGTATTGTCGTGGGTTAGAACGGTTAGGGCGGGCTCTAATTTAATTATATTACGTTATAGTTACGTTATTTGAATTGGGTTAGATAATATGTTTGAATTGGATGATGGTGTGTGGCCGACTTGAATGTCGAGTTCGTATGTTGAGGTGGCGAAATGTGAATTGGGCTGAGTTGTGAATATGAAATGTTTGATGCAATTGGCGTGAAATTGACTGATTGGATGGCGTGTGCTTGCCTGTCGATTTTAAGCCCGGATCGATCGGAGGGCTACGGACTTGGGACGTGTTGACGGCGGTCCGTGTGAAGGCATGAACGGCCGATGGGCCAAATGGATGCGGGCTTGAGACGTGCTGACGGTGGCCTATTAAAGGTGTGATAGACCGGGACGTGTTTACGTCGGTCATTGGAACGATTGATTGTGTGGCTTGGGACGTGTTGACGGCGGCCACTGGTACGGAATGATTGGTATGGCTTGGGACGTGTTGACGGCGGCCATTGGTTTGATTGATTGTGGGGCTGGTGAGCCCGTGAGAGGAAAGATGGTTGGACGCGCGCACGTGACTTGAGTGTGATTGAAATGACTGTTGAGCGTGCGATTGGATTGGCTGGTTGAGCGTGCGATTGGATTGGCTGGTTGAGCGTGTGATTGGATTGGCTGATTGAGCGTGTGATTGGATTGGCTGGTTGAGCGTGTGCTTGAAGTGGCTGGTTGAATGTGTGATCTAATTAGTAAGGTGAATTGCATGCAAGTGTGGTTGGCGTTTGAGCAATTGCGATGTACTATTTAGTTACTATTATTGCATTACCATGTTATGACTAACGTGCAGTGTTGGCAAGGGCTTGATGACGAAGTAAGTTCAATAACGTGAATTTTATATCTTATGGGATAGATTGCATGTACGACTTGTCTGGGTACGCATTGGCCTACGTGGGGTATAGGGGGTTGCTTATTGAGACTCGTTCTCACGGTTATTATATAACCATTTCAGATTCGCGATCATGAGGGATTGGAGACGCTTCAAAGGTATCTCGGAGATCGAAGACGAGTCAAGTACTCGGTATTTTGAGTCCCCCCTTTTGTAGAGGAGTTAAGTTTGCGAACCATTGCCCTTTGAGGAATGTGGTTCTGTTGTTGTGGCCTAGCTTAGGGAATTGTCTTTTGTGGACGTTGTATGTATTCGTCAAGTGTAGAAATTTCAGTTATTTGTTTATTGTTATTGCTGCCCCTTGTCATTGTTAATTGTCCGGGTTGTTTCTATTTGTTTTCGCGTGTGCTTAATCTCTGATGTTTGGGTTGGGTCGGCGACGTGCCTGGGACGTCACATTCAATGATCGACCATCGAGGGGTGTCGCGAGCTCGTTAAGGGTTCGGGGCGTGACAATTTTTCACGTCGGATCTATCATCCTCCACATCCATTGAAATGTATGTATTTTACCAGGATATTAGACAGAATGTCAGCAGAGCCAATTGAGGTATTTGTTTGGAAATTTTTTGTAGTATTAACCCTACTTTTTATATTTTTATAAAGACATTGGGAATTGAATATTTCAAAAAAAAACTAATGATCTATCCTAGGGCCTGTATCTATATTGCAATAACCATGTTTCAATTAATTGTTGGTTTGGACGATCAAGCTCCACCGATTATATCTTTCGTTCCTCTGTGATCTCTGGGATATGAACTTAAATTATTAAAGAAAAGAAAAGGGGCACTCGTTAATAAATAAATTGAAAAAATTCCAATTTTTTAATGCAGCAATTACTCTCGCATTATGTATAATCACTATTTTTAGATATTAAATTAATTGCCATGTCAATTATATTTAACATGAGTATGCCAAGAGCTCTCACTTTAAAATGACCCCCAAAAATGGCTTACTCTTGTTATCACATGAGGAAGTCCCTTCAATGTCACGTCAATTTTCCTATATGTAAACATTTTCGATGGTTATGACAGCTTTTTCTTACTTGACTAGTGTCGCGACCTAAAAATTTCTTTTCGGGCTAATGAATTATTAAGACTAAGCTTAACTCAAGCCCTCCTAAACCCTACCAATTCGCAACTTATGGTTTAAGTTGTTAACATGCAAATGTCTTCATGCTTGGAGTCGCCACTAATATATTTGTGGTAGGCCGATTAGAAACCTAAATAAAACATAGGAAGATATGTTTTATTTTTACGAACCAGAAATTCTAAGCTCGGGGACTTGGTTATGCTAGATCTAGTCTAACGCCCTTTCGGTATCTTTTCTTTTCAAAAATGTTTTGGCAGGTAGTTTGGATTCATTTTAACTTAGCCACTAACATGTGAGATGTTTATGCGGGTACGCAAATCACCAATTTAATACTCAAGAAAGCATTAAATAAATTGCAAGATCGGAAGAATTACTTACCTCGGAGCAACGTAAGCATCCACATTGTTAGCTAGAAAATCACATCGACAATCCTAATATGATTTCTAATTAACAAGCAATTCACTCAATTTTTTTTGGATTTCACTTATTTAAATGAAGACTAATATATATGCAATGACGTGCAAAAAATTGACATGCGATTAATGCAACCTAACATGCAAACTATATGTCATGCGACGACGTGACCTAATTCTAATGTCGGGCAAATGATTTATTTTTGGTATTTTTTTGATGAAATTCGGAATTATGAAAAGTGCCTAAAATAACATGTAATCTAATGGCTTTTTTTTGGTATTTTCTATTAAAATTCGAAATAAAAAATACCCAAATTAAGAATGCAATCTATCCTAAGGAAAAAGACTTATTCTATCCTAAAGTGACTTTTTTTGGGATTTTTTTGGCAAAATTCGAAATTATTAAATAACTTAAGTAATCTATTAAGATTAGAATAATACTTAATTTAAACTAGGAAACAGATTATCTCAAGTCCTAATTTAAATTAAATAATTACTCTATCTTCTAGATATATTCAGGATTCCCTAGACATGCAAAACTCTAATTTAAATCTAACTGATATTTTTTGAATTTTCTTTTTTAAAGGAAAACAATTAAACAAACAAAGATAGCAACCACATTCAAATCGTCCACGCAATCCGCCAGTTTTGTTTCAAATTCGGATTAGGCACAAAAATCGAACTATCGGTCATATCTATAGGGTTATAGATATTGACGGAAAGTTGATCGTTTAAATTTGGAAAGCAGATAAAAATCATTATCGTATCCAAGAAGTTATGGATAGGATAATAATTTTCCGTATCGCCGCGTATCGTACCTTAGGAATAAGGTCATATAGTCGTCCAGATACATTGCTAAATTAGGAAAGTTTCTTAATTTTGAATATTTTTAAATATTGCGGATATCAGATAATTATCCTAAGATATCTAATATTCCACATGATATTCACGAAATATTCAAATACTCAAATTAGAAAATCAAATATTTTGAAAAAGCATTCGGATAATAATCTCTTACCTAATTTGAAAAAAGTTTCCAAATTTGGATTGCGGATCGAGATCGGGACAACCGGCGATGGCGACGTCGGGGACACGGGCACGACAACACTGGCGAGGCTACTCCGGTGGATTCGGTGGGCGGCTGCTCCGGCGGGGTTTGGCGGGACGACGGCGATGTTGGGACAGCGGCTGTGTCTCGGCGGTGGGTGGCTCTTCGGGCGATGGCTAACGAGCGCCGGTGCTATGGGCGTGTAGCTCTAGGGCGGCTGGTCAGCAGGTGGCTCGGCACAGTGGGAGGCTGCTACGGCGACAGCAACGTCGGAGGGCTTGTGGCGGTGATGCAGGCTGCTCTGGCACAGCTAGACGTGCTTTGTTGGGCGCAAACATAGGCAGGGGTGTCCGTCGGTGGCGCGGGCAGGTGTTGTCTTTCTCCGGGATGGCGGCTTGCGGCGACCTCCGGCGGTGGCAGCGAACAACGGCTGTTGGGGGGGGGGGGCAGAGGCAGTGACGATCGTTGGCGGCACGCGGTGGGGCTCCGGGCAGCAACGGCAGGCAGAGGCGTCCGGCAATGCTGTGCTACGGTGGAAGCTCCGGCGAGAGGGCTGAGGCGCAGCGGGGATGTCCGGCTCGGCGCGGCGTCGTGGAGGGGTGGTGCACGGCGGGCGGCGATACTGCCGCCGATCTCTTCCTCCCTCTCTCTTTCTCTCATTTTCTCTAAAAATTTCTGATCTGATTTTTTGTTCTCCCGTCCCCCTAATCTGACCTAATGTCATGTTTATAAAGCTAACACAGGTCAATTAGATGGGCTCTCTAGTCTTAATGGGCTTAGGCTTGGGCTTAAGCTCTAATTTTCATTTAAATGGGCTGAATTAACTTGGGCTTTTATTTAATTAAGCATAATGGACTAAATTAAGCTCAAATTAAAACAACCGAGCCCGTTTGACTTGAGATTCTCGGCCCTTTCCTTCCGAGCGAGCCGAGTCTCGTTCGATGAATTTTAAGCTCGTTCGCCACCGCCAATCCGATGCAGAATGCAATTAAATTAAAATGAACCTAAACTATATGTTATGCAACTTTAATATTTTTGTTTAGGGGTTAAAAATTAATCCCCTACTTTTTATGCAAATTATAACTAAATGGTCGCTAAAATTTAGGTGTCAACAGCTGCCCCTCTTTGAAGGTGAGCTCGCAGAGGTTGCGTTCAAAGACTAAATGATACCTAAATTTCAACTATGCAAATGCTATGAATCTTGTTTTTATCGGGATTATGAGTCCCATTTTTGAAATGCATTAAGAAATGATGCATGCCAACATGAATGGAAAACATACCTGGAATTACTTACCTAACAGAAGGAAGATAATGCAATTCGAGGCACGACTCTGACTTTGTATATTGTTTGGCAAATGTCTGGGCTCAGTCCCATAAGTATTGCCTGATACACGTTGATGAACTTCGGTGATCTGCAATTAAGTTAAAACACACGAAGAAAGCTCGACGTATCCAATCATCATCTGGAATTCGCAAGAGCAGTTTTTTAGCAAAAATGTTAAATGTTCCGACCTTTACAAACTACCTATACATCTCCATAGGCATTTGCAAAGATTTGGCCGCTGCGCCTATACATCGTCATAGGTGCGTCACGGGGGAACTTTTGAAATCAAGAGGATATTCCGACCTTTATGAGATACCCATACATCTCCATAGGTACTCATAAAGATTTGGCCGCTTCACTTATACCTTCTCATAAGTGAACTGCGGGGGAACACCTGGGATTAAGAGAATATTCCGACATTTACAAGATACCTATACATCTCCATAGGTACTTGTAAAGATTTGGCTGCTTCACTTATACCTTCTCATAAGTGAACTGCGGGGGAACATCTGGGATATGGAGAATATTCTAACCTTTATAGAAAATATATATATCTCCATATGCACTCATAAAGATTTGAGCGCTATGCCTATACCTTCTCATAGGCACGTCGCGGGGGAATACCTGAGATTAGAGAAATATTCCGACCCTTATAAGATACCTATACATCTCCATAGATACTTGTAAAGATTTAGCCGCTACGCCTATACCATCTCCATAGGCGTGTCACGAGGGAATCTTCTCGAGATTGTGTGAAAATCTATGATTTGGTGAACATAGGGGCTAGCCCAAGTGTTCAAGGGTTCCTTGACCAAGTACCTGGACATCATCAGGGGTACCTGAAAAGGCTTGATTAATAAACACCTAAACATCATCAAAGGCATCTAGAGATCATAACAAAATGATCCAATATGAGGCCTGACGATTGCTCGAACAGGTTAAGGATGTCTGGATAGTCACAGGCATCCAAAAGATAGAGATATACTTACCTGGTGATATCTCCGACTCTTGAGAGTGTGTCTCCTGCTAGACACAATTTTAGACAACATGTAGTATGCATTCATGGACAAACAAGAACACACATACACACGCACCATGAATTCAACTGGTTTTCATGCATGACGATTTTGTCAAATCGGCGTTACAAACTCCGCTGGGAAAAACCATGATAAGACAATCCAAACTCACAAGTGGATGTCTTGAAAATGTCGAATGAGGGACTTTCGGTTAGAAAGGTCTTTCACTCATTCTTATTGAAAAGGCTGATTTATGAGAATCTCTCTATCTTACCATCATCATGTTGACAAGGGTTTGAGTATTCTCGCAAGCAGTACGACCTTACCAATCTGAGAGGTCTTTGCTAGGATCGTAACGTGGCTTGGTCAATGGCTTAGCAAAAGGGACTCTTCGAGTCGAGGCTATTGAAAGAAAATACTCTGCAATTGTCTCCGGGTTTACAAGTCAAGAACCTGCAAAATCAGATAGAAATAGACTTGCTCGCACTTCTTCGAGCTAAGCTTATAAACATCAGAAACTCTACGTTAGTTCAAGTGCCATAATCTGAAGAGACTTTGCAAGGGACGTAATGCAGGCTAGGCTCATGGGTTGAGAAATGAATGGATCATTAGGCTCAAAATGTGTATAACTAGGGTGAATAAGTTGGTGATCATCTCGGCATTGTCACCGGTCTTCTTCTTCACCAGGGATTGTTTCCTCGGTAGATATTCCATTGGCTTCGAGAGTTCATCACTTGATTTCTTTGAGACTTGTAGGATTACTGCTCTACTGGGGATGATTTTGATATGTCATATCCTGACATTTTTCATTGGGCATTAACCTTGCTTTTACCAGGCACACTGCTTTTTCTTGCCCCTTCTTTTTTTTTTTTACAATGTAAACATTGGCTAGCTATATCTGACTGAATGACTTGCCATTGGAACTCTTAAGGATTATTGTCTTCTATCGACGCTCCAAATATGCTACCTGAACAATAATGACTTTTTGCCTTGCCCCAGTGTAGGCGATGATCACCAACTGGGTTTATATGAAACGAATTTGCAGGCTCAATTGGGCTTATCAAAGGATAAAATGTGTATAATATAGAGAAAAAAATGCTCTTCATCATCCTAAGGCACTAGAACTTCGCGTGAATTCATCTGAAAAAGCAACACTCGAAGGCTAATGTAAGTGAGAGCAAGAAAATTTCTAGTCATTTCTCACCTTATAATGCTGACTTACCTCCAGTTTGCTCCGATGTGGGGTGGTTCTTGACAGGGGTAATTTGAATGAATTTCTCCAAGTGTTTAGGCTCAAAGTGGCAAAACAATGAACAACTTGTAGTGTTTAAGGTAGAGAAATGAAATGCTTCTTGTCATTTCGGTCGCCGTACCTTTTGCGAGAGAACTCTTTACCTTGCAGACATGGAATTTTTTCAACTCAACTCACTGAAGATTAGTGCATGGGACTGTGTATAGGATAGGGCTTGCCTTTCATCATCCTGATGTACCTCATTCGACACATTCAATTCATTCCACATGAGTTATCAGATTGTCTAAATAAACTTCCCCTTTGAAGTCAATGATATTGATCGACAAAATAACCATGCATAAATTAAAGCCAATGCAAACATCTTAGCTTGAAATTGAAATCATTTATTCATCAGTGAAATGTTTGCAATTTAAAATATAAAATCAAATACTGAAAAACTTTTGCTGCAAAATGATAGATTTTATCAGGGATAATATATTTTTACAGCATCAAAATTAACAGGAGTGGAGAACTCATGACCGTCCATTTCCGCGAGAATCAGGGCATCTCTGGGAAGTACCTTTTTAACCACATATGGACCGATGTAGTTTGGGGCAAATTTATCTCCGGGAACAGGGAAGATTGGGAGTACCTTCCTTAAGACTAGATTATTTACTTCGAAGTATTTTGGACGCACTTTTTGGTTGAAGGACTTGGCTACCCTCTGCTGGTAGGTTTGACCATGGCAAATGGCTTTCAATCTCTTCTCATCAATTAGGTTCAACTGCTCATGTCTTTGTTGTAATCATTACGCTTCAGACAACTCTACCTAAGATAAGACTCGCAGGGACGGGATCTCTACTTCAATGGGTAGGACCGCTTCCATGTCATACACCAAGGAAAAAAGGGTTGCACCGACAGAGGTTTGGATAGAAGTTTAATATGCCATTAATGCAAATGGCAATCTTTCGTGCCATTCACGATAGTTTTCAGCCGTTTTGGGTAGGATCTTCTTGATGTTTTTGTTAGCGGCTTCAACTGCTCCATTCATCTGTGGACGATAGGGAGATGAATTCAAATGTTGGATCTTGAACTCATTGAACAACTGATCTATGAACTTGTTGATCAAATTCGTCCCATTATCGGTAACAATGGCCTCGGGGACACCATAACGAGCGACTATGTCTCGCCTGATGAATTTTACAACATTCCTTGCAGTGACATTTGCATAAAATGCCACCTCAATCCACTTGGAGAAATAATCAATTGCGACCAAGATAAATCGGTGTCCATTTGATGCCTTGGGATTAATTGGGCCTATCACATCGATGCCCCACATTGAAAAAGGTCATGGCTCGGACAACTGATGTAACTCCGTCGGGGGAACATTTATTTTATCCCCATGAACCTGATAGCGATAACATCTTCAAACATGTTGGATGCAGTCACTTTCAAGACTGAGCCAATAATAACCCAACCTCATGATCTTCTTGGCTAATATGTGGCCATTCATGTGTGGACCACATATCCCCTCGTGTACTTCTTACATGATTCTAGTAGCTTCAGCTGCGTCTACACACCTTAGCAGGATCGAATCATAGGATCTTTTGTATAGTTTTTCACCACTAACAAAGAATTTTGAAGCCATTTTCATTATGTACTTACTGTCGGCCGGAGTGCTTTCCTCGGGAAATTCTTGTCTCTGGATGTAACTCATGATATCGTAATACCATGGCTTTTCGTCGGGTTCTCCGTTCACAACCATACAGTAGGCCGGTTTTGTTAGGACTTCGATCTTCAAGGGTTCTACCTCTACTCCACCAGTCACTTGCAGCATGGATGATAACGTAGCTAGCGCATCAGCAAAATGATTATGGGACCTCGACAAGTACTCAAAGGAGATGTCTTTGAATTCCTTTATGATTTCTTCGAGGTATTTATGGTATGGCACTAGTTTGGTGTCTCTCGTCTTCCACTCTCCTATAGTTTGGAGAATAATCAGAGCGGAATCACCAAACACTTTCAACTTGATTATCTCCATTTCCACTGTGGTTTGGAGTCCGAGGATGCAAGCTTCGTACTCAGCTATGTTATTGGTACATGGGAACACCAACTTTGCTGCTACTAGATAATGTTGCCCATCTGGAGATATTAAAACTGCCCCAGTGCCGGAACCGGCCAAGTTCATGGCTTCATCAAAGAACATGGTCCATGTGTCTTCCTTTATTACCAAAATGCGATCTTCTGGGGAATATCTATCATCATCCGAGATTCTAGGATTCTCGGCTAACACATCATCAATTACTCGGCCTTTAACTGACTTCTGTGGCATCATCTGGACATCAAATTCCGAAATTAGAATATGCCATTTAGCCAGTTTCTCTACCAAAGCCGGTTGATCAAGTAGATACTTGATGGGATCATTCTCAGTCACAAGTAAAGTCTGATGATGCAACGTATACTGTCTCAGCCTATGGAGCACCTATACTAGTGCAGCGCAAGTCTTCTCGGCTTTAGGATAATTCAACTCTGAGACGGTAAACTTCTTACTCAAGTAATAAATGGCCCGTTCTTTTCCATCTTCAGGATTTTTCCGGGCTAGCATCGCTTCTAGAGACTCACTATGAATCATGAGATAAAGGATCAAAGGCTGGCCCAGAATTAGAGGGACTAGCACTAGTAGTTTCATCAGGTACTACTTCAGTTCATTAAATGCTTCATGGCAATTATCATCCCATTCCACTTGAGCACTCTTCCTTAGAAGTTTAAAGAATGGTTTAGCAGTTTCGGAGAGTTGGGAAATAAAACGGGCTATGTAGTTCAATCTACCCAGGAGGCTCTGTACTTCTTTCACGGTCGATGGGGGTTGCAGCTCACATATGGCCTTCACTTTGGAAGGATCGACTTCAATGCCCTTACTGCTTACTATGAACCCAAGTAATTTGCCCGACGTTGCTCCGAATATGCACTTCGCTGGATTGAGACGGAGTTTAAACTCACGAAGTCGGTCGAACAACTGCTTCAGGATATCAACATGACTCTGTTTTCCCGGAAAAGAGTCACCATTGCCCGTTGATATGTTCCCCCGGCATTTTTAAGATCGAAGGGCATGACCTTATAGTGGAACGTACCCCAAGGAGTGATGAACGCTGTTTTCTCCTTATCGCTGTCCTTCATTCTTATCTTATTATAGCCCGAGAAACCATCCATGAAGGAAAATAGCTCAAATCCAGCAATACTGTCTACCAGAACGTCCATGTGTGGTAATGGGAAGTCATCTTTAGGGCTAGCCTTGTTCAGGTCGCGATAATCGATGCAAACCCGAACTCGGTCATCTTTCTTCATGACTGGCACGATGTTAGCCACCCAGGTAGGGTATTGGGTGACTTCGATGAATCCCACTTTCAAGAGCTTCATGACCTCCTCTTCTATTTTTTTCGAAAGCTCAGGCTTGGTTCTCCGTAGCCTCTGTTTCTTGGGTGGCATGCTAGGATTAGTAGGCATGCCATGCTCCACAATAGAAGGATCTAAACCCGACATATCGGCGTATGACCAGGCAAAGATATCCTGGTAATCCTTCAGCAATTAGACCAGGCATTTGGCTTCACTTTCGGGGAGGGTTGCCCATATCTTCACCTCTTTGGGTTCTCCAGAATCACCCAAGTTAACGATAACAGTCTGATCTGAAGTGAGGACTTTAGGCTTTTTATGCTGCTCTAGGTCGCGCTGAAGGTTTGAGGAATTGTCAAGTTCGTCGGCATCATTGGAATCAAGCTCGATTGCATATAATTCATCATTTTGGACCATTCCCATACCCTCACGTGTCATAAGATTGTTCCTCAAACATAAAGTAAGGGATTCAGAAGGACAAACAGGGGTAAACATTCCATTTTTTTGTAAATTTTTGGTAATTTCTTGACTCTGTTTTTTTGAAATTCTTTTCGAAAAAGTTTTAACACAAGGAAGCATGAAAAAGCCCAGGCCTCAGAATTCTCCTTGGACTATATTTTCTTTTATCGGTTGGATATCATCATCGGGCTAGTTTGATGTACCTCAACATGTCCTCAAAAAACTGAAAATAACTTGTAATTTCATTGATTATCACCAAGTGAATTACATTTATTGAATGGAAATTGCAACAATCAAATCCTAGAAATGAAAATGGAAAGTAGCACCCGAGACGGGGCAAGTCCTAAAAAGCAGTAAAAATTCCCACGCAGGGGAGTGTGCGAAAAAGTAAAGATTTTACTCTTGTGGGCCAATGCCCATTCCCTCTAATGGTCCTTCTTCGATAGCTCCAATGAAGACATCATCGAACAGGGTAGTGATTCCTTCCATTGCATCATCAGAATCTCCGCTCGGTTGCCCCAGAGTGTCAATCACCTCTTTCTCTTCATGCATCATCCTCGTAGGGCTTGGGAATGTGGTACAAATGTGTGGAAGCAACCTTCCACGCCCAAGTTCTTCGTTATTTTGGACAGTTCCACGGCTACGTTCTTCACCATTCGACTCTTCTTCAGATTACTGTCTATTCTGCCCGTCTCCTCGACCTTGACCTTGACCGCGTCCACGTCCATGCCTCTCATTATTTGGCACAGTTAACCCATAATACCCCAATCTAGAAGTATGGAGTCTTTGAGAGACTTCCACCGGTTGGCGGATACCTTGATCATTCCTGCCACGGCCTTCGCCCGGAGTAAAGCCATGGGACATCATTACTCTTCCGACCATGACAGCAGTATTTGACACCTCAGGAACTGGCGGCAATGATCCTCTAGCCGCATGTATGGTCGACACGAGTTCAAGCGACTGATAGCTCGATTCAATTTTGCAATCTGGCTCGACATAGGGGATAACCGTTGCATGATAAATCGGGTGCTCTTCTTCACCGTGGACTGTGACTAACTTTCTTTCCACAACGAACTTGACCTTCTGATATAGGTTGGATGGCACAGCTCCGGCAATATGAATTCATGGACGACCCAACAGGAAATTGAATGCAGTGGGAATGTCCATAACTTGGAATAGGACGTTAAACATTATGGGCCCTATCTGTATGTCGAGGTGGATTTCTCCCATCATTTCTTTCTTCGTTCCATCAAAGGCTCGCATGGAGGTCTTCGCAGAATGTATTCTAGACGGATCTATCTTAAGGCGGTGTAAGGTCGCCAGAGAACAGATGTTCAAGGCTGAACCATTATTGATGAGTACCCAGGCTACATGTGAGGGCTTGTATTTGATAGAAATATACAACGCTTTAGTATGTCCTCTGCCTTTTAGAGGGAACTCCTCATCCGAAAAGGCTATAAGGTCCTTAAGGAGTATGGAACCCACAAATTCCTCCAATTTGTCATGATCAATCGTCTCGGGCACATGAACTTCACTTAACACCTTCATCAGGGCCTTTTGATGTTTAACCGACATCTGGAGGAGTTCAAGCAGAGAGATTTGCGCAAGCATCTTACGCAATTGCTCGACTATGCTATACTCACTAGCCTTGATCACGGCCAGGAACTCTTTGGCTTCTTCGTCAGTGACAGATTTTGCAGGTTGAGCATTAGCTTGGCCATATGTACGTCCAGATCTGGTAACCAAGTCAACATCAAGATTGTAGGACCAATGAACTGCTTTATCATCACGGTACTCGTACAGCTGAGGTATCTCGATCACTATCCCTTCATCGGCTGCGGGCGTGCTTACTACAATCTCCTCATCATCGGTCGCGTCTTCGAGCGGGGGCATGTCTTCAGGCAAAGGATCGAGCTTGTCCTTTCCGGTGTTCAACGTAGCAAACTCCTCATCCCAATTGATAACCACTTCGGAAATAGTGGAAACAATACCAGTATGGTCAGCATAAACAATCATCCCAGCTTCTACCATCCTTGAGATTCTTTCTCTCATAATAGCCAAGGAAAGAACCTCATTACTCGGGTAATAACCGGCTTTCACCAACTCACCATAGACATCGGTGGTGTATACCTTGACATTCCTGATTCGACCAGCATCGAAGCTAAATATGGCATTCATATTGCCCGCATGATCAGGGAGTGGGTTACTCTGGACATTCGACTTAAGGGGTTAGAATGAGAAAGCCTTCGTGTCCAGGAGGTTCTGGATTCGGTGCTTGAGGATATAGCAATCGTCGGTTGAGTATCCCAGCTTGCTCATGTGATAATCGCATTTTCTCGACGGATCGTAGTTATAGAACTGCTCAGGATTGGGCCGCTTTGGCTCGGTAGTAAGCAAGCCTTTCTTCCGGAGTACTGCCAATACTTGAGACAACGATCCGGGGAGGGGGTGAATTGCCTCTTGTTGTCCTTCCTCTGAAAAGGTTGACGACCTGTGTTTTGTAACTGAGCTTCTGCTACTTGGATTGCTGGGGCAGGGTCAGTATTCCGCCGACTCGGTTGGTTATAAGTCACATTCACTTCAGCTGTCGGTTCTTTCTCTTTTCTCGTACTGAATCTTTTGGTCAACGAAGACGGCTCCACAAACCACCCATCCTTCAGTCCTATCTCAATCTGTTCGCCTATGGGGATAAGTTGGTTGAAGTTGTCAGCTGGAATGGCCACCATTCGATTACGGTACTCGAACGGGAGAGTTTTCACGAACATCCTTTTCAACTCACTGTCTATGGGTTCCGGAACGACCTGAGCTGCTATATTCCTCCATCTAATGGCATAGTCTTTGAAGGATTCAGTCTTTTTCATCTGAGCACGTTCGAGATCATCACGGGTAGGAATGATGTTTGTTATGAACCTGTACTACTTTAGAAATACCTCACTAGCTTCTTTCCAGATTTTGAGGCCATTTATCTTCTTCATGAGATACCAGTTCAAAGTAGGACCCGTCAAACTTGCTTGAAACGCATGGATCATCAGGAGTTCGTTGTTAACATACAAAGTCATTTGTACATGATAGAGCTGCAGGTGGGCTTTTGGACAGGAGGTGCCATTGTACTTGTCAAAATCTGGCATTTTGAACTTCTTTGGGATTTTGATCTGTGAGTACAAGGACAGATCGATCGAGAGTGAGTCCTGTGAACCATCCAGCTACTTCACTCTCTCTTCGAGTTTGTTGACTTGTTCATCAGGTTTGTCTTTGTTGACGACGATCTGGACGGGGTCATCTTCCAAATCGGGAATATTGTCATCTTCCTCAACATCAACATTTTTTCCACTTTTATGCTTTGGAGCTGATGCCTCGAGGGATGCTGGAATGGGGATTGACCGAAGAGCTTTGATTTCAGCGGACATTTGTTGCATTGCGATGATGACTTACTTCATTTGGTCCTCCATGCCAACAACATGATCTTGTAAGTCGGTTTGATAGGCCATTTTGGCTCTCAACCGCGTACGAATAGGCGATCGTGATCGGTCTGTAATTACGTAATTTCAAAAATAGAGCATGGTAAGTATGCGTTCTCAAAACGATCGGTCCATGACTCAGTCTAATCGTCCCTTTTTATTTCCATTTTCCATGACGTTTTTCATTACTCCATGTACTTGTGAAAATGATGGCAAATTTCTTAGGAAATAATGACTTATGACAGACCTAGGAAAATAATAATAAGAATTGAAAGTAATTTCTTTTCAAAGCTTTATCTTTTTCTTCTTTTTCTTTCCCTTTGAAAAAAAATTCAATGATTTTTACTTTCAAAACTTACGATCGACCTAGACCTATCATGGACCGACCAGAGAAAATACGAAACATAAATGAATTGCGAGATAAAGGTTCAGAAAACTTACTTCATCAGGTAGGACAATGGCAATCACATAGACATGCGCATGAAATGTGAGGTTCGATTTCTATCTAGACTCTGGCTTGCAAAATGGAGACGGGATTACCGAGCTAAACCAGTCATGGTGGTGGTTAGGCTGGGATTCCCCTGACTCCGGCATAGTCAAAGAGCCGATTTGGGTTGCAAAGGGTGCAACCGTGGTGGGTACTCAATGACATCATGAAAGAAAATTTCGGGACCAAGGAGAGCGACCCGTACCACATGAGGGTGGTTGGGGTATCTACTATCTCAGTACCATCCTAAACCTATGCCGCCCAGGTCCGGCAGCGAGTAGTGTGTGCGGTGTAGTATAAATGTAAGGTATGCACAGCAGGTTATATCAAACAGCTCTTCGTGCATAAATTAAACCATACATCCAAACACCTCTCTGCAAAACAAGGGTTAACAATCACGCCATCCCTTATACCTCTCATTCTGCAAGAACATTTAACACCTAAAATGTTAGGGACGTACCTGGGATCCTCGCTGCCAAACAAAAATTATTTTTGAAATGAAAAATTGGCCTAAGTCCACTAAGAGTTTTAACTCAAGTCCCCAGTGGAGTCGCCAAGCTGTCGCGATCTAAAAATTTTTTTTCGGGCTAATGGATTATTAAGACTAAGCTTAACTCGGGCCCTCCCAAGCCCTACCAATTCGCAACTTAGGGTTTAAGTTATTAACATGCAAATGTCTTCATGCTTAGAGTCGCCACTAATCTATTTGTGGTAGGCCGATTAGAAACCTAAATAAAACATAGGGAGATATGTTTTATTTCTACGAACCAGAGATTCTAAGCTCGGGGACTTGGTTACGCTAGATCTAGTCTAATGCCCTTTAGGTACCTTTTTTTT
Source organism: Syzygium aqueum (assembly GCA_031216185.1). NCBI lineage: Eukaryota > Viridiplantae > Streptophyta > Magnoliopsida > Myrtales > Myrtaceae > Syzygium > Syzygium aqueum. The sequence continues at coordinate 18,413,244 of CM062234.1, forward strand.
CAAAAATATTTTGGCAGGCAGTTTGGATCCATTTTAACTTAGCCACTAACATGTGAGGTGTTCATGCGAGTGCGCAAACCACCAATTTAATACTTAAGAAAGCATTAAATAAATTGCAAGATCGGAAGAATTACTTACTTCGGAGCAACATAAGCATCCACATTGTTAGCTAGAAAATCACATCGACAATCCTAATATAATTTCTAATTAACAAGCAATTCACTCAATTTTTTTTGGATTTCACTTATTTAAATGAAGGCTAATCTATATGCAATGACGTGCAAAAAATTGACATGCGATTAATGCAAACTATATGTCATGCGACGACGTGACCTAATTCTAATGTCGGGTAAATGATTTATTTTTAGTATTTTTTTGATGAAATTCGGAATTATGAAAAATGCCTAAAATAACATGCAATCTAATGACTTCTTTTTTTGGTATTTTCTATTAAAATTCGAAATAGAAAAATACCCAAATTAAGAATGCAATCTATCCTAAGGAAAACAACTTATTCTATCCTAAAGTGACTTTTTTTGGGGATTTTTTTGGCAAAATTCGAAATTATTAAATAACCTAAGTAATCTTTTAAGATTAGAATAATACTTAATTTAAATTAGGAAACAGATTATCTCACGTCCTAATTTAAATTAAATAATTACTCTATCTTCTAGATATATTCAGGATTCTCTAGACATGCAAAACTCTAATTTAAATCTAACTAATATTTTTTGAATTTTCTTTTTTAAAGGAAAACAATTAAACAAACAAAGATAGCAACCACATTCAAACCGTCCACGCAATTCGCCAGATTTGTTTCAAATTCGGATTAGGCACAAAAATCGAACTATCGGTCATATCTATAGGGTTATAGATATTGACGGAAAGTTGATCGTTTAAATTTGGAAAGCAGATAAAAATTATTATCATATCCAAGTGGTTATGGATAGGATAATAATTTTTCGTATCGCTGCGTATCGTACCTTAGGGATAAAGTCAGATAGTCGTCCAGATACGTTGTTAAATTAGGAAAGTTTCCTAATTTTGAATATTTTTAAATATTGCAGATATCAGATAATTATCCTAAGATATCTAATATTCCACATGATATTCACGAAATATTCAAATACTCAAATTAGGAAATTAAATATTTTGAAAAAGCATTTGGATAATATTCTCTTACCTAATTTGAAAAAAGTTTCCGAATTTGGATTACGGATCGATATCGGGACAACCGGCGACGACGACGTCGGGAACACGGGCACGACAACACCGGCGGGGCTGCTCCGGTGGATTCGGCGGGCGGCTGCTCTGGCGGGGTTTGGCGGGACAACGGCGATGTCGGGACAACGGCTATGTCTCAGTGGTGAGCGGCTCTCCGGGCGATGGCTGGCGAGCACCGGTGCTATGGGCGTATAGCTCCAGGGCGGCTGGTCAGCAGGTGGCTCGGCACGGTGGGAGGCTGCTGCGGCGATAGCAACGTCGGAGGGCTTGCGACGGTGATGCAGGCTGCTCCGGCACAGCTAGACGTGCTTTGTTGGGCGCAAACATAGGCAGGGGTGTCCGTCGGTGGCGCGGGCAGGTGTTGTCTTTCTCCGGGATGGCGGCTTGCGGCGACCTCCGGCGGTGGCAGCGAACAACGGCTGTGGGGGGAGGGGGCAGAGGCAGCGACAATCGTCGGCGGCACGCGGTAGGGCTCTGGGCAGCAATGGTAGGCAGAGGCGTCCGGCGATGCTGTGCTACGGTGGAAGCTCCGGCGAGAGGGCTGAAGCACAGCGGGGACGTCTGGCTCGGCACGACGTCATGGAGGGGTGGTGCACGGCCGGCGGCGATACTGCCGCCGATCTCTTCCTCCCTCTCTCTTTCTCTCCTTTTCTCTAAAAATTTCTGATCTGATTTTTTGTCCTCCCCTCCCCCTAATCTGACCTAATGTCATGTTTATAAAGCTAACCCAAGTCAATTAGATAGGCTCTCTAGTCCTAATGGGCTTAGGCTTGGGCTTAAACTCTAATTTTCATTTAAATGGGCTGAATTAACTTGGGCTTTTATTTAATTAAGCATAATGGACTAAATTAAGCTCAAATTAAAACAACCGAGCCCGTTGACTTGAGATTCTCGGCCCTTGCCTTTCGAGCGAGCCGAGTCTCGTTTGATGAATTTTAAGCTCGTTCGCCACCTCTAATCCGATGCAGAATGCAATTAAATTAAAATGAACCTAAACTATATGTTATGCAACTTTAATATTTTTGTTTAGCGGTTAAAAATTAATCCCTAATTTTTATGCAAATTATAACTAAATGGTTGCTAAAATTTAGGTGTCAACAACTAGATGGCCACGACTCATAGGATACATATATACCATTCTACATTCACATCCTTTGAAATTTGAAATGAAAATATCTCTTTGAAAGCTTAATTTACTTCTTAAAATCAAGGAGTCCAACAGCTACTATATCTTGTTTAGGGTAACTTCATCCTCCTACCAACTAGAAAGTGACATTTCTTTGGCAACAACAATCGACATTTAATACAACATTAGTTATGCAGTCCTACCTAGAGTTCCTAAAGACAAATGACATAATTTACGACCAATTCAGTACCATACATGAAAGTAAAGCTCTTGGTAATAACAACTGACATTGAATACACATTGGTTTAAAGTCCTAACTTAAAGTTCCTAAAAATAGACTAGTAAACTGATTTGACATTGTTTATAGAAATCTATCTGTACCTTTGCTAGAAAGGACGGTTCTTAGGGGGGACGGTGTCATCCTTCCAAGAACCCTTCCTCCAGTCGGTTCTCTTCTTCTATTAACAACTCTCTCTTCTCTCTTTTTCTTTTTTATTGTTTCTGAATTTTCCTTTTTCCGTTTTGTCCCTTTAGTCTATTTTTTTCAATTTAAGAAGTTCTACGCTTTTTCCACTCCCAATATAGCTAAGCCACTCCCTTTTTTGTTATTTTGACCGTCCTATCCTTAATGGGGCCCACTACTTTTGGTACAATTTTACATAATCCTTTTTTATTATTTGGTCAATTCTGTTCATTTTGTTTCTTTATTTTTTTTTCCATATGGGTCTCACTTTCCTTTTTCTTTCTTTTCACTCCTCCCACTCCTCTCTCTCAGTTCTCTCTTGTGCGCTTTCTGCGCGTCCCATTCCTTCTTGTTCTTCTTTTTCCTACAAATCTCTTTTGCCTCACAATTTGCTCTGTAAACTTGAAGGGAGTTTTGTAGCTTGCTACCATCAAATGTAATTGCAATTGATCGCCTAGTTCATATTAGAATTGAAAATCATATTTCTTTTGGGTTTTTTGGTGTCTTCTCTAACTCAGTTTTCTCCATTACTGGCAAAGAAAACCCATGCTCCTTTTATAGCTATTAACAGCCGAGTTCATGGTTGTTGACAAACATATCTAGTATCAACGGGAAGGCTCCAACAAATTGATTCAATTTGTCATATATTTAGTGCATGTTCTTGAGAGCTTTTGTCTCTCATATTTCTTGATTTTGCACACTTCTCAAAAGATCTTCTCGAGTTAGAAAATTACCAGATAAAGTTTCAAATGAACTTGTTGATATGATCGATTGCTCTTCTCAATTCGCATTTTCATCATCAATAGATGCATTCAAGCAATTTGGGTCCTCTCGAATATTATCTATAGAGAATCAAGTGGATGCCCAATTAAAATAGAAACTCTTTTCTTAGTATTATAATGGCAAACTATCTACACCTACTTATTATAACACAATATTTAATTACCAACAGTGTATGAGTGAGTAAAATAATGGGTTAAACAAGTATAAATGATGAATTCCAACAAATGCGCGATTTCGAAATGGTTGTTGAGCAATCAAGTTCAATTCTGCACACAACTATAGTCTAGGGCTAAAAGCAACAGCTGCAACACAATTGAAAGAACCAACGCAACAATGTAGCACTATGTTCCACGAAATTAATCTACGAAAGCATAAATTTTTTTTCAACACTCTGAACACAACACTAAAAATTGCAATCAAATCAAACCACTAATTCGAATTTGGCTTCATATCATCTAAAAGAACACAACTCACTTATTGCCTTCGACTTTTATGTCTACACATGTTTTCTTTCTCTACACTCTCACACGTGCAAGAAGAGACAAAAATATATAATTTAAAAAAAGGGAAGAGACAGAAGCGGTGCTTCTCAATATCACAAAAAAGAAAAAAATATCACCTTCCATGGTGCAAGAAGAGCCTGCGTGCGGAGAAAAGGCACTCGTTGGGGAGATTATCAATGAGCCCAATGCTGGTGCCGGTGAAAGTGTAGAGGATGATGGGTTTGGCATCATAGGTAATAAACAAAGGACAACGGGTTTGTGGAAGAAGAAAGAGGAGGAGGGGGAGGCATGTAAAGCGTGAAAGAGAGAACAAAGAGATGAGTGGAAAGCGTAAAAAGAAGAAGAAGAAGAAAAGTGAGACACATATGAAGAAAATAAGAAGAAACAAAATAAAAACAATTGACCAAATAATCAAAAAAAGATCATATAAAATTTTACCATAAATAGTGTGCCCCACAAGGGATAAGATGGTCAAAACAATAAAAAAGGAAGTCTCTAAGTCATAAGAGCAGTGGAAAAAGCGCGGCCCTTTAAGAATGTTGGTATTGATACAACATATTGATACTTTCACAGTCATAACTCATACGCTCACACACACTATAATATGAGTGACAAGTCTAGCATATCTAATTTCAATAAGAAGATTTTTTTTGGGCTATTAGATAAGAAATATTATTAATACGTAATTTTACAAGTTTAATTTAGTCAATTCAAAAAACTGAAAAATTACGTATAATTATGGACTCGCTCTCACACCCACAGTATTAGTAGTTATAATTAATCGGCGATGCTACTCAAATTCAGTTCGTAAAGAAATAAATGAGATAGTCCACATATCTTTTGCATTGGTTGGATCTAAAGTGAAAATTGATGAATATGAGATTCTAGAAAAAGAATTATTTATCCAAATCACCACAAATACATAGAAAAATCATGAGATAATTTATAAAACTTTCTTTATCGGTAATACTAAAGAAAGGCCAGATGGTTTCGAAACTATCAAATTTAATAATTCCCACAACCTTAAATTTGATGCATGTCGATTAGAGGGGAAAATTACCAAAAAAGTCCTAAACCTATTGCACTTATACCGATTTAGTCCCAAACCTTTTAATTTGGCCAATTAAGTCCTAAACCTTTTGATAGTTTGCTAATGTAGTCCAGTCGGCCAATTTTGGCTAGAAATCGCTGACGTGGACGCCGGCCATCTTATGTGGCACTGTTGACATAGATAAATTTTTTAAAAACTTTATTATTTTTTATTATATTTTTTTTGCTTTTCTTTATTTATTTTTCCTTCTTCCTTTGCAAGTCGCCGAGCCTCAGCGATGGCTGGCGAGGGCCCTCTCTGAATCTGACGAAGCAAGACTTGCTTGAGGCTAGCGAGGTCACCCCTCACCAAATCCCAGCAAGGCCAACCCTCGTTGGCGTCTAGCGAGGCTCGACTTCGCCCCAAGCCAGTAAGGCCAACCCTCACTGGTTGTCGCCTTTGGTCGGTTGTTTATGACATTGAAGGTAATGAAGAATTAATAAGCACATGCTCACTACTTTAAAAATTCATCTTAGGATGTATTTGTTTCCAGGAAAATTTCATAATAAAAGAAAATGCTTTTCCCTTTTCCTGTTAGGGAATTCATTCTCCTAACTTTAAGCCTACATTTTTCTTTGTTGTAAATAGTTTTCCATTGACTAATCATTTTTAACAAACCAAACATGTGAAAAAGTCCATAAATCAATTTGCGAAAACTTATTTCACTCAAATAAACACACCCTTCGAATATAGAGCATGTGACTTAGTAAGGATGCCCATCAAAGGAGATATGTGATCAAGAAAAGAACACAGCTGCACAGCATCACTCAACGGAACCCCCTTTCTCTTTCCAGCTTGTGTTGTTCTTTAGTTCATGTATGTTCTTTTTTTCTAATTTATTTTCTTCTTTTGTTTGTCTTTTTTTTTTTACAATTTTTGTTGATTTGGCACTGACGTGTAAAAACACATTAACAAACACAAGTCCCATGACGAAGTTGGATTGCCATGTCAGATGCCGATCTTACCAAATCGAATTGAAGGCATAAATTGGCCCATTGAAAGAACATAAGGACCAAATTGAACATCGAAGAAAAGTACATGAACAAATTATGGCATTGTCCCTTTAATTTCCAACCATTAGCTTATCAATTAGTCTTTAAGTCTCTTTGATTTTTTAAAGAGCAAGGAAAATCTTTGAACAAAATTTTAGGTGCCAACAATAGCCAATACTTGCCACTTTGATTTTACAAACTATGGTCTCTCCATTGAAAAAAATAAAAGAAGAAAGATTTCTTTGCTACCTTCTTCATAACGGCAAGTATAGAACCTAGACAACCTCGCTTCAATTCGAAACACAAACAGTCCAATTCATTATGGGTTCAATCACAAGAAAGTGTACAAAATAAAGAAAAGTGCCACAAAAAGCAGAGACCCTTGACCAAACCCATCACCCCCACCATCATAGCTAGAGCTACTGCTGTGATACAGTTTATAGCTGCCAACGTATGTTGGGAAGTGGAGAGTATGACATTCTGAATTTCGGCCTTTTTTGAGATTTTATAAAATGTGTAATTCGTCAATGTGCTTATAGTAAAATCTCACCCGGAAACTGATCACTCTCGATTTTTATTTTTAAAATTGAGATTTCGCTAGAATCGCATTCGATCGAATTTGATCGTTATTTAGAATCCAAAATTTGGTGTCAAATTTCTCGGAGTTTCGGGACGAATTTAATTGAATGGTGACGATATTATTGTGGCCAGCGTTGATAATGCCAGAAATAGTGGAAAAATGAATTTTTGACCGGAAGCGGAATTGGACTGGTAGACCTCTCTCGTAGTGTGCTTTAGTTGTTTTCTTTTGCCTCTTTCTCCTAATTATTATTTAGGACTTTCGTGGACCGTTAGATCGATTTTCGGGTTCGACTCGTGATCGTTGGATCACGATCATTACTTTGACTCTCTCTCTCTCTCTCTCTCTCTCTCAACCCTGCCGCTCTGCCCGCGCACGCCCACCACCTGCGTACACGTTTCCCCCCTTTTTGCATGTGTCCCATCCGCCCATACGCTCTCCCATGCAACACTCTCTCTCTTCCTTTTCTTTTCTTTTTTTTTTCTCTTCTTTTCTTCTTCTTCTCTTCGGTCTTCTTCTTCCTTCCTTCTTGCTTCGCCCGACTACACTAACGTCCTACTTGCTGCTTGTCGCCTGAGCTCGTTGCTGCCGTTGCCAGCCAGCTCGATCGCCACGCCGCACCATCCGCCAGTCACCGCCCCCGACCCAATTATTCTCTCCCTCTACTCTGTGCGACAGTAGCTCACCGCTGCATCCACCACGGCTAGGCTCCGCCGAGCCGCTGGCTAGCTCATCCGGCCGCTTGCCTGGCGCCACCGCCCCGCTAGCCACCATGCAGTGTCACACCGACCACTGCTGGTTCGCCCCCCTCAGCCTCAGCTCTCCTCCTTTCGTCACCTTAACGTAGTGACCTCCTTCTCCCCTTCGGCATTGTTTCCGCCACGTCGCCGGGACCGGCTCGCCGCCGCGCCGCCGTCGTCCTTGCTACTCGACGGCGACGCTGCTACCCCCTGCTCCGGTTGAGATAGTCGCCGAGCTTACCACCGTCACCGTCGCACCTGCTTGTCGCTGTTGGTCGCCTTTATTGCCGCCGTAACTCGCCAGTCGAGCGTGCCCAGCCGTGCCTGAGCTCGCCGGCCGAGCATGCCTCGTCATGGGAGGATTGCCCTTATCCATGCCAAGCTCACCACAGGCCGTGGCCGGACAGCCTAGGCCACTGCCCCAGCTATGGCTAGTTGCCTGTCGTGTCCATCGCCGTGCCTTACCGTGGCTGAGCATTTTGGCCGTGGCCAAGAGCCGCACTGAGAATTTTGCCCTTGTGCTGAGCCGTGGCCAAGCCCCGCGCTCGTCGCGCTCTCGCCTGTGCCAATCCCAACACTGTTCACTCTAGCCATTTTGAGCCCGAGTAGATTTTTCCAGGGCCAAAACTTAGGTAAGTGACTTCCTAATCCCTACTTAGTACTTTGGGTATTTATAGAGTTGTTTAGGGGTTAATTAGTACCGGTTTAGGGGCTAAGCTTGGATTAGGATCAATATGTGAATGTGATAAATTGTTAGATTAAATTGTGATGATTATGGGTCTTAATTAGTGGCCGATTTCGGTGGGCTTAATGGCTGGTTAGTTAGATTAATGTTGGTTAGTTTACGTCTTGGAATGTGAGTTGAATGTGATTAAAAGGTGGGCGTGTGTATGGTTGGCTTGTCATGGCGTTTGTGGATGAATTTGATGTTTGAATGTAGCCGACTTGAATGTGGAATGGGTGGGCTTGTTTAGTGAACTCATGATTGGAATTTGATTAGTATGACGTGTGAGAATGACAAATTGAATTGTGTGGCACGTGTACCTGAAAGTTAACGGATTTGAGACGTGTTAACGGTGGTCCGTGGAAGGAAAGTTCGACCTGAGGCGTGTTGACGCTGGTTGTGTAAATGTGTGATATGTCTAGTGAGGGACAAAGCCCGGCTTGATCTGAGGGCTGGCCTGAGGCGCAATGGCGCAGGCAGTGAGAATGGACCTGAGGCGTAATGGCGCGGGTCAAGAAAAAGATGTTCGGCCACGCATGCGAATTGAGTATGATTGATTTAGCTGATTGAATGTGTGATTGAATTGGTTGGATTGATTGAGTGCAAGTGTGGTTGGTGTTTGAGTGATTGTGATATGTTATTGAGTTATTATTATTACATTATCACGCTTTGACAAACGTGCAGAGTTGGCATACGTTCTGATGGCAAAGGTAAGTACAATGATGTGAGCTCGTTATGTTATTGGCTAGATTGCATATACGACTTGTCTGGGTACGCATCGGCCTACGTGGGGTTTAGGGTGTTGCTTATTGAGACTCGTTCTCACGGTTATTATATAACCATTTTCAGATTTGTAACCGTGAGTGACTGGAGATGCTGCAAGGGTATCTGGGAGATCAAGAATGAGTTAAGTACCCTATATTTTGAGTTTCTCCCTTTTTGTAGAGGAGTTAAGTTTACGAACCACTGTCCATTTTTTATGAACGTGATTCTGTTGTTGTGGCCTAGCTTGGGGATTGTCTTTTTGTAAACGTTGTATATATCTGCCAAGTGTTACAGTTATTGTTTCGTGCTTTTGCCACCCCTTGTCATTATTAATTGTCTGGGTTATTTCAATTTGTTTCTGCGCGTGCCTAATCTCTGATGTTTGGGTTGGGTCGGCGACGTGCCTAGGACGTCGCATTCAAGGATTGACCATCAAGGGGTGTCGCGAGCCTGTTAGGGTTTGGGGCATGACAGAGAGAGGGAAAGAAGGTGGTATGAAAAAACTTCCAATTTTTTAATGCTATGATTACTCTTGAGTTATGTATAATCACTACTTTTAGAGATTGAATTAATTGCCATATCAATTATATTTAACACGAGTATGCCAAGGGCACTCACTTTAAAATGACCCCAAAAACGTATATTATACATTTGGCTAGAGTTACTCTTGTCATCAGGGGAGGAAGTCCCTTCAATGTCACATCAATTTTCCTATATGTAAACATTTTTTATGGTTATGATAGCTTTTTCTTACTTGACTAGATGGCCGCGACTCATACGATACATGTATACCATTCTACATTCACATCCTTTGAAATTTGAAATGAAAATATCTCTTCTAAAGATTAATTTACTTCTTAAAATCAAGGAGTCCGGCAGCTCCTATATCTTGTTTAGGGTAACTTCATCATCCTACCAACTAGAAAGTGACATTTCTTTGGCAACAACAGCCAACATTTAATACAACATTAGTCTTGTAGTCTTACCTAGAGTTCCTAAAGACAAATGACATAATTTACAACCAATTTTGTACCATACATGAAAGGAAAGTTCTTGGTAATAACAACTGACATTTAATACACATTGGTTTATAGTCTTACCTTAAAGTTCCTCAAAATAGACTAGTAAACTAATTTGTCGTGGTTTATCACAATATATCTTTACCTTTGTTAGAAAGGAGGGTTCTCAGAAGGGACGGTTGTCGTGCCACGCTTTTTGGGGCTTTCGGGATTTGCGCGCTAAGGAGGTATTTCCATGTAAGGGTTTCTCCCAAATCATACCTCACGTGACAGCGGAAGGTAATTTCTTATTTAGTCTAGGTTTGTGATTTTGAAGTCGTCACTAGTCATTATTGGTAGGTTGACTAGAAACCTAATCGAGGTACAGGAGAAATACCACGATTCTACGAACTAGAGATTCATAGTACAAGGACTTGATTACGCAATTGATCCCAATTCGAGATCCTTAACGCCCTTTCGGTACCTAAGAACGATACAATGTCTAACGTGTCATGCAAATTTCCGACACTTACCCTTTAATTCTATCCATTCTAATCATAGGAAAAACCAAACAGGTATTAAATGTACAATCAATGTCAATCAGATCAATCAATCCTAAAGGGTCTCTAAAAACGGAAATCAATCGAAACATCCAAACCCTAATGAAGCTTTAGAAGCTTATTCATTTCATTATTTACATTTTTTAGGGTTTTAGGGTTTTTTAGTGGTTATAACCCCTAAATTTGGGATTTCCTAAAAATGCCACTTGGGCACTTCCGAAAATTCAAATCTCACTTTTTATGATTGGCCAAGGTGTTTTTGGACTATTCTGTGAATTTTAAAACTTTTGATATTTTTTTTCGGAAATTTCATTAACCGAGACTAATTTTTTTTATGATTTTCTGGAAATTTTTACGAATTTTCCAAAATTTCAATTTTTTATTGATTTTCTAAATTTTTTACATATTTTATTTGTATTTTCTGTATTTTCTGAATTTTGTATTTCAATTAGGTCGACCCAGCAGTCCCGGGTTGGTCTAAATTCACCAATTAAGCTCAATTTTAACCACATTTTCAAAATTAAACCCCAAAATTGAATTCACCATCACATTTCAAACCCAAATATATAATTTTTCCCAATTTTTGTCATGATTGTATCCAAGATTTTCTCATTTTTGTATTCGGGTCAACTTGATGTCCTAATGACTTGATTAGGCAAAATTGATGCCAAAATTGAATTACCCACATCTGATTAACCCTAGGAATAATAGCCTCATGGTTCGACAATTTTATATTGGGCACGATTCTCAATTTGGGTTCAAAATTCTTATTTTTCAATTAAATTTTGGGGATTTTGATTTTTATGTCAAATTTTACAATTCGATAGACCATTATGTAATTCAAGGTCCTAGAATAATTTGTTGTGAAGATACTATGACTTAAAAATGACTAGAAAAAATTTAATTACATTTTTTGTTCAATTCAGGTTTAATTTTACCCAATTTTTGGAAAAACGTATACTCGATTCATATTTTTCAAAATTGATGATGTATTCATGAAATTAGATTTAAAATAAGGGTAATGACTATTTTTATGGAATTTTCTGATACCATTTGCTATTTTTCTTGATTTTCTCATTTATTTTGACTAAAAGAAATTAAGAAAAAATGCAGAAAAATGTTAAAAAATTATTTTTTTGGTTTAGAAATAGGTTTCTAGGGTTGGCCAAGACTCCTTGTCCTAATTTTAAGATTTTTGAAAATATGAAAAAAAAAATGAGTTAAAAATTATGTGTTAACAACAGCGTCATCCTTCTAAGAACTCTTCCACCAATCGGTAGGGGTGTCAATGGATTAGGTCGGATCGAGTTTTTCACGCTACCTAACCCAACCTGACCCGACTCAACCCATAGGAGATGTGTGTTTTCGCTAACCCAAACACTGCCCGAATCTCAAATGACCCTAGCTGAAACCTTGGGTTGGGTCGGGTCAGTCCGAGTCGGGTTTTGAGTTTTTAATTTGTTTTGTTTTATTTTTTTTTTGCATCTGCATTTCTAGCCTCTACGGCACAATCAAGCTCGATTTCCTATTTTAGAAAAGGAAGTAGATCGTGAGAGATGTCTAGTGAAAGAGATTGTCCTCCCTTTCTTGGTCTTTCTTCACCAAGTTTGACCGCCATCACTCTCTCCTCATGCACATCAATCGACTTCTCCTTCTCCGCCGAACTCAACCTCGGCCCTAACCCAATGATGGAGAGGAGGGAGTGGGGGGAGGGTAGCAAATTTGGAAGAACCCAAGATCGACCAAGGTTTGTAATTGCTAAAGTTTCAATTTTTGTCCCTTTACCCTATTTAAAGATGGTGATGAGGCTGAAGAAGATGATGACGTGGGCGATGACAAAGGCACCGTTTGTGACATTCCGAATTTCGACCCATTTTTGGGATTTATAAAACATGTATTTTGTCAGTGCGCTTATAGTAAAATCTCGTCCGAAACTTATCACTCTTGGGTTATTTTTAAAATAAAGATTCAGCTAGAATCGCACTCGATTGAATTTGACCGTTATTTAGAGCCCAAAATTTGGTGTCGAATTTCTCGGAATTTCGTGACGAATTTAATTGGATGGTGTCGATATTATTGTGGCCAGCGTTGATATTGCCCGAAATTGATGAAAAGTGAAATTTGGATCGGATGCGGATTTGGACTAGTAGACCTTCTTCGTAGTGTGTTTTATTTAATGTCTTTTGGCCCTTTTTTTCTAATTTATAATTAGGGTTTTCGTGGACCGTTGGATCGATTTCAAGTTTGAATGAAGACCGTCGGATTGCACTTGAGTATTTTATTTGACTCTCTCTCTCTCTCTCTCTCTCTCTCTCTGCTGCGCGCCCGGTCATGTCCCCCCATCCCCCCATGCACGTCCCTTCCTCTCTCTGCATGGCAGACCTACCCTCTCTCTCTTTCTCTCTCTTCTCTTTCATTCTTTTCTTCTTTTCTTCCTTCTTCGTCTTTCTCCTTCCCTTCTTCGCCGCTGCTTCTACTCCCTCTCTTGTTGCTCACTGCAAACCAACACTCGTCGTTCGCCTTGCGTCGCCGCCATCGTTGGCTCGCTCGCCCAGTAGCTCATCATTGTGAGCCCACTTGCCTTCTCGCAGCTCACCAGGTCGAGCTCATTGCTGCCCATCAAATGTACACCGTCGCTAGCCAACGCGGCTGCATGCCAGCTCGCCTGATCATCGCACCGTCCACCCCAGCCACTGTCTAGCCACCCGCCTCTGCCTAGCCAATCCGTCCGACCTGCTCCCTCCCTTGGTTGATTGCTTTTCACGCGAGCTGCAACTCGCCTACTACTGATGTCGCCCCTTGGCGCTGTCGAGCCACCAGCCAGCTCGTCTGACCTTACCCAAAGGCTTGCAATGCCGGCGTGTTGCCCCTGACCACCGCCGGCTCGCCACCACCAACCCAACTCCCCCTTTCACCTATCCCTCGACTTGGCTGCCCGTCCCTACCACCGTCACCGCCGCTATGCAGCCAGCTCATCGGCCACTCTCCTGCCCGTCTAGCAGAGCCCGCCGTCGCCATCGTCATCGGGTCACCAGTCCCAGCTCACCGGCCGAGCAGCCTAGCCGCTAGCCCAGCCGTAGGCGAGCCCATTGCCTGCGTGCTCAGCCGCTGCCCTAGCCATGGCCGGACAGCCTAGGCCGCTGCCCAGGCCATGGTCGAGTCACCCAGCCATGGTCGAGCGCCGTGTCGAGTGCTCCAGCCATGGCCGAGCACTTTACCGGCCACTATGCCCGTTGTGCCCATGCTGTACCGAGCAACCATTGTTCCCCCGGGTTATTTTGGCCCCTTACCGATTTTTCCCAAGCCAAACTTAGGTAAGTGACTCCCTAAATCTTACTTAGTATAATGGGTATTATTAGACTTGTTTAGGGGTTGATTAATATCGGTTTAGTGGCTAAGTTAAGGTTATTATTGACGTTCGAATGTGGCCCGTTGGTAGACTAAATTGCAATGATGTTGTGGCTTAATTAGTGGCTGAATTATGGTGGTTTCAATGGCTAGTTTGTTGTGGTACTTGTCGGTGAAAATGGATGTTTGATTGTGGCCGACTTGAACGTCGGATTGGTGAGCTTATGGCTGCAGTTTGGATTTTATGACATGTTAGAATAGCGAATTGTGTTGTGGTTATTTGGAAATAGTTGTGTGATATTTGATTATGTGAAAGACATAAAAATTAATTGAATTATGTGGCATGTGTATTTGCTTGAACAAGTCTGAATCGATCGGAGGGCTGCCAACCTGTAGGGTGTTAACCCGGGTTGTGAGAAAGGACCTGTGGGGTGTTAACTCGGGTCGTGAGAAAGGTCCTAAGGCATATTGACGTGGGGCAAAGCCAGGATTGATCGGAGGTCTGACCTGAGGCGTGTTTACGCAGGTCGTGAGAAAGTGAGAAAGAACTTATGGGGTGTTGACTCGGGTTGTGAGAAAGGTTCTGAGGCGAGTTGACGTGGGACAAAGCCCGAATTGTTCAAAGGGCTGACCTGTGAGGTGTTAATTCGGGTTGTGAGAAAGTTGGATGGATGAGCATGCATATTGTACTTGATGGAATTGGCTGAACGTACGTGTGTATGGTGCTCGAATGATTGTGATATGTACATGAGATGTTATTGCATTAATGTTAATTGACTAATATATAGAGTTAGCACTTGGTTTATGGCGAGGTAAGTATGTTTGTGTGGATTCAATTGTGTTGGCTGTTAGATCACATGTTAAACTCGTATGGGTATGCATTGGCCTAGGTGGAGTTTAGGTTGTCTGCTTATTAAGATTTATTCTCATTGCTGTAGTGCAAACCTTTTCAGATCCCCATCCTTGAGCATTCTGCCAACTAGGCATTTTGGGGTCCCCAAGCATATGGTGCATGAGGAGATCGAGTATCTAGTTAGCCCAAACCAAACTTACATTAGGCACCTTACTACAGTTTGGGTAGATGAGAGTTTAGAGAACTTGCAGTGACATACTTATTTGGCCTAGTTTCATCATGTCGGGTTGAAGATTACTGGGCCAATCTGTGGTTTTGAGGGGCTTCAGCATGGTAGTGAGGATGCGGTGAATTGGGAGCCTTAGGACAAGTATGCTCCTAATAGCGAAGTGACGGACCCCGACGATCCACCGGAGAACCTTGATCCAGAACCCAAGCTCGTACCAAAACTCGAGCCTGAGCCCGAGGAGGAGCCTATGGAGTCCGAGCATGAGGATGAGCCGATCGAGATCAACTCTAATATGGGGTCCGAGTCTTCAGGGTCTGATCCTGATTAGGCACTATAGGGGCGTTTGGGTGCCGGGCTTAGAAGCCTTTTTGGTCGAGCCCTTTTTGTGCAGCTAGCTAGCCTATCCTACCACCTGTTCCTTTTTTATGATGAAGGTGGATGCTAATCCTAGAAGCCTATTGTATGAATTTTATGGTCTTGAGCTAATGATATGAGTTTAATGTTTTATACAAGTACTACCCCGTTGTCATTATTTATTGTCTGGCTTGTTTGATTTCCGCTTCCGCTTGCATTTGTCTTCGAGTGTTTCGTTCAAGTTGGTGATGTGTCCTGGGACATCACGTTCAATACGACCGTCGAAGGGGTATCGCGAGCCCATTAAGGTTCGGGGCGTGACATCCCTGTTGATTTAGTATCAAAGCAAGGTCAGCTCCATCCAAGTTGGTCAAAACCTGGAGTGAAAAGGAGCGATCACTTTGGAGTAGCCAATTAGGGAGACTCGTGTGCCATGCGTAACCTGGACTGCGTGATTGTGGTTGCTGAGTGATTTTATGTAATAATATGTGAAGTGCAGGTGCCGCAGGACTTGAGGTAAGCGCACAAACTCTGTTGGTAGTGATTGAGTGATGTTATAATTGGCTGGCTGCTTAGTGAATTGTTGTTGTGAGTCACTATCTAAGGCTTTAGACTGGTATAGTTGGCCTAGGTCTCTAATTCCTAAATGGAATTATAGCAGGTAAGTGAGTGGTGTGAACCCTATGAGTTTGAGCAGTCGAGGTCGAGGTCAAGGTTGTGTGGGTCCTCAATCTGGAGTTACAGAGGATCCTAGAGTGGATGGAATTCTGAGGCCACTCGAGGAAGTTGAAATTTTAATGAGAATGATGGAAATCAAGGTTAAGGATAAGTTAATGCAATCAGACAGATGCATCAATTGGTTGAGAAATTTTTGAAATTGAAATCTCTGAAGTTCAATGGGAAAAGTGACCCTGAGACTGCATCACTTTGGATAGAAGAGTTGGAAAAAGGCTTTGAGGTATTGGGGTACCTTGGTCGAGGCTTTCAATGGGAAGCACTTTTCGCAGAGTCCGCGAGAACAGAAGATGGCAGAGTTTCTTTGGCTTCCCTAAAATCAGATGACAGTGGATCAATACGAGGCGAAATTCATAAGATTATATAAGTTCACACCAAGGTTGGTGGAAGACCCTGTGGATAGGGCGAGGAAGTTTCGAGATGGACTGAAACCAAATCTTTATAGTCAGTTGACACTACTAAACTTAAAGGATTACAATGAGTTATATGAAAGGACTTTATTGGTTGAAAGGGATACAAGTGAAAGGGCTACCGCTTTTGGATCGCGGTATACATCGGCTAGGGACAATAGGAACTTTGGGAATAAGTCTATGACAGAGAATATGCGACTTGTCCCTCTGGTAAGAAAGAACTTTGGAAAGCTGAACCACTACTCCAATGCCGCATGTCGATTTTATGGATAGAGGCACAAGAATGGCCCTTGCCCAGGTGTACTTGGGGCGTGTTTTGGATGTGGCCGACATGATCACCAAGTGAGAAACTGCTCGAATAGACGAGCTAGGCCTCTAATATAGCAATAACAACCGCAAGTAGGACATCAAGCAGGAGTTACCCTGCAAAATAACCCGGATCGACCGCAAAGCACAAGGAAAGATGTACGCTATGATTAGGAAGGGAGCAGAGGATTTATCTTGAAAGTCTGGATGCATTATGTAATGAAATTGGGTGCAATAGAAGATGATTTTGAAGTTATAACTTGAATGGTTATGTACGACGTATAATTGTTTATAGTAGGTAGGTACAGTTGGTTTATGGATGTTAGATTCACTGATGTTATCCTTTGGCAAGGTTTGAATGAAAGAGTTATCGCTTGGAAATTTCGGATTTCGTAAAGAACCAAGGTAATTGTTTTGGGAGACCATTGACTTGAAATTTGATGGATTGAGCTTTTATTTTTGAGGTGTAGAAAGATAACTATCTGGTGGTTAACTTGTTGGGTGAGGAACCAAGGCTAAAGGACATAGCCGAGGTGTACATTTTTCCCGATATCTTTCTTTAGGAATTGCTGAGATTACCACCTGATAAAAAAATGGAGTTTGTGGTTGAGTTATCCCCAGAGACAGAATCGATATCGAAAGCACCCTATAGGATGTCGTTGTCAGAATTGAAGGAATTGAAGGTTCAAATGCAGGAGTTATTGGATAAAGGCTTCATTCGTCCGGGTATGTCTCTATGGGGAGCGCCAGTTTTATTCGTGAGGAAGAAGGACGGATCGTTAAGGTTGTGCATTGACTATAGACAGTTGAATTATGTGACCATTAGGAATAAATACCCAATGCCAAAGATAGACGATCTATTTGATCAGTTGCAAGGGACGTCGATATTTTCTAAGATCGACTTGAGGATGGGTTACCACCAATTGAGGATTAAGAAGGTGGATATACAAAAAACGACATTTAGGAAGAGGTATGGGCATTACAAGTTTACGGTGATGTTGTTTTGATTGACTAATGCTCCTGTAGCCTTTATGGATTTAATGAATAAGGTATTCAAGGAATTCCTAGATCAATTTGTAATCGTGTTCATAGACGATATCTTGGCATATTCGATGAGTTTTGCCAAGCACGAGTTACATTTGGAAAAAGTTCTATAGACCTTAAGGGAATATGCACTTTATGCTACGTTCAGTAAGTGCAAATTCTGGATTCATCGAGTGGCGTTCTTAGGACATGTGATATCCGGGGAAGGAATTGCAGTGGATCCAACGAAGATTGAAGCCGTCACGAATTGGCTGAGGCCTACAACAGTAACCAAGGTTCAGAGCTTTATGGGTCTAGCAGGTTATTACAAACGCTTCCTAGAAAGGTTTTTGGCATTAGCGACACCGTTGACTCGGTTACTAAAGAAGGAGACGAGGTTTGAATGGACAGATAAGTGTGAAAAGGAGTTTCCAAGAGTTAAAGTAGAGATTGATGACCTTGCCAGTGTTGACAATCCCGTCAGATCCAGGAGGATATGAGATTTACAATGACGCGTTGCTAAGAGGATTGGGATGCGTACTAATGCAACATGGAAGAGTGGTGGCATATGCATCGCGATAATTGAGACCACATGAGCTGAACTACCCAACACATAACTTGGAATTGGGCGCGATTATCTTCGCTCTTAAGATTTGGAGACACTACTTGTGTGGGGAGAAATTTCAGATTTATATGAACCATCAAAGTTTAAGGTACTTGTTCTCCTAAAAAGAATTGAACATGAGACATCGCCGATGGATGAAACTCCTTAAGGGCTATGACTGCGATATTCTGTATCACCCTAGAAAAATTAATAAGTAACGGATGCACTAAGCCGAAAATTGAGCATTGCACATATGATGGCCAAGGAATGGACTCTGTTGGAGAGAGTTTGAGATTTTGAGTTTAAGTTTGAAGTGAATCATGTCTTAAGTCTGCTTGCAGCATTGAGGATTGAATAAAAAATCCAGACTAAGATTAAGGCTTTACAATCGACAGACCCAGAGATTCAGAAGATTCTGGATATGGATGTCATAAAAAGGAAACAGATTTTCAGGTATCTGAGGATGGGATTCTAAAATTCCGTAGACGGTTATGTGTACCCGATGATGCACAACTGAAGGAAGAAATTTGTCAGAAGCTCACCGTAGCAATTACAATATTCACCCGGGTAGTATGAAGATATATCATAACTTGCGACAGCATTATTGGTCGAATGGCATGAAAGTGGATATGGCCAAGCATGTGGCCAAGTGTTTAACATGTCAACAAGTGAAGGCGCAACATTGTAAGCCGGGTGGAATGTTGCAGCCATTGGACATCCCTGAATGGAAGTAGGAACACATCACAATGGACTTTATCATGGGATTACCAAGAAGTTAGAGGGATCAAGATTCAATTTGGGTGATAGTCAACCGATTGACAAAGTTAGCACATTTTCTGCCGATGCGAAAGGACTTTGCCTAGGAAAGGTATGCCAAGATATACGTGCGACAAATAGTCCGTCTTTAGGAAGTGCCAGTGATGATTACTTCAGACTGTGATCCTAAGTTTACCGCCGCTTTTTGGAAAAGTCTTCATACGACATTAAGAATGAAGTTACAATTTAGCACGGCCTATCACCCCTAAACGGATGGCCAGTCTGAAAGGACGATTCAGACTTTTGGAAGATATGTTGTGGGCATGTGTATTAGATTTTAAAAGTAGTTGGGAGAAACAGTTCCATTTCGTTGAATTTGCCTACAATAATAGCTACTAGCAGAGCATTAGAATGGCACCGTTTAAAGCGTTGTATGGCAAAGCTTGCAAAACATCGATTTGTTGGGATGAAGTTGGTGAGAGGAGCATCACGGGTCCTGAGTTGGTTCAATAGTCAGTGGAAACAGTCAAGGTAATTCGGGACAGGCTTAAGATCGCTCAGAGCTGCCAAAAGAATTATGTAGACTGAAGACGTAGGCCTTTGAAATTTACAGAAGGGAACCACATTTTCCTTAAAGTATCGCCGATGAGAGGATTGTCACGGTTTGGCAAGCAAGGGAAATTGAGCTCGAGGTACGTGGGCCCATTTGAGGTCTTAGAGAGAATTGGCACCTTGGCCTATCGTCTCGCACTATCGCCGAATTTGTCCCAAGTTCACAATGTATTCCACGTGTCTATGTTAAGGAAATACGAACCGGATTCGACCCACGTGCTGAATTATGAAGAAATAGATGTGGACGACAAAGTGTCGTATGTGGAAAAGCCACTAATGATCGAGGACAAAATGGAATGAGTATTGCAGAACAAGACAATTCCGATGGTCAAGGTAATTTGGGAGCATCATGGAATCGAAGGTGCGACATGGGAAAGCGAAAAGCTGATGCGACATCAATACCCCCATTTGTTCGAATAATTGGGTTGGATTGTAAATTTCAAGGACGAAATTTTTGTAAGGGGGGAAGAGTTGTGACATTCCAAATTTCGATTAATTTTTGGAATTTATAAAATATGTATTTTGTCAGTACGCTTATAGTAAAATTTCTCCCGGAACTGATCACTCTTGGGTTATTTTTAAAATAAAAATTCAGCTAGAATCGCACTCGATCAAATTTGGCCGTTATTTAGAGCCCGAACTTTGGTGTCGAATTTCTCAAAGTTTTGTGACGAATTTAATTGGAGGATGTCGATATTATTGTGGCCAGCGTTGATAATACCCGGACTTAATGAAAAGTGAAATTTGAACTGGGTGCGGATTTGGACTAGTAGACCTCCTTTGTAGTGTGTTTTATTTAGTGTCTTTTGGCCCTTTTTTCCTAATTTATAATTATGGTTTTCGTAGGCCGTTGGATCGATTTCGGATTTGAACGAGGACCGTCGGATCGCACTTGAGTATTTTATTTGACTCTCTCTCTCTCTCTCTCCCGTGCGCCCGGTCATGTCCCGTCTTCCCCCCACGCACATCCCTTCCCTTCTCTGCATGGCAGACCTACCCTTTCTCTCTTTCTCTCTCTTCTCTTTCTTTCTTTTCTTCTTTTCTTCCTTCTTCTTCTTTCTCCTTCCTTTCTTCGCCGCTACTTCTGCTCCCTCTCTTGCTGCTCACCGTCAACTAACACTCGTTGTTCGCCTTGCGTCGCCACCATCGTCGGCTCACTCACACAGCAACTTGTCGCTGCGAGCCTACTCACCTGTTTGTAGCTCGCAAGGTTGAGCTCGTCGCTGCCCAACCACCGCATGTCGTCACCGTCGCCAGCCAGCCAGGCCGCATGCCAGCTCACCCGACCGCCGCGCCGTCCGCCCCAGCCACCGTCTAGCCGCCCACCTCTGCCCAGCCAAGTCGTCCGACCTGCTCCCTCCCTTGGCCAACTACTTTTCGCGCGAGCTGTAGCTCGCCTATTGTCAGTGCCGCCACCCGGCATTGCCGAATTGTCAGCCAGCCCATCCAGCCTCGCCTAGTTGCCTGCGATGCCACCGTGCCGCCCCCGGTGGCCGCCGGCTTGCCGCCACCGTCCCAACTCCCTTTCTCGCCTATCCCCTAACTCAGCTGCCCGTCCCTACCACTGTCATCGCTGCTGTGCAGCCAGCTCGCTGGCCACTCTCCTGCCTGCCTGGTCAAGCCCGCCATTGCCATTATCGTCCGGCCGCCAGCTCTAGCTCGCTGGTCGAGCAACCCAGTCGCTCACTCGGCCGTAGCGGAGCCCGTTGCCAGCGTGCCCAGCCGCTGCCCCGGCCGTGGCCGAACAGCCTAGGCCGTGGCCGAGTTGCCCAACTCACTAAGCCGAGTGCCCAGCCATGGCCGAGCGCCCCAACCATGGCTAAACACTTTGCCAGCCATTGTGCCCGTTACGCCCGTGCCGCGCCGAGCTGCCACTGTTTCCCTAGGCCATTTTGGCCTCTTACTGATTTTTCCTGAGCCAAACTTAGGTAAGTGACTCCCTAAACCTTACTTAGTATAATGGATATTATTAGACTTGTTTAGGGGTTGATTAGTATTCGCTAAGTTAAGGTTATTATTGATGTTTGATTGTGGCCCGTTGGTAGACTAAATTGCAATGATGTTGTGGCTTAATTAGTGGCTTAATTACAGTGGGTTCAATGGCTAGTTTATTGTGGTACTCGTGGGTGAAAATGGATATTTGATTATGGCCGACTTGAAGATTGGACTGGTGAGATTATGACTACAATTTGGATTTTATGATGTGTTAGAATGGCGAATTGTGTTGTGCTTGTTTGGAAATGGTTGTGTGATATTTGATTATGTGAAAGATGTGGAAATTGATTGAATTATGTGACGTGTGTTTGTTTGAACAAGCTCGGATCGATCAGAGGGTTGCTAACCTATAGGATGTTGACCCGGGTTGCGAGAAAGGACCTATGGAGTGTTGACCCGGGTCTAAGAAAGGTCCTAAGGCGTGTTGATGTGGGACAAAGCCCGGATTGATCGGAGGGCTGACCTGAGGAGTGTTTACATGGGTCGTGAGAAAGTGAGAAAGGACCTGTAAGGTGTTGACCTGAGTCATGAGAAAGGTCATGAGGCGTGTTGATGCGGAACAAAACCCAGATTAATCGGAAGGATGACCTGTGGGGTGTTGACCTGGGTTTTGAGAAAGTTGGATGGATGCGCATGCGTATTGTACTTGATGGAATTGGGTGAACGTACGTATGTATGATGCTCGAATAATTGTGATATGTACATGAGATGTTATTGCATTAATGTCAATTGACTAATATGCAGAGTTGACACTTGGTTTATGGCGAGGTAAGTATGTTTGTGTGGATTTGATTGTGTTGGCTGTTAGATCGCATGTTAGACTCGTCTGGATACACATTGGCCTAGGTGGGGTTTAGATTGTCTGCTTATTGAGATTTATTCTCATTGCTGTAGTGCAAACCTTTTCATATCCCTGTCCTTGAGCATGCTACCAGCTATGCATTTTGGGGTCCCCATGCATACGGTGCTTGAGGAGATCAAGTATCTGGTTGGCCCAAACCAAACTTACATTAGGCACCTTACTACGGTCTAGGTAGATGAGGGTTTAGAGGATTTGTAGCGCCATACTTATTTGGCCAGGTTTCATCGTGTTGGGTTGGAGATTACTGGGCCACTCCATGGTTTTGAGGGGCTACAGCATGGTAGTAAGGATGCGGTGAATTGGGAGCCCTGGAACAAGTATGCTCCCAATAGCAAAGTGACGGACCCCGACGATCCACCGAAGAACCCTAATCCAAAACCCGAGCCCGTACCAGAACTCAAGCCCGAGCCTGAGGAGGAGCCTATGCAGTCCGAGCATGTGGATAAGCCGATCAAGATCAACTCCGATACGGGGTCCGAGTCTTCAGGGTCTGATCCTGATTGGGCACCGTAGGGGCGTTTGGGTGCCAGGTTTAGAAGCATTTTTTGTGCAGCTAGCTAGCCTATCCTACCACCTGTTTCTTTTTTATGATGAAGGTAGATGCTAACTCTAGAAGCATATTATATGAATTTTATGGTCTCAAGCTAATGATATGAGTTTATTGTTTTGTACAAGTACTACCCTGTTGTCATTATTTATTGTTTAGGTTATTTGATTTCCACTTCTGCTTGCGTTTGTCTTCGAGTGTTTCATTCGGGTCGGCAACGTGTCCTGGGACGTTACGTTCAATACAACCATTGAAAGGGTGTCGCGAGTGACACTGCTAGTCCGCATGTTGCGAACTCAACCACCCATTGGCGTCTCGGGATCTAGAATAGTAGTCTCAGGCTGAGCAGCACCAACAGGAGTATCATAACTTTCATAACTTTGGAATATTTCAAGTTTAACTCAGTTGATTCAACAAATTGAAAAATTACATACAATTATGGACTTGCTTTCACACCCACAATGTTAGTAGTTATAATTAAGGGATATGTACACTAGAAGTCCTAAAACTTGTCACAAAAGTGCAATTGAGTCCTAAAACTTTCAAAAAGTATAAACAAGTCCTAAAACTTGTTACGAAAGTGCACTTGAGTCCTAAAACTTTCAAAAAGTGCAAATAAATCCTAAAACTTATCACAAAAGTGCAAACAAGTCCTAAAACTTTCAAAAAGTACAATCAATAAAAGGACTTGATTGAACTAATTTAACAGGTTTTAGGATTTGTTTACACTTTCGTGATAAGTTTTAGGACTTGTTTACACTTTTTTAAAGTTTTAGGACTCAAATGCACTTTCGTGATAAGTTTTAAGACTTGTTTGCATTTTTTAAAAGTTTTAGGACTTAATTGCACTTTCGTGATAAGTTTTAGGACTTTGAATGCACTTATCCCTATAATTAATCAACGATGCTACTCAAATTCAGTTTGTAAAGAAATAAATGAGATGGTCCGCCTATCTTTTGCAATGGTTGGATCTAAAGTGAAAATTGATGAATATGGGATTATAGAAAAAGAATTATTTATCCAAATCACCACAAATACATAAAAAAAATCATGACATAATTTATAAAACTTTCTTTATCGGTAATACTAAAGAATGGCAAGATGGTTTCGAGACTATTAAATTTAATAATTCCCTCAACCGTTACCAAAATACTCATCGTTGGTTTGGATGATGAAGCTCCACCGATTAAATCTTTGGGATAGGAAACTTAAATTATTAAAGAAAAGAAAAGGGGGCACTCGTTAATAAATAAATGAAAAAACTGAAATTTTGTAATGCTATGATTACTCTCGCGTTATGTATAATCACTATTTTTAGAGATTGAATTATTTAACACGAGTATGACAGGAGCACTCACTTTAAAATGACCCCCAAAAATGTATACTATACGTTTGGCTAGAGTTACTCCTGTTATCATAGGAGGAAGTCCCTTCAATGTCTCGCCAATTTTCCAAGATGTAAACATTTTCCACTGTTATGACAGCTTTTTCTTACTTAACTAGATGGCTACAACTCATACGATACATGTATATCATTCTAAATTCACATCCTTTGAAATTTGAAATGAAAATAGCTTTTCGGAAGCTTAATTTACTTCTTAGAATCAAGGAATTCAGCAGCTCCTATGTCTTGCCTAGGTAACGTAGGCTTACCTAGAGTTCCTAAAGACTAATGGCCTAATTTACAACGAATTCTGTACCATACATGAAAGGAAAGTACTTGGTAATAACAACTGACATTTAATACACATTGGTTTAAAGTCCCACCTTTGTTAGAAAGGAGGGTTCTTAGGTGGGACGGTGTCATCCTTCCAAGAACTCTCCCTCCATTCGAAAGCTTAAAGAAAGGCTAGATATTTTCGAGACTATCAAATTTAATAATTCCTTCAACCTTAAATTTGCTGCATGTCAATTATAGGGGAACAAGACCCAAAAAAAAATTAAAGGAAAAATTACCAAAAAAAATCTTAAATATATTATACTTATACCAATTCAGTCCTAAACTTTTCAATTTGGCCAATTGAGTCTGAATCCTTTTGACATTTTGCTAATGTAGTCCATTTGGCCAATTTTGGCTAAAAATGGCTAATGTGGACATCGGCTGTTTTATGTGGCATGCGGGTACTGACGTAGACAAAATTTTTAAAAAATATATTTTTTTGAATTTTTTATTATATTTTTATTTTCTTTATTTCTTTTTTTTTTCCTTCTTCCTTCGTTGGTCACCGAGCCCCGGCAATGGCCGCTAAGGGCCCTCGCCGGATTTGGCGAAGCAAGACTTGCTCAAGGCTAGTGATGTCGCCCCTCGCCAATTCTCAGCTAGGCCGGCCCTCTCTGGCCTCTAGCAAGGCTCTACCTCGCCCCAAGCCAGTGAGGCTGACCCTCGCTCGCCGTTGCCTTTGGCCGGTTGTTTATGACATTGAAGGTAACGTGGAGTTAATAAGGACATGCTCACTACTTTAAAATTTCATCTAAGGGTGTGTTTATTTAAGCGAAAATTTCATAATAAAAGAAAATGTTTTCCCCTTTTCCTATTAGGGAATTCATTCTCTTAACTTTAAAGTCGCATATTTTCATTGACCATAAATAGTTTTCCGTTGATAATCTTTTTCAGCAAACCAGATGCATGAAAACGTCCAGAAAATCAATTTGCGAAAACTTATTTCACTCAAAAAAACACACCCTTAGAGTATCGAGCCTGTGACTTAGTACTTAATGATGCCCGTCAAAGGAGACATGCGATCAAGAAAAGAGCACAGCCGCACAACATCACTCAACGGAACCCCCTCTCTCTTTCCAGTTTGTGTTGTTTTCTTCAGTTCACGTATGTTCTTTTTTTCTGATTTATTTACCTGTTTTGGTTCTGTCTTTAATTTTTCAGTTTTTGTTGATTTGGCAATGACTTGTACAAACCACATCAACAAACACAAGTCCGATGACTAATGTGGATTGCCAGGTCAGATGTCCATCTTACCGAATCGAATTTAAGGAATAATTTGGTCCTATTGAAAGAACATAGGGACCAAATTTAACATTGAATAAAAGTACATGGGCAAACTAGGGCATTATTTCTTTAATTTCCAACCATTAGGTTATCAAATAGTCTTTGAGTCTCTTCTATTTTTCAATAGAGCAAGGAAAACCTTTGAACAAAATTTAAGTGCCAACAATAGCCAATACTTGACGCTTTGATTTTACAATTTACGGTCTCTCTATTGAAAAAGAGAAGAAAGATTATATTTTGCTACCTTCTTCATAATTGCAAGTATAAAAACCTAGACGATCTGGCTTCATTTCGAAACACAAACTTTCCTCTTTATTATGGGTTCAATCCCAAGAAATTGTACAAAACAAAGAAAAGTGCCACAAAAAGCAGAGACCCCAGATCAAACCCATCACCCCCACCATCATATGTTATTTGAAGTTTAGAGCTGCGTTGGAGTTTAAAGCTGCCAAAATATGTTATTTGAACTTTTATAATAATAATAATAATAAATTACAAATGACCACTAAATAACAAATAAAGAAAAAGAGAAAAAAAAAGGGCGGGCTTCAATTCGGCCAATACGAAATGGGCCTGAACTTTGGGCCTAGTTCAATTAGCAAAGCCCACTAATCCAAATCCGTGGCCCGTTAGTCCAGTTCATTTCAGCTTCAGTGGGCTTGGCCTGTGAATCAGCTCTCTCTCTCTCTCTCCCTCTCTCTCTCTTTATGAAGCAATTCAGATGGAAGTAGAGGTCACGCAGATGGAGGTGACCAACAGATTCGTGATTCCCATATAAAAAAGCCAAACGGATTTCACGTCCGGATTCTAGAAAATTCCTGGACAATTTTACTTCTGACATCATTGCACTTCATTCTCGTGTGAAGCACGTTCGCTGGCGTCGATTTTCACTGGAGAGACTTCCAGGACTTCCTCTTGATCGAAGAAAGAGCAAACCCAAGATTTTGCCAACAGCTCGCACAACTCTTCCTTGTCGACATGGCTACGCGAGGCTCGAACTCTCTAGATCTAGAAAGGTTGAGCCTCCCAGCCTCGGGCAAGCCTCGCCCAGCCATTGACAAATGTGCAATTAGTTTGTAACTTTTCGGATAATTTTCCCTCCGAATAGATGTGGATAAAAACTCAAATAATTTATTCAGGCATTAAAGTAGGATATGATGCATAAATTGAATATGAAAGGGAAAGTCGGAGAACGGCTTTGTCTATTCTTCTTAGTGCCCTACAGCAGTATTTGTGCTGCCTTGTTCGGTGCACCTCTTAAGTTTGGTCCTGTGATCTCTCTGTCTCTCTCTGTGTTAAGGCTGTCGAAACTTAGACCGAAGCTACTGTGTTAGTCGTTGTCGACTATGTTGACCACAACAGGGCCATGTTAGCTAGGGTTTCTTATATTCATTTGACCATTTTAAGTTATCATTACATTTCCTCGCTCTTGGATTCACGTAAATTCAACATTCCATCCCGCCCCCGTCCGTGCATTTTGTGGTCGAGCGTGGAACCATGGAGCAATCTCAATCACTCTCCAATCATTTCTGGTTCGGATAAGAGTTTTCGTCAACAATAGTAAACTAGTATTGATGCAGATAGATTTTCTATTGTATAATCTCGGACCAATATCCTAGAAAATTTTCTCCCTTTTGGTATATTTTTCCACAATCCCCAGCATGTACATATTGTGGTTAAATAATATTACCTCAATGGACAAAAATTCGGGTACTTATAGTGTTATTACCCCAATGGCAGAGCATAAACATAATTTACTGGAATGAATTTCCAAGTAAATACACTGATCTAATAATTGAACTACAACTCGCACCACCGCAAGGTTTCAATAAGTTTAACCATTGCCGACAAGCTCTATCTTTGCTTTCACAATGGTTCTTGTCACTTGTTATAATACAAAGACATAAGCGCAAAGATGTGCAACCTAAAGAAGCATTTGCTATTGGATAATCAAATCATTTAATTTATTGTAAGCCACCCTAAAAGGTTCAATCAGAAAATCATGGGGATAAGTACACTATGAATATCATAACTTTCATAAAGCTCTCACTTGAGTGCCATAACATATTTTGTTTTTGTTTACTTGAGTGCCACAAATTTGAAAAATCGATCATTTGAGTGCCATTGGCAATTTGCCAACTTGAAAGAATTGACAAAAAGCGGAGTCAACAATATCGGATGCAACCATAAAAAGAGCAACTGTCAATGTAGTGAAATCGAAGAAACTATCGACATAGTGGAGTCAACGTAACCATTGATAATCGTTCGGTAACCATTCATAACCTCTATTTGTAACTTCTTTTTGTAACCTTTCTTTGGGGGCAAGAACAACAATGGTGCCAAAACTTGTGTACGGAAGCCACTTTAGTGCCAAAACTTTCATTTGGATCACTTAAGTGCCAAAAGTTTACGCCGGCGATCACTTAAATGCCAAATCGGAGAAAAAACGATCACTTAAGTGCCAACGGCGAGAAATTCCGATCAAATTTAATACGTGGCTTTTATATTTAAAATTTAATGACACGTGGCATTTCCATGTGTATAATTAAAATTTTTAAATATTTTTTTCTGATTTTTTTCTTTTCTTTTTTCTTTTTTTTCTTTTCTTTTTTTTTTTTCTTATTTCCGGTGGCCGGTGGCCGGACGCCGGCCCCCGGAAATAAGAAGAAAGAAAAGAAAAAAAAAGAAAAGAAAGGAAAAAAGAAAGAAAAGGAAAAAAAAGAAAAGAAAGGAAAAAAGAAAGAAAAGAAATGCCACGTGTGCCTCCGGCGAGCCACATCAGCCTCCGGCGAGCCACATCAGCTTGAAAAA
Source organism: Syzygium aqueum (assembly GCA_031216185.1). Taxonomy (NCBI): domain Eukaryota; kingdom Viridiplantae; phylum Streptophyta; class Magnoliopsida; order Myrtales; family Myrtaceae; genus Syzygium; species Syzygium aqueum. Next base: position 18,442,241 of record CM062234.1, read on the forward strand.
TTAATAAAAAAACGCCACGTCGGATTTCCGGCGAAGTGGCACTTAAGTGATCATTTTTCACAACTTTTGGCACTTAAGTGATCCAAATGAAAGTTTTGGCACCAAAGTGGCCTCCGTACACAAGTTTTGGCACAATTGCTGTTCTTCCCCCCTTTCTTTGTAACTTCTTGTAACCGTTAGGAAGTTATTTCTTTTTTGGTAATCGTGTGTAACCTCCATTGATAACTATCAATTGTAGGCTTTAAATAGCCATATTCTACTCTTTGAAGAGAACCTCCGACAGATCAACCAAAATGTTATTTTTTAATTATCTTTACTTTCCTTTACTGCACTCATTTTTCCTTAGCTACAGCTTTCCAATTTGCATTGTCGATTAAATTCCGGCGCATATCTCTATCCCGGGTGTCGCGTCATTGATTAAATTCCAGCGTTACATCTTTATACATTCTCAAGCTTTGTCGTCAATTAAATTCCGTCACGGTTTGTACATACAATTCGGTTTGAAGTTCAAAGTAAAAGTTTGCAATTATTTCTTGTCTGCCTGGATATTTCCTATTCGGAATAGCCATAGAACCTGTCTCCTCTCATTAAAAGCTGAAGAACGACTTTTGGTCAAATATATTTCATCACGGGAGCAATTTTGGCAAAACATCTTTTTGGCACGCCCGATGGGACCATTATGGTTTATTTGAGGAGATACAATGGTGAGAACAAGGAAAAAACTTAATCATGATAATGCTAGTGGTAACAACTTGTCACCACAACTTGGAAATGATAGAGTGGGATGTTTTGAGACATCGACTACATAACCGGTGGCAAAACAAGAGCAAGGTGGAGATGTCGACATCTTGAGACAACTCACTGATGAGTAGAGAATGCAGTTAGAGCAAAGTCTTGTGATGTTGGTCGCTATGAGGAGGATTCTCGACAAACACTAGAAGGAAACGACTAACTGCATATGAAATGTGTCATCGACATAATTAAGCCCATAATTGTCAACACCTTCCATAAAGTCATGCACAGCCCTGAAACATTAATTCGTTCAATTCAAGTGTAGGCAAGTCCTAATAATCCTGCATTTTTTTGGGCTTAACGTTGTCATCGACAACCAAGGAAGACCACTGTCTAGGGGGCCGGAATGTCAGAGGCTTGTGGTAGAAGCAATGGGGATGCCCAATCCAGTCTATGCTACTTGAGGACCAAATGTTGTGGTCGACAACCAAGTTAGACCACCACCTTTGCCTGGAAGACAACTTGCTCAACTGATCCCTAGTCAAGATCTCCAACAGATCCAAATAATACTAGACCACGCGATGCAATGAATGGAATATGATTGAGTGCATACTAGAGCCTTATACAGAAAATCATATCCAGAGTGGATGAACACAGTTCCATATCCAAGAGGCTTTGAAATGCCTAATTTCAACATTTTTTTCTGGTGAAGATGATCAATCTACAATAGAGCTTGTTAGTTGATTCAGTGCACAATATGGTGATGCATCTCATGCTGATTGTTGGAAGTTAGGGCTGTTTCCTTTGTCATTATCTAAGATAGCCTTCATGTGGTATACATCTTTGTTGGCCAATTCTATACATTCCTAGGAGTAAATGGAGAGACAATTCTATAGCCAATTCTATAGGTCAATTCCCCATGAGTCTGTTGCTACTATCAAGCAACATAATTATGAGTCAGTGGACCATTTCATTGCTAGATTCAAGAGGGTTAGAAATAGATGCATTACTTCACTCCCAGATAAAGATTTTGCAAATTTGGTTTTCGGTGGATTGAAATTCATTCTTAGAGAAAAATTCGAAGACCTAAATTTTGCCGATTTATTCCAATTGGTAACAAGAGTGTCTAAGTATGAACAATTACTTAAGGACACAGATGGAGGACCACATAAAAACTCCACAAATTGCGTGCCTTTCGTGGAAAAGTATGAGTCATATGATGATACTGAAATTTGACCAAAAAAAAAATCAAATTTGCCGATGACAAGGGGGCACATGAAAACTCTTGATTACCTAATTTAAAAGAATCGAATGATCGATGAATCATTCAATTCTTTTAAAATGGGGCATATGTTTACACCAAAAAATGATCAATTTTTGTTATTATCAACAAGTGATGGGCTTAGTCCATAAGATTAGAGTTTTGTGGTCTTTCTAATGTAGCCTAATGTGTCAACTACTCGAGCACTAGGATCGGAAGAGTGACTCTCACACACGAAGACTCCATCACAAAACGAGGAGAAATTTCAATTTTGTGCTAGTTCGGGAAAATGGTTATAACTTTGTCGATACAGATCGGATTGACCTGGTTCCAAAGCCAAAATAATGAAGACTCCTGGATCTACAACTTTTATGTTTTGAGTTTTCTCAGTAAAGTCTTGTAGAGTTTTCGATTTCAAAAGGAAGTAGACAGTCTGACTGGTCGGGATGTGGAAAAAGGAAAGGAACTTCAGTGAAGAATGGCCAACTTGAAGGAATTGACAAAAAGCGGAATCGATAATATCAGATGCAATCGTCAAAAAAGCAACTGTCAACATAGTGGAATCGAAGAAACCGTTGACGTAGCAGAGTCTACTTAACCATCGATAACCGTTTGATAACCATTCATAACCTCTGTTTGTAACTTCTTTTTGTAACCTCTCTTTGTAACTATTAGGAAGTTATTTCTTTTTTAGTAACCGTTTGTAACCTCCTTTGTAAGCTTCATTGATAACGGTCGATTGTAGATTTTAAATAGCCACATTCTATTCTTCGGAGAGACCCCCCAACCGGGAGATTATTGGCCCTTCGGTTCTAGAGGCGATAAGGAACTTCTTCCAAACCGGGAACATGCTTAAGGAGATTAATAGTACCATTATCACATTGGTGCCTAAGATCCCAAACGCCTCTTCCATGAATGATTTCCGGCCTATTGCATGTTGTAACACTTTATACAAATGTATCTCAAAAATATTGGCGAGGCGTATAGCTTCTTTGCTCCCTTCTTTGATTAGTCACTCCTAAACAGCGTTTGTTAAGGGTCGACGAATTAGTGACAATATCTTGATTGCTCAAGAACTGTTTGCCGGGTTTCATCATGACGCCTACCTACCGAAATGTGCTATTAAAGTGGATTTTCGGAAAGCTTATGACACCGTTAGCTGGGCCTTCATTGAAGAAACCCTTAAAGCACTTCATTTCCCCGCTCATTTCATTCGGTTGGTAATGGCATGTGTTACGACCCCAAAATTTTCGGTGTCGATTAATGGGGAACTCCACGGCTACTTCCCCAGTTCCCGTGGCATTAGACAAGGAGATCCGTTATCACCATATCTATTCATAATGGTGATGCAAGTTCTCTCTGGCATTCTCAAGGCCAAAACTGGGACCTCCGAATTCCGATGGTTTTGGAGATGCAAAAAAACCCAGTTATCTCACCTCTTTTTTGCAGATGATGTACTTATATTCTGCGAAGGCCATATGAGATCGGTTGAATTGATCAAGGATGCTCTCACCAAATTCTCTACATGGTCTGGGCTTGTTCCAAACACGCACAAGAGTAACATCTTCCTCTATGGAGGATCACAGTACTTACATACGCAAATCTTGCAATGCCTTGGGTTTCAACAGGGCACACTACCTTTCAGATATTTAGGGGTGCCGATCATATCCTCTAGGCTCAACAAAGAGGATTGTAAAATACTGGTTGATACTATTACAGCCCGGGCTCGATCATGGTCACATCGATTCTTATCTTTTGCAGGGCGTCTTCAACTCATCAAATCAGTTCTCCACTCCATACAAGTGTATTGGGCTACCATCTTCTTCCTTCCCCAATCAGTGACTCAGTCTATTGAGAGAATATTGAGACAATTCTTGTGGAAGGGACCCGATCTTGGTACTGGTGGGGCCAAGATTGCTTAGGATACCGTATGTCTCCCCAAGAATGAAGGTGGCTTGGGGATTCGACGCCTCCATGAATACAATACTGCAATGTCACTCAAGCATATTTGGCTCCTATTCACTGATAACGAGGCCATGTGGTGTAAGTGGATTCACTCAACCTTCTTACACAAAGCAAATTTCTGGACTGTATCAAAACCCACTTTTTGTTCCTGGACATGGAAGAAAATCCTGGATTTGCGTTCCACTGCAATTAATTTGTTCAAATGGTCTATTGGAAATGGACGATCGATATCCTTCTGGTTCGATTGGTGGCATGATAGAGGCCCCCTCTTCCGGTTTTTCTCCAACCTTAATATCTACCAATCAAGGATTCCTCGTGAGGTTTCAGTACGGGATTTCTTTGATGGCAATTGGCAGCCTTCTCCAGCGTTGGACACTTTCCTTAGTTGGGCCGATCATCCGCCTACCTTTATGGACGAGATGCCAGATACTCTGACGTGGGCCCCCTCCCCAGCTGTCCCTTTCTCCGTTGGGCGCGCTTGGAACCACATCAGAACCACAGGACAGCCTGCCCAATGGCACGTTTTTGTATGGGATTCACATATAGCACCGCGACATGCTTTTCTTCTTTGGGTCATTTCTCTCAACAGATTGCCCACTCAGGCTTTCCTACTACATAACCATAGAATTGAAGATGCTGTATGTGCGTTTTGTGGGGAAGTGCCAGACTCCATCAACCATCTCTTCTTTGCATGCTCCACTACAAGAAGACTAGCATTTTCATGGGCGACCAAATGCAACCTTCCATGGAGGAATAAGGCATGGCATGATCTCATTACGTGGGCTATGCAAGTCTGTAGCTCTTCATCGTTCGCTCATAGACTTTCCAGATTCGCATTTGGGGCTTTATACCACATTATATGGACGGAAAGAAACAATGCTATTTTCAGGAACGAGACTCCCTTCATCCCGAGAATGCGGAAGCACCTCCTTAAGGTTGTCAAAGATAAAGCGATAACCATGGGCGCTATTCTAGACACACCGGACAATCGAAGAATACAAAGGAATTGGGGCATCTCCGCCACCATCTTTGATACTAGTCCAGCTATTGTTTAGGCTGTTTTGCTATATTCCCTGTATAGTTGTTTATTTTCTCTTGTATAGCTCCTTCTAAGGCCGTTGACCCCATTTTGACGGTTGTCGTTGTTGGGTCTTTGTTGCCTTAGTTTTGGTTGTATTTGGCTTCTTGAAAAGTTATTAATTTCTTACCTTACCAAAAAAAAAAAAAAACAAAATTGGTGCGATTAAGTCAGCAGCGTTTCCGATTGAGTAGTGGTTGATCTAATTTCATTAGATTATTGGAGGATAATTACATTTCTATTATACCTGGCGAGAAGCAATGTCATCCATGAACCTACATATGATTTCTAAAGCCTTCAAGATCTTGCAGTCGCCGAGCAACCATTCAAAAGCATCTCTTGTAACCACATCACCCATTCCTACAAGCGATGTGATCGCTATCTCTTCATAGCCTGTCGTTAATAATGCAAGGGGCATGTATTCCTCCATCGTTGGTGTGTAGCCGGTATGGAACCATTTGGCTTCGTCAAAGTACCGTCTTGCTTGCTTCTTCATCTGAGAAATTGAGAAATTAAACGTAAACAAGAATGTTGGGTTCTTGAGAAAAATTGCATGGGGTGCATATAAAGGGTACTGATGATGCTTACGGCTTCTTATGCATAGACAAGGCGGTACGAGCTTCCTTTCGCGGCCAGTTCATTCCCAATTTCATCATAGAGATCGAGAAGCACCTTATAATAATCTTGCATATACTCTAGTAGTCCATCCATGGCATCAACACTCCACCTGAATTCGAATCCTTGAAATTACACACTTACTCTACACATACTTGATCAAATTCAAAAGTTTGAGAAAGAGAATGCGGATTACGTACTTCTCAATGGCTTCGGTGAAGGATACGAGTTCTTCTAATGTGCCATAGACGTCATAGATATCATCGGGAATGGAAATCAGGGTGATCACTCTAGTTAGTATATATCTGGCCCCGGCAAACTCTGGCTGGAAATATACTCCCGATATCATGAAGAACTCCACAATCCTATCTCTAGAGAATGGGAACTTCCTCGCAACATCTATAGCCTTCCACCACCTATGACAAAACGAAGATGAGCATTATTGAGCCCGATGAATTCGCATGGTTCAAACTCACTTTTTCACTTGTAAAGGACTTTCAAAAGCACTAATTAGCAGGGTAAATTGAAACTAGACAAGTAAACCTTTGGAAATCATAATCTATAAGCTATCACGTGAAGTTAGTTGACATTGTAATCCTGCAGAGTTCCTTTTGGTGTTGCTCTTGCAGTAAGTTGAAATCTAGTTTAGCCAAGGCGAGCAAGACCTCGTCATGTGAAGGCTCTTCTTGGTAGATTGATACATAATGCCTTGCCTCGAGTCTCGGCAGCCCCTTGCAAAGTGGCTGATTGAGGGCACAACTCACTTGTTTCGCAAGATTATTGCTTACTTTCATTTCATCAATCGATTCAAGTTGAGTTATAGCAAAAGGAAGTGCTTCCTCCAAAATATCATCGCCATGGCACCTTAAATGGCAAGCTTCATATATGGTCAATAATCCGCGCAAATAGGTGATGAGCAATTCCCTGAATTTGCCTTTACTATCCTTGAATTTGTTAAAGACCTTTGTGCGACCAGCCAACATGGGACAAAAGACGTAATTGATTAGAAATTAGGAAGGCGATACACGTAGTTAATGTTGTAGATTTTCTTTCACTTGTTTCTCCTAAAATTCGAATGAGCAATAGTAAATTTTGCGGCATTAATTTTCCAAAGAAGGAATGTTGTGGGCATATTATCGGATTGGTTCACTAACTTTAAGACTTACCCGATGAGATAATGAACCTTGTTGTCGCAGCAATCGAAACATAAGAGCAACCATGTGAAGGTCATCTCCCATAAAACCTCCATGATCGAGTTGAGAGTAACTTTTGTTGATATGTTCTAATTGCTCATCTATTTCTTGTTCAAAATGGTAGTCAATTCCCAAGCGTTGAATTTGATCAATCAAGTGAAGCATTTGTGAAGGCTTATCCGCGACATCAGTCAGCATCTTCCTCACCACTCCTTTTAATTCCTCGACTTGTTCCTCTACTCTTCCAAGGAATTTGAACTTCTGCAAATATGTAACACGCTAATCTGAATAAAAGCAAGCATGTGAAATATATATATATATATATATATATGTATATTACAAAAAAAAACAACAAACTCAAAGGAAAGCGAAGTTACTGTAAAAAATAATAATCATGCTTTCTTGGTTACAAACCCATAGAAAGAAAATATGAAAACAAAGCAAGTTGTAATTTTTGATAACTCATTACGACAAGCATATATTCTCAGATAAATGAATTAATGATAAAGGCCAAATCATTTCATTTCGAAACTTTCAAAGAGACGAAATCTAAGATTATTCTCTAAAATTGAATAATCGATGACCAAATCATTTCATTTAGGTGGAGTAGTGTCGCGACCCTAAAAAAAATTTTTCATTTTTCTCGGGCTAATGGATTATTAAGATTAAACTTAACTCGGGCCCTCCCAAGCCCTACCAATTCGCAACTTAGGGTTTAAGTTCTTAACGTGCAAATATTTTCATGCTTGGAGTCGCCACTAATCTATTTACGGTAGGTCGATTAGAAACCTAAATAAAACATAGGGAGATATGTTTTATTCCAATGAACTAGAGATTCTAAGCCCGGGGACTTGATTACGCTAGATCTAGTCTAACGCCCTTTCGGTACCTTTTCTTTTCAAAAATGTTTTGGCAGGCAGTTTGGATCCATTTTAACTTAATTACTAACCTGTGAGGTTTTCATGCGGGTGCGCAAATCACCAATTTAACACCCAGGAAAGCATTAAATAAATTGCAAGTTTGGAAAAATGACTTATCTCGAACCAACGCAAGCATCTGCATTGTTAGCTAGAAAATCACATCAACAATCCTAATATGATTTCTAATTAACAAGCAATTCACCCAATTTCCTTTTTTTTGGATTTTCGCTTATTTAAATGAAATCTAGTCTACATGCAATGACGTGCAAAAATATGACATGCTAATTAATGCAACCTAGCATGCAAACTATATGTCATGTGATGACGTGACCTAATTCTAATGACGTGCAAATGATTTATTTTTGGTATTTTCTCATTGAAATTCGGAATAAAAATATGCCTAAATTAATATGCAACCTAATGACTTCTCTTTTTGGTATTTTCTATTAAAATTCGAAATTCAAAAATGCTTAAATTAACATGCAATCTATGATGACTTAATCTATCCTAACATGATTTCTTTTTGGGATTTTTGTGAAAAAATTCGAAATTATTAAATGACATGAATAATCCATTAGGATTGAAATAATACCTAATTTAAACTAGGAAACATGCCACCTTAAGTCCCAATTTAAATTAAATATTTATCTCATCCTTTGGGATATATTCAAAATTCCTAGACATGCAAAATTTCTAATTTAAATCTAACTGATATTTTTTGAATTTTCTATTTATTTGAAAAAGGAAAGCAATTAAATAAACAAGGATAGCAACCACATTCAAATCAACCACGCGATCCGCCAAATTTGATTCAAACTCGGATTAGGCACAAAAATCAAACTATCAGTCATATCTATAGGGTTATAGATATCGACGGAAAGTCGATCATTCAAATTTGGAAAGCAGATAAATTCCATCATCGTATCCAAATAGTTATGGATAAGATAATGAAATTCCGTATCGCAACGTATCGTACCTTAGGGTTAAGGTCGAATAGTCGTCCAGATACGTTGCTAAATTAGGAAAATTTCCTAATTTTGAATATTTCAAACATTGCGGATAAATCGAATATTATCTTAAGATATCTAAATATTCACGTGATATTCACGAAATATTCAAACATGCAAATCATGAAATTGAATATTTTGAAAATTTAGGATAATGTTCAATTACCTAATTTGAAGATAATTCTCGAATTCGAATTGGCTCGGGATCGGGATGAGCTTGCGGATCGGGATCGGGACAACCGGCGACGACGATCGACGAGAACGGCAACACCGGCAGGCTCATGGCGGCGTGCTCGGTGAGGCGGACGGTGGTTGTTCTGGCGGGACTGTTCGGCGTGTAGCGACACGATGGGTTCGCCGGTGGCTGGCGATAAGGTGAGCGACGGCTTCTCCGGCGTGGCTGAGCAACGGCGGCTAAGGGACCGGTGATGATGGGTCGCTCGATCACGACGTGCACGGCAAGGCTGAGCGTGATGATGCCTTGGTCTTGGGTGAAGCGAGGTGAAACACTTCACCAAGAAGTTGTCCCAGTCAAAGGACACTGACGTCGGTGGCTATAAGGAGCCATTGCCTTCGATGAATAACCTGGAGCTTTGACAACGGGATACTTTGGTTCAGCACAAGCAGCAGGAACGTCGCACGGCCTGGAGGTTGCAGATGTTCGTCTTCGTTAGAGGAAGAAGCAGCAACAGGGGCTGTAGGCGTGAGAAGCTTGCCATGAGAAAAAAAACGCCTGGTCGTGGAATTAGAGGAAGAAGATAACTCCCCTTCTCCCCTTCCCTTGACTTTTCTTTTTTATATCCTAACGTGGATTCACGTCGGAAAAGCCACGATGATGATGATCCAGCCCCCTTCAATTTTTCCTTTGTCTCTGTATATATCTCTACGTAATATGCATGACCCCTTCCTTGTTGACTTTTTCCTTTTGGCTTTCTCCTCTTCACGTTCTCTCTGACATGTCTCTCGCCGTATGTTTCTTCTATGTATTCTGCATGTTATTTTTGTGTCCTTTAATTCTTTTGCTCCTCTCTTGGCTAGACGTTTTCCCTTTGACCACCGAATGACTCCAAGCTGGATTGGACTTGCTGGGAGTGATCCGAAACTCTTCAAAAATAGACACGACAAGGCCTTGTTGAAGGAGACGTTAGAGGTTTGCTGAACGACACCAGGAAGAACCTCGACGTCGGGAAGAGGCGTCGTGGGGAGCGTTGCAACGGTGCAGCGCGGTGGCGTGGCATGGACAGCGGCTGAGCGTCCGATGTGGCGGCGTCTGGCGTGCCCCCGGTGGCGGCGTGCGACGGCGCGGTCTCCCTCTCTTTCACACTTGTTCTCTCTACAAAATTCTGATATGAAATTGTTGTCTCCTCTCCCAAATTCTAACCTAATACACGTTTATATAATGCTAACCTAGGTCAATTTAGATGGGCTTACTAATCCTAATGGGCTTAGGCTTGCGCTTAGGTTTAATTTGATTTAAATGGACTGATTTAACTTGGGCTGAATTAAGCTCAAAGCATAATGGGCTGAATTAAGCTCAAATTAAAACGACCGAGCCCATTCGACTTATAATTCCCGGCCCTTGCATTCCGAGCGTGCCGAGTCTCGTTCGATGAAATTTAAACTCGTTCGCCATCGCCAATCCGATGCAAAATGCAATTAAACTAAAATGAACCTAAGCTATATGTTATGTAATTTAAATATTTTTGGTTAGGGGTTAAAAATTAATCCCTAATTTTCTATGCAAATTACGACTAGACGGTCGGTAAAATTTAGGTGTCAACAGCTGCCCCTCTTTGAAGGTGAGCTCGCAGAGGTTGCATTCAAAGACTAAATGATACCTAAATTTCAACTATGCAAATGCAATTAATGTTGTTTTTGTCGGGATTATGAGTCTCATTTTTGAAATGCATTAAGAAATGATGCATGCTGACGTGAATGGAAAACATACCTGGAATTACTTACCTGACAGAAGCGAGATATTGCAATTCGAGGCACGACTCTGACTTTGTATGTTGTTTGGCAAATGTCTGGGCTCAGTCCCATAAGTATTGCCTGATAAACTGTTGATGAACTTCGGTGATCTGCAATTAAATCAAAACACACGAAGAAAGCTCGACGTATCCAATCATCATCTGGATTCGCAAGAGCAATTTTTTTAGAAAGAAAGAAGAAAATGTAAAAACGTTCCGACCTTTACAAACCACCTATACATCTTCATAGGTATTTGTAAAGATTTGGCCGCTGCGCCTATACATCACCATAGGTGTGTCACGGGGGAACTCAAGAGGATATTCCGACCCTTATGAGATACCTATACATTGCCATAGATACTCATAAAGATTTGATCGCTTCACCTATACATCGCCATAGGTGAGTCGCGGGGGAACACCTGGGATTGAGGGAATATTCTGACCTTTATGAAATACCTATACATCGCCATAGGTATTCATAAAGATTTGGCCGCTTCACCTATACATCGCCATAGGTGAGTTGCGGGGGAATATCCGAGATGGGTAGAATATTCCGACCTTTATAAGATACCTATACATCTCCATAGGTACTTATAAAGATTTGGCCGCTGTGCCTATACATCGCCATAGGCATATCGCGGGGGAATACCTGAAATTAAAGAAGAATTCCGACCTTTACAAGACATCTATACATCTCCATAGATACTTGTAAAGATTTGGCCGCTTCACCTATACATCGCCATAAGCATATCGCGAGGGAATCTTCTTGAGATTGTAAAAATCTGTGATTTGGTGAACAAAGGGACTGGCCTAAGTGTTCGAGGGTTCCTTGACAGAGTACCTGGACATCATCAGGGGTACCTGAAAAGGGCTTGATCAATAGACACCTGAACATTATCAAAGGTATCTAGAGATGATAACAAACTGATTCAATGTGGGGCCTGACGATTGCTCGAACAGGTTAGGGATACCTGGATGGTCATAGACATCCAAGGAATAGAGATATACTTATCTGGCGATATCTCCGACTCTTGAGGGTGTGTCTCCTGCTAGACACGATTTTAGGCAACATATGCATTCGCACACTATCAAGAACACATATACACATGCACTATGAATTCAACTGGTTTTTATGCACGATGGTTTTGTCAAATCAGCATTACAAACTCCGTTGGGGAAAAATCATGACAAGACAATCCTAACTCACAACTGAGTGTCTTGAAAATGTCGAATAAGGGACTTCCGGTCCAAAAGGGCTTTTCTCTCATTCTCACCGAAATTCTCACCGAAAAGGCTGATTTATAGATAATCTCTATTTCTCACCATCATCATGTCGACAAGGGTTCGAGTATTCTCGCAAGCGGTACGACCTTACCAACTCAAGAGGTCTTTGCTAGGACTGTAACATGGGCTTGGTCAATGGCTTAACAAAAGAGACTCTTCAAGTCGAGGCTATTGAAAGAACATACTCGGCAATTATCTTCGGGTTTACAAGTCAAGAACCCTACAAAAATGAAATAGAAATAGACTTGCTTGCACTTCTTCGAGCTAAGCTTGTAAACATCTGAAATTCTACGTTAGTTCAAGTGCCCTAATCTGAAGAGACTTTGTAAGGGACGTAACGTAGGCTAGGCTCATGGGTTGAGAAATGAATGGATCATTTAGGCTCAAAATGTGTATGATTGGGGTGAATAAGTTGGTGATCATCTTGGCATTGTCACCGGTCTTCATCTTCACCAGGGAATGTCTCCTCGGTAGATGTTCCATTGACTTTGCAAGTTCATCACTTGATTCCTTTGAGACTTGTAGGACTACTGCTCTACTGGGAATGATTTTGACATGTCAAATCCTAACATTTTTCATTGGGCATTGGCCCTGCTTCTACTAGGCACACTGTTTTTTCTTGCCCTTCCTTCCCCCTTTTTTTTTTCGACACGTGTCTCTTACATTGTAAACATTGGCCAACTGTATCATGCTGAATGACTTGTCATTGGAACTTTCAATGATCTTCATCTCTTATCGGCATTCTGGATATGCTGCTTGAACAATGACAACTTTTGCCTTACCCCAGTGTGGGGGGATGATCACCAACTGGGTTTGTATGAAACGAATTTACAAGCTCAATTGGGCTTAGCAAAGGATAAAATGTGTATAGGATAGAGAAAGAAATGCTCTTCGTCATCCTAAGGCACTTAAACTTCGTGTGAATTCATTTGAAAAAGCAACACTCGAAGATTGATGCAAGTGAGAGCAAGAAAATTTCTACACATTTTTCCTCATGATGCTGATTTACCTCCAGTTTGCCCCGATGTGGGGTGGTTCTTGACAGGGGTAATTTGAAAGAATTTCTCCAAATTTTTAAGCTCAAAGTGGTGAAACAAATGGATAACATGTAGTGTTTAAGGTGGAGAAATGAAATGTCTCTGGTCATTTCGGTCGCCGTACCTTTTGCAAGAGAACTCTTTACCTTGCAGACATTGAATTTTTTTTTTTTACTCACTGGGGATTAGTACATGGGACTTTGTATTGGATAAGGCTTGCCTTTCATCATCCCGATGTTCCTCACTCGACACATTCAATTCATTCCACATGAGTTATCAGATTGCCAAAATAGACTTCCCCTTCGCAGTTCAATGATGCAGATTGACAAAATAACCATGCAGAATTTAAAGCCAATGCAAACATATTAGCTTGAAATTGATTGAGATAATTTATTCATCATTGAAATGTTTGCAATTCAGAGGTATAGAACCAAACATTAGAGAACTTTTGCTGTAAAACGACAGGTTTTATCAAGGATAATACATCTTTACAGCATCGGAATTAACAGGATTGGAGAACTCACGACCGTTTATTTCTGCGAGAATCAAGGCACCTCTGGGAAGCACCTTTTTAACTACATACGGACCGATGTAGTTTTGGGCAAATTTACCTACTCATGCGGCAACTGGATCAGGCGTTTCGTTTCACCTTCGGGAAGGGTTGCCCCTATTTTCACCTCCTTGGGTTTTCCGGAATTACTCAGATTGACGGTGATAGTCTGATCTACCATAAGGACTTTAAGTCTTTCATGAAGCTCTAAGTCGCGCTGAATATCTGAGGAATCATCGAGTTCGCCGGCATCATTGGGATCAGGCTCGACGGCGCATAATTCATCTGATTGGACCGTTCTCGTACCTTCACGTGTCACAAGATTGCCCTTTTGTGGGCCTGTGCCCATTCCTTCTAATGATCCTTCTTCGATAGCTCCAATGAAGACATCATTGAACAGGCCAGTGATTCCATCCATTGCGTCATCAGAATCTTCTATCATTTGAGATGTTGGATCATCTATACCTCCCTATCCGTCAGGGACAATATCACGGGGATCAACATAGAAGCTCGGGGGTGCTGAGTACTTCACATAATAGTTGAACTTGCTGCTTGGTTGCCCCAAAGTGTCGATCACTTCCTTCTCTTCATCAGCTTTAAGGGTGCTCTTTACGTTCTCTTCATCATCGATCGCGTCTTCGAGCGGGGGCATGTCTTCAGACAAAGGATCGAGCTTATCCTTCCCGGTGTTCAATGTAGCAAACTCCTCGTCCCAATTAATAACCACTTCAGAGATGATGGAAACGATGCCGGTGTGGTCAGCATAAACGATCAACTCGGCCTCTACCATCCTTGAGATTCTTTCCCTCATGATAGCTAGGGAAAGGACCTCATTACTCGGGTAATAACCGGCTTTTACCAACTCGCCATAGACGTCAGTAGTGTACACCTTGACATTCTTGATTCGACCAGCATCGAAGCTGAATATGGCATTCACATTGCCCGCGTGATCAGGGAGCGGGTTATTCTGAACATTTGGCTTAGCGGGTTGGAATGAGAAAGTCTTCGTGTCCAGGAGGTTCTGGATTCGGTGCTTGAGGACAGCAATCGTCGGTTGAGTGTCCTAGTTCGCCCATGTGATAATCGCATTTCTTTGACGGGTCGTAGTTATAGAACTGCTCAGGATTAGGCTGCTTTGGCTCGGTAGTAAGCAAGCCTTTCTTCCGGAGCACCGCCAATACTTGAGACAACGATCCGGGGAGAGGGGTGAATTGCCTCTTGTTGTTCCTCCTCTGAAAAGGTTGATGACCCGTGTTTTGTTGCTAAGCTTCAGCTACTTGGATTGCCGGGGCGGAGTTAGTATTCCGCCGGCTCGGTTGGTTATAAGTCACATTCACTTCGGCTGCCAGCTCTTTCTCCTTCCTTGCACCAAATCTCTTGGTTGACGAAGACGGCTCCACAAACCATCCATCCTTCAGTCCTATCTCGATCTGTTCGCCTATGGGGATGAGTTGGTTGAAGTTATTAACCGAAATGGCAATCATCCGATTACGGTACTCGAACGGAAGAGTTTTCACGAACATCCTCTTCAACTCACTGTCTATGGGTTCTGGAACGACCTGAACAGCTATATTCCTCCATCTGATAGCATAGTCTTTGAAGGACTCAGTCTTCTTCATCTGAGCACGTTCGAGATCATCACGGGTAGGAATGATGTCTGTTATGAACCTGTACTGCTTTAGAAATGCCTCGCTAGCTTTTTTCCAGGTTTTGAGTCTATTTATCTTCTTCATGAGGTACCAGTTCAGAGCAGGGCCGGTCAAGCTTGCTTGAAACGCATGAATCATCAGAAGCTCGTTGTCAACGTACGAGGTCATTTGTACGTGGTACAACTGCAGGTGGGCTTTTGGGCATGTGGTACCATTGTACTTGTCAAAGTCCGGCATCTTGAACTTTTTTGGGATATTGATCTGCGAGTACAAAGACAGATCGATCGAGGGTGAATCCAGTGAACCCTCCAGCTGCTTCACTCTCTCTTCCAGCTTGTTGACTCGTTCATCAGGCTTGTGATTGTTGACGAGGATCTGGATGGGGTCATCTTCCAAATCGGGAATATCATCATCTTCATCAACATCAACATTCTTTCCACTTTTATGCTTCGAGGCTGATGTTTTAGGGGGTGCTGGAACAGGGATCGACCAAAGGGTCTTGATTTCAGCGGTCATTTGTTGCATTACGACGGCAAGTTGCTTGATCTGGTCTTTTATGCCAACAACACGATCTCGGAGGTCAGTTTGATTGGCCATTCTAGCTCTCGAACGCGTATGAATAGGCGATCGTGATCGGTCCGTAATTACCTGATTTCAAAAATAGAGCATGGTAAGTATGCGTCCTCAAAATGATCGGTCCATGACTCAGTCTAATCGTCTCCTTTTATTCCCATTTTTCATGACATTTTTCATTATTCCATGTATTTATGAAAATGGTGGCAAATTTCTTAGGAAATAATGACTTATGACAGACCTAGGAAAATAATGATAATAATTGAAAGTAATTTTTTTTCAAAGCTTTATTTTTTTCTTTTTCTTTTCCTTTGAAAAGAAATTCAATTATCATTACTTTCAAAAATTACGATCGACTTAGACCTATCATGGACCAACTAAATGTATGAAACATGAATAAATTGCGAAGTAAAGGTTTAGAAGACTTACTTCACCGGGTAAGAAAATGACAATCACATAGACATGCGGATGAAATGTGAGGTTCGATTTCTACCTAGACTCTGGCTTGCAAAATAGAGACACGAGGATTACCGAGCTAAACTAGTCATGGTGGTGGTTAGGCTGGGATTCCCCTGACTCCGGCTTAGTCAAAGAGCCAACCCGGATTGCGTGGGGTTACAACCGTGGTGGGTACTCAATGACACCATGAAAGAAAATTTCGGGACCGAGGAGGGCGACCCGTACCACATGGTTTTAGTCGGGGTATCCACTATCTCAGTACCATGTTAAACCTATGTCACCCAGGTCCGGCGACGGGTAGTGTGTGCGGTGTAGTGTAAATGTAAGGCATGCATAACAGGTTATATCAAACAGCGCTTCGTGCATAAATTAAACCATACATTCGATCACCTCCCTGCAAAACAAGGGTTAACAATCACGCCTCCCCTTATACCTCCCATACTGCAAGAACATTTAACACCTTAAAATGTTAGGGACGTACCTGGGATCCTCGCTACCAAACAAAAATTATTTTTGAAATGAAAAATTGGCCTAAGTCCACTAAGAGTTTTAACTCAAGTCCCCAGCGGAGTCGCCAAGCTGTCGCGACCCTAAAAAAATTTTCATTTTTCTCGGGCTAATGGATTATTAAGATTGAACTTAACTCAGGCCCTCCCAAGCCCTACCAATTCGCAACTTAGGGTTTAAGTTCTTAACGTGCAAATATTTTCATGCTTGGAGTCGCCACTAATCTATTTACGGTAGGTCGATTAGAAACTTAAATAAAACATAGGGAGATATGTTTTATTCCTACGAACTAGAGATTCTAAGCCCGGGGACTTGATTACGCTAGATCTAGTCTAACGCCCTTTCGGTACCTTTTCTTTTCAAAAATGTTTTGGCAGGCAGTTTGGATCCATTTTAACTTAATTACTAATATGTGAGGTTTTCATGCGGGTGCGCAAACCACCAATTTAACACCCAGGAAAACATTAAATAAATTACAAGTTTGGAAGAATGACTTACCTTGAACCAACGCAAGCATCTGCATTGTTAGCTAGAAAATCACATCAACAATCCTAATATGATTTCTAATTAACAAGCAATTCACCCAATTTCCTTTTTTTTGGATTTTCGCTTATTTAAATGAAATCTAGTTTACATGCAATGACGTGCAAAAATATGACATGCTAATTAATGCAACCTAGCATGCAAACTATATGTCATGCGATGACGTGACCTAATTCTAATGACGTGCAAATGATTTATTTTTGGTATTTTCTCATTGAAATTCGGAATAAAAATATGCCTAAATTAATATGCAACCTAATGACTTCTCTTTTTGGTATTTTCTATTAAAATTCGAAATTCAAAAATGCCTAAATTAACATGCAATCTGTGATGACTTAATCTATCCTAACATGATTTCTTTTTGGGATTTTTGTGAAAAAATTCGAAATTATTAAATGACATGAATAATCCATTAGGATTGAAATAATACCTAATTTAAACTAGGAAGCATGCCACCTTAAGTCCCAATTTAAATTAAATACTTATCTCATCCTTTGGGATATATTCAAAATTCCTAGACATGCA
Organism: Syzygium aqueum; assembly: GCA_031216185.1. NCBI lineage: Eukaryota > Viridiplantae > Streptophyta > Magnoliopsida > Myrtales > Myrtaceae > Syzygium > Syzygium aqueum. Next base: position 18,460,109 of record CM062234.1, read on the forward strand.
AGATTTCTAATTTAAATCTAACTGATAGTTTTTGAATTTTCTGTTTATTTGAAAAAGGAAAGCAATTAAATAAACAAGGATAGCAACCACATTCAAATCAACCACGCGATCTGCCAAATTTGATTCAAACTCGGATTAGGCACAAAAATCAAACTATCAGTCATATCTATAGGGTTATAGATATCGACGGAAAGTCGATCATTCAAATTTGGAAAGCAGATAAATTCCATCATCGTATCCAAATAGTTATGGATAAGATAATGAAATTCCGTATCGCAGCGTATCGTACCTTAGGGTTAAGGTCGAATAGTCGTCCAGATACGTTGCTAAATTAGGCAAATTTCCTAATTTTGAATATTTCAAACATTGCGGATAAATCGAATATTATCTTAAGATATCTAAATATTCACGTGATATTCACGAAATATTCAAACATGCAAATCAGGAAATTGAATATTCTGAAAATTTAGGATAACGTTCAATTACCTAATTTGAAGATAATTCTCGAATTCGAATTGGCTCGGGATCGGGATGAGCTTGCGGATCGGGATCGGGACAACCGGCGACGACGATCGACGAGAACGGCAACACTGGCGGGCTCACGGCGGCGTGCTCGGTGAGGCGGACGGTGGTTGTTCTGGCGGGACTGTTCGGCGTGTAGCGACACGATGGGTTCGCCGGTGGCTGGCGATACGGTGAGCGACGGCTTCTCCTTTTGGCTTTCTCCTCTTCACGTTCTCTCTGACATGTCTCTCGCCGTTTGTTTCTTCTACGTATTTTGCATGTTATTTTTGTGTCCTTTAATTCTTTTGCTCCTCTCTTGGCTAGACGTTTTCCCTTTGACCACCGAATGACTCCAAGCTGGATTGGACTTGCTGGGAGTGATCCGAAACTCTTCAAAAACAGACACGACAAGGCCTTGTTGAAGGACACGTTGGAGGTTTGCTGAACGACACCAGGAAGAACCTCAACGTCGGGAAGAGGCGTCGTGGGGAGCGTTGCAACGGTGCGGCGCGGTGGCGTGGCGTGGACAGCGGCTGAGCGTCCGGTGTGGCGGCATGCGGCATGCCCCCGGTGGCGGCTTGCGATGGCGCGGTCTCCCTCTCTTTCACACTTGATCTCTCTACAAAATTCTGATATGAAATTGTTGTCTCCTCTCCCAAATTCTGACCTAATACATGTTTATATAATGCTAACCTAGGTCAATTTAGATGAGCTTACTAATCCTAATGGGCTTAGGCTTGCGCTTAGGTTTAATTTGATTTAAATGGACTGATTTAACTTGGGCTGAATTAAGCTCAAAGCATAATGGGCTGAATTAAGCTCAAATTAAAACGACCGAGCCCATTCGACTTATAATTCCCGGCCCTTGCATTCTGAGCGTGCCGTGTCTCGTTCGATGAAATTTAAACTCGTTCGCCATCGCCAATCCGATGCAAAATGTAATTAAACTAAAATGAACCTAAGCTATATGTTATGCAATTTAAATATTTTTGGTTCTGGGTTAAAAATTAATCCCTAATTTTCTATGCAAATTACGACTAGACGGTCGGTAAAATTTAGGTATCAACAAGTAGTACAGTTGATGTTTTTGAAGGAGGGACTGTAGCATACGTCGGGTGCATACAATATAGTCTAAACTTGTTAAACATGATCCTGTTTGATAGAGAAATTCATAGACCTAGGGGGATAGTCAAATTGATAAAGAGGATGGAGATCAAAACAAAAGCTGAATGCCCAAGAAAGCAAAGATAGATTCAAAAGTAAAATCCACCATGTACGTTTAGTGATGCTTCTCTTGAATGGACTGTGGAATTACGGTCGAAATGATCAAGCCAACCACATAGTTCTGCTACTAAGACTTAGTCTTAAACCAACGCAACTAGAACGATGTATCCTTATTCTCTTTCTCCCGGATGGAAAGGCTAAGAGAAATATTGACACCTAAATTTTACCTACCATTTAGTCATAATTTGCATAGAAAATTAGGGATTAAATTTTAACCCCTAAACAAAAATATTTAAATTGCATAACATATAGTTTAGGTTCATTTTAATTTAATTGCATTTTGCATCAAATTGGCGGTGACGAATGAGCTTAAATTTTATCGAACGAGACTCGGCTGGCTCGGAATGCAAGGGCCGGGAATTACAAGTCGAATGGGCTCGGTCGTTTTAATTGGAGCTTAATTCAGCCCATTATGCTTTGAGCTTAATTCATCCCAAGTTAAATCAGTCCATTTAAATCAAATTAAACCTAAGCCCAAGCCTAAGCCCATTAGAATTAGTAAGTCCATCTAAATTGACCTAGGTTAGTATTATATAAGCATGTTTAGGTCAGAATTTTGGTGGGGGAACACAATTTTCTGATCAGAATTTTTAGAGGTGAGACGCACGAGAGTGAGGAAGAGAGAGAGAGAGGCCGGAAGTCCCCCGCCGCGAGCCGTCGCTTACCGCTCGCCACTGTCCACCGCGCGCCGCACTTCGCCGTCCGCCATGTTGTGCCTCGCTACGGCTACCGCTCACCATCCTCGCCCGCCTAGCCGTTATCCGCCGCATCGGAGCCACCGACACCACCGCCTCCGCCGCTGCTGCCTCCGCGCCTACCACCACCTGTCCCGCATCACCGCCGTTCTTTAGCCCCTCTGTTGTCCACGCCATGCGCCGCTGCTTGCTGTACCACACCGAAGCTATTCCGCCGCTGCTGCCTCGGCGGAACAGCCACGCCATCATCGCCGTTCGCCCTGCCACACACCGCCTCAGCCCCTCTGTCCAACGACCGCCGTACGCTGCTGCCTCGGCGGAATAGCCGTGCCATAGCCGCTCGTCCGCAGCCACGCCGGAGCACCCTCGCCTGATCAGTCACCCTGCAGCTGCTGTCCCTGTCACGCTGATTGCCGGAGCTGCACCGAACGCCCCGCCATGCCCTCTGCCCGGACAGCCGAGTTGCTGCCCCACTGCCCTTGCCGTTCTTAACGCCACAGCTATTCCTGCCATCTGTCGCCGTCGCCGGAACAGCCTCGCCGTTCCTCCCGCTGGTGCAGAGCCACAGCACCGCCGGAGATCCTGTCACCACTGGAGCAGCCGCCGTGAGCCCCACTGCACAGCCGCCGGAGACGCCCGCCGTTGCTGCTGCCCCGTGCGCTGTCCGAACAGCCGCGTCCGCCATGCCGTCGCCGTTGTTACTTCCAAACAGCCTTGTCCCGACGCCGCCGTGAACCCCGCCGGTGCCGTGCCTCGCCGTCCCGTCACCGACGTCGCCGAACCCGATCCGCAAGCCCGAGCTCAATCCCGACCTCGATTCAAATTTGGAAGTTATTCAAATTAGGTAAGATTATTATCCGATAATTTTCAGAATATTAAATTTCCTAATTTGGGTGATTAAATGTTGCATGAATATCGTGTCAATTTGCTAGATATCTTAGGATAATGTTCAGGATATCTGCAATGTTTTTAAATATTCAAATTAGGAAAATTTCTTAATTTAGCAACGTATCTGGACGACTATCCGACCTTATCCCTAAGGTACGATACGCGGCGATACGGAATTTCATTATCTTATCCATAACTATTTGGATACGATAATGGAATTTATCTGCTTTCCAAATTTGAATGATCGACTTTCCGTCGATATCTATAACCCTATAGATATGACCGACAGTTTGATTTTTGTGCCTAATCCGAGTTTGAAACAAATTTGGCGGATCGTGTGGTTGATTTGAATGTGGTTGCTATCCTTGCTTGTTTGATTGCTTTCCTTTTCAAATAAGGAAAATTCAAAAAAAAAATCTGTTTTGTTATTTAATTAGAAATTTTGCATGTTTAGGTTTTGAATATATCCCAAAGGATGAGATAAGTATTTAATTTAAATTGGGACTTAAGGTGGCATGTTTCCTAGTTTAAATTAGGTATTATTTTAATCCTAACGGATTGTTCATGTTATTTTATAATTTCGAATTTTAATAGAAAATACCAAAAAGAGAAGTCATTAGGTTGCATGTTAATTTAAGCATATTTTTAATTCCGAATTTCATTGATTAAAAAATATACCAAAAATAAATCCTTTGCCCGTCATTAGAAATAGGTCAAGTCGTCGCACGACATATAGTTTGCATGTTAAGTTGCATTAATTGCATGTCATTTTTGCACGTCATTGCATGTACATTAGATTTCATTTAAATAAATGAAAATAAAAAAATTGAGTGAATTGCGTGTTAACTAGAAATCATATTAGGGTGTTGATGTGATTTTCTAGCTAACAATACAGATGCTTGCGTTGCATTCAGGTACGTTGTTCTCCTAATCTTGTAATTTATTTAATGCTTTCCTGGGTGTTAAATTGGTGGTTTGCGCACCCACATGAACACCTCACATGTTAGTAATTAAGCTAAAAATGGATCCAAACTGCCTGCGAAAACATTTTTGAAAAGAAAAGGTATCGAAAGGGCGTTAGACTAGATCTAGCGTAATCAAGTCCCCGAGCTTAGAATCTCTGGTTCGTAGGAATAAAACATATCTCCCTATGTTTTATTTAGGTTTCTAATCAACCTACCGTAAATTGATTAGTGGCGACTCCAAGCATGAAAATATTTGCATGTTAAGAACTTAAACCCTAAGTTGCGAATTGGTAGGGCTTGGGAGGGCCCGAGTTAAGCTTAGTCTTAATAATCCATTAACCCGAAAAATGAAAAATTATTTTAGGGTCGCGACAGCTTGGCGACTCCGCTGGGGATTTGAGTTAAAATTCTTAGTGGACTTAGGCCAATTTTTCTTTTCGAAAAAATATTTTTGTTTGGCAGTAAGGATCCTAGGGACGTCCTTAACATTTTAGGTGTTAAATTTTCTTGCAGAATGGGAGGTATAAGGGGAGGCGTGATTGTTAACCCTTGTTTTGCAGGGAGGTGTTCGGATGTATGGTTTAATTTATGCATGAAGCGCTGTTTAATATAACCTGCTGTGCATGCCTTACATTTACACTACACCGTACACACTACCCGCTGCCGGACCTGGGTGACATAGGTTTAGGATGGTACTGAGATAGTGGATATCCCGACCAAAATCACGTGGTACGGGTCGCCCTCCTCGGTCCCGAATTTTCTTTCATGGTGTCATTGAATACCCACCACGGTTGCCCCATTTGCAACCCGGGTCGGCTCTTTGACTAAGCCGGAGTCAGGGGAATCCTAGCCTAACCACCACCATGACTGGTTTAGCTCGGTAATCCTCGCGTCTCCATTTTGCAAGCCAGAGTCTAGGTAGAAATCGAACCTCATGTTTCATGCACATGTCTATGTGATTGTCATTTTCTTACCCGGTGAAGTAAGTGTTCTGAACCTTTATCTCGCAATTTATTTATCTTTGATCTTTTTCTTTGGTCGGTTCATGACATTAGGTCGGTCGCGAGTCTTGGTCTATACACTATGGGAGGGGCAGACATCTGGATTCTTGATGCTCTTAAGGACGAACTCTGTGCCTGGTGGAATCTACTCAGTCCGACCAACCGCAAGCTAGTTGAGGGCCACATCGGAAGGTTGCTCCCCCTATTAGAAATCAAAGTCCGTACCGGCCTCGTTCGAGCATTAGCCCATTTTTGGTGCCCCGAGACATCCACCTTTATATTCGGTAAGCACGAGCTCACCCCGACTTTGGAAGAATATAGTGTGCTTATTGGAAAACCTTTGGGATCGAAGTTAATTACACCACCTTTGGGAGTTGATTCCACTCTAATGTTGTCAGAATTTTTGAATGTCGGAAAAGATGAATTGGGAAAAGTTTTGAAAGCAAACCGTGGGTGATGTCCTTTTTCATTCATGAGTCAATGTTTTGAAAAAGCCACATCTTTCCAAAAAGGCAGAATCTTTTTGCTAGCGTTCTTCAGGTTCGTAGTTTTTCCTCATTGCAAGAATGCATGTATCCCGTCAATTGCATGGTTGGTCCAACAAGTCTGTCTTGAAAAGAATTTTTCAACACCATTTTAGCTGAGACTTTCATTTCTCTCACTAAATTCAAACAAAATGGTGACAAAACATTTCTTGCACCCCTTGAATTATTGCAAATGTGGTTTTTGTCTCACATTAAAGGATGTGGCAATTTACTCAAAATATCCGAACTTAATGATTCCAGTCATCCCATCTTAAGCTATAAAGAAAAATAAGGGAATGCACCTGATTATCATTACTCCGAATGGATCATTTTCATGAAAAACGCTAGACCCCAAGGTTTCCAATGGCATGCTAGTTGGTTCAATGTTGAGGAAGCTCGGCTTACGTGTAATGGTGTTGGACCGGTTCCACTTTTGGGCTTCACCGGCGCAATCGAATACTACCCCGCCAGAGTGTCCCGACAGTACCAGATTCTCCAGGGGCTCCCTCCAGCGTTACAACCCGAGCTCCTCCATGTCGATTTCTCCGACGAGGGTGAAGACCACGAAGAGACCGTAACTCAACCCATGAAGATGTGGAAGAAGTGCTGTGTTCTAAAGATAGCTCGACCCGAAGAACAGCTTAAGGGGGAGCAGAAGTCCTACTTCGCAACGGCCAAGTACATTCAACGGCACAAAATCCCGCATGAGTTACTCCCGAAGATACCCAAGGTGCCTCTCAAGACCGTCAATCGCTTAGAGAACAATCGCCCCAAGAGAAAGGTCGAAGAAGCTCAAGAGAAGGCAGCCAAGATAGCTCGGGCTTATGAGCAGCTGAAGAAGGACGTCGCCTCCCATATGTCTATAGATCAAGCTAAATAAAAAGCTTGAAGTTCTTTTTCGTTTTCGTTTCAATTTCGGTCTTTTAAAAATTTGTTTAGGAATCGAGTCATTTGGTCTTTCATTCAGTTTAAAGTCATTTTAAGTCATCAGTCGTTGTAAAAATTTCGCCTCATTTCAATAAAGAGATCTTTTCAATTCAAATCGGTTAGATCAATGTCATGGATCGGCGTATGATTTTGCTTCACACTTATGTATGCCTGTTTCATTCCAAATTTAGGTAACTACGGACCGTTCACGATCGCCTATTCGCACACGGTCGAGAGTCAGAATGGCCGATCAAACCGACTTACAAGATCGTGTTGTTAGCATAGAAGACCAGATTAAACAACTTGCCGTCGCAGTGCAACAAATGACCGCTGAAATCAAGACCCTTCGGTCGATCCCTGTTCCAGCACCTCCTGAAGCATCAACCCTGAAGCATCAACCCTGAAGCATAAAAGTGGAAAAGGTGTCGATGTTGAGGAAGATTACGATATTCCCGACTTGGAAGATGACCATGTCCAGATTGTCGTCAATAAACCTAAGCCTGATGAGCGAGTCAACAAACTCAAGGAGAGAGTGAAGCAGCTGGAGGGTTCATAGGATTCACCCTCGATCGATCTGTCCTTGTACTCGCAGATCAAAATCCCAAAGAAGTTCAAGATGCCAGACTTTGACAAGTATAATGGCACCACATGCCCAAAAGCCCACTTGCAGTTGTTCCACGTACAGATGATCTCATACGTGGATAATGAACTCCTGATGATCCATGCATTCCAAGCGAGCTTGACCGGCCCTGCTCTGAACTGGTACCTTATGAAGAAGATAAATGGCCTCAAAACCCTGAAGGAAGCTAGTGAGGCATTCCTGAAGTAATACAAGTTTATAACAGACATCATTCCTACCCGTGATGATCTCGAGCGTGCTCAAATGAAAAAGACCGAGTCCTTCAAAGACTATGCCATCAGATGGAGGAATCTAGCCGCTCAGGTCGTCCTGGAACCCATAGACAGTGAGTTGAAGAGAATGTTCGTGAAAACTCTCCCGTTCGAATACCGTAATCGGATGGTGGCCATTCCAGCTGACAACTTCAACCAACTCATCCCCATAGGCGAATAGATTGAGATAGGACTAAAGGATGGGTGGTTTGTCGAGCCGTCCTCGTCAACCAAGAGATTCAGTGCAAGGAAGAAAAAAGAACCGGCAGCCGAAGTGAATGTGACCTATAACCAACCGAGCCGGCGGAATACTAATCTTGCCCCGACAATTTAAGTAGCAAAAGCTCAGCAACAAAACACGGGTCGTCAACCTTTTCAGAGGAGGAACAACACGAGGCAATTCACCCCCCTCCCCGGATCGTTGTCTCAAGTATTGGCAGTACTCTGGAAGAAAGGCTTACTCACCACCAAGTCAAAGCGGCCCAATCCTGAACAGTTCTATAACTTCGACCCGTCAAAGAAATGCGATTATCACATGGGCGAGCTGGGACACTCAACCGACGATTGCCTTATCCTCAAGCACCGAATCCAGAACCTCTTGGACACCAAGGCTTTCTCATTCCAACCTGCTAAGCCGAATGTTTAGAGTAACCCGCTCCCTGATCACGCGGGCAACGTGAATGCCATATTTAGCTTCAATGCTAGTCGAATCAAGAATGTCAGGGTATACACCACTAAGGTCTATAGTGAGCTAGTCAAAGCTGGTTGTTACCCGAGTATTGAGGCCATTTTCCTGGCTATCAAGATGGAAAGAATCTCAAGCATGGTAGAAGCTGGGATGATTGTTTATGCTGACCATACTGGCATCGTTTCCACTATCTCCGAGGTCGTCATTAACTGGGACGAGGAGTTTGCTACGCTAAGCACCAAGAAGGACAAGCTCGATCCCTTACCTGAAGACATGCCTCCGCTCGAAGACGCGACTGATGACGAAGGAATCATAATAAACACGCCCGCAGTTGATGAAGGGATAGTGATCGAGATACCTCAACCGTACGAATACTCGGATGATAAGGCAGTTCCTTGGTCCTACAGTCTCGATGTCGACTTAGTCACCAGATCTGGACGTGCCTATAGCCAAGCAAATGCTCAACCTGCAAAGCCCGTCACTGATGAAGAAGCTAAAGAATTCCTAACTGTGATCAAGGCTAGTGAGTATAAATATAGTCGAGCAGCTGCGCAAGATGCCGGTGCAAATCTCTCTACTTGAATTACTCCAAACATTTGTCAAGCATCAGAAGGCCCTAATGAAGGTACTAAGTGAAGTCCACATTCCAGAGACGATCGACCATGACAAGCTAGAAGAATTTGTGGGTTCTATACTCCTCAAGGACCTTATAGCCTTTTCGGATGAAGAATTCCCTATAGAAGGGAGAGGGCATACCAAAGCACTGTATATTTCTGTCAAATACAAGGCCACGCATGTAGCTCGGGTACTCGTCGACAATGGATCAGCCTTGAACATCTGTCCCCTGGCGACTTTACACCGCCTCAAGATAGATCCTTTAAGGATAAATTCTGCGAAGACCTCCATGCGAGCCTTTGACGGAACGAAGAAAGAGGTGATGGGAGAAATCCACCTCGATATACAAATAGGGCCAACAGTGTTTAACATCTTATTCCAAGTTATGGACATTCCCACTGCATTCAACTTTCTGCTTGGTCGTCCATGGATTCATACTGCTGGAGCTGTGCCTTCCGGTCTACATCAAAAGGTGAAGTTCGTTGTGGAGAGAAAGTTAGTCACTGTACATGGCGAAGAAGAGCACCTGATTTATCATGCAACGGTTATCCCCTATGTCGAGCCGGACTACAAAATTGAATCAAGCTATCAGTTGCTTGAGCTCATATCGACCATTCATGCATCTAGAGGATCATCACCTCTGGTTCCTGAGGTGTCAAATGATGCACTAATGGTTGGAAGAGTCATGGTATCTCAGGCTTTATTCTTGGCGAAGGCTTTGGCAGGGATGGTCAAGGTATCCACCGACAGGTCGAAGTCTCTCAAAGACCCCGCACTTCTGGATTGGGGTATCAGGGGTCCACTGCGCCGAACAATGAGAGACGTGCGTATGATCGAGGTCGAGGTCAAGTTGAGCAGAATAGACAGCAATCCAATGAAGGGTCGAACAATGAAGAGCTTGGGCGTGGTAGGTTGCTTCCACACATCCGCACCACATTCCTAGGTCCTACGAGGATGATGCACGGGGAGAAGGAGGTGATTGACACTCTGGGGCAACTGAGCAGCAAGTTCGACTATTATGTGAAGTACTCAGCACCCCCGAGTTTCTATGTTAATCTCCGTGACAATGTCCCTGACGGATGGGGAGGTATGGACGATCCAACACCTCAAATAACAGAAGACTCCGATGATGCTATGGATGGAATCACTGCCCTGTTCGATGATGTCTTCATTGGAGCTATTAAAGAAGGATCGTTAGAGGAAATGAGCACAGGCCCACAAAAGTAAAACCTTTACTTTTTCGCACACTCCCCTGCGTAGGAATTTTTACTGCTTTTTAGGACTTGCCTCGTCTCGGGTGCTACTTTCCATTTCCGTTTCTAAGTTTTGATTGTTGCAAGTTCCATTCAATAAATGTAATTCATTTCGAAGTTATCAATGAAATTACAAGCTATTTTTATTTTCAGTTTTTGAGGGCATGTTGAGGTATATCAAACCAACCCGGTGATGATATCCAACCGATAAAAGAAAATATAGTCCAAGGAGAATTCTGAGGCATGGGCTTCTTCATGCTTCCTCGTGTTAAAACCTTTTGAAATGAATTTCAGAAAAACAAAAACACAAAAAAATTAATTACAAAAAATTACAAAAAAAAATGCAATGTTTAGCCCTGTTTGTCCTTCTGAATCTCTTACTTTATGTTTCAGAGGCAATCTTGTGACACATGAGGGTATGGGAACGGTCCGATCCGATGAATTATGCGCCGCCGAGCCTGATCCCAATAATGCCAGCGAACTCGATGATTCCTCAGATATTCAGCGCGATCTAGAACGACATGAAAAGCCCAAAGTCCTGACGGTAGATCAAACTATCACCATCAATATGAGTGATTTTGGAGAAGCCAAGAAGGTGAAGATAGGGGCAACCCTCCCCAAAGGTGAAGCGAGACGCCTAATCCAATTGCTGAAGGATTACCAGGATATCTTTGCCTGGTCGTACACTGATATGCCGGGTTTAGACTCTTCTATTGTGGAGCATGGCTTGCCTACTAATCCCAGCATGCCGCCCAAGAAACAGAAGCTACGAAGAACCAAACCTGAGCTTTCGAAGAAGATAAAGGAGGAAGTTATGAAACTGCTGAAAGTGGGATTCATCGAAGTCACTCAATACCCTACCTGGGTGGCCAACATTGTGCCAGTCATGAAGAAAGATGGCCGAGTTTGGGTTTGCATCGATTATCGCGACTTGAACAAGGCTAGCCCTAAAGATGACTTCCCATTACCACACATAGACGTTCTGGTAGACAGTACTGCTGGATTTGAACTGTTTTCGTTCATGGATGGTTTCTTGGGTTATAATCAGATAAGGATGAAGGACATCGATAAGGAGAAAACAACGTTCATCACTCCTTGGGGTACGTTCCACTATAAGGTCATACCTTTCGGTCTTAAAAATGCCGGGGCAACATATCAACAGGCAATAGTGACTCTCTTCCATGACATAATGCATAAGGAGATTGAGATCTATGTCGATGACATGATTGCCAAGTCTCGACCCGGAGAGAGTCATGTTGATACCCTGAAAAAGTTGTTCGACCGACTCTGTGAGTTTAAACTCCGTCTCAATCCAGCGAAGTGCATATTCGGAGCAACGTCGGGCAAACTACTCGGGTTCGTAGTAAGCAGTAAGGGCATTGAAGTCGATCCCTCCAAAGTGAAGGCTATATGTGAGCTTTAACCCCCATCGACCGTGAAAGAAGTACGAAGCCTCCTGGGCAGATTGAACTACATAGCCCGTTTCATTTCCCAGCTTTCCGAAACTGTTAAACCGTTCCTCAAACTTCTAAGGAAGAATGCTCAAGTGGAATGGGATGATAATTGCCAGGAAGCGTTTAATGAACTGAAGCAGTACTTGATGAAACCTCCGGTGTTAGTCCCACCAATCCTGGCCCATCCTCTGATCCTCTATCTCACGATTCATAGCGAGTCCCTGGGAGCGATGCTAGCCCAGAAAAATCTTGAAGATGGAAAAGAGCGAGCTATTTATTACTTGAGTAAGAAGTTTACCGTCTCGGAGTTAAATTATCCTGAAGCCGAGAAGACTTGCTCTGCCCTAGTATGGGTGCTTCATAGGCTGAGACAATATACATTGCATCATCAGACTTTGCTGGTGACTGAGAATGATCCCATCAAGTATTTGCTTGATCGACCGGCCTTAGTAAGGAAGTTAGCCAAGTGGCAGATTTTAATTTCAGAATTTGACGTCCAGATGATGCCACAAAAATCAGTCAAAGGTCGGGGTAATTGCTGATGTGTTAGCTGAGAATCCTGGAATCTCGGATGATGATAGATATTCTCCAGAAGATCGTATCCTGGTAATAAAGGAAGACACGTGGACCATGTTCTTCGATGGAGCCGTGAACTTCACTGGTTCCGGCACTGGGGCAGTCTTGATATCTCCAGATGGGCAACATTATCCAATAGCAGCAAAGTTGGTATTCCCATGCACTAATAATATAGCTGAGTACGAAGCTTGCATTCTCGGACTCCAAATCGCAGTAGAAATGGGGATATCCAAATTGAAAGTGTTTGGTGATTCCGCTCTGATTATTCTCCAAACTGTAGGAGAATGGAAGACGAGAGATACTAAACTAGTGCCGTATCATGAATACCTCGAAGAAATCATAAAGGAATTCGAAGACATTTCCTTCGAGTACTTGTCGAGATCCCACAATTAGTTCGCTGATGCGCTAGCTACGTTATCTTCCATGCTGCAAGTGACCGGTGGAGTAGAGGTAGAACCCTTGAAGATCGAAGTCCTAACAAAACCAGTCTACTGTATGGTTGTGACCAGAGAACTTGATAAAAAGCCATGGTATTACGACATCATGAGTTACATCCAGAGACAAGAGTTTCTTGAAGGAAGCACTCCGGCCGACAGGAAGTACATAATGAAAATGGCTTCAAAATTCTTCGTCAGTGGTGAAAAGCTGTACAAGAGATCCTATGATTCGATTCTGCTAAGGTGTGTAGACGCAGCTGAAGCTACCAGAATCATGCAAGAAATACACGAGGGGATATGTGGTCCACACATGAATGGCCATATGCTAGCTAAGAACATCATGAGGCTGGGTTATTATTGGCTCAGTCTTGAAAGTGACTGCATCCAGCATGTTCGAAGATGCCATCGCTGTCAGGTTCATGGGGATAAAATAAATATTCCCCCTACGGAGTTACATCAGTTATCCGAGCCATGGTCTTTTTCAATGTGGGGCATCGATGTGATTGGCCCCATTAATCCCAAAGCATCGAATGGGCACCGATTCATCTTAGCCGCAATTGATTATTTCTCCAAGTGGATCGACGCCGCATCTTATGCAAATGTTATTGCGAAGAATGTTGTAAGATTCATCAGGCGAGACATAATCGCTCGTTATGGTGTCCTCGAAGCTATTATCACTGATAATGGGACGAATTTGAACAACAAGTTCGTAGACCAGTTGTTCAATGAGTTCAAAATTCAGCATCTGAATTCATCCCCCTATCGTCCACAAAAAAAATGAAGTAGTTGAAGCTGCTAACAAGAAGATCTTAGCCAAAACGGCTGAAAACTATCGTGATTGGCACGAAAGATTGCCATTTGCACTAATGACATATCAAACTTCCATCCGAACCTCTATCGGTGCAACCCCTTTTTCCCTGGTGTATGGCATAGAAGCAGTCCTGCCTGTCGAAGTAGAAATCCCTTCCTTGCGAGTTTTATCCCAAGTGGAGTTGTCTGAAGCGGAATGGATGTGACAAAGGCTTGAGCAGTTGAACCTAATTGATGAAAAGCGACTGAGGGTCATTTGCCATGGTCAAACCTATCAACAGAGGATAGCTAGATCCTTCAACCAAAAGATGCATCCAAGACACTTCGAGGTAAATGATCTAGTCCTAAGGAAGATGCTGCCAATCTTCCCTGTTCCCGGAGGAAAATTTGCCCCAAACTACATCGGTCCGTATGTGGTTAAAAAGGTGCTTCCTGGAGGTGCCCTGATTCTCGCAAAAATGGATGGTCGTGAGTTCTCTAATCCTATTAATTCTGATGCTGTAAAGATGTATTATCCTTGATAAAATCTTTTTGCGGCAAAAGTTTTTCAGTATCTGGTTCTATACCTCTGAATTGCAGACATTTCAATGATGAATAAATGATTTCAATCAATTTTGAGATGAAATGTGTGCATTGGCTTTAGTTTCTGCATGGTTATTTTGTCAATCAGTATCGTCGACTTCAATGGGGAAGTCTATTTAGATAATTTGATAACTCATGTGGGATGAATTGAATGTGTCGAATGAGGTACATCGGGATGATGGAAGGCAAACCTTATCTTATACACGGTCCCATGCATTAATCCCCAGTGAGTTTGAGTGGAAAAATTCCATGTTTGCAAGGTAAAGAGTTCTCTCGCAAAAGGTACGGCGACCGAAATGACAAGAGGCATTTCATTTCTCTATCCCAAACAATACAGGTTATCCTTTGTTTTGCCACTTTGAGCCTAAACATTTGGAGAAATTTATTCAAATTACCCCTATCAAGACCACCCCACATCGGGGTAAATCGGAGGTGAGAAATGAATAGAAATTTTCTTGCTCTCACTTGCATCAATCTTCGAGTATTGCTTTTTCAGATGAATTCGTGCAAAAGTTCAAGTGCCTTAGGATGACGAAGAGCATTTCTTTCTCTATCTTATACACGTTTTATCCTTTGCTAAGCCCAATTGAGCCTGCAAATTCGTTTCTTAAACCCAGTTGGTGATCATCCCCCACACTGGGGCAAAGCAAAAGTCGTCATTGTCTAAACAGCATATTCAAAGTGTCGATAGAAGACAAAGGACAAGAATCCTTGAGAGTTCAAACAGCGAGTCAATCAGTCAGATATAGCTGGCCGGTGTGTATATTGTAAAAAAAAAAAGCAAAAGGGGCAAGAAAAAGCAGTGTGCATGGTAAAAGCAAGGTCAATGCCCAATGAAAAATGTCAGGATATGACATATCAGAATCTCCAGTCGAGAAGTCTCAAAGGAATCAAGTGATGAACTCTCGAAGCCAATGGGGCATTTACCGAGAAGAAAATCTCTGGTGAAGAAGAAGACCGGTGATAATGCTAGGATGATCACCAACTTATTCACCCCAATCATACACATTTTGAGCCTAATGATCCATTCATTTCTCAACCCATGAACCTAGCCTACATTACATCACTTGCAAAGTCTCTTCAGATTAGGACACTTGAACTAACGTAGAATTTCTGATGATTATAAGCTTAGCTCGAAGAAGTGCGAGCAAGTCCATTTCTTTCTCATTTTGTAGGGTTCTTGACTTGTAAACCCGGAGACAATTGCAGAGTATTTCTTTCAATAGCCTCGACTCAAAGAGTCTCTTTTGCTAAGCCATTGACCAAGCCCACGTTGCGGTCCTAACAAAGACCTCTTGGATTGGTAAGGTCGTACCGCTTGCGAGAACACTCGAACCCTTGTCGACATGATGCTGGTGAGATAGAGTGATTCTCAATAAATCAGCCTTTTTCGATGAGAATGAGTGAAATGCCCTTTTGGACCGGAAGTCCCTCATTCGACATTTTCAAGATATCCGCTTGTGAGTTCGGATTGTCTTGTCATAATTTTTTCCCAACGGAGTTTGTAATGCCGATTTGACAAAACCATCGTGCATAAAAACCAGTTGAAATCATAGTGCATAAGTGTATGTGTTCTGAACTGTTCATGAATGCATATTATATGTTGCCTAAAATCGTGTCTAGTACGAGACACACCCTCAGAGTTGGAGATATCGCCGGGTAAGTATATCTCTATCCCTTGGATGTCTATGACTATCTAGGTATCCCTAACCTATTCGAGCAATCGTCAGGCCCCCATATTGAATCAGTTTGTTATCATCTCTAGATGCCTTTGATGATGTTCAGGTGTCTATTGATCAAGCCCTTTTCAGATACCTCCGATGATGTCCAGGTACTTTGTGAAGGAACCCTCGAACATTCGGGCTAGCCCCTCTGTTCACCAAAATCATATGTTTTCGTACAATCTCAAGAAGATTCCCCCGTGACTCACCTATGACGATGTATAGGTGAAGCGACCAAATCTTTACAAGTATCTATGGAGATGTATAGATGTATTGTAAAGGTCGGAATTCTTCTTTAATCTCAGGTATTCCCCCGCGATATGCCTATGGCGATGTATAGGCACAGCGGCCAAATCTTTATAAGTACCTATGGAGATGTATAGTTATCTTATAAAGGTCGGAATACTCTACCCATCTCGGATATTCCCCCGCGACTCACCTATGGCGATGTATAGATGAAGCGGCCAAATCTTTATGAATATCTATGGAGATGTATAGGTATCTCATAAAAGTCAGAATATTCCCTCAACCCCAGGTTTTCCCCCGCCATTCACTTATGGAGATGTATAAGTGAGGCGGCCAAATCGTTATGAATACTTATGGAGATGTATAGGTATCTTATAAGGGTCGGAATATCCTCTTGAGTTCCCCCGTGACGCACCTATGGCGATGTATAGGCGCAGCGACTAAATCTTTACAAATACCTATGGAGATGTATAGGTAGTTTGTAAAGGTCGGAACGTTTTCACATTTTTTTTTCGCTACAAACTGCTCTCGCGGATCCAGATGATGATTGGATACGTCGAGCTTTCTTCGTGTGTTTTGACTTAATTGCAGATCACCAAAGTTTATCAACAGTTCATCAGGCAATACCTATGGGACTGAGTCCAGACATTTGCCTAACAACATACCAAGTTAGTGTCGTGCCTTGAATTGCATTATCTCGCTTCTGTCAGGTAAGTAATTCCAGGTATGTTTTTCATTCAAGTCAGCATGCATCATTTCTTATTGCATTTCAAAAATGGGACTCATAATCCCGACAAAAACAATATTCATTGCATTTGCATAGTTGAAATTTAGGTATCATTTAGTCTTTGAATGCAACCTCTATGAGTTCAAAGAGGAGCAGCTGTTGACACCTAAATTTTACCGACCATTTAGTCATAATTTGCATAGAAAATTAGGGATTAAATTTTAACCCCTAAACAAAAATATTTAAATTGCATAACATATAGTTTAGGTTCATTTTAATTTAATTGCATTTTGCATCAAATTGGCGGTGAGGAATGAGCTTAAATTTTATCGAACGAGACTCGGCTTGCTCGGAATGCAAGGGCCGGGAATTACAAGTCGAATGGGCTCGGTCGTTTTAATTTGAACTTAATTCAGCCCATTATGCTTTGAGCTTAATTCAGCCCAAGTTAAATCAGCCCATTTAAAAGCCCAAGCCTAAGCCCAAGCCTAAGCCCATTAGAATTAGTAAGCCCATCTAAATTGACCTAGGTTAGTATTATATAAGCATGTTTAGGTCAGAATTTGGGGGGGGGGAAACACAATTTTCTGATCAGAATTTTTAAAGGTGAGACGCATGTGAGTAAGGAAGAGAGAGAGAGAGGCCGGAAGTCCCCCGCCGCGAGCCGTCGCCTGCCGCGCGCCGCCGTCCACCGCGCGCCGCACGTCGCCGTCCGCCGTGCCGTGCCTCGCTACGACTACCGCTCGCCATCCTCTCCCGCCTAGCCGTTATCCGCCGCACCGGAGCCACCGACACCACCTCCTCTGCCGCTGCTGCCTCCGTGCCTACCACTACCTGTCCCGCCTCACCGCCGTGCTTTAGCCGCTCCATTGTCCGCGCCGTGCGCCGCTACTTGTTGTACCACACCGAGGCCATTCCGCCGCTGCTGCCTCGGCGGAACAGCCACACCATCATCGCCGTGCGCCTTGCCACACACTGCCTCAGCCCCTCTGTCCGACGACCGCCGTACGCTATTGCCTCAGCGGAATAGTCGTGCCATAGCCGCTCGTCCGCAGCCACGCCGGAGCACCCTCGCCTGATCAGTCACCCTGCAGTTGTTGTCCCTGTCACGCCGATCGCCAGAGCTGCATCGAACGCCCCGCCGTGCCCTCTGCCCGGACAGCCGAGTTGCTACCCCGCCGCCCTTGCCGTTCTTAACGCCACAGCCGTTCCCACTATCAGTCGCCATCGCCGGAACAGCCTCGCCGTTCCTCCCGCCGGTGCACAGCCACAGCACCGCCGGAGATCCTGTCACCACTGGAGCAGCCGCCGTGAGACCCGCTGCACAACCGCCGGAGACGCCCGCCGTTGCTGCTGCCCCGTGCGCTGTCCGAAGAGCCGCGCCCGCCGTGCCATCGTTGTTGTTCCTTCCAAACAGCCTTGTCCCGACGCCGCCGTGAACCCCGTCGGTGCCGTGCCTCGCCGTGCCCTCGCCGATCCCGATCTGCAAGCCCGAGCTCAATCCCGACCTCGATTCAAATTTGGAAGTTATTCAAATTAGGTAAGATTATTATCCGATAATTTTCAGAATATTAAATTTCCTAATTTGGGTGTTTAAATGTTGCATGAATACCGTGTCAATTTGCTAGATATCTTAGGATAATGTTCAGGATATCTGCAATGTTTTTAAATATTCAAATTAGGAAAATTTCCTAATTTAGCAACGTATCTGGACGACTATCCGACCTTATCCCTAAGGTACGATACGCGGCGATACGGAATTTCATTATCTTATCCATAACTATTTGGATACGATAATGGAATTTATCTGCTTTCCAAATTTGAATGATCGACTTTCCGTCGATATCTATAACCCTATAGATATGACCGATAGTTTGATTTTTGTGCCTAATCCGAGTTTGAAATAAATTTGGCGGATCGCGTGGTTGATTTGAATGTGGTTGCTATCCTTGCTTGTTTGATTGCTTTCCTTTTCAAATAAAGAAAATTCAAAAAAAAATATGTTTTGTTATTTAATTAGAAATTTTGTATGTTTAGGTTTTGAATATATCCCAAAGGATGAGGTAAGTATTTAATTTAAATTGGGACTTAAGGTGGCATGTTTCCTAGTTTAAATTAGGTATTATTTTAATCCTAACGGATTATTCATGTTATTTTATAATTTCGAATTTTAATAGAAAATACCAAAAAGAGAAGTCATTAGGTTGCATGTTAATTTAAGCATATTTTTAATTCCGAATTTCATTGATTAAAAAATATACCAAAAATAAATCTTTTGCCCGTCATTAGAAATAGGTCACGTCGTTGCACGACATATAGTTTGCATGTTATGTTGCATTAATTGCATGTCATTCTTGCACGTCATTGCATGTAGATTAGATTTCATTTAAATAAATGAAAATCTAAAAATTGAGTGAATTGCGTGTTAACTAGAAATCATATTAGGGTGTTGATGTGATTTTCTAGCTAACAATGCAGATGCTTGCGTTGCATTCAGGTACGTTGTTCTCCTAATCTTGCAATTTATTTAATGATTTCCTGGATATTAAATTGGTGGTTTGCGCACCCGCATGAACACCTCACATGTTAGTAATTAAGCTAAAAATGGATCCAAACTGCCTGCCAAAACATTTTTGAAAAGAAAAGGTACCGAAAGGGCGTTAGACTAGATCTAGCATAATCAAGTCCCCGAGCTTAGAATCTTTGGTTCGTAGGAATAAAACATATCTCCCTATGTTTTATTTAAGTTTCTAATCAACCTACCGTAAATTGATTAGTGGCGACTCCAAGCATGAAAACATTTACATGTTAAGAACTTAAACCCTAAGTTGCGAATTGGTAGGGCTTGGAAGGGCCCGAGTTAAGCTTAGTCTTAATAATCCATTAGCCCGAAAAACGAAAAAAAATTTTTAGGGTCGCGACAAGAAAAAGGTAAACGAGGAAAAAAACTTTTTTCTCGTTCAATCCCTTCATTGTTCTACCACTTCTTACTAGCAGTCCTTTCTTTACACTTGAAGACAACCCAATATTTTTCATAAACATGAAGAGTCAAAGAGTTCACAAATGTTGAGAGCTTCAGGCAGAAGAAGAGCTCAAAGCGGTCCTTAGCAGCTCTACTTTCACCATATTTTCTCTACATTCACATATGGTGTAATTGGTACCTTCACAACGTGTAAATATACCTTTTTCCATTCAAGTGCAATTACAAAAGTTTTCTGGTTATACAATTTTTTTACCTGGAACATGAATAATGGGTGACTTACATAGTGATGGAAGATGAGAGTTTTCCGATATGTAACCAATTTATCAAGCAACATTGGGATCGATGCTGCACAATAATCTAAGAATTATGGTGCATGTGTGTTACTGAAAACTTTATGAAAAAGGAAAATATATTCCATGTAAATTGTTTCTAAGGAAAATGGTTAGTTTTCATTTGTTTTGTGGTTTAGGGAAAATAATTTCCTTATTGCTAGAAGGGGAAATTGTTTTTCCCCAATTTAAGCTTATTGTTTTCGGTCCATCGAAAACGCATTTTCGTAGATCGATTAGTTTTCCGTCATCCAAATACCGGAAAGTCGGAAAATAATTTCTAGGAAACACTTGTCTTTTAAACAAACGGACATTAGTTCTTTGATTCCATCAATTATCGTGAACACAAGGACTTTTATTAATTCTACAAAACGCAGTTGTACGAAAACAAAGGAAGAAGCTAAGAGGAGAGTTACTAACCGTTGAGTTGGAGGGAGAAGCATATTTGAGGAAGTAATCACCCCATACGCTCTCGTGATATCTTGCCGACCAGACGCGGCACCGACTCGCCGTCTTTGACTCTCCCCTCATCGCGACACGTGTCCTCCCCCACCCTTCCCCTGGACTGCCAAAAACGAGTCTGGATGAAGCAAAACGACGAGAAGCCCGAACCCTTGGCTTACATCTAAAGGCCTCTGACACGTGACTCCCCTTCCCCCACCCACCACCCATCTCCCAACCCCTTCCCGCCGCACGTGTCGCGTTCTCATTGGGTGCGGAGCGTAGATTTTTCTTTACTCGAAGAAGAAGATGGAATTGCCAAAACCGGAACTGACATACTCCCCACTATTTTCGTGCTTCGTTTGCGAATATGGGACGACTACAAGAATCGAAGACTGAGGAGAGGCTTTCGCTGTGTTGCAGAACATCAACATTTGATGGGTATTTATAGGCAACATGCTTGTAGCCACCTCGTTACTTGAACATAATTTTTCAGGGCAAACCAATCACATTTTAATGAATAATTACACGAGTGAGAATATTTCATATGGAAAGAAGATATTCTCCTCATAACATTATCGATCCTATCCATCCCGCCTTCACACAACAACCGAAATTACTCGCCAAAACTTATTTCGTATCGACTTATACTTCTCGGCTGGTGGTCGATTGGCTCAGCCAAGGTCTTTGATTCAGTTGCGCATTCCTCTATTTTTCTAAGGGGCTTGGGCTTAGGTACTCCTTCTTGTTGCGATATAGTGGAAAGAGTTCTGTCTATAACATATACGACTATTCGATTTAAAACTGTTTTCGAGAAATGATCTTCCGACATTCCTGTGTTTGGATGACGAAAAACTAATCGATTTAGAGAAAAACATTTTCCATGGATTGAAAACGACAAACTTAGATTGAGGGAAAATTACTTTCCCTTCTGCTAAGAAGAAAATCACTTTTCTAAAACCACCAAACAAATTAAGACTAACTATTTTTCTTGAAAATGATTTTCATGGAAAATTTTTTCCTTTATCGTGAAGTTTTCAGTAGTACAAATGCACCCCAAGTTTAAGATTTACTTCATTGAAATAGTAAGAAGCAGGACAATAGACGTTATTTGGAACTTTTTTTCATTTCATTTTCATTTTGTATATTAGAAAATTGTCCAAAAAGTCCTACATGGCACGACTAGCGTTAACGTGGACAATTTTTAATAATATTTTTAATTATTCTTTTTCTTTTTTATTTTCTTTCTTTCTTTTTCTTTTTCTTCTTCCAAATCCGGCGAGGGTGCACCAGATTTGGAAGAAGAAAATGAAAAAAGAAAGTAAGAAAATAAGAAAATAAAAGAAAAGAAGACAGAAGAAAAATAATACTTTGAAAATTTTTCCTAAATGTAAACATTTTCGATGGTTATGACAGCTTTTTCTTACTTTACTAGATGGCCCGACTTGTACGATACATGTATACCATTCTAATTTCACATCCTTTGAAATTCAAAATGAAAATAGCTCTTTGAAAGCTTAATTTACTTCTAAAATCAAGGAGTCCGGCAGCTCCTATGTCTTGTTTAGGGTAATTTCATCCTCCTACCAACTACAAAGTGACATTTCTTTGGTAACAACAACCGACATTTAATACAACATTAGTTATATAGTCTTACCTAGAATTCCTAAAGACTAATGGCATAATTTACAACCAATTCCGTACCATACATGAAAGGAAAGTCTTTGGTAACAACATCTGACATTTAATACACATTGGTTTAAAGTCGTACCTTAAAGTTCCTAAAAATAGACTAATAAACTGATTTGACGGGATTTATAGAAATCTATCTGTACCTTTGTTAGAAAGGAGGGTTCTTAGGAGGGATGGTGTCATCCTTCCAAGAACTCTCCCTCCAATCGGTTCTCTTCTTCTCATAACAACTCTCTCTTCTCCCTTTTTCTTTTTTATTCTTTCTCAATTTTCCTTTTTCCATTTTTTCCCTTTAGTCTATTTTTTCAATTTGAAAATATTGGTATTCATAATCATAGCTCATAAGCTCACATATACTGCAATATGAGTAAAAAGTCTGGCACATGAAATTTTGATAAGAAAGATTGTCAATATGCAATTTTTAAAGTTTAGCTTGGTTGTGACATTCTGAAATTTACCCATTTGGGATTTATGCAATGAATGATTTTATGAATGCATTTGTAGTTAGGTCTCGCCCGGAACTGATCATTCCTAGAATACTAGCCATTCGGGAAAGGCTAATTAGGGATTTAAAATTCATGCGACCAAAGAAATTCGATCGTGAACTGATTTTCGACCATAGAATCGTCGATGTGATATTTTGAGCTAATGTAGACCGATCTTAGGATAGTTATGAGCCAATTCGTCACTGTCATACGAGTGGATCACAGGTGATTCCCTTTGACCACGAAATGAATTGACGAATAATCCAGAACCTATACCAAATGATCGTGCCCATCGGAACTAGCGATTGATACTCGCGATTACATGACCACCGAGGTCGTCACGATCCAAATGAACTTGCACATGACTTGATTTAGTATCAGTTATGGGTCGAATATGCGAATTTCTCCAAAAGCCGCCCGTTAGTCTGAGACACGCTCTAGTTACGTTATATAAAATTCAGTTATTAATCAGAGACCAATTTGGACAATGAAAATTTAGGAAGTCACGATAGGACATTTGGACGACGTTGTTATTGGAATGTTCAGCCTTGGATTTTTCCGGATCCTTTAGAAAAACTGAATTTCGGCAAAGGATGGAAAAGTGACCATTTTACACTTAGAAGTTTAATGAGGCCAAGTGTTAAAGGTGTCACATCCTCAATTTCGGTCCCTAGGAAATGGCTATGGGTTAAGTTTGGCGGTTTTCCAATCAGAACCAATTTTTACTCTTGTTTTGAAAAAACCTTTTTCGGATCCTTTGTACCCCTTCGTATTGTTATTTTTGGGGAGACTTTTGTGATCCGAATTTCCAAACACTTTCTTCTTGAAAGTTTCTCCAAACATCTTGAAGTTTTACATACTTTAATTTCTAAATTTTTGGAATTGATATGAGTGGTACGATGGCCTGATTTTCGGACCGTGTAAAACTACCCAAAATGGGTATTTCGGTGATGTTCACACTTTATCGATTTTCTACAAGCTTTTCTGGGTAGATTTTGGAAAAGTTTCCTTCACAAAAGTTATTGAGAACTTCCTTTTCTATAACATATATAAATTTGGGAATTTTTTGAGATGATTTGGATTCTAGATAGAGCTTACTTTGAGAAACAAGAATTTTGTTCTAGCGAACTGTTTTTAGTCTGTCTTTGAGCTACTAAAAATGGTGTTTACAGAGAGATTCAGATTTCGTGTTCTCACAAAAAATGTTTATTAAGGCCTTGTTTATGACATATCCAAATTTGAGAATTTTCGGAATCCATTTACTATGTTTTCAAGTCCGATGTCGTGAACAGTGCAAAACTGTCCGGTTTTGTCAGATTTCAAAGATTTATCAATTTCTATATGAGAACGTTGGAATCTCGACTGGATGTCTTTTGGTGATATTTGATGACATTCCTGCGCCGAAACTCGAGTTGGATAGAATTATTATGTGTGTTTATAACGGAAAACCCTCGAAAAATAAGTTAGATGTTTATGATGTGGGTTGTGATTGTAGTGCCGATTAGTCTATTTCGTGTGACCTGATTGGCCCGAGTCATTTGTGTGAGAATTCAATAAATCCAGAAGGTTCTAGGGAATACATAGTTCGGGAAATTGATAGAAGAATCTAGAGGATAAGGCCTTGACCGAGTCAAAGCTTATCCTCCAAGCTTCATTAATTGGCCATTATTGTTCTTGACTTTGGAGGCCACTCTCATAATGGCTTGTATTAATTGCTTGGACTTTGGTGGCCCTTTATGATGTCTTACATTAATGACTCAAGACTTTAGGACCCTTCATCATGACTCGCATTAATGAAAGTTGGACTTTGGAGGCACTGTCTTCATGACCAACATTAAATGTCTTGAGTGGTGACCAAGTAAGGCTTCTATATATAAATAGGAAGAGAGAAAGAGAGAGAAAGAAGCCTCAAGTGAAGCCCTCCCTCTCTCTCTCACGCCTCTCTCTCTGCCTTCTCACGCCTTCCTCTCCTCCCTCACGCCATCCCCTTCTTCTTTGGCCTTCTTGCTTCCTAGTTCACGCCCCGAGAGCTCCGGCCAACCTTCTTTCTTATTTCTTGTTTCATATTCATGACCGAGAAAGTAAGAAAAAGCTCACCGGCTAGCCCGTGTCTCTCTTGTGGTTTGATCAAGTGACGAAGCCACGTCCAAGGCCTGAGCGTTCGTGTTCAAGCCCGAAATTTCCCGAGCTCACCCATCTCGAAACTCGTTCTCTAGTTCTTGTTTAATTGTTATGTAAGTGAATTCCCTAATATCGGGAAAGGATGTTGAGATGCGTTGTGATGTGATTTACTTGGACCGTTTCTCGGTCGTTTGGTTAGTCGTAGTTGGTTGATTTCCTTGGTTTGACCATGTTTCATGTTTGATGTTGTTTTGATATAGAACCGAGGCTTGATTGGTAAAGTGTACATGATGTGGCCACGTGTAATGTTCGCTTGTTTGAACTTTGCTATTGATCTGCCATCAGTGCGGGTGCGATAAGGGTCGACTTATGTTAACGGTGATCGATATATCCTCGTTTGATATTAGTGTTTTTACTTGCTGAGTCTCTCCGACTCATCCCTCGTTGTTCTCCCTTTTTTTTTCAGGTCCGTAGGATGGCATCTCTCGTAGCCCGCGTTGGCAATCTCGTGGAGCAGAGAATCAAAATACTCATCGTGATAGATGTCAGAAAAGACCGCGCCTATCGCCGAATCACGACACTTGTGATGTTCGATGAGGGCCTAACGGACTTGGTGCCTCATCCGTACATGGCGTGGTATCACTACGTGAACGGAGAATAGGTTGATCATTATGTGGGTACAACTGTGCTTTGGCGGTGCGGGCGGGCCGGCTCCGGGATAAAGCCACCTATCGCGACCTAAAAAATTTTACTTTTTCGGGCTAATTGATTATTAAGACTAATCTTAACTCGGGCCCTCCCAAGCCCTACCAATTCGCAACTTAGGGTTTAAGTTCTTAACATGCAAATATTTTTATGCTTGGAGTCGCCACTAATCTGTTTGTGGTAGGTCGATTAGAAACCTAAATAAAACATAGGGAGATATATTTTATTTCTACGAACCAGAGATTCTAAGCCTGGGGACTTGATTATGCTAGATCTAGTCTAACGTCCTTCGGTACCTTTTCTTTTCAAAAATATTTTTTGGCATGCAGTTTGGATCCATTTTAACTTAGTCACTAACATGTGAGGTGTTCATACGAGTGCGCAAATCACCAATTTAACACTCAAGGAAGCATTAAATAAATTACAAGTTTGAAAGAATGACTTACCTCATAGCAACATAAGCATCTGCATTGTTAACGAGAAAATCACATCAACACCCTAATATGATTTATAATTAACAAGCAGTTCACTCAATTTTTGGGTTTTCACTTATTTAAATGAAATCTAATTATATGCAATGACGTGCAAAAATTGACATGCGAATTAATGCAACATAATATGCAAATTATATGTCATGTGACGACGTGTCTTAATTCTAATGACGGACAAATGATTTATTATTTTTGGTATTTTTTTGATGAAATTCGGAATAATGAAAATGCCCAAAATAACATGCAATCTAATGACTTCTTTTTTTAGTATTTTCTATTTAAATTCGAAATTAAAAAATTACCCAAATTAAGAATGCAATCTATTCTAAGGAAAATGACTTATTCTATCCTAAAGTGACTCTTTTTTTGGGATTGTTTGGCAAAATTCGAAATTATTAAATACCTAAATAATCTATTAAGATTAGAATAATACTTAATTTAATCTAGGAAATAGATTATCTCAAGTTCTAATTTAAATTAAATAATTATCCTATTCTTTTAAACGAATTTAAAATTCCTAGACATGCAAAACTTTAATTTAAATCCTAACTGATATTTTTTTTAATTTTCTTTTTTTGAAAAGGAAAAACAATCTAAATAGAGATAATGACCACATTCAAAACCAACCACGCAATCCGCAAGATTCGTCTTATCAAACTCGGATTAGGCACAGAAATCGAACTAACGGTTATATCTATAGGGTCATAGATATCGACGAAAAGTTGATTATTCAAAATTGAAAAGCTAATAAAATCCATTATCGTATCCAAGTGATTATGGATAGGATAACGATTTTCCGTATCACCGCGTACCGTACCTTAGGGATAAGGTTAGATAATCGTCCAAATACGTTGCTGAATTAGGAAAGTTTCCTAATTTTGAATATTTTTAAATATTGCGGATATCAGATAATTATCTTAAGATATCTAATATTCCACATGATATTCATGAAATATTCAAACACTCAAATTAAGAAATTAAATATTCTGAAAAATATCGGATAATGTCCTCTTACCTAATTTGAAATATTTCCAAATTTGGATTATAGATCGGGATCGGGTTTGCGAATCAAGCGACAAGCGACACGGCGGCGGGACGGCGGCTGGCGATGGTGTGCTCGGTGGCTTCACTGGTGGCTGGTTGCGACGGTGACGGTGGCTGTGGAGGAGCGGCCGTCAACGGCACGGCAAGGCGAAGCAGCGCCCGGGGCGGTAGCTAGAATGCCCGGCGGTGCTGCTGGCAGGTCTGGGTGTCGGTGGAGCAGCGAAGACAGTGGCGGTGCAGCTTCAGGCAGCTCTCCGGCGCGATAGGCGACGGCGAGGTGGGACGGTGCGGCGTAAAGGCAGGTCCGGCAGCTTCACCGGCAAGGTCTCAGCGCGGGGAGGCTCACGGCGGTCGCGACTGAGGCACACGGTGGCGCGGTGCAGGTAGGGACGCGGCGATGGCTGTTGGTGTGGCGTGGCGGCGGTGCACAGCAACGGGCAGCGACGGTCGTCGGTGGTAGCACGGCTGCAGAGGGCAGCAACGGTCGTCGGTGATGGCATGGCTGTAGAGAGATGGCAGTTGGGCGTTAGGTGATGGCGTCTGCAAAGAGGTGGCGTGCGGCCTCGTGGAGAGCGGCAGCGGCAGTGGGGAGGGCGCGACGGCGTGCGGCGTCTCCCTCTCTCTCTCTCCCTCACACTCACGTGTGTCTCTTAAATTGTTTTTGATCTGAATTTTTTGAGTCCGTCCTTCCCTAATTTGATGACCTAAACATATATTTATAAGGTTAACTAGGCCAATTAGATGGGCTTGTTAGTCCTGATGGGCTTATGCTTTAATTTAATTCAAGTGGGCTAAATTAATTTGGACTTCCAATTAATTAAGCTTAATGGACTAAATTAAGCTCAAATTAAAACAACCGAGCCCGTTTGACTTGAGATATTCGGCCCTTGCCCTCCAAGCGAGCTGAGTCTCGTTCGATGAATTTTAAGTTCATTCGCCACCACCGGTCCGATGCAAAATGCAATTAATCTAAATGAACCTAAACTATATATTATGCAATTTAAATATTTTTGTTTAGGAATTAAAATTTAATCCCTAATTTTATATGCAAATTACGACTAAATGGTCGGTACAATTTAGATGTCAACACCACCGGCGAGATATGAAATGGTCAGGCGGACAGGACAGGGGTGGAGGTGAAGAAGTGAGGAGCGAAATGCCATAGTGGGTATAGGATAATCCAAGTCAAGTTTTGCTAATCATAGTCGACTATGAAAACATGTGTTGTTTGTCATGGCCCGAAAGGCTTGTTAAAACATGTTTGCATGCACTGTAAACGTAAGTTTTATTCATGATGCTTTTTGTCTTATTTTCGCTGTATATGTTGATTGCAATTGTCCCAAATATGATTCCGCTTGTGTGTAACGAAAGATAATAATGAACGGTATGTTACATTAATGACCCTGAGGTGGGGGTGTTACTGTCTAATTTGGTATCAAAGCAGGTTCCCCTCCAGTAAGTGCAAGTTCGGTGTTAAGCCAAGAAGAGGCTGTGGAATCCTGAAAGGACCCAATCCGATGAGGGCGAGAAGTGGTCGCCGAGGTAGAACCTGATCAAACAGCGGCTCTTGGCTATGAAGTGGACGTTGGGGCATTAGGCTTTATTAAGGTGCGGCTTCTAGCAAGAGTGGTCGTCGGGGTTGAAGACCTGAACAAGGTGCGGTTGCTAGCAGGCTTCTAAGATGATGGGTAAGAGAGGAAGAAACCAAACTATGCACTGAATGGGGGAGAACGACTCTGAAATCCAAGCAAAAATAAAGATCTGGAGGGATAAGGTGCGCTAAAGTTAGGGTAGTTAGATAGGAAACACCCATGTGCATGTGAATGATTGATTGTGGTTGAATAGGTTATGTGCCAATATTTGTTTGTGACCACTGACCTATTCTTGTGTTGTAGAAAAACCCCTTAGAATACCAATATGAGTGCTCGGAACCCGATTGCGACCTCGACCTCGAAGGGGAAGTCAAATCAAGACCCCCGAATAGACGGAATTCTGTAGGCTCTAGCGACCGTGGGAGAACTGTTGGGATAGCAGGCCTAACAATGAATGCCTAATGCTGAGAATGTGGCAGCAAATGGAAATAGAAATGGAAATGGAAATGGTGGCCGTACGATGCACGGATTGGTCAAGCAATTCCTGAAACTCCAACCCCCGAAGTTTATTGGAACTGGAGATCCCGAAGAAGCGGAATCCTGGATCGATGAACTCCAAAAGGCATTTGAACTTTGAGATGTTCTGAAGAAGAGAAAGTTACCTTAGCAGTCTCTCAACTGTAAGGTAATGCCAGCTATTGGCGGAAAGCGACTAAGGAAACCGTGTTCCCATAAAATGCTGCTGTCAACTGGAATGCTTTCATTGAAGCATTCAACGGAAAGTATTTTTCTGAATGTGCTCGTGATCGAAAGATGAAGGA
The DNA here is from genome assembly GCA_031216185.1 of Syzygium aqueum. NCBI lineage: Eukaryota > Viridiplantae > Streptophyta > Magnoliopsida > Myrtales > Myrtaceae > Syzygium > Syzygium aqueum. The sequence continues at coordinate 18,489,601 of CM062234.1, forward strand.
ATTCTTGCAACTTCAGCAGAACAACATGACGGTGGACCAGTACGAAGCAAGGTTTGCTCAACTGTTGAGATACGCCCTTAAATTTATTGAAGATCCAGTGGAAAGGGCAAAAAGATTCCGAGACGGTTTGAACCCAGACATCCGGAGACAGTTGGTGCTGCTAAACCTCAAGGATTACAACGAACTGTATGAACGAGCCCAGCTAGTGGAGAAAGAGTCCTTGGAACGAGCTGCCACGACAACTAACCAAGGAAAGCCCTATCATCCGGCTTCTCAATCCAATCATCATCATGACAAGAGACCGATGTCGGGAGAAAACCGTTTCTCCACTCCCAACAAGAAAATCAAATATCAAAAGCCAATTTCCACTACAGGCTATGCTTGCCATACTTGCAGAAGGTTTCATGGAAATGCTACGTGTCCAAAACAAACGGGAGCATGTTTTGGCTGTGGTCAACAAGGCCACTGCATAAAGGATTGCCCGCAACGATAGCAAGTGAAGCAGTCACAACAACCACAGATGATACAACAAAAATGAGTTCCAACGCATGATAATCGTCCTCCAGCTCAAGGAAGGATTTATGCAATTACTCAAGAGGAAGCGGAAAACTCCAAGAATGTTATTACGGAGACTTGATAAATTGAGTGACTTAAATTGTACTTGTACTGTTTTATCATAGTATTTATGTACGACATTTCAATATACCGAAAAATCCAAGCAAGCAAGCATAAGGAATATTTAAGAATGGTAAAAGATAAATCAGAGTGGCGCAGCGGAAACGTGAGAAGCCAAAGCTAGAAGATTTTCCATAAAGAAAATTTTCGACATTTTTCGAAAAAGCTAAGCAGGGCTACCTTCGGAAAGAAAGGTAGAATCCAACTGTAATAACAGTTATTAGCAAAGTATCAAGATGGCACCATTCGAGGCATTATACGGTCGAGCTTGCAGAACTCCAGTATGTTGGAACGAGGTCGGGAAAAGAAGGTCACAAGTCCAGAGCTAGTTCAATTCGCCATAGATGCTATCCAGATAAGTAGAGAAAGACTTAGGAAGGCACAAGTCGGAAAAAGAGTTAGGCTGATAAGTGCCAGAAACTGCTAAAGTTTCAAGTAGGCGAGCACATCTTTCCGAAAATGTCACTAATGAGGGGTGTCACACTTCGGAAGAAAAGGCAAGTTAAATCCCAGGTACGTTTTAAATTTCGAGGACGAAATTTTATTAAAGGGGGAGAATTGTCACATCCTCAATTTCAGTCCCTGAGAAATGGTTATGGGTTAAGTTTGGCGGTTTTCCAATTAGAGCCAATTATTACTCTTGTTTTCAAAAATCCTATTTCGGATCCTTTGTACCCCTTCGTTTTGTTATTTTTGGGGAGACTTTTGTGATCCGAATTTCCAAATACTTTGTTCTTGAAAGTTTCTCCAAACATCTTGAAATTTTACATACTTTAATTTCAGAATTTTTGGAAATGATATGAGTGGTACGATAGCCTGATTTTCGGACCGTGTGAAACTGCCTAGAATGGGTATTTCAGTGATGTTCACACTTTATCGACTTTCTACAAGCTTTTCTTGGCCGAATTTGGAAAAGTTTCCTTCACAAAAGTTGTTGAGAACTTCCTTTTCTATAACATATATAAATTTGGAAATTTTTCGAGATGATTTGGATTCTGGACAGAGCTTACTTTGAGAAATAAGAATTTTGTTCTAGAAAACTGTTTTTAGTCTGTCTTTGAGCTACTAAAAATGGTGTTTACAGGGAGATTCAGATTTCGTGTTCTACAAAAAAATGTTTATTAAGGCCTTATTTATGACATATCCAAATTTGAGAATTTTCGGAATCCATTTACTATGTTTTCAAGTTCGATGTCGTGAACAATGCAATACTATTCGGTTTTGTCAGATTTCAAAGATTTATCAATTTCTATATGAGAACGTTGGAATCTCAACTGGATGACTTTTGGTGATATTTGAGGACATTCCTACGCCGAAACTCGGGTTGGATGAAATTATTATGTGTGTTTATCACGGAAAACCCTCGGAAAATAAGTTAGATGTTTGTGATGTGGGTTGTGATTGTAGTGCCGATTAGTCTATTTCGTGTGACCTAATTGGCCCGAGTCATTTTCATGAGAATTCAATAAATCCAAAAGGTTCTAGGGAGTACATGGGTTGGGAAATTGGTAGAAGAATCTAGAGGATAAGGCCTTGATTGAGTCAAAGCTTATCCTCCAAGCTTCATTAATTGGCCATTATTGTTCTTGATTTTGGAGGCCACCCTCATAATGGCTTGTATTAATTGCTTGGACTTTGGTGGCCCTTCATGATGTCTTACATTAATGAATCAAGACTTTACGGCCCTTCATCATGACTCGCATTAATGGAAGTTGGACTTTGGAGACACCGTCATCATGACCAACATTAAATGTCTTGAGTGGTGACCAAGTAAGGCTTCTATATATAAATAGGAAGAGAGAAAGAGAGATAAAGAAGCCTCAAGTGAAGCCCTCCCTCTCTCTCTCACGCCTCTCTCTCTCCCTTTGCACGCCTTCCTCTCTTCCCTCACGCCATCCCCTTCTTCTTTGGCCTTCTTGCTTCCTAGTTCACGCCCCGAGAGCTCCGGCCAACCTTCTTTCTTAATTCTTGTTTCATATTCATGATCGAGAAAGAGAGAAAAAGCTCACCGGCTAGCCCGTGTCTCTCTTGTGATTTGATCAAGTGATGAAGCCACGTCCAAGGCCCGAGCGTTCGTGTTCAAGCCCGAAATTTCCCGAGTTCACCCATCTCGAAACTCGTTCTCTAGTTCTTGTTTAATTGTTATGTAAGTGAATTCCCTAATATCGGGAAAGGATGTTGAGATGCGTTGTGACGTGATTTGCTTGGACCGTTTCTTGGTCATTTGGTTGGTCGTAGTTGGTTCATTTTCTCGGTTTGACCATGTTTCATGTTTGATGTTGTTTTGAGATAGAACCGAGGCTTGATTGGTAAAGTGTACATGATGTGGCCATGCATGATGTTCTCTTGTTTGAACTTTGCTATTGATCTGCCATCGATGTGGGTGGGGTAAGGGCCGACTTATGTTAACGGCGATCAATATATCCTCGTTTGATATTAGTGTTTTCACTTGTTGAGTCTCTCCGACTCATCCCCTGTTGTTCTCCTTTTCTTTTTCAGGTCCATAGAATGACATCTCTCCCAGCCTGCGTTGGCAATCCCGTGGAGCAGAGAGCTGAAATGCTCATCGTGATAGATGTCAAAAAAGATCGCGTCTATTGTCGAATCACGACGCTTATGATGTTCGATAAGGGCCTAACGGACTTGGTGCCTCATCTATACATGGTGTGGTATCACTACGTGAACGGAGAATGGATTGATCCCTATGTGGGTTCAACAGTACTTTGGCGATGCGGGCGGGTCGGCTCCGGGATAAAGCCACCGGTGGGATATGAGATGGCCAGACGGACGAAACCGGGGTGGAGGTGTAGAAGCGAGAAACGAGACGCCTTAGTGGGTTTAGGATAATCCAAGTCAAGTTTTGCTAATCATAGTCGACTATGAAAACATGTGTTGTTTGTCATGGCCCAAAAGGCTTGTTAAAACATGTTTGCATGCATTGTAAACATAAGGTTCACTCATGATGCTTCTTGTCTTATTTTTACTGTGTGTATTGATTGTCATTGTCCCAAAATATGCTTCCGCTTGCGTATAACGAAAGATAATAATGAACGGGACGTCACGTTAATGACCTCGAGGTAGGAGTGTTACAAAAGGGGAAGGGTATTTTGGTCATTTTACCCTAATTTTTGGAAATGACAAATTTTCTCTTGGAATTTTATGAAATTCCCAAATTGCCCTTGGATATTTTTAGAAACGATTTGATCTCGGCCATCGATCTCAAGATAAGAACGAATCTCGGCCGTTGATTGAAAAGGAGAGAGAGGGGCAAGATAGTCATTTCACATAAAGGGGGACAATTCTTAGTTTTTAAGTCTTCTCTCTCTCACCTCTCATTTGTCTCTTTCCCTCTCTTGGCTCGCCGCCCTCCCCTTCATCGAACACTCTCCCCTCTCCCCCTTGGCTGCGCCACCACTACTCTGGCCGCCGTTCGCACGATAGCTGCCCGTCCGGCCACCAATCCACACCATCGCCACCCTCACGCTGCCGTCCCTCTCTTCCTCCCTCTCGGCCGAGCTCTCTCTCTCTCTCTCTCTCTCTATCTCTCTCTCTCTCTCTCACCGTGGCCGAGACAAAGCAGCAACCAATCGCCGCCACTCGAAATCGCCGGTGAGTTACCGGTAAACCTTACCGCTCGTTGCCGCCGTCGCTTCTGTTTGCCCTCTGTCCAGCCATTGTAGAGGCCTCGGATTCACGTGATTCATGTAGGAATCACAAGTAAGTGATATCCTAACCCTTGCCTAGGATAACGGGTATTTTCGGATTAATTCGAGGCCGTTTTAGTGAGTTTTAGGGGTTAATTGTGGAACCACGGTTGGACTGAATTTGGCTGAGTGTTTTGGGAGAATTGCGATGATTTTTTAGGTGGACTTGAGGTTAGAATTGATTGGTTACGTAATCGGAATGATTCCGAGTGATTATTGTGGCTTATTATGCGAAAAACAGGCCTAAATGTGTCGTTATGGTGATTTTTGGTGGTGGCCGAGTTACTGTTTATCTTGTGGCCGAATTGGTGCACATTGATGATTAAAAAATTAGTACATGTTGGTTTTGGGGTTATCGGTAGGAGTACGACACCAGTGAATGGCGGAATTTGGCCTAAAATGTAGAAATTCGGGTTATTTGTGCACGTGCGAATTTAATTGGGTTGATTGATTTGTGGACTTGAATTGGCTGAATTGTGGGTGAAATTTGAAATGTTTCAGGGCTGTTTTGAGGCTGAATTGAGTGCTGGAAATTAGGGCGTGAAACGACGAGCATATGGTCCGATTTGGAGACGATTTGCGCCGGTTTGGTGTGCTGTGATGTGGCTGTGTTGTGATGCTTGTTATGGCTTGAAATAAGCTTGGAAATGTTGACTTTATGCTCGTGATTGTGGCTGTGATTGTGGGCCCAATAGTGGCCTTGAATGCTTGTTAGTTTGTGAAATATTTGATTGAAATGAGAATTGTTGTGTGCACGCATGACTAAGTTGAGTGGACTGGTAATTGACCATGTTTGGGCTTTAATTGAGCATGTGTAATGCGTGAGATTTGATGCGTGTATGGGCCGAGTTTGATTGGCTAGTAATTGGGCTAGTTGGTGTGTGAATTGTGTGAGTAGATGATTGAGAAAGTGCGTGTGAAATGTTGTGCATGAGGTTACGAAAATCCCTGAGGCGGTACCATTATGCGGGGAATTGTGCCGTCTTGAGGCGGTACCATTACGCGAGACGATGCCCGATATTACTAGAAGACTATCAACTTGAGGCGGTACCATTACGCGGGTTATGCAATCAGTGGTAGGTATTGAGCCTAAGGCGGTACCATTACGCGGGCAAGATACATGGCCTGAGGTGGTACCATTACGCGGGTCGAGAAGTGTTGTGAATACGGCCAACCTGAGGCAGTACCATTATGCGGGTTGTGCACTAGGTGATGGATGTTGAGCCTGAGACAGTACCATTACGCGGGCAAGATACATAGCCTAAGGCGGTACCATTATGCGGGCTAAGAAGTGTTATGATTATGCGATGGTCGCAGTGAACTTGAGGCGGTACCATTACGCGGGTCACTGGCGAGTTCATGGAAAGTAGTGCGATAAGACGTGTACGATCGAGTAAAATGTGGAAATGAGGTGCCATGTGTTCGACGTGTGTTTTGAGTATAAAACGTATTTTGAATGTGCTTGTGGTTGGAAATTTTATAATTGAGACTAACCTGCAGATGACGAGTATTAAATGCTCATGTAAGTGCAAATTGTGTACGTGTATGTGGTTGCTAAGTGTTAGTGTGTTTGTTTTGCCTGGAGATATGTGTTAGCCTAGGTGGGGTTTAGGGTGTTTGCTTATTGAAAAGTGTTCTCACGGTTTTATTTAAAACCATTTAGCCGATCGAAGCTCCAATGGAGTCGAGATAGGAGGACAATCCGATTGAGGTCATTGCCGAGCCCAAGTCTTCAGAGGAACGAACTAGCAATGACGAGACTGATTTTGATTGGACCCCCCTATAGGGCAAATAGGGGTTAGTTAGGAGTTAAGGATTAGTCATTTTTGAGAGGTGCCATTTTTTATGATAGTGATAGTCTACCCAAAGCCGCTAACCCTTTTTGATATCGGCAGTTGTTATTGTGGAGGCTTGATGGTTTGTATTGTTTATGGTGATATTGGTGAGTATTATGAAGTGACTAGCTGTTGTATATACTGGGTGAGAATGGATATTGTATATATATCGAGGTGTAATATAATGTTAGGTGGTGGCTTGGTTATTTATTTCTTCCTAGTACCCCGTGATTCTAGTGTCAGAGATTTATGTTCTTGCTTCCACCACGTTGAATCTCTGATGTGATCGTTTGGGTCGGCAACATTTCCTAGGACGTCACACTAATCCGACCGACTGTGGGATGTCATGTACTCGTTGGGGTTCGAGGCGTGACATCCCAATTGAATTGGTATTAGAGCAAGGTCAGCTCAATCTAAGTCGGTCAAAGCTTGGAGTGATAAGGAGCGGAAACCCTGGGGTAGCCATCTAGGGTTGCTATAGTTGGCTAGGGAGACCTTAGTAAGCCATAGGTGTGTCTAGCGCTACGCGTATCTCCAGACTGCTTGTTGTGATTGTTGAGTGAATTGGATGTTCTAACGGTTGTAGTGCAGGTGCGTCGGGACTTGAGGTAAGTACATGAACCTTATTGGTTGTGGTTCTGTGTTGTGATGGTGGATTGCCTGCTAAGTGGGTTATTGTTATAATTCACTGCCTAGGACTAGACTGGTTTAGTTGGCATAGGTCTCTAATTCTTATGGAATTATAGCAGGTAGAAGAGTGATAGGGATTGTGACCATGAGTAGCCAAGGAGAAGGTGTAGAAAGAGGAGCAGGAAGAGGCACAGGAAGGGGTGCCAGAAGAGGAATAAGGAGATGAGGTGGTACTCGAGCTAGAGCTGTAGAGGACCCCCGAGTCGATGCTAGAGCTGTTGAGGATCTCGGGGTTAACGCCAGAGTTACAGCAGACCCCAGAGTTGATGGAATTTTAAGGGTCCTCGAGGAAGTTAGGACTTTGATAGGTAGACAAACTCAGGAGAGAGATGCCACTATTGCCCAAGCGGTTGAGGTTGCTGCAGCCGTTGCCATCAATGGCAACAATGGAAATCAAGGACCGAGGCAGGTGAATTTGAATAGACAGATGCATCAACTAGTGGAACAGTTTCTGAAATTAAAGTCCCCTAAATTTGATGATAGAGGTGATCTAGAGGTTGCATCACTTTGGGTAGAAGAGTTGGAGAAAGCCTTTAAGGTATTAGGTTGTACTGAGGAAGAGAAAGTGACCTTGGCGGTGTACCAACTTCAAGGAAATGCGAGTGATTGGTGGAAAGCCACCAGAGGAAGAGTATTCCCGGTTTGTACCGCCCAGACTTAGGCGATGTTTGTGGAAGTGTTTAATGGAAAATATTTCTCTGAGAATGCCTGAGAATAGAAGTGGGCGGAGTTTGTGAGGCTTCGTTAGAGGCAGAGGACAGTGGATCAGTATGAGGTTGAATTCACTTAGTTAGCTAAATTCACCCCAAAGATGTTAGAGGACCCGTTGGATAGGGCTCGGAGGTTTTGAGACGGCTTGAAGCTGGACCTTTGCAGCCAAATGGTTTCATTGAATTTGAGGGATTATAACGAAATCTATGATCAAGCTCAAGCGATTAAGCGTGACTTGGCGGATAGGACTGCCGCTTCTGGGTTGAGATTTGCCTAGGGTAGGGACAACCGTCACTTAGGGAAGAGGCCAATGACAGGTAATCAATGTTTCGTCCCTACTGCTAGAAGGAATATAGGGAAAGTGATCCATTTTCAGAATGGTCCGTGTCGGATATGTGGAGAAAGACATAGAAGTGGACCTTGTTCGAGCATGGGTGGAGCCTATTTTGGATGTGGCGAGTTTTCTCATCAAATAAGATTTTGCTCCAATCTCAGGCAGAATAGACTGCCTGCGTTGCTGCCACCGCCCCAAGTTAGAAATCAAGTTGGGCCGGCCTTACCCACGAGCCAGAACAGGCCACCGGCTTAAGGACAAGTGTATGTGATGGCTAGAAGAGAAGCGGAGAATACGTCGGGGGTAGTCACAGGTACGGTTTCTTTGTGCGATCATGCTGCTTATGCTTTGTTTGACCCTGGACCGTCACATTCATTTATATCAAAGCAGTTTGTTGAATTGATTGGTTTAGAACCATAGTAGCTTGATGTGGTGTTGTGTGTTACCACCCCATTAAATGATAAGGTTCTAGTCTCGTTGAGGTGCTCGAATTGTAAGATTGTGATTGGTGATAAAGAGGAAAGGATTGATTTAGTGGTTCTAGCGATGCATGATTAGTGGGTATGGATTGGTTAACTAAGCAGAAGGCCGTAATAGATTGTGGTAACAGGGTGATCCAATTTAATCATGCTGGATATCTGGAATTTAAATTTGTGGGAAATCGAGGAGGAACCTTGATCCCCTGGATTCCGTCACTAGAAATAACTAAGTTGTTGGACGAAGGATGTGAAGGATTTCTAGCAGCTGTGATTGATTCGATGGCTGAGGAGCCAAGGCTAGAGGACATAGCCGTGGTACACGATTATCCCGATGTCTTTCCTCAGGAATTGTCGGGATTGTCATCAGAAAGGGAAGTGGAGTTTGCGATCAAATTGGCCCCTAGGACTGAGCCAATCTCAAAAGCACCTTATAGAATGTCGTTGTCAGAGTTAAATGAATTAAAGGCACAAATGTAAGAGTTATTGGACAGAGGATTCATTCGTTCAAGTGCATCCCCATGGGGAGCACCAGTTTTAATTGTGAGGAAAAATGAGGGGTCATGAAGATTATGTATTGATTATCGGTAGTCAAATCAAGTGACAATTAAGAATAAATACCCCATACCAAGGATTAATGATTTGTTTGATCAGTAACAAGGGGCTTCGGTGTTTTCTAAGATTGATTTGAGAATAAGATATCATCAGTTGAGGATTAGGAAGGAGGATATACCGAAAACGGCATTTAGGACGAGATATAGACATTATGAAATTACGATGATGCCGTTTGGATTGACTAATGCCCTTGCTACCTTTATGGATTTAATGAATTGGGTGTTTAAAGAGTTCTTGGGTCAATTTGTGATAATTTTCATAAACGATAAATTGGTGTATTCGAAGAGCTCGTAAGAGCATGAGTTCCATTTGAGTAAAGTCCTGCAAACCTTGAGGGAACATGCACTGTACGCCAAGTTTAGTAAGTGCGAGTTCTGGCTCAGTCGAGTAGTATTTCTTGGACCTATGATCTCGGGGGATGGAATTTCACTAGATTCGGTAAAGATTGAAGCCATGATAAAGTGGCCGAAACTGATGACGGTAACCGAGGTTTTGAGTTTTCTAGGTTTGGCAAAATACCATAGACGTTTTGTGGAAGGATTTTCGACTATAGCGATGCCGTTAACACGTCTGTTAAAGAAAGAAACGAAGTTTGAGTGGATTGACAAATTGAAAGGAGTTTCCAGGAATTTAAGCATAGATTAACGACGGCACTAGTATTGACTATTCCGTCAGGATCTGGAAGTTTCGAAATCTATAGTAATGCGTCGTTGAAAGGACTAGGGTGTGTACTCATGCAAAAAGGACAAGTAGTAGCCTATGCATCAAGACAGTTAAGACCACATGAGTTGAACTACCCGACGCATGATTTAGAGTTAGCCACAATAGTATTCGCCCTTAAGATTTGGCGACATTATTTTTGTGGAGAGAAATTTCAGATATATACAGATCATCATAGCCTCAAGTATTTATTTTCTCAAAAGGAGTTAGATATGAGGCAGTATCGTTGGATAAAATTACTGAAAGATTGCGATTGTGATATTTTATATCACCCCGAAAAGGCCAATTGGGTAGCCGATGCATTGAGTCGGAAGTCAAGCATCGCACACTTGATGGTCAAAGAATGAACTTTTTTGGAAAGAGTATGAGACTCGGAATTTAAGTCTGCAGTAAGTCAAGTCTAGAGTTTATTTGCCACTTTAAGAATAGAACTGGAAATCCATACTAAGATTAAGGCTTTACAGTCTGCAGACGACATTAGGATCAAAGTTGCAGTTTAGTACAGCTTTCCATCCACAAACGGATGGCTAATCTGAGAGGACGATTCAGACTTTAGATAATATGCTTTCGGGCATGTGTGTTGGATTTTCAGGACAAGTGGGAAGAGTAATTGCCTTAGCAGAATTTGCGTACAATAATAATTTTTAGTAGAGTATCAGAATGGCACCATTTGAAGCGCTTTATGGCAGAGCATGTAGAATGTCCGTGTGTTGGGATGAAGTTGGAGAAAGGAGTATGAACCGGACCCAACTCATGTGTTAAACTATGAGGAGATAGAAGTTGATGATAGAGTGTCGTACGTTGAAAGGCCAATAAAGATTGAGGATCGGAAAGAACAAGTTTTGAGGAATAAGATGATCCCGATGGTCAAAATGGTATGAGAACATCATGGGACAGAGACGCGACTTAGGAAAGTGAAGAGTTAATACAACGTCAATACCCCCATTTGTTTGAGTAGGGGTGATCGGTTCCCGGTTCGGTCCGGTCTCATCCAAGAATCGGGAACCGGACCGAGAGGACCGGTTCCCAATTTTTGGGACCGTGGACCAGACCGACTAGTCTTGGAACCGGGGACCGGACCGGACCAACCGGTCCGGTCCAGTTCAAATGAATCAAATACTTGTAAAAAAAATATATATGTCCCATGTGGGCTTCCAAAAATATACATCCCCTAATTTAAACACGTGTTATTAGAGAGGCAAAAAATAAAAAGTCAATCCATTCGCACCAGCTTGATGGCTCACAAAATTGGCAAGTCAGTAATAACAAATAAATTCCTTGAAAAGATAAAAAAATAACTAGCTAATTTTTAAAAAATATGCATAAATGATCGGTCCGGTCCTATCGGTCCGGTCGGTCCGGTTCTCACCATGGAACCGGGAACCGGACCGACCGTCCACCGGTTCCAAAAATGAGAATCGGGGACCGGACCAACACCCCCTAGGCCCGCCCAGAACTGATCGATCCGGTCCGATCCGGTCTCGGTCCGGGTGGTTCCCATTGCACACCCCTATGTTTGAGTACTAGGTTGAATTGTAAATTTCGAGGACGAAATTTTTATAAGGGGAGAAGAGTTGTGACATTCTGAAATTTGCCCAATTGGGATTTATGCAATGAATGATTTTATGTTGTAGTTAGGTCTCGCTTGAAACTGATCATTCTTGGAATACTAACCATTAGGAAAAGGCTAATTAGGGATTTAAAATTCATGCGACCAAAGAAATTCGATCGTGAACTGATTTTCGACCATAGAATCGTCGAGGTGATATTTTGAACTAATGTAGGCCGATCTTAGGATAGTTATGGGCCGATTCATCACTGTTATATGAGTGGATCACGGGTGATTCCGTTTGACCACGAAATGAATTGACGAACAATCCAGAACCTATACCAAACGATTGTGCCCGTTGGAACTAGCGATTGATCCTCGCGATTACATGACAACCGAAGTCGTCACGATCCGAATGAACTTGCACGTGACTTGATTTAGTATCAATCATGGGTCGAATATGTGAATTTCCCCAAAAATCGCTCGTTAGTCTAAGATACGCTCGAGTTACGTTATATAAAATTCAGTTATTAATTATAGATCAATTTAGGCATTGAAAATTTAGGAAGTCACGACAAGACATTTGGACAACGTTGTTATTGGAATGTTCAGCCGTGAATATTCCCGAATCCTTCAGAAAAACTGAATTTCGACGAAAGATGGAAAAGTGACCATTTTACCCTTGGAAGTTTATTGAGGCCAAGTGTTAAAGGGGAAGGATATTTTGGTCATTTTACCTTAATTTTTGGGAATGACAATTTTGCCCTTGGAATTTTATGAAATTCTCAAATTTCCCCGGGATAGTTTTGAAAAAGATTCGATCTTGGCCGTCAATCTCAGGATAAGAACGAATCTCGGTCGTTGATTGAACAAGAGAGAGAGGGGCAAGATGGTCATTTCACATAAAGGGGGACAATTCTTAGTTTTTAAGTCTTCTCTCTCTCTCTCTCTCTCTCTCTCTCTCTCTCTCTCTCTCTCTCTCTCTCTCTCTCTCTCTCTCTCTCTCACCGTGGCTAAGACAAACCAGCAACCAATCACCACCGATCGCCGCCGCTCGAAACCGCCGGTGAGTTGCCGGTAAACTTTACCGCTCGCTGCTGCCACTGCTGTTGTTTGCCCTCTGTCCAGCCGCTGTAGAGGCCTCGGATTCGCGTAGGAATCACAAGTAAGTGATATCGTAACCCTCGCCTAGGATAACATGTATTTTCGTGTTAGTTCGAGGCCGCTTTAGTGAGTTTTAGGGGTTAATTGTGGAACCATGGTTGGATTGAATTTGGCCGAGTGTTTTGGGAGAATTGTGATGATTTTTGAGGTGAATTTGAGGTTAGAATTGATTGGTTAGGTAATCGGAATGATTCCGAGTGATTATTGTGGCTTATTATGTGAAAAAAGGGCCTAAATGTGTCGTTATGGTGATTTTTGGTGGTGGCCGAGTTACTGTTCATCCCATGGCCGAATTTGTGCACATTGATGATTAAAAAATTAGTACATGTTGGTTTGGGGGTTGTCGGTAGGAGTACGACACCCGTGAATGGCGGAATTTGGCCTAAAATGTAGAAATTGTGGTTATTTGTGCACGTGTGAATTTAATTAGGTTGACTGATTCGTGGACTTGAATTGGCTGAATTGTGGGTGAAATTTGTGACGTTTCAGGGCTGTTTTGAGGCTGAGTTGAGTGCTGGAAATTAGGGCGTGAAACGACGAGCATATGGTCTGATTTGGAGACGATTTGCGCCGGTTTGGTGTGTTGTGATGTGGCTGTGTTGTGATGCTTGTTATGGCTTGAAATAAGCTTGGAAATGTTGAATTTATGCTCGTGATTGTGGCTATGATTGTGGGCCCAATAGTGGCCTTGAATGCTCGTTCGTTTATGAAATATTTGATTGAAATGAGAATTGTTGTGTGCACGCATGACTAAGTTGAGTGGACTGGTAATTGGCCATGTTTGGGATTTAATTGAGCATGTATAATGTGTGATATTTGATGCGTGTATGGGCCGAGTTTGATCGGATAGTAATTGGGCTAGTTGGTGTGTGAATTGTGCGAGTGGATGATTGAGAAAGTGCGTGTGAAATGTTGTGCATGAGGTTACGAAAATCCCTGAGGCGGTACCATTATGCAGGGAATTGTGCCGTCCTGAGGCGATACCATTACACGGGACAATACCCGGTATTACCAGAAGACTGTCTATTTGAGGTTGTACCATTACGCGGGTTATATAGTAGGTGGTAGGTATTGAGCCTGAGGCGATACCATTACGCTGACAAGATACATGACTTGAGGCAGTGTCACGCCCCGACCTACACGGCACGCGACACCCCGCTCGGTGGTCGGAATAGTACGACGTCCCAGGACGCGTCGTCATCGACCCGTTTCCCAAAGAAGAACATAAGGCACATGCGGAAGCAAAAATTTAAAACACCCGGACAGAATAATTATGAGACCCAGGGAAAGCAACATAAGAGGAACTTAGGCAACGTACACATCCATTGAAAATGTCAACAACAAAATTTCAGTATCCCTTTTTGCAACAGTAATCAAAAGAAGGGTACAACCAAGAGGGTATTGGCATAAGAGTCATGAGAGCTAAGAACCAAGAGAGCCAACAGCCAAAAAGTAGAGGGTCCGAAATCCAAAAAGTGTCTACCCTCGCAAAAAGACTAAGCCTAGCCTAGGGCGCCCAATCCGGATCTGAGCTATTGGACTCTGACGAACTTTCGGGTATCTCTGAATCCTCGCTGGGAATCTCCTCCTCGGACTCTTCGGTATCCATCGGCTCGGCCTCGTCGACCTCCATTGGCTCCACCACTGGGACCTCCACTACTGGCTCGTGATCTACACCTCTTAACTCCTCGTCCTCGGCAGGCTCGTACCAAGCGAAAGGACCTATAGTCTCCTCCGAATCCATCTCGAAATCCACGATCTCACCACTCGGGCACTGCGGGTCAAGCTGGCCATCTATGGTGAACGGAACATCCATCATACGGAGGGGTCCAAACTCGTCTCCAAAACTGTCCCGGAAGCACCAGGCTACATACTCATGAACTTCAGGATGTGTCGTACCTACGTCTACACTAATCAGAGAATAATGCCTCAAGTACACCTCCCCATTCCCCACCGGATGTGCAGTCATAGTATGCTCATATTCTAGGGGGATCCCAAAGCGTACCGAAATAGGTGGCTTCGTCATGGACGCGGGTCTGAAAGGTTGGGTTATAAAAACCGTGAGACACATCTCAGTGAGTGCAAAACTCCTAAACCTAAATTAGGCTAACATGCATCTCCTGACGGGAAAAACAAACCACACACATATAAGGATGACTTAGGCCCGTAGGCCCAAATCGGCATTTCAATGACCTTGCAGATTAGACAATCCCATAATATCACATTTCACAAGCGGCACTCTCGATCATGCGAACGTCACACGCATGCTCAAAATCTTTAATGACAATTCCAAGCGTAGATCACCGAGTCGCACAGTTCCGCATACTAACTCATGCACTCATATGCATGCAGATGCCACTAGCTTGCCATGTTCACGATTCAACTCCTATGGCATTTCGGCACAAAATTCCATTCGTGTTCCGATTATAGAATAGAATCTACTTAGACACGTCCCATACCATACCCAGCGGATTCCATCACATAATCAGGCACTATGCATCACACGTTAACCATTTATTTTGTTAACTCGACCCGAAGGCTCGATCCGAAGATCCGGTCCGAAGACCATGACCCGAAGGCCAATCACAACACTCCGTGGCTAGCATAGAGACGCCCCAGGCCCAGTGTCTCTAGCCCGCGTCCTTACGCATCAGGCGCAACACCGATCTCCTTACAAACCAGAACCCGCGTAAACGCATCAGGATGTTATCTTCCGGACGTACCGGGCATCGTCCTGCTTCAAAGTGCATGAGGACGGCACACCCCGCGTAAACGCATCAGGGCGAAGGTGATCACACATTCACACAACCGGTTTTATCTGAACCCCTCGTAAACGCATCAGGGCATAATTAGGTGATCACATGTCCATGGCATACACGCATTCTCGCACAATTTCCACATGCCTCATACTCGGCATGCATAATGCGTAGCCATGCAATTCCGCACACGAATGTTGGTGCAATGTACCACGGCAGAATGTCCCACACACTTCAATGCCACAATTTCATGTTCAATGATCCACGTCATATGCTTAGTCAGCCCAATCAATAACTCGGGGCATCACATGTGAATACGGCACTATGACGTACATTGATAATTCACCAATCACATTCCACATTGGTCGATCACACGAACACGTGACATGGTAGTTTCAATTCCTCATGATTGTCAATCCGGCACGCAATTCAACCATCCCGGCCATCCCGGCACTCCAATCAAATGAATCCACTGACTACCGTTACTTTGGCCGTCAAGTTCTCGACACGGACAGCAACTATTCCTATTTATTTCAGCCTCTAATTCTCTTCTAAATCATGCTTTGTCACCTACCAATCGATTCCCGACACCCACTAATAACATATAAATTCATACGAGTCCTAATTGTCACTAATCGTCTAACCGACACACCCTAGGCCCGTTTAAAATGCATAATCGTCCTAATTACGGTTTAGAGGTTTACACCCACCTCAATCCAAGCTCGGACGACGGGGAACGGCGGCCGATCACCGGTGAACGGTGGAACCGGCGGCACACTTCCCAAGGAGGCGGCGGTGAGCGGCGGCCGGCTGTCCACAGCAGCCACGAGCGGCGGCGAGAGGCCGGCGGGACTGCTGGCTCACGGTGAGGGTGGCTGGACGAGCGGCCGAGCAGCACGGGCAGCTGCTGCTCACGGCGGCGCACGGCGAACGGCGATCTTGGCGGCGAACGGCGACGGCACGGCTGTTCCAGCGAGGGGGAGCAGGACAGGGAGAGGGACGGTGAGGGAGATGGCAGTGGACGGCCACAGCGGCGGTGGCCGGCGACAGCGTGCAGCGGCGAGCAGCTCCGGCGGTGGCTTAGCCGTGCATGCAGCCGCGACGGAGAGGAAGGAGAGAGGAACGGCGGCGAACGGCGGTGTGGCTGATCCGGCAGCCACTCAGCTGCAGGTAACCGAGAGAGAGAGAGAGCGACGGCAGGGAGAGAGGGCAGCAGCGGCGGCCACGGCGAGCGGCGGCCGGCGGTGCTCCTCGGCAGAAGGCGAACGGTCAGCACGCTCCCCCTTGGCTGACCGGCGCCGAACTCCTCTGCATGCAGCCGGAGAGGAGAGGAATGGAGGGGAAACGGTGAGGAATAGCGGCAAGGGGGCGACGGCGGCCTTGGCGGGACGGCGACGGGCTCGGCGGAGGCGCGGCCGAGCTGGCCTCGGCGTTAGGCATTGGCTGGTTGGGAACAGCGAGAGAGAGAGAAGGAGAGGGACGGCCGGCTCGTGGTAAGGCGAGAGGGAGAGGATGGTACACGGCGGCGGTGCTGGCTGGTGGCGGTTCCGTCGGCTGTGGACGGCGGCGTGAGGCCGAGCGGGAGAGAGAGAGATCGCCGGAGAGGGAAGAGGGAGAGAGTGAGTGGCTGGGTGAGGGAGAGAGAAAAGAGAGAGAGAGAGAGAGAGAGATGAAGTGTAAGGTGATGATGGAGAACATGGGGAAGACCAAGAGGTTGAGTGAGGACTTGGCTCAAATCATGACATGCATGGGGAAGGGGGGTGTTGACAAGTGTCACCCCCCCACAAGAATTCAAAATTCGGAATTCCAAGGGGCAGAAAAGGGAAAACTGACTTACATTTCCGGTACCGGGTCGAATCGCCAAATTTCGACTATATAAGTCCTATACACATGTGGCCAGCTTAATTTGACGTCGTCCTTATAAAAACTATCCCGTGATTCACGAAAATTGGTCTCGAAGTCCGGATTAAATTTCACGATCGAATTTGCCGAATTTCAAATTTCTAAATCTCTCACTAATGGGCGGCCGTTTAGGATTCACGCGTATCGACCTCGGGTTGTCCGGATCACGGCGAGCTCGATTGTCGAGAGAACGAGAGGAATTATCACTAGTTCCGATGACGCGATCGTCCGGTTCAGAAGATCGGTTCACAGTGGCCCAAAATACTTCCTCGCCGTTCTCCTAAATCAGGCTTAACTCGTGACCGGGTCCATGGTCCATGTATCTATTCCTAGTTGGCCATTCCCATTTGGTCAGTATCCCGTGAGTGATCAGTTCCGGGCGAGACTTGTGAAAATGAAATATCGAATAATACTCGTTTTATTCATTCCAGAGATTGAGTCGAATTTTCAGGATGTTACAGGCAGTACCATTACGCGGGCCGAGAAGTATTGTGAATATGGCCAACCTGAGATAGTACCATTACGCGAGTTGTGCATTAGGTGACGGATGTTGAGCCTGAGGTGGTACCATTACGCGGACAAGATACATAGCCTGAGGCGGTACCATTACGCGGTCTGAGAAGTGTTGTGATTATGAGATGATCGCAGTGAACCTGAGGTGGTACCATTATGCGGGTCACTGGCGAGTTGATGGAAAGTAGTGCGATGAGACGTGTACGATCGAGTAAAATGTGGAAATGAGGTGCCATGTGTTCAACATGTGTTTTGAGTATGAAACGTATTTGGAATGTGCTTGTGGTTGGAAATTTTATGATTGAGACTAACCTGCAGATGGCACGTATTAAATGCTCATGTAAGTGCAAATTGTGTACGTGTATGTTGTTGCTGAATGTTGGTGTGTTTGTTTTTCCTGGAGATACGTGTTATCCTAGGTGGGGTTTAAGGTGTTTGCTTACTGAGAAGTGTTCTCACAGTTTTATTTAAAACCATTTAGCCGATCTAAGCTCCAATGGAGTCGGGAGAGGAGGACAATCCGATTGAGGTCAATGCCAAGCCCAAGTCTTTAGAGGAACGAACTGGCAATGACGAGACTGATTTTGAGTGGAACCCCCCATAGGGCGAATAGGGGTTAGTTAGGAGTTAGGGATTAGTCAATTTTGAGAGGCGCCCTTTTTTATGATAGTGATAGTCTACCCGAAGCCGCTAACCCTTTTTGATATCGATGGTTGTTATTGTGGAGGTTTGATGGTTTGTATTGTTTATGGTGATATTGGTGAGTATTATGAAGTGACTAGCTGTTGTATGTACTGGGTGAGAATGGATATTGTATATATATCGAGGTGTAATATAATGTTAGGTGGTGGCTGGTGATTTATTTCTCCCTAGTACCCCGTGATTCTTGTGTCAAGGATTTATGTTCTTGCTTCCGCCCCATTGAATCTCTGACGTGATCGTTTGGGTCGGCGACGTTTCCTAGGACGTCACACTAATCCGACTGACTGTGGGATGTCGCGTACTCGTTGGAGTTCGGGGCATGACATTAGTCAATTCAACAAACTGAAAAACTACATATGATTATGGACTTGCTCTCACGACCACAGTATTAGTAGTTATAATTAATCGGCTATACCACTGAAATTCGACTTGTGAAGAAATAAATGAGATAGTCCGCATATCTTTTGCATTGGTTGGATCTAAAGTGAAAGTAGATGAATATGGGATTATAGAAAAAGAATTATTTATCGAAATCACCACAAATACATAGAAAAATCATGAGATAATTTTTAAAAGTATTAATACCACGAAAACTAATTTTTTACCACGAAAAACCCTAAAATGGTACACTTGTAATAATTTTATCATGAACTAATTTTTTGACCACCAAAAGTCCCAAACTGATACTTCTGTGATAAATTTATCCACTGTTAGTCTTCGTTAAATTTTACTATCAAATTGCTGAATTTGATGACACGTGGTAGTTTACGGGTATATAATATTGGGGTTTTACCTCTCTGTTTGTCACAAGTTTACGAATTTTTTATTTTTTGTTATATTAATCCAATTTAACGGAGAATAAATTTGTCACAAGTGTACTAGTTTAGGGTTTTTGGTGGTCAAAAAATTAGTTCGAGGTAAATTTGTCATAGGTGTACCAGTTTGGGATTTTTTATTTTCAAAAAATTAGTTCGAGATAAATTTGTCATAGGTGTACCAGTTTGGGGTTTTTGGTGATCAAAAAATTAGTTCGAGCTAAAATTATCACAAATGTATTAGTTGGGGTTTTTCGTGATATTAACCCTTTTTAAAAACTTTCTTTATCGATAATACTAAAGAAAGGCCAGATGGTTTCGTGACTATCAAATTTAACAATTCCCTCAACCTTAAATTTGACTCATGTCAATGAGACAAGAAAATTACCAAAAAAGTACTAAACAGTACTTATGTCAATCAAGTCCTCAATCATTCAATTTGGCAAATCGAATTCTAAACCTTGTGATATTTTGCCAATGCAGTCTACCCGGCTAATTTTGGCCGAAATCATTTATGTGGATGTCGGCCTTCCTACGTGACATGGGTAGCACTAACGTAAACAATTTTTTGTACAATTTTTTATTATTTTATTTTTCTTTTCTTTTATTTTTTGTCCCTCCTTCCTTCACTGGTCGCCAAGCCTCGATGATGGCTGACAAGGGCCATCGTCGGATATGGCGAAGCGATATTTGCTTGAGGCTAGCGGTTCACCCGTCACTAGATCTCGGTGAGGCCAACCCTCGTTGGCCTCTAGCGAGGCTCAACCTCGCTCGCAGCCAATGATCTAGGATTTAATTGATCAAATTGAAAAGTTTAAGATTGAATTGGTATCAGTGTAATAGGTTTAGGATTTTTTTGTAATTTTCTCTCGATTAGAGGGTACAAAAATTTGAGAACTGCCATTTCTTGATTTAATCAAATGGCTAGATATACATGAACCGAAATTCAAGCGGAGATTAGAGCTCCTACTAAGATTAGATCATGCTAAGACGATCCATTTTTTTACGTCATTTTCGTTGATGCGCTCATCGGCAAGCATTCTATTAGAGATAACGAGTCTCTTAAAATTGTTATCTTGCAAAATAAAAATTATGAACACGAGGTTAGATTAAAATCGTTTGAGAATGCAAGAGCTGGAGTAGCTCAGTTGGTTAGAGCGTGTGGCTGTTAACCACAAGGTCGAAGGTTCAAGCCCTTCCTCTAGCGTTCCCTACCTTTATGGCTTAATTTTCTTACCAAAAAAAAATTGTTTGAGAATTGTAAACTATGTTAAAACTATTGAAATGTTTTAAGGTTCCTTCAAGCCATATCATGGTTCTGGAAAATTGTTGAAAATAGTAGTTAAAATTGATAAATATTAGTAGTTGATTTCATAGAAATCATTTGAAAGTCCATGAGAAGCTTGGGGAGGAATGGGGCTTTAACCGAACTTTAATTACATTCTACAAATTTCCAACTGAAAACTGAAGTCCGGCAACATTGCTTTTTACTTTATGTTATAGTCTTTCCTGTTTCCTTTTTTTAGTTTAATTTTTTTGTTAAAGGAACACTTAAAGCTTTCATGCAATATGAAGCACTTGACACCCTTAAGAAATCCTATGATTAACATGTAAAATTAATCCGGCATTTCATTTCACATCATTTTAGAACCTTCTGGAATGATCTTTTTTTTCAATTTTAAAATTTCCTAAGGGAAGGTAAAAGATATAATTTATTCTTTTATAACCCATACTGTAATTAAACTACCACAAACATACTGGCTATAAGGTGGTAAAACTGTGTATATAATAAGTCTACACCAAGATTTAAGGTAAGTTCAACCGAAAAAGCAAGCGCTTCATCTAGAAACTCATCTCCATTTAACAACCTTCAATTATGACTGGATTTCCAAACGAAATTTACAAAAATTTCGGTAACATTGATCTTTTTTGTCTTTCGAAGTAGTTTCCATCGTGACCAAATATAGCTTGTCTAGTCACACTCTATAATAAGACAATAAATACTGCCAAGCGTGGCCATCGAATGATAATGGGGTCACGCTATGTTCTATGAGGTCATAGTTCGAACAATGTCTCCCAGTAATTAGCCTTACGGGTTTAGATCGTTACTATTGTCTATTCATGTTTTAGAATCTTGCCTACTAGCTATTATCTCGGGATAACTGATGCAGGAAGTGAACAACTTTTCTGCTTTATACGTTCCTGCAAGATATTAACGATTCTCACGTGACGGAATCAGGAACCCCTTTCAATTCTAGTGGTCGTTGCGTGATTTGTCAACAAAATAAGTACTTAAAACGATATGAAAAGGGAGCTCCCATCATTGGCGTCGCCCTTGTGTTGCTTCAGAGCATGCCGCCATAGCAATGTGAAAGGCGGTCAGCTCTCTCTCTCTCTCTCTCTCTCTCTCTCTCTCTCTCTCTCTCTCTCTCTCTCTCTCTCTCTCTCTCTCTCTCTCTCTCTCTCTCTCTCTCTCTCTCTCTCTCTCTCTCTCTCTCTCTCTGCTACTGGCTAGCGAAATATTCAAACAAGGTAACACCTTTTGTAATACTTTCTCTGTGAGAATTGAAATGTTTTTATGCATGTTGTGCAAAGAGAGAACAACAACGATAAGGATACTTGGAGTTTTCACTAGAACCGTGTTTCGAGTGTTGAGATGAGACTCTATTTGATTGTTTAAATATATTCAAACGTCTCGTACTCTTTACCAGATGAGTTTGTTTGCAAGGGGGGATCCAAGGGGAGCCAGGGAAGCCTCGCCCCTCCAAACATCTCTGGGTCCAACCCCGTTTATTTGGACCTTTTGTAATTTATCTCTACCTAACTTAGCTTTTGAGCACGAATTTCTTGTTAGACAAGTCAGGCCTGTATACAAAAAAAAAAATTTTACATCCACTATTTTTAGCCGAACTGACCGATTTACCCCTATAAACTGACAGGTCAAAGCATTAATTGATATCCTCCGTTGGATCCTTAGGGTACTTATGATAACATTTTTGTTCCCGGGAACAAATTTTGTTTAGAAATATATTTTATTCTTATACCCTGGATGAGTTTTTAAGTAGAAGAATGCGTTTGGTAACTGCATAAAATTTCTATTCGTATAATAAAAAAAAGAACATAAATGAGTTTGGGATGACCCTAAAAAATTTTATTCACAATTATTTTTCATTTAATTATAAATATGTCAGTAGAGACTTAACAATTCATGTTTGGATAAAATTAGATTTTTGTAAGGACTTCACTGATCAAGATATTCTTAGATAGCCTTGGAAAATCTAACGTAATAGTTAGTTAAAGATGGATGGCTGGAAATGGCAGGAGAGAGTTCTATTGAGTTATAACTCACAGTATGAGGAGGTTGAAAGTAAATCTTTGGGCGTTATAATAAATAGGTGCATAGATCTTTTGAGCTTTAGAGTGAAGGTGTAGGGTGTGGGGTTTTAGGATTTAGGATCTAGGGTCTGGGGTTTAGGGTGTAGGGTATGCGGTTTAGGGTTTAGGACATAGAGTTTAAGTTACGCTGAGTTTGTTTCTCTAAAATGACATTGTTTTTCTTTTTGTTCTAGGAATCAAAAAAGTAAACTTTTTTTTAATTTATGTTTCAAATCTATTTCCTGGCCACTGATCTATTCTAGGAAATAGAAAAATTAACTAATATACATAAACAAATATATTTTCTTTTACTGTTTCGGAGAGCAGAAAAATAGAAAAGTTACCAAACAGGCCCTTAGCCGCCATTTTTTGCAACTTACTCCCAATAATATTAACCAAATCCATTTTTTTATCCATTTTTTTTGGTAACCCAGAGAACCCCCGCATGGCCGACAGCCGGGAGGTAAACCCTGGAGGCGACACGTGCTAGCCACCACACACGTGCCACCGAGTAAGTCATCCTGTGGCGCCCGGGATTTGAACACTCAACCTTTTGCGAGAGAAAGAGTGCCCGCACCGTTGACGCCACCTAGGCGGGTGGTTAACCAAATCCATTTATCTCTAAAACAACCAAGAAGTTGTCTAATTCATCAAATGTGAGTATATACTTTCCCCATGAAGTTGCTTTATTATCCATTGTAATGAAAGAGGAAAAATCAAACTATTGAGTAGCTTTATGAGCACCTAAAATATATTATACGACTCCTTTAGAAAACGACTTCCCTTCACGCCATAAATTTTCGAGTGTCGCTGTTGTCCATTTTTTTTTTCTTTGAAGCGACGAATGGCTCAACTCTTTGGATGTATAGTAGAGCTCTCAAAGGTGAGGTTTACCTAGCCAATGCTTATTCCGCGGCGTTAGATGTTGATGTCTTGTGATCTTTCGATGATAGCTTTGGGAAGGCAATTTAGTCAACGTGACTAACAATTCGTGGAAGTAGAGTTGCTATAAACAATTTATAGCATGTTTAGCAGGGATGATATATCTATAGAAGTCTGCACCATTCTTAATAAATGAAGTAGGGATATCGAAAAGCCATACGAACGTCATACAAGCTAGTAAGGAAGAGTTGGACTACAGTTTGTGTGTGCCTATCAGTTTGGCTATAAACAATTTTAGCTAACAATTGCCAACGTGGACAATTTTTGTAAATTTTTTTTGAATTTTTTTATGATTTTTTTCTTTCTATTTTTTCCACTGTGAGCGTGCAACGGTCGCTGACCATCACTAGAATTCACAAGGAATTGGAAGAAGGAAGAAAAGAAAAAATAAATAAATGCGACCCTGGGTAGCTCCTAGTGGAAAAAAAAGGAAAATGAAGAAAAAAATTCTTAAAAAGGCATTCAAAATTTTTTAAAAAATTGCAAAGATTGTCCACGTTAGTGTCAACCGTGCCATGTAAGATAGGCAACATCCACGTCATCGATTTTTTGCCAAAATTGATCGAAATGACTACAATGGCAAATCGTCAAAAGATTTATAACTAAATTAGCTAATTAAAAGTTTAGAACTAAATCAACATTTGTATAATAGGTTTAGGACCTTATCCTAGAGACTGGGTATAAGAAATATCAGGGAATTTTTTATCCGATCCTATTCTATTGCATCCAACTTCGTTTCTTGACGACCAAACACAACATGAGCTTATATTGATCGCAAAAAAATATTTCATTGTTCAAGAAAATATTTGGACTTAAATTGTTGTTCATAATAAAAATAATTTTCATTATTTAATTCTTTCAAGCGATATAAGCAATTATTTTTAAGAAAAAAATTTCTAAATAATTCAATTTTCGGGAAACAAATGGAGCCTAAAACAACGAAAAAGTTGTCTGGTTCAACAAATGTGAGTACATAATTTTCCCATGAAGTTTTGTTATCCATTGGGAGGAAAAATCAAACTATTGAGTAGCTTTATCTGCACACAAAATATATATGACTCCTCTAGAAAACGACACGCCGTAAATCTAGGGTGCATTGTTGTCCAACCCCCCCCCCCCTCCCCCCAGTTTTGAGTAATAAAACGCACCCCAAGTTTAAAATTTACTTCATTGAAATAGTAAGAAGCAGGACAATAGACATTATTTGGACCTTTTTCATTTTATTTTCATTTTTATATTAAAAAATTATCCAAAAAGTCCTATGTGACCCGCTGACACTAACGTAGATAATTTTTAATTAGTTTTTCCTTTATTTTACACGAGGGTCGGCTGGTGACCCTCGCCGGACTTGGAAGAAGATAAAGAAAAAGAAGGAAAGAAAACAGAAGAAAAATAATAAAAATAATAATTCTAAAAAATATCAAAAAATTATAAAAAATTATTTACGTCAGGGCCAGCTGTGTCACGTAGGACGACTGGCATCCACGTCAGCGATTTCTGACTTAAAAATTGGCCAAATAGATTCAATTAGCAAAACGTGAAAATGTTTATGATTCAATTGGTAAAATTAAAAGGTTTATGACTTAATTGGCAAAATTGAAAGGTTTACGACTAAATTGATAAAATTGAAAGTTTTACGACTGAATTGACAAAAGTGCAGTACGTTTATGATTTTTTGGATAATTTTCCCTAGTATATTATCATGTCTAAATTAGTGAACATCCTTTCAGTGGATATAAGTAAAGAGCTTTTTCTTTAAATGTGAAGATTTCACCTATATAGAGTTCAACCCTATCCCTTTTGGCAACATCCATGTACGAACTCTTCATGAAAAATCACTTGTAAAATCAATAGGTCCAGCGCTCCTATGTCTTGTGTACGGTGACTTCTTCCTCCAACCAACTACGAAGTGACATTTCTTTTGGTAACAACAATTGACATTTAATACACGTTGGTTAAAGAGTCCTACCTGGAGTTCCTAAAATAGACTAGTAAACTGATTTTGATATGATTTATGGAAATCTATCTGACCTTTGTAAGAAAGGAAAGTTCTTAGGAGGGTCGGTGTCATCCTTCCAAGAACTCTCCCTCCACTCGATTCTCTTTTTCTATTAACAACTCTACCTTCCTTCTTTTTCACTTTTATTCTTTCTAAATTTTCTTTTGTTATATCTAACCAAGTCCATAAAAGGCTTCATCTCAGTCCTTGTCCAAACCTCGAGATCACTAAGATGTAAAACTTCCATAGGATATTCCCTTTCTTAGGAAAGACAAAGATACAGGGAGAATTGGGAGTGCGAGCCATACAAGCACCGACACATTAAAATAAGGAACACTTCCATGGAGCCTGTCCCAAAGGATGGGGACGGGCCGCAGAGGTCCTTATAGAAGCGAAAGCTCCATTCATTTGATGAGATTATCTCTTAACCGAACACCAAGGATCCAAGATAAGCTCTTGATTGAAAGGGTACCTCTTAATCTCTTCCCTTTAGCAACATTTGGTAGTCTAGATTTGAATTCGAATAGGATAACAAAATATCATATCTAGTGTTTGGCGACATCTTCTAGACCGGATATACTTGGATAAATGCCGGATAAGAAATCCAGGCCAAGGGTAGGATAAAATCCAGATTGGATAAAAAACTAAAAAGATAACAATTTCCTTTTAAGGATGGAGTGATAGAGTCCGGCTTTGCCGGCCACTGCGCAAGGATCGCCGCCATAATAACCTATCAGTCTCGACCACCGTGCAATCGTCATCATCTCCGACCAACGCAATCATTATCCCCATCCAGCCGATTGTCCTCTGAAGACTTTCGAACTGAACCAGTTGTCTTTGATGAATGACCATAAATCGATGGATCGACCCGAAAAGTTGGCTTTGAAAAAGAAGAAGAAGAAAAAAACCAAAACGCACAAAGTTTTGGGCGTTCATACGTTGGTCCTGAACAGTGGTCACTTGATTTTGCCATGATGTTTCGATGTCCGATCCCATCCTCCACTTAGATCTGAGACTCTATGCTGACAATCGGAAGATTTCAAAGGAGAAGGAGGAGGAGGAACTTTGGCGAAAACGGTGATTGCTCAAAATGGTGCTAGTCTCGATCGTGCGAGATTACGTCAAGGATGCTTCTCTAGATTTGGAAAGTATCACCTTTATGAGCAAGTGATATTTTCAAAGATTTTGAATCCTTTCTTGGATTACACCAAATATAGGAAATGATTTTTTACAATCTAGAAGATATTTGAATGATTTCTAATCTCATCTTATCCTATCCTATCCCAAAATGATACATCCATGACACATTTACCTTAACCAATTTTCATTTCACAAAATATCTTAAACCAAAATCTCATGACATATTTATCCAAACTAAATTTTTGCTCACAAAAAATCCAAAACTAATGCCCTTGACCCCATATCTACCCTTCGTCAAAGTGCATGCTTATCAACACATGTGGATTTTCCACGTCAGATATAAACATATGTATTTTACCAAGATATTGGACGAAATGTCAACGAAGAATAGATTTGGGTTAGAGTACCAATTGAGGTATTAGTTTGAATTTTTTGTCGTATTAACCCTACTTTTTATATAGCCAATGGGTATTGAATATTTCAAAAATACCCCAATGATCTATCCTTGGGCCTGCATCTACATTGCAACAATCATATTTCAATTAATTGTTGGTTTGGACAATCAAGCTCCACCGATTATATCTTTCGTTAATGTATGATCTTTGGGATAGGAAACTCAAATTATTAAAGAAAAGAAAAGGAGCACTCGTTAATAATATAAATGAAAAACTTTATACTTTTTAATGTCTGATTTTTCTCGCGTTATATATAATCACTATTTTTAGAGATTGAATTATTAGTAGTATCAATTATATTTAACATGAGTATGCAAGGAACACTCACTTTGCAATGACCCCCAAAACCGTACATTATACGTTTGGCTAGAGTTACTTTTGTTATCAGTGGAAGAAGTCCCTTCAATGTCACATCAATTTTCCTAGATGTAAGCACTTTCAATGGTTATGACAGCTTTTTCTTACATAACTAGATGGTCACAACTCATGCGATACATGTATACCATTCTAAATTCACATCCTTTGAAATTGGACATGAAAATAGCTATCAAAAACTTAATTGATGTCTTAAAATGGAGGAGTCCAGCAGCTCCTATATCATGTTTAGGGTAACTTCATCCTCGTGCCAACTATAAAGTGACATTTCTTTGGTAACAACAACCTGACATTTAATACAACATCAAATATATAATCTTACCTAGAGTTCCTAAAGACTAATGACATAATTTACAACCAATTCCATACCATACATGAAAGGAAAGTTCTTGGTACCAACTGACATTTAATACACATTGGCTCAAAAGTCCTAACTTAAAGTTCCTAAAAATTGACTAGTACTGATTAGACGTGATTTATAGCAATCTATCTATACCTTTGTTCGAAAGGAGGGTTCTTAGGAGGGAGAAAATATTAGGTGGTTCGAGACCTTCACATAGGCGTGGTCCTGGACCAATCATGAAATGCCATGTGGCTATGCGGGGGCCCATTCGACTGAGGTGGAATTTTTGCACAAAGATTAATTTATTTCTCTCTCCTTAGGCCTGCACGCTAGCCACTCTCCTCTTCTCTCTCCTCTCTTTCGTTCTTTCCTTCTCATCATCAGAAGCAAACCAATGCATTTCCTATCTCCAGGCTTTCAAATTATTTTGCATCCTTGATTTCGCTCTCAAATTTTGCTCACGGCGCTTCGGCTTTCCTGGTTGCTCCAATGCTTGCTCCGTGGTGTTGTTGGTGCTTCGGCGTTCCTTGCTTCCTGTCGTCTCCGACAAAGCACATTAAGCTGCCCCTGCTCTGACGCTCGCTCCGGCGCTCACTCGAAAAAATCCAGCACTCGCTCGCTCTCTGCTGCAGGAGCCACTCCCTCCCTCTCTCTCGCTCCCAAGATCCCCTCTGGTCGCATCCCAAGCTCAAATCCGCCTCCGCCGTGACATTTTGGGTTTAACACATAACTGAGCTGAGCGTTCTCCTTCTCGTGTCTTTATTCTGTCCTCGGCGGAAGATGAGACATAGTCCGGGTGAAATGGAAGTGCATGGACTTGGGAACTTTCATTTGTATTTGCATTTTTGTCTCGTTTGGAAGAAAATAATGTTTCGTTTGTTCTACTTGGGTTTATAAGGGTGGTGTTTGTAACCTACCTATATGTTGGGTGTGCCGGTGTGTAACTGGTTCTCTTTAGTTTTTTTTTGTCGAAGTTTTTCTTCAGTTTTTTTTTTGGTCGAAAAGTTCTCCTTTAGTTTAGGTAGGCTGTACATTGTTTGTTTTTTAATCAAGCATTATCACTGTTATACTTGTGTTTGTTTTGCTTTGCTTGATTAGCTAAAAAGACGTTCACTCCTGCACAACAATGAATGTAGTACAAAGTCAAGTTTTCATTTCGGCGATCATCACGGATAAATGGACTTCATCCTTGCAACAGCGACGCGATTGCCCTTCAATCGTTCTTGGTGCGTTGTCCTCTCCAAGGTAGCCCCTGGAAGTGACAAATCTCGGACCCTTTGCCAGCTTTGAATGTTTCCAAGGAACAGTAGAAAAACATAGAAAAGCTCTTCCAACTGGCTCACCAGTGCACTTCTCCAGATGTGGCAAACCGACCAGACATAGATGAGGTCTTCCCTTGTAAAACTAAAGGGCTAAGCTAAAACTGGAAAATTTTTGATGTTATGATATTTGGAAAGCATTGTAAAGAGCATGCTGACTCCTGCTGGTTCTTGTACTAGCAGAACCAATTATTAGCAGTATAAAGTTCACTGGCTCTTTTTTTCCGCCTTCTTCGTAAATTTTGCGGGTTCAGCATGACGAAATAGAAGATCGCAGCCTAGTCTTGAATAACTTTGACGGTCTAGTTGCATTGGATATCCTTGTAACATCAAAGAATCCAGTTGCTTGTCCCGAGCTTCCTTCAACATTAAAGATCAAACTTGAAAATAAGATGGCAATAACAAGTGTTGACACCTAGATTTCGACCGACCATTTAGTGTTAAATTGCACAGAAAATTAAGGATTAAATTTTAACCCCTAAAAATAATATTAAGATAATATTGCAAATATTTTGAGGAGCATTCGTCATATTGTTTAATTCTTTCATTGCATTGGACCGATGGGGGATGATCTTGAATGAGTAGTTCGGAGCTTAATCAAATTAATTGAACTAAGCCCATGAAAGCTAAATAAAATTGGCCAAAAAGCCCATGCTATGGCCGAAAGTTTGTGGCCTGAAGATTTCTCTTCCATGGTATGATCAGATAAATGAAGAAGGAAGGATTGGGCACAAGATAACAATATTCACGCGGAAAACGGCATAATATAATGAAATATCTTCCTGGAAATCTAACTTCCTTAGAGAAATACGCGGGAAAGAATGGATAAAGCTAGAATTCAGAGATAAAGACTGGGCGTATAGATAAGATAGGCCTTCCCCCACGAAGAATTCGGTCAATGAAGAAAAGAGGAAAGAAATTTTGTTGCTTTCCTTGGTGGGTTCTGCACCTTTGCATATAAAAGGGGCTCTCTGGCTTTTCCTTGGGGGGAGGGGGATATTGAAATACACGGCCACATCAGAGGAGAGAAAATCGTGAGTTGCGTCATTGGAAAAATTGGTTCATTTGAAAAGGTGAAGACACACCCGTGGTTTCGTGGTGCTCGCGCCCACGAACTCCAGTCTTCACACTCAGCCACCACACGTGCTCTGACATCCGTCCAGTGAGCACAAGCTCTTTCCGGAGTGCCTCGTCCGCTTCAGTCCAGCATCACAGAGCCACACCACCGCAGCAAGCTCTTAAATCAGTGCAAGCGATTCCACCGTGACCGATTCTGTTCCATCCATACTGTGGTCCATCGCCGTGAGTCCAACGAGCACCTATGTACTGCCAACGCGTTGACTTATTGCCACCATCGTGATCCACCGCGAGCCACCAACCAGTCGAGTCCCTGCAACACCCCCATTCAGTGACGACCAGCAACGTCAAGTCCGCAACTGATGACACAGCAAGCTCGACGAATTCACGACAGTTTGCTAACTTTCACGGCCAAACTTTGGTATGATCTTGCAGGTTTTCCGGTGACCGAAAAGCTATTTCCCTGGTGCCTACCCCACGTCGCTCCTTGGCCAGCCACGAGTCCTGTGACCCTCTCACCGTCGGCACCACCACCATCGAACACCGTCCCGATCCATCATCCCAAGTCTGATCTTGAGATGATTCAAACTTGGAAGTTATCCGTGAAATTAGATAAGATTCTCATCCATATTCTTAGAATATTTAATTTCCTAAATTTTCGGGTGTTTGAATATTTTGCAAATATTATGTGTACCATTAGATATCTCAAGATAATGCATGTGATATCCGCAATATTCTAAGGTACCTAATTTAACAACGTACCTAGACGACTATCTGACTTTAACCCTAAGGTACGATACGTGGCAGTACGGAAAGATTGTTATCTTATCCATAACCACTTGGATATAATAACATATCTTATTCACTTTCCAAGTTCGAACGATCGGTTTTCCATTGATATTCACGACCCTGTGGATATGATTGATAGCCCAATTCATTTTCCTAATTTTAAATATGATAAGAAAGATGTTG
This sequence comes from Syzygium aqueum, assembly GCA_031216185.1. Taxonomy (NCBI): domain Eukaryota; kingdom Viridiplantae; phylum Streptophyta; class Magnoliopsida; order Myrtales; family Myrtaceae; genus Syzygium; species Syzygium aqueum. Next base: position 18,520,759 of record CM062234.1, read on the forward strand.
CGGATTCTGTGGATTGTTTGAGCTCGATTGCTTTCTTTGTTTGATTGCTTTCTTTTTAAAACAATGAAAATAAAAAATATTAGTTAGATTTTAAATTAGAAATTTTGCATGTTTAGGGAATCCATAATATATCTAGAAGATAGGATGATTATTAATTTAAATTGGGATTTAAGATAGTTTACCTCCTAGTTTAAATTAGGGGTTATGCTAGTCCTAATAGATTATTTAGAGGATTTTAGGATTTCGAATTTTCGTCAAATATCCCAAAAAATAGCCACTTTAGGATAGATTAAATGATCTTCTCTAGGATAGATTGCATGTTAATTCGAGTAATTTTTAATTCGGAATTTTAAAAAAATACCAAAAAAATAGTTGCTTTAGAATAAATAAAATTGTTTTTTCTAAGGTAGATCGCATGTTAATTTAGGCATTTTTATTATTCCGAATTTCAATGAAAAATACCAAAAATACATCATCTGCCCATCATTAGAAATAGGTAATATCATCGCATGCCATATAGTTCACATGCTAGGTTTAATTAATTGCATGTCATATTTTGCACATCATAGCACTTAGGTTAGCTTCATTTAAATAAATAGAAAACCCAAAAATACCTTGATTGAAGTGCTTGCTAATTAGAAATCATATTAGGGCTGTCTGTATGATTTCTAGCTAACAATGCAAATGCTTACGTTGCTAAATGGTACGTTGATCTCCTAAGCTAGTAATTTATTCATTGCTTTCTTTATTGGGTGTTAAATTGGTAGATTACGCATATGCATGATCACCTCACATGTTAGCATCTAGATAATAAAATGGATCTAGACTGCCTGCCAAAATATTTTTTTTTTTAAAGAAAAGATACGGAAAGGGCATTCGATTGGCTCTAGCGTAACCAATTTCCCGAACTTAAAATCTCTAGTTCGTAGGAATAAAATATATCTTCCTATGTTTTATTTGGATTTCTAATCAACCCACCGCAAATAGATTAGTGGCGACTCCAGCATGAAAACATTTGCATGTTAAAAACTTAAATCTTAAGTCGTGAATTGGTAGGGTTTGGAAGGGCCCGAGTTAGGCTTAGACTTAATAATTCATTAGCCGAACCCCTAGTTATGCACCCTTGGCAGGTTAGGTCACGACAACAAGTAGAACAAACCTTGATCAGAAAAAAAAGCCCAGAAACAAGAACTGCACAAATATATCTTCTCGTTGCATTAAACTTAAAATCACTCTCCAGAGTTTCACATTCCAACGAATAAGAACACGACGTAAATCGTAAAAATAAACTGAGAATTCCTCGGAAAAAACTAAAATGATCACAAGGATCAACCTCAAACAATTACACAATTACAGGACGAGATTTTCAAAATCTCAAGCCCTCTACTCGAGAAATCTAAAAGAATAATGCAAAAGGAGGGTGGAGGCAGAGGCGACATGCCAGAGGCGGATATGAGCTCGAGACCCGACAACGACGACTGACAAGGGACGGCGGAGGCAGATCTTAGCTTGGGATGCGACCGGTGAGGGCTCTTGGGAGCAACAGAGAGGGAGGGAGAGGCTCCTCGAAGCGACGGTGGATGTGTAGGCGGAGGCGACATGCCGCAGGTGTCGGGTCTGGGCTCCGCTGTCAAATATGAGCATGGGATGCAATCGACGAGGGCTCTTGGGAGCGATAGAGGGGGAGTGGCTCTGGAGGCGACGACGAATGCAGAGGCGGAGTCGATGTGACATTCCGAAATTTCCGCCAATTGAAAATTATGAAATAACTGAGTTTTATGAAATGTGCTCGTAGTAAATTTCTCGCCCGGAACTGATCATTCCTGGGAATGCTAACCATTAGGGAAAAACTATTAGGGGAAATTAAATTCGCGTGACTAAAAGAAAATTCGATCGTAAATGGATTTCAACCATTAAATCGCAGAAGTGATATTTTGAGCCGCTGGTGGCCGATCCAAGGATAGTTAGGGGTCAGTTTGCCACTGTCATAGTAGTGAATCACAGGTGATTCCGTTGGACCACGAAACGACTTGACGAATGATCCTGAAATTATAGCGAACGATTGTACCTTTCGGATCAAATGATTGATTGTTGACACCTAAATTTTACCGACCATTTAGTGTAATTTGCATAGAAAATTAGGGATTAAATTTTAACCCTTAAACAAAAATATTTAAATTGCATAACATACAGTTTAGGTTTATTTTAGTTAATTGCATTTTTTGCATCGGATTGGCGATGGCGAACGGGTTTAAATTTTATCGAACAAGACTCGGCACGTTCGGAATACAAGGGCCGGGAATTTCAAGACGAACGGGCTCGGTTGTTTTAATTTGGGTTTAATTTGATATGTTGAGTTTAATTAATCAAAAGCCCAAGTTAATTCAGCCCATTAAACCTAAGCCCAAGCCTAAGCCCATTAGGACATAAAAGCCCATCTAAATTGACCTAGATTAGTGCTATATAAACATAACATTAGGTCAAAATTTGGAGAGGTCAAAAAAATTCAGATCTGAAATTTGTGAGGAATACGTGAGAAATAGAGGGAGAGAGTGAGACAAGCTTCGTTGTCGTGCGCCGCCCCTTGCCGCGCCGGACCATCACCGTCACGCACCCCTCACCGCACCGCCACGCCAACGTTGCTGCCTCGCCACCGTTGCTGTGCTCTGTTTTCTTGTTTGCGTTGCTGCTGCACTTCACGCCCAGATTAGAAAAAAAGGGTTCAACATTCTAGCGAGAGTCTCGTCTGCCGCTGCTTCCCGAGCGATGACCTTCAACGCTGCTGCTTTTTCTCTCTCTCTTGCCACAGAAGCTCGAAGATGCCTTGCTGTGTTGAGTCCCCTTTGGCGTCAACGTGGACGGCTGCTGCTTCTCTGATTCTTCACCAACGCTGCTGCTCCTCGTCCACTTCCTCCCAGAATCGCTCACTCCACAGAGCTTATTTGTGGAAACTCAAAACATGAAAGTGGTAGATCTACGAGTCCTTGATCTGTGACTTTTGGAATCGGGTCAATCCGACGTGTATTGAGGAAGTTACGCCCATTTTTCCGGAATCGCGCAGTCCTGAAATTTTCTGTTCGGAGTCACTCGCCCACGCACGCATCAAATCCACTGAACAGCCTTGCCGGTGTTGCTGTGCATCGTCGGTGTCGTCGTCGCCGTCCCGCTGTCGCCGGTCGTCCCATTCCCGATCCGCAAGCCGATCCCGATCCAATTCGAAATTTGGAAGTATTTTCAAATTAGGTAAGTGGATATGTTCTGAATATTCTTTTCAAATATTTAGATTCCTAATTTGGTGTGTTTGAATATTTTGTGATTATCGTGTGGATATTTAGATATCTTAGGATAATGTTCTATATATCCGCAATATTTTCAAATATTCAAATTAGGAAAATTTCCTAATTTAGCAACGTATCTGGACGACTATTTGACCTTAACCCTAAGGTCCGATACGCGGCGATACGGGAAATTATCATCCTATCTATAATCACTTAGATACGATAATGAATTTCATTAGCTTCCCAAATTTGAACGATCGACTATTCGTCAATATCTATAACCCTATAGATATAACCGATAGTTCGAATTTTGTGCCTAATTCGAGTTTGAAATAAATTTGGCGGATCGCGTGGATGATTTGAATGTGGTTGCTATCCTTATTTGTTTAAATTGCTTTCCTTTTCAAATAAAAAGAAAACCCACAAAAAATCTATTTTGTTATTTAAATTAGAATTTTGCATGTCTAGGATTTTTGAATATATCCCATAGGATGAGATAAGTATTTAATTTAAATTGGGACTTAAGGTGGCATGTTTCCTAGTTTAAATTAGATATTATTTTAATCCTAACGGATTATTCACGTTATTTTATTATTCCGAATTTTCATAAAAAACCCCAAAAAAATGGTGAATTGTTTCATGTTTTACTAGGATAGATTGCATTTTAATTTAAGTAATTTGTAATTTCGAATTTTTAATCAAAAATCCCAAAAAAGAAATCATTCTAGGGTAGATTAAGTCATCATAGATTGCATGTTAACTTAGGTATTTTTGAATTTCGAATTTTAAACAGAAAATACCAAAAATAGAAGTCATTAGTTTGCATGATAATTTAGGCATATTTTTATTCCGAATTTCATCAGAAAAATACCAAAAATAATCATTCTTTCGTCATTTGAATTAGGTCACGTCGTCGCACGACATATAGTTTGCATGCTAGGTTGCATTAATTCGCATGTCATATTTTTGCACATCATTGCATATAGGTTAGATTTCATTTAAATAAAGTGAAAATCCAAAAAAAGAAATTGAGTGAATGCTTGATAATTAGAAATCATATTAGGATTGTCTGTATGATTTTTCATTAACAATGCAGATGCTTGCATTGGTTCGAGGTAAGTTGTTCTCCTAAGCTTGCAATTTATTTAATGCTTTGATTATTGGGTGTTAAATTGGTGGTTTGCGCACCCGCATGAACACCTCACATGTTAGTAATTAAGCTTAAAATGGATCCAAACTGCCTGCCAAAATATTTTTGAAATGAAAAGGTACCGAAAGGGCGTTAGACTAGATCTAGCGTAATCAAGTCCCCGGGCTTAGAATCTCTGGTTCGTAGGAATAAAACATATCTCCCTATGTTTTATTTAGGTTTCTAATCAGCCTACCGTAAAATGATTAGTGGCGACTCCAAGCATGAAAACATTTGCATGTTAAGAACTTAAACCCTAAGTTGCGAATTGGTAGGGCTTGGGAGGGCCCGAGTTAAGATTAGTCTTAATAATCCATTAGCCCGAGAAATTGACAAAATTTTTTAGGGTCGCAACATTGATCTTCGCAATTTTAATGACAATCGAGATCGTTACGTACCAAATGGACTTGTACGTGACTCGATTTAGTATCAGTCATGAGTCGATTCTGCGAATTTCCCCAGCAAGCCGCCCGTTAGCTCGAGAAACGCTCGAGTTGCGTTTAATAGAATTTAATTATTGAATTTTCGCTCAAATTGGACATCGGAAAATTAGGAATTCATGACGAAATGCTAGGACGACGTTACACGTGACACGTGTCAATTTTTGGTGCGCTTAAATCCTTCGGAAAAATTCGATTTGGACAAGAAACGGAGGAAGTGACCAAAATACCCCTAGGATTTATTAAAGGGCAAGCTTTAAGAGAAAATGACATTTTGGTAATTTTGCCCTAAAATTTTGATTGGACAATTTTACCCTTGAACTTTTTGAGAAATTACAAGTATGCCCTTGGATATTTTTGTGCAAGAATCGATCTGGACCGTCGGATTAAGATTAGATCGAATCTGGATCGTTAGATCGAATTTGGATCGTCGGATCAAAAGTGTTTGAGAGGGGCATTTTAGTAATTTCTCCAATGGGTCAAGATCACTATTTAGGTCCAATTTCTCTTCATCTTCCTCTCTTCTCCCGTGAGAATCCCCCCTCCCTTTTCTTTTTCTTTTGCCGTGAACCCTTCCCCCTCCTTGCCGTGGGTTTTCTTTGGCCATTTCTTCCCCACGCCGGCGCCACCGCCTCGCCGCCGCACGCCGGAGCGCCCTCTAGCCGCCGTCCACGCCACCCCCTAGCCACCAGCCGTCCCTCTCTCTCTCTTTTCCTCTCTCTCACCGAGACCCATTCTCGGCTGTGCAAGACCCACGCCGCCGCCGGACCGCCGCCGCTTAAGCCGGACGCCGCCGTGAGTCCCCACCGTGTCCGATATTGTGCCGCCGCTCCCCATTCTAGCCGATTTAGTCTAGAACTAAGTAAGTCATACTCTAAACCCCGATTTAGAATATTGGGTATCGGCGGATAATTCGATTTTTGGGTTGAAATCGGAGTTGTTCGGGTGTTGAACATTGGGGTTTTAGGTCGGGAATGTGTGACGGGCCTTGAGGATTATTTTGGGAATTTTTGGAGGATAATTTGAGGTGAATTTGAAGCTGCGAATCACTGTTCACGAGCTGCGAATCATTGTTCACGGGCTGTGATGGTTGGTTCGGGACGCAAGTTGGGTTTTTAGAGTTGGTGTTGTATGATGAGAGTTTCGTGAATGATTGAAATTAATCCGACGTCGTTTAGTGGGAGAAAAATGAGAAATTGTGTGTCGAATGTGTTTTTAATTTATAATTAAGTTGTGGTGATTAAATTGAGTGTGTTGTTGAGTAATTTGATGATTGGATATGTTTGTTGGGTGCACACGTGAGTTAGATTAAATTAATTATTGGAATTGCCATGTTCTATGCTGAATGTGCACGAGTTACGTGTGAAATATACGTGAGCGGGCCACGTGTGATTGACCAGTTGTGTATGGTAAGCGTATGTTGAGCGTGTGCTTGATTGAGATTGTGGTGTGGTAAGTGATGGTGGAAGGTGTGTGAAAGTGTGAAAGTGCGAGTTTGGGATCGGGCTGAATATTCTAAACTCTGGTCGCGATCACGTAGGTTTGCTGCATTTGGCACAAGTTGAGGCTTGGAAAAACAAGCATGAGAATCGGTTTGAGGCATGATTGCTCGGGTGAGACCGGGATTGGACCGAGGCATTATAAGCTCGGGTTTTCAATCATGCAGGCCTCTCGCATTTGGCGCGGGCTGAGTTGAGATCGGGCCTGGAGCGTGTGATATTCAAGTCGAGATTGGGGCCTGAGGCGTGAATAGGTACGCTGGCCGGATGTGGGGAAATGATCGCAATGTGCCTGGGGTGTGTACGTTAACGAGGGACACTGGCGAGGAATGTGGAAAGTGATGATGAGAACGAAAGAAATGCTCGAAGTGGGAAATTGTATGTGTGTGTAATTGCGAGTATTATGCCTGTTACTTGAAATTTGACGCATGTGATTGTGTTTGTGAAATTATCTGGAGGGTACGTGGTAGCCTAGATGGGGTTTAGGGGTGAACTTACTGAGAAGTGTTCTCACGGTTATTTCAACCGAAATTTCAGAACCCCGACAGGAACCATGAATCCCCCACGACCACTACCAGCACGTTTTGAAGTCCCGATGCACACCGAGAATGAAGTAGCCGAGTTTCCTATGCCAGACGACACGACCTGGATTAGGCAGACTACCACCATTTTTGTAGAGGTAGGACTACCATTATAGGGGACCCAAGTGTACACGGCCTGATTCTTTAGATACACGGACGGGGATGTATTTGGGCCTATCAAGGGGTTTGATGTCCTATATGATTTGGTTGGGGATTGGGATCCGTTAGCAGTACCCCCAGTAGACGGTGAGTTGACGAGTATGGAAACTAGTTTGGCCTAGTCAGTCATGCATCCAGCGTCGGCCGCGCAGGCATCATCAGAGGCCGAGCATAAACCAGAGGCTAAAGCATCCCAAGCGGAGGATGACCCGATGGACATAGATTTGGATCCGATCCCAGAGGAGGAACTAGGGGAAGCGGAGCCCGAGGTCGAACCTGAGGATGTACCCGACGAGCCAGAGGAGTCGGAAGAGTCTGTAAAAGAACCAGACTATATACTCCCTTTTCAGCAGTATTTGGATCCCAATTATGTGCCGGAAATTAATTTCTTTGATACACTAGTTGAGGAGTACAAAAAATATGTTCTAGCTGAGTCGGGCGACATTAATCACCCGATCGTGATTGAGGCGGAGCCGGAGTCCTCAGATGATCAGACCGTTGAAGGAAGTTCGGAGAGTTCAGATTCGGGTGAGGAGGAATCGGATTCGGAATGGACGCCGAGCAAGGATCGACGAGGCTATTGTAGAGGTTTGGAGTAGGTTTTTGAGTGAGTACCATTTTTGGAGTAGAAAACCAGGTCATCGATCTTTTTGGAATGTCGTTGGTGCGTAGAATGGTGTACAAGTATGTGCGATGGTGGTAAAATGGACTGGATTTAAGTTGTGAATATTTTATAAGTTTTTAATGAAAAGAAAAATGTATATTCTCCCTGATTGATTCCCCAGTTTTAAATTGTCCGGGATTAATTGTTTTGTGTTCGCTGTGATCGTAAATCTCTGATGGCGATTTGAGGTCGGCGATAACCTGGGGCGTTGCCCCAAACGATCAGGCGGGATGTCGTGAGCTCGGCGGGAGTCCGGGGTGTGACAGTCGATGTGCCGGAGGCATCGAGTCTGGTCTCATGATGCAACCGTGGGGCTATTGGGAGCGAGAGAGGGAGAGACAGAGGGGGAGAGTATTTTGAAACAAAAAGAGGGTAGCCGCGGCAGGGAGTGAGGAGCACCCGAAGTAGCAACAACGCGATACGACAGAGCAAGCATTGGAGCAACCAGGAATGCTAACGAGAGCAAAATTTGAGAGCAAAATCATGATTTCAAAATAATTTGAAAGCCTTCACTTTGCTGGAGAGAGGAAATGTCTTCTTTCCGACGAGAGAGAGGAGAGAGGAAAGGGGCTAGCGTGCAGAGGAGAGAGGGCCTAGCCCATGCAAGGCTATGCTAAAATTCCACCTTGGACAAGTTGGTCCCCATAGAACCACGTGGTGCTTCATGATTGGTCCGGGACTATGCCGACGTGGAGGTCCTGAACCACCTAATATTTTCTCACTTCGGATGGACAGTGTCATTTTTCCAATAACTCTTCTCTCCACTCGGTTCTCTTCTTCTCTTAACAACTCTCTCTTTTCTATTTTTCTTTTTTATTCTTTCTCAATTTTGTTTTTTCCATTTGTCTCTTTAGTCTATTTTTGCAATTTGAAAATATTGGCATTGATACAGCATGCAGATGCTCTCACAATGATAACTCATAAGCTTACATATACTATAATATGAGTAAAAAGTGTGCCATATCTAATTTCGATAAGAAAGATTATTAAAACGTAATTTTACAAGTTTAACTTAATTGATTCAACAAATAGAATAATTACATATAATTATAGACTTGCTCTCACGCGCACAATATTAGTAGTTATAACTAATCGGCGATGCTATCCAAATTTAGTTCATAAAGAAATAAATGAGATAGTCCACACATCTTTTGCTTTGGTTGGATCAAAGAAGTGAAAGTACACGAATATGGGATTATAGAAAAAGAACTATTTATCCAAATCGCATTTAGATGATGCACTAAAATTACCATGTAGTAGTTACATATTAGGGATTTAAGTTGTACTATCAATTTCATTATTTATTTAATGGCAAGGACATATTCATTCATTTGTTTAATTATTTAAATATATGAATGATTTTATAAGATTAGTAGTGATTGGACCTATTCTTGAGATGTTAAGAATATATGTGACAAATTCACAGTTAGACTGAATCTTTAAATCGTTTCCGGTCGATAGATCATTGAGTGGATATTAATGATCCTATTGAGATCGATGTGTTCTTAGCTTTACCATTAAGTATCAGATACTTAAGGGAATGACGAGTCACGAGTCATTGAATATTGTTATGCCAAAGTTAAAATACATGTGCTTGCACACATAATAAGTTCACTCAACATGGCACGCATAGAACAATTAGCAATATGGAAGCTTTTAGCGTGGTTAATGTCTAGTTGTTCATACTCTAGTCTTGTATAAATAATCCTTAGATCTAAGGCACAATGTTGGCTTATGTGTTGGATGACTATGGTTCACAGGTGCGCATATTGCCGGTTCGTTGATCCGCCTTTGTACTTGATGGTCATAGTTCGTTCACATACGAAGTTACACATGTGCACAAAATAGAATATGTCTCCATGTTACATGCAATGTACAATAATGATGTCCTATGCGATCTAATCTTGACATTGCGTTGAAATCCTCGACCATGGTTATAACTAAGAATGAACTATTCATATCTCATATAAAATGAATGTCAATTAGGTTTGTGCATATGATCGAATTGGTGGCTTGACAAATATTCCATGGCCTTTGTTTGATCGGACATAGTAAGGTAGAGGGATTGAATTACACTATAGCCAAAGCTAACATCTTCATTATGTTCTTAAAGCATTCACACTATCTAGGTAGCCATGAAATATTACTAGATGTCAATCATAACTTGTAAGACTTGGAAATTGATCAGGACAATCAATTCTTTTGGGGAGTACTAATATATTGGTGCAAATTTTACTACCAGCTTCGTAATAAACCTAGGGATGTCATACACCATAACCAATTCAGCGATATTGCAAATATGTTTGCAATTATAGCAATCGATTAGTCGGGTTGGAATTAAATTAAATGGGATTTAATTTATTTTATTTTTGGTCATGGGCGCTCGTGCATATAATGCACACATTCTAAGTATACACTCTTATTTTTAATTATTTAATCTATATATATTAAAAGAGAAATTAAAGAAAAAGAAGGTAAAGTGCACGCACATGGTCAGCAATTGTCGACCATGGTCATGGGCGTTCGTATGCAATGTGTACACACTCACGATCAGCTACTGTTGCTCATCGTGCATGTTAAGCGATCAGCAACTGTTGCTTATCGCGCATACTAGAGTGATCAGCAACAGTTGCTGAATACGAGCGTGTGATTGTGCAAAAATTCGGGCGTGAGAGTTAAAATACGGTTTCTCTCTTCCGGCACCGTGACTGAAATATCGAAAGTGTGGAGAATTGTCGTCACGAGATTGCTAGCACAATTGTTGTGGTGATTACCCATAAATTCTTTCTTCCACGAGACGTGCGATTGGTGGTATGTTTGAACTAGAGGTCCGACGGTTGTGAGGCTTGAACTGAAAAACATACGAACCAAGTCATTTTGAGCACACTAGATGGTTGTGGGGCTCGAACGGAAGAATATTCGAACTAAGATTTTTTTTGGAATGCTATGAGAGGTAATATGGTGAACCCCCTATCATCTTCCGATTTTTTATTGAAATGCATGAATAACGCCTTTGGAGATACTTGTATGGTTATATCTTTCCGTTGCGTTTATATTTAATTTTAACTATGCATGTTCCGCAGAAACCAACAATCACCACAAATACAATAATTTTTAAAAACTTTCAGTAACGATAGTTCTAAAGAAAGGGCAAATGGTGTCGAGACTATCAAATTATTAATCCAAATCTCAAGCGAGTCTCACTTCGCTGGATCTGGCGAGGGCCCTCACCAGCCATCGCCATGGTCCAGATACTAGCAAAGAAAGAACGAAAAAAAAAAAAGAAAAGAAAAGAAAATATAAATATAAAATATTCATAAAAATAATTAAAAATTATTAAAATTGTCAATGTTAGCCTCGGTCGTGTTACGTAAGACATCAATGATTTCTGACCAAAATTGACCGAGTGGACTATATTGGTAAATTTTCAAAAGATTTAGAACTCAATTGGCTACATTGAAAGGTTTAGGACTGAATTGGTACAAGTGTAATAAGTTTATGATATTTTTGGTAATTTTCTCTCGATTAGAGAGTACAAATATTTCAGAGCCACCTTTTCTTAATTTAATCAAATGGCTAGATATATATAAACCGAATTTCAAGTGTAGATTGGAGCACCTACCAAGATTAGATGATTCTAAGACGATTCAAACTTTTTTACATCATTTTTGTTGATGCGCTCGTCGACAAGCGCTCTATTGGAGATAACGAGTCTCTTAAAATTGTTACATTGCAAAATAAAAATTATGAAAAATTATTGAAATTTCTAAAACGTGTCATAGATTACTATGTTTTAAAGTTCCTTCAAGCCATATCATGGTACGGGAAAATTGTTGAAAATGGTAGTTAAATTTGATAAATATTACTAGCTAGTTTCATAGAAATCATTTTGAAGTCCACGAGATGCTTGGGGAGAAGTGGGTCTTTAACCGGACTTTAATTACGTTCTACAAATTTCCAACTGAAAACTTAATGCAGCAACATTGCTTTTACTCTGCTTTTTAGTTTTTCCTGTTTCCTTTCTTTCGTTTAATTTTTTTGGTAAAGTAATACTAAAGTTTTGCTTTCATGTAATATGGAGCAATTGACACCCTTAAGAATCAAATGATTAACATGTAAAGTTATCCGGCATTTTATATCACATCTTTTTAGAACCTGAACGATTTTTTTTTCAATTTTAAAATTTCCACTGGGAAGGTAAAAGAAATATTTTATTTTTTTATAACCCATACTGTAATTACCATAACACAAACTTACTAGCTATAAGGTGGTAAAACCATGTATATAATAAGGTCTAGAGCAAGATTTAAGGTGAGTTAAGCCGAAAAAGCACGAACCACTCTTCTCCATTTAACAACCTTCAATTATGACTGGATTTCCAAACGAAATTTACAAAAATTTCGGTAACATTGATCGTTTTTGTGTTTGGCAGAAGTTTCCATCGTGGCCAAATATAGCTTGTCTAGTCACACTCGATAATAAGACAATAAATACTGCCAAGCATGGCCATCGAATGATAATGGGCACGCTATGTTCTATGAGGTCATAGTTCGAACAATGTCTCCCGGTAATTAGCCTTACAGGTTTAGATCGTTACTATGAGCAATTCATGTTTTAGAATCTTGCCTACTAGCTATTATCTCGGGATATCTGATGCAGGATGTGAACAACATTTCTGCTTCATACGTTCCTGCAAGATATTAACGATTCTCATGTGACGGAATCAGGAACCCCTTTCAATTCTAGTGGTCGTTGCATGATTTGTCAAGACTCCCATCACTGGCATCGTCCTTATGTGGCCCGTTAGTCCAGTTCATTTCAGCTTTAGTGGGCTTGGCCTGTGAATCAGTTCTCTCTCTCCCTCTCTCTCTTTACGAAGCAATTCATATGGAAGTAGCGGTCACGTGGATAGAGGTGACCAACGGATTCGTGATTCCCATATAAAAAAAAAATCAAACGGATTTCACACCCAGATTCTAGAAAATTCCTGGAAGATTTTACATCTAACATGTTGCAGTTCATTCTTGTGTGAAGCACCTTCGCCGGTGTCAATTTTCGCCGGAGGGACTTCCAGGGACTTCCTCTTGATTGAAGAAAGAGCAAACCCAAGATTTTGCCAACAGCTCGCACAGCTCTTCCTTGTCGGCATGACTGCGCGAGGCTCGAACTCTCCATACCTATCGAGGTCAAGCCTCCCAACCTCGGGCGAGTCTTGCCCAGCCACTGACGTTAGGTTTAGAATTTTTTGGACAATTTTCCCTCCGAATAGATCTAGATAAAAACTCAAATAATTTATTCAGGCATCAGGGTAGAATAATATATTTAGCCCACTTTGGATAAGGTACATAAATTAAATATGAAAAAGAAAAATCAGAGAACGGCTTTGTCTATTCTTCTTAATGCCCTTAAATTTGGTCGTGCAATTTCTGTCTCTCTCTCTGTTAAGACTGTCGAAACTTAGACCGTAGCTACTGTGGTAGTCGTTGTTGACTACGTCGACCACAGCAGGGCCATGTTAGTTAGGTTTTCTTATATTCATTTAACCTTTTGAAGTTATTATCATTAAATTTCCTCGCACTTGGATCCCGACCCCGTCCGCACATTTTGTGGTCGAGCGTGGAACCATATAGCAATCTCGATCACTCTCCAATTGTTTTTGGTTTGGATATGAGTTTTCGTCAACAATGGTGAACTAGTATTGATGCAAAAAAGTTATGGTACTCAAGTAAGCGTTGTATGAAGGTTATGGCATTCCTGCTGTACCTGTCCCGAAAATCATGGAATAAATAACTGGACATTTCCTTTCAGCGTTTTCTCTTCCGGACGAGTGTGTTGTTGGTAGACTTCAATGTGGCCCAACTTTTGAAAGAACATTTTTGTTCTTTCTTAATGGTCTCAGCAAAAGAAATAGTTAAATTATGTTAATGAATGTCTCGATAGTATTTTCTGGCAATGCTTAATAAGAAAATATTTAATTGTCCAAGTATTGATTATATATATTATAAGAAAAATCTGAGCATTGTAAATTACAATCCGTTTATCTATTACTTAACAAACGCTTAAACTTGTTAAACAAAATAAAAGAATTTATCGCTATGATTTTACTATAAAAACTTTTCCGAGAATTTTTATGATCATTTTTAGTTCATTGTTGGGTAAAAAAGGAAAAAACGTCGTTCCGTCAGATCTGCTTTGCATAACCGGTATTATGTCATAACTTACCGACATTAAAGGAAACTTGCGGATGCAAAGGTGATCATATTTACAATGATTAAGAAAATTACGATGAGTAAAGAGAGTTACTGACACATAGGTTGCAAAAAATTTGCAAAGTGTAACGAAAAATTATGAACAATTAGATATTTTATTAACAATAACGTGAAAAAAAATTAACAATTAGATATTTTCCAAAGTGAATATTATGTCAAATAAGGATCTGAAGTGCTCAATCAGTCTCAAATAAGGATCTGAAGTGCCCAAAAAGTCTCAAATAAGGACCTCGGTACCCGTCCGATCAAAATACCTGCCGGCCGGCGAGAAAGTTACTGTTCCGGCACCGGAACAGTAACTTTTTTATTTTTTTCTTTTCTATTTTTTTATTTTCCTTTTCCTTTTCGTTTTTTTTTTTTCGTTTTCCTTCTCTTTTTTTTTTCTTTTCTTCCTTCGCCGGCCATAGCCGAGGCCGGCGGAGGTTGCCGGCCTCAGGCGGCCTCTCCCGACGCCGGCGACGGGTGCTCTCACCGGCGTCGGGCGAGGCCGGGCTCGCCCGATGCCGGAGAGGTCGAGCCTCGCCAGATCTGGCGAGGGCTCAACCTCGCCGGCGTCGGGCGAGGCCGACCTCGCCAGTAGCCTTGCTCGACGCCGGCGAGGGCGGCCCTCGCCGGCGTCGGGCGAGGGCCGCCCTCGCCTGGGCTAGGCGAGGGCCACCTCTCCAGCCTCGGGCGAGGCCGGGCTTGCCCGATGCCGGCGAGGTCGAGCCTCGCCAGATTTGGCGAGGGCTCGACCTCGCCGGCGTCGAGCGAGGCTCGACCTCGCCCGCAACTGGCGAGGCTCGACCTCGCCGGCGTTGGGCGAGGTCGGCCTCGTCCATCCCAGGCGAGGGCGACCCTCCCTCGACTCCGGGGAGGGCAGCCTCGCCTGAGGCCGGCGAGGGCGACCTTGCCCAGCCCAGGCGAGGGCGGCCCTCGCCCGACGCCGGTGAGGGCGACCTCCGCCGGCCCCGGCTATGGCCGGCGGAGGAAGAAAAGAAAAAAAAAGAAAAGGAAAAGGAAAATAAAAAAACAAAAGGAGAAACAAAAAAAATTAAAATTAAAAAGTTACTGTTCCGGTGCCGGAACAATAACTTTCTTGCCGGCCGGCAACTATTTTGGCCAGCCGGGGGCCCGGGTCCTTATTTGAGACTGATTGAGCACTCAATGCCTTTATTTAATACAATATTCACTTTGGGTCCTTTTTTGAGAATTTGACCCAACTTGGGGTCCTTAATTGGAATTTTCCGGAATAATTACGTGCGCCAGAGAAAAGTTACAATCCATTAGATAAGACAAATTGGGGTGTATTACCAACCATAAGATCCATAGAACTTATGACGAGAAAAGAGGAATTATGAATTTCATCACGCACGTCAATATTGAAAGTACATACTGGAAATGATGGTTTGCCTCACGCATCCAAGAAAAATAGAGAGTTCAAAGGCATGGTTGATAGACCCTTTATTTTCAATACCACATCGGTGTGACGATGTTTAGTTCAAACTTCACATCGGCAGGGGACTAACATAGAGCGATGTGATATGATCTTTGAGCTTGGTCTTAGAATGGGTGTAATGATCTCCGTTGGTGTATAGTACATCGATCACCCGTGTGAGATTGAGAATTCGCGTGAGAACCAGTGTTGGGACTACGGTCGGACGAAGAAACTCCTCATTGATGTCCTTCCACGCATCAACAACTCGTTTCTGGAGTTCCTCCTCAGCTTCCTGCTCCGAGACACCATTTTCTTTCATTAGCAACTCCACCGAAGATGCTACGTGCCCCCTCTTTTGCTCAAACTGTATGTCAACGAAATTGGTGTGATTAGGTATTGAGTGGTGGTCAATTTAATTGTATTAGATTGTTGGAGGATAATTAGGGGTGATCGGTTCCCGGTCCGGTCTGGTCCCATCCAAGAACCGGGAACCGGACCGAGAGGACCGGTTCCCAATTTTTGGGACCATGGACCGGACCGACCGGTCCGGTTCGGTCCGGTCCGGTTCAAATGAATCAAATACTTGTAAAAAATATATATATGTCCCATGTGGGCTTCCAAAAATATACATCCCCTAATTTAAACACGTGTTATTAGAGAGGCAAAAAATAAAAAAGTCAACTCATTCGCAGCAGCTTGATGGCTCACAAAATTGGCAAGTCAGTAATAACAAATAAATTCCTTGACAAGATAAAAAAATCACTAGCTAATTTTTAAAAAATATGCATAAATGATCTGTCCGGTCCTATCAGTTCGGTCAGTCCGGTTCTCACCATGGAACCGGGAACTGGACCGACCGTCCACCGGTTCCAAAAATGGGAACCAGGGACCGGACCAACACCCCCTAGGCCCGCCCAGAACCGACCGGTCCGGTCCGGTCCCGGTCCGGGTGGTTTCTGTTGCACACTCCTAAGGATAATTACGTTTCTATTTTACCTGGTGAGAAGAAATGTCATCCATGAACCTACATATGATTTGTGAAGCCCTCAAAATCTTGCAGTCACCAAGCAACCATTCAAAAGCATCTCTGGTGACCACATCGCTCATTCCTACAAGCGATGTGATCGCTATCTCTTCATAGCCTGTCGTTAATAATGCAAGGGGCATGTATTCCTCCATCGTTGGTGTGTAGCCGGTATGGAACCATTTGGCTTCGTCAAAGTACCCTCTTGCTTGCTTCTTCATCTGAGAAATTAAACGTAAACAAGAATGTTGGGTTCCTGAGAAAAATTGCATTGGGTGCATATAAAGGGTACTGATGATGCTTACGGCTTCTTTTGCATAGACAAGGCGGTACGATCTTCCTTTCGTGGCCAGTTCGTTCCCAATTTCATCATAGAGATCGAGAAGCACCTTATAATAAGCTTGCATATACTCTGGCAGTCCATCTATGGCATCAACACTCCACCTGAATTCAAGTCCTTGAAATTACACACTTACTCTACACATACTTGATCATATTCAAAAGCTTGAGAAAGAGAATGCGGATTACGTACTTCTCAATTGCTTCGGTGAAGGATACGAGTTCTTCTAATGTGCCATAGACGTCATAGATATCGTCGAGAATGGAAATCAAGGCGATCACTCTGGTTAGTATATATCTGGCCTCGGCAAACTCCGGCTGGAAATATACTCCCGATATCCAGAAGAACAACTCCACAATCCTGTCTCTAGAGAATGGGAACTTCCTTGCAACATCTATATCCTTCCACCACCTATGACAAAATGAAGATGAGCATTATTGAAAGTACGTTAGCCTGATGAATTCGCATAGTTCGAACTCACTTTTCACTTGTAAAGGACTTTCAAAAGCACTAATTAGTAGGGTAAATTGAAACTAGATGAGTAAACCTTTGGAAAACACAATCTATAAGCTAATTTTAGATGATACTATCACGTGAAGTTAGTTGACCTTGTAATCTTGCCGAGTTCCTTCTGGTGTTGCTCTTGCAGTAAGTTGAAATCTAGCTTAGCCAAGGCGAGCAAGACCTCGTCATGTGAAGGCTCTTCTTGGTAGAGTGATATATAATTCCTTGCCTCGAGTCTCGGCAGCCCCTTGCAAAGTGGCTGATTGATGGCGCAACTCACTTGTTTCGCAAGACTATTGCTTACTTTCATTTCATCAATCGATTCAAGTTGAGTTATAGCAAAAGGAAGTGCGTCCTCCAAAATATCATCGCCATGGCACCTTAAATGGCAAGCTTCATATAGGGTCAATAATCCGCGCACATCTGTGATGAGCGATTCCCTGAATTTGCCTTCACTGTCCATGAATTTGTTAAAGACCTCTGTGCGACCAGCCAACATGGGACAAAAAACTTAATTGATTAGAAATTAGGAAGGCGATACATGTAGTTAATGTTGTAGATTTTCTTTCACTTGTTTCTCCTAAAATTTGAATGAGCAATAGTAAATTTTGCAGCATTAATTTTCGAAAGAAGGAATTTTATGGGCATATTATCGGATTGTTACACTAAGTTTAAGACTTACCCGATGAGATATTGAAACCTTGTTGTCGCAGCAATCGAAACATAAGAGCAACCATGTGAAGGTCATCTCCCATAAAACCTCCATGATCGAGTTGAGAGTAACTTTTGTGGATATGTTCTAATTGCTCATCTATTTCTCGTTCAAAATGGTAGTCAATTCCCAAGCGTTGAATTTGATCAATCAAGTGAAGCATTTGTGAAGGCTTATCCGCGACATCAGTCAGCATCTTCCTCACCACTCCTTTCAATTCCTCAACTTGTTCCTCCACTCTTCCAAGGAATTTGAACTTCTGCAAATATGTAACGCGCTATTCTGAATAAAAGCAAGCATGTGAAATATATATATTACAAAAAATAAAAACAAACTCAAATAAAAGCGAAGTTGCTGTGAAAAATAATAATCATGTTTTCTTGGTCACAAACCCATAGAAAGAAAATACGAAAACAAGGCAAATTGTAATTTCTGATAACTCATTACGACGAGCATATATTCTCAGAAAAGTGAATTAATGATAGAGGCCAAATCATTTCATTTTGAAACTTTCAAAGAGACGAAATCTAACATTATTCTCTAAAATTGAATAATCGATGACCAAATCATTTCATTTAGGTGGAGTAGTACAGTTGATGTTTTTGAGGGAGGGACTGTAGCATACGTTGGGTGCATACAATATAGTCTAAACTTGTTAAACATGACCCTGTTTGATAGAGAAATTCATAGACCTAGGGGGATAGTCGAATTGATAAAGAGGATGGAGATCAAAACAAAAGCTGAATGCCTGACAAAGCAAAGATAGATTCAAAAGTAAAATCCACCATGTACGTTTGGTGATACTTCTCTTGAATGGACTGTGGAATTACGGTCGAAATGATCAAGCCAACCACAAAGTTCTGCTACTAAGACCTAGTCCTAAACCAACGCAACTAGAACCATGTATCCGCATTCTCTTTCTCCCGGATGGAAAGGCTAAGAGAAAAAAGTAAACGAGGAAAAAAACTTTTTTCTCGCTCAATCCCTTCATTGTTCTACCACTTCTTACTAGCAGTTCTTTCTTTACACTTGAAGACAACCCATTATTTTTCATAACCATGAAGAGTCAAAGAGTTCACAAATGTTGAGAGCTTTCAGGCAGAAGAAGAGCTCAAAGCCGTCCTTAGCAGCCCCACTTTCACCATATTTTCCCTACGTTCACATATGGTGTAATTGGTACCTTCACAACATGTAAATATACCTTTTTCCATTCAAGTGCAATTGCAAAAGTTTTCTGGTTATACATTTTTTTTACCTGGAACATGAATAATGGGTGACTTACATAGTGATGGAGGATGAGAGTTTTCCGATATGTAACCAATTTATCAAGCAACATTCGGATTGATGCTGCCCATTAATATAAGAATTATGGTGCATATATATGTGTTACTGAAAACTTTATGATAAAGGAAAATATATTCCATATACATAGTTTTCAAGGAAAATTGTTAGTTTTCATTTGTTTTCTGGTTTAGGGAAAAAGATTTCCTTCTTGCTAGAAGGGGAAATTGTTTTTGCCCAATTTAAGCTTATTATTTTCGGTCCATGGAAAATGCGTTCCCGTAGACCGATTAGTTTTCCGTCATCCAAATACTGGAAAGTCGGAAAATAATTTCTCGGAAACAATTGTCCTTTAAACAAACGGGCCTTAGTTCTTTGATGCCATCAATTATCGTGAACACAGGGACTTTTATTAATTCTACGAAACACAGTAGCACGAAAACAAAGGAAGAAGATAAGAGAAGAATTACCAACCGTTGAGTTGGAGGGAGAAGCATATTTGAGGAAGTAATCACCCCATACACTCTCGTGAAATTCCGCCGTCCGGCGTTCGACGCTGCCGCTTCTTCCTTTACTCGGAGAAGAAGATGGAATTGCCGAAACCTGAACCGACATGTTCCCCACTATTTTCGTGCTTAGTTTACGGATATCGGACGACTACGCAAATCGAAGACTGGGGAGAGGCTTTCGCTCCGTTGCAGAACATCAACACTTGATGGGTATTTATAGGCAACTTGTTCGTAGCCACCTCGTTACTTGGACTTAATCTTTCAGCGCAAACCAATCACATTTTAATGAATAATAATAACACGAGTGAGAATATTTCGTATGAAAAGAAGATATTCTCCTCGTAACATCATCGATCCTATCCATCCCGCCTTCATACAAAAACCGATATTAGTAAAATTCAGATGTAGTAAATAGAGTTTTATTTTCTATCGAAATTACTCGCCAAAACTCATTTCTTATCGACTTATACTTCTCGGTTCGTGGTCGAGTGACATAGTATCAATCGAACGACAAGTTCTGCTCGGCTGCTCGCAAGCTGGTCAAAGAATTAATCGCCGCCATTCTGAAAGCACGTGGAATCTGCGATCACTTCCTGAGGCAAAAATTAAAAATATATATAATAATTATTAAATTATTAACGCGTAATCTGTCGAGTCACATCATTGAATAGAAAATCCGCCAGTATCCTTAGGGTTCCCCCTGACCTCTTCAGCCTAACATTATTGATTAATTTATCATGACTCCTTGAAGAGGCAAAAATCAAAATCTCCCATCTTGAAAGAGGCTGCGAAATTTTTGTACAGTAAATTATTAGTAGCTCAATAGAATCAATGAAGAAATATTTGATGAAGGAAATATCAAATTCGACCCAACTAAATGGAGTTTTTTTTTTTTTCATTTATGGGTCGTATTCGGGCTTGAAATGACAAATCAGGCTGAACCAATGCAACTAGGTACGGTGCGGTTGTCCACCATATTTTCAAATGGTCATCTTTCAGATAGGTGCGCACGAGGAGCATACTTAGTACACCTGGCATCATTGCAATTTCATTTTTATCGAAAAAGTTCGGCCATTCGTTCATTCATTGCATTGAAAAGTCGTAGCTCGTTGAAGAACCTTCGCGTGATGTCAGCGTGATGTCAGTTAGGAGTGAGCAAAAGAATTGAAAATCGTTCGTACTGACCACGTCACATAAGACGGCCGACGCTGGCTGGAATGCCACATCGTCATTTTCCAAACAAAATTGGTCTAAAGGACTGTATTGATAAATCGTCAAAAAGTTTAGAACTGAATTGATAAAAATGTAATAAATTATGACTTTTTTTTGATAATTTTCACCCGAAAACATGTGGAGAATTCCTTACCAAAAAAAACATGTGGAGAATTGATAGTGAAAAAGGAAGGAAAAGTCACGGGAAGAAGCCATGCCTTCTTACGGTTGTGCGTGGTGGGTGATTCATGGGCATCGGTGCTCTCCAATGTGTGGGCCAGACAGCTCAGGACAAAAGAGGGTGGGTTGTCCGTTTTTGTCAACGAAAAGGAAAAATAAAGCTTCGTGCATGCATCATGGGGTATAGCAGCCGGTGTTGGGCATCCTATGTTCTTGTTCCATCACTTTCCATGGCTTTTCTTGTTGATATTTAATGGTAGAGACAATTAAGCAACCTAGCTTTTGTCGGTTCATCTCTCCCTGCCTGATGGATTTGCCATTCCATGCCAAACTTGTGATATTAGGTGGCCATGGAAGTAGCTTTCGCGCCCGCGCCCATGATGCTATTGGGGACAAAGGTTGCAAAGATCGTAATATGTGGACCATGCACGATCACAACCGCCGATCTTTTTGAGACCCACGTGGGTTCCACATGACAGAGGGTTGTGATTGACCTGGCCGATGCGAACATGGATTTGGACATGTCTAGTCCGATAATGAGGCCCCGCAAAGATGGATTCGAACGCTTACTGTTTCTCATGAATAAGACTGGCATTGGTCATCTTATCGAAAATCATCCTTTTTTTTCGTTTTTTTTTTTTGGATTTCCTCTAGCAGGTCGCCGGTCCGGCAATTAGCCAGAAGCCAGAGGCCGGCGAGCTCGAGCTCGCTGGCCACTGGCTAGGGTGGCCTCGCCTTGGTTGGGCCTCCCCCGACCATGGCGAGGCTCGAGCCCTCACCGGAGGCCGCAGCGAGGGCGAGCCTCGCCATGGTCCGGCGAGGCCCGACCTTGCCGGGCCCTATCCAGTGGCCGGCGAGCTCGAGCTTGCCGGCCTCTGGCCTCTGGCTAGTTGCCAGATCGGTGACCAGCCAGAGGAAACCCAAAAAAAAAAGTCGAAAAAAAAGGAAAAAAAATAAAAATTCAAAATAACATTAAAATATTATTTAAGTTGTCCACGTCGGCGCTGGTGACCGATCACCGGCCGACAAGCGTCCACGTCAGCAAATTCTGGTCAAAATTGGCCGAAAGGACTAAATTGACACAAAAACAAAAGGTTTAGGACTGAATTGGCACCAATTTAAAAGGTTTAAGACTTAATTGGCACCAAAAAAAGGTTGAGGACTAAATTGGCACCAATGCAAAAGGTTTAGGACTGAATTGGCACAAAAAAAAAGTTTATGACTAAATTGGTACTAATGCAAAAAGTTTAGGACTTTTTTGGCACTTTTCCCTTCTTGTTGTGATATAGTCGAAAGAGTTCTGCCTATACCATATATGACTATCCAATTTAAAAATATTTTCGACAAATGATTTTCCAATAGTCCCGTGTTTAGATGACGGAAAACTAATCGATCTACGGAAAAATGTTTTCCATGGACTGAAAACGACAACTTTGATTTGGGGAAAACAACTTCCCTTCTGCTAGGAAAATCACTTTTCCTAAATCACCAAACAAATTTAAACTAATTATTTTCCTTGAAAATGATTTTCATGGAAAACTTTTTCCTTTATCAAGAAGTTTCTAGTAATACAAACGTACCACAAGTTTAAAATTTACTTCATTGAAATAGTAAGAAGCAGGACAATAGACATTATTTGGATTTTTTTTTCATTTTATTTTCATTTTGTATATTAAAAAATTATCCAAAAAGTCCTACGTGACACGGCTGGTGCTAACGTGGACAAGTTTTAATAATTTTTTTTATTTTTCTTTCTTTCTTTCTGTTTCTTTTTCTTCTTCCAAGTCCGGCGAGGGTTGGCCAAAGAAAAAGAAAGAAAGATAAAAAAGAAAAGAAAATAGAAGAAAAAAATAATTCGAAAAATTATTAAAATATTGTAAAAAATTATTCACATCAGGGCCGGCCATGTCATGTAGGATGGCGTAAGATGGTTAGCGTTCACGTCAGCGATTTCTGGCTAAAAATTTGTCAGATGGACTCAATTGGCAAAACTTAAAAGGTTTAGGACTTAATTGGAAAAATTGAAAAATTTATAAGTAAAATTGACAAAAGTGCAATAGGTTTATAACTCTTTGAACAATTTTCCCTAGTATATTATCAAGTCAAAACTAGTGAACAACCTTTCAGCGGCTTTGAGTAAAGAGGTCTTTTTCTTTAAATGTGAAGATTTCACCTGTCTAGAGTTCACCCCCATCGCTTTTGTCAACATCCAGGTACAAACTCTTCATGAAAAATCACTTCCAAAATCAAGGAGTCCAGCGCTCCTATGTCTTGTTTACTATAACTTCATCCTCCTACCAACTACAAAGTGACATTCTTTGGTAACAACTGATATTTGATACGCATTGGTAAAAAGTCCTAGCTTAAAGTTCCTAAGAATAGACTTGTAAACTGATTTGACATGATTTATAGAAATCTACCTATACCTTTGTAAGAAAGGAGAGTTCTTAGGAGGGACGGTGGCATCCTTCCAAGAACTCTCCCTCCACTTGGTTCTATTTTTCTCTTCCTTCTTTTTCTTCTGTATTCTTTCTCAATTTTTTTTTCGGACCTAAGCAAATCCCTAAAAAACTTCATGTTAGTTCTTGTCTGGATCTTGAGATCACTGTGATGTAAAACTTTCAGAGGGTATTCTATTTTCTTGAGGAAGATAAAGATATAGAGGGAATTGAGGGTACGAGACGTATGGATACTGGCACGTTAAAATAAGGAATCCGTCCGTGGAGCCCATCTCATAGGATGGGGACAATCTGCGGAGGCCCTCGTAGGAACGAAAGCTCACTTCCTTTGGTGAGGTTACCTTTGACCTGAACACCAATAATTCAAGGGAAAGCCCCTGATTAAGAGGTTACCTCTTAACCTCTTCCCTTTAGTCTGTTTTTTGTATTGGAAAATATTGGCATTGATACAACTTACATATACTTTCACAATCATAACTCATAAGCTCACATATACTATAATATGAGTAAAACGTCTGGCACATGTAACTTCGATGAGAAAGATTGTTAATACGCAATTTTACAAGTTTAGCTTAGTCAATTCAACAAACTGGAAAATTGCATATGATTATGGACTTGCTCTCATTCCCACAGTATTAGCAGTTATAATTAATCCATGATGCTACTCAAATTCAGCTCGTAA
Organism: Syzygium aqueum; assembly: GCA_031216185.1. Taxonomy (NCBI): domain Eukaryota; kingdom Viridiplantae; phylum Streptophyta; class Magnoliopsida; order Myrtales; family Myrtaceae; genus Syzygium; species Syzygium aqueum. The sequence continues at coordinate 18,545,158 of CM062234.1, forward strand.
AGAAATAAACGAGACAGTGCGCATATCAATCGCGTTGGCTGGCTTTTAAAGTAAAGGTAGGCAAATATGGAATTAAAGAAAAAGGATACTTGAATAATGAAAATTTGATGTTATTTATCCATATAACGGAAAATTAATGAAAATACTAATTGAATTATTGATTTTGTAGAAATCTTTGTAACCAATCATTCTAAACACCTTCATTATTGATCGATAAATTTCTTTATCACACGGCAACGTGCAGATAACACCCTCGTATATTATTTATACAAAGTCATATTCCGATTTATATTAGGTGTCATCCATCAAAAACAATTGACAAAGAACAAGTCCAACGCAAGCAATAACAGAGTATATACCAACGACATAAAGAAAACATTACACAAGTGGTCTTATCCATCGTTGAGCAGAGAATTTTAACTACCCACTCTCTCGTTAACAATTAAATCAAGAATGGATAAGGTCGCTTATAGAAAATTTATCTACACCGGCAATTAGGCTTGAAAATCCATGGGATGCTGGGGATAAATGGGGTTTTAACCGGGCTTTTATTACATACTAAAAAATTCCAACTGAAAAGGTTGGTGTGGCGGCGGTGATTTTGCATTGTTTTTTACTCTTTTCTTTTTCCTTTGTTTGTAATGGTTGAACTGTTTTTGGTAAAGTAATATCAGCGTTTTACTTTCATATAATATGGAACACTTGAAACCTTCAAAAATCAAATTCTTAACGCTTAGGAGGTTTCGTTTGTTTTGCGAAAAACATTTTTCGAGAAAATATTTCTCATTTTCCGGTGTTTAGTTTGTTTAGGAAAATGAGTGAACGGAAAACCTATACTTAAATTCAGAAAAATAATTTCCTCTTTGAAAAATCAGAAAAATATTTCACAAAATATGACTAGTTATCGGTGCTTGATCCTGAAATTCTAACACTTGGGCATAGAAACCCTAATGTTGATTCCTGAGTCTTGATGTTCGGGACAAGGTCTCCAGCAGCTAAGGTCGGTACTTCGATGCCTACTCCCGGGTCCATCGAGGCTAGGACCAAAGCCTTGTACCCATGTCCAATGCCTCAACACCCGAGCCCAAATTCATAAAAGTAATGCTCGGGTCCTCGACGCTCGAGCACCAGTCCCCGACACGCAAGTCCAAGACCACAAAAGCCATGTGCAGATCCTCGATGGTCAGGGTTGGTTCCTTAGTTAATAAAATGTTCGTTCTTATAACAATATTTAAAAAAATCAAAATTTTAATTATTTTGTTTTATTATATTTTACTTTTCTTTTTTTCTTTTTGTTCTCCTTCTTCTTAAGTTGGTTGCCAACCACGGTGACGGCCAGCAACTGGCCACAAGCGAGGGGTGAGCCTCGCCACAGGCCAGCGAGGCTCGAAGCTCGTCAGATAGGGCAAGCTCAAGCCTCATCGACCTGTGGCAAGGCTCAAGCTCACTAATCTGGCAAGCTTCAAGCCTCGTAGACCTCTAGGAAGGCTCGAGCTCGCCAGCCTATGGTGAACCTCACCCCTCGCATGTGGCTGATCGCCGTGGCCGGCCTAAGAAGAAGGAAAAAGAAAAAGAAAGAAAATAAAAAATGAAGAAAAAATAATTAAATTTAAAGAAATTTTAAAATTTTAAAATTGAATATTTTGGTAATTTTCCCTAGCAAAAATCAAATCAGATTTTCTATACCAAACAAAGAAACATATCCAGATCATTTTTAGGTTTCAGCCAGACACCGGAAATTATTGTCATTTTCTTAGAAAATGACTTTCGAGAAAATATTTTCAGCGAAACAAACAAAACCTTAAAGTTTTTCGGAATTTTTGTTTGCATCTTTTAAAAATCTTCTAGAATGATCCTTTTTCATTTTTAGAATTTGGGAGGGTAGTTAAAAAAAGTACTTCATTTTTTGGTATAACCAATACTTGAATTAACCCAACACGAGCAAACCAGCTACAAGGTGGTGAAACTATGTATATAATAAGGTCAATTTCACTCATGTCTGAGTAAAGAAGGACTACACTAAGATTTAAGGTGAGTAAAATTGAAATCAAGCGTTTCATTGATAAACTCTGTTTTATTAACAACCTTCAAATTATGTCTGACTTTCGAACGAATATAGCAATTTCTGTGACATTGCTCGTTCTTGTGTTTCATGGGAGCTTCCATTATGACAAATCGAGCTTGTTCAGTCACACTCAAGGATAAGAAAATGAGGACAACCAAGTGTGGCAGCCTAGTGATAATGAGGTCACACTATTTTCTTGTGAGGTCATAAATTTGAATTATATCATGAGTGATTCTCTAGCATATGCTTTGCGCATTTGCTACATCATATGGAGAAACTTCCTGCTTTTGGCACGCCAGTGAGGTTGTGATGATAGGGTCATACATTTATGGGTGGACTAAATAGTAACGACCCATATCAAATATTTCGTAGTGGACCCCTTATATCAAACTGGTATTCCCATCACACATTTATCTCAACCAATTTTCGTTTCACAAAAAATCTTCAATCAGAATCCCATGACATATTAATCCAGACTAATTTTTTGCTCACAAAAACTCCAAAACTAATGTCCTTGTTGACACCTAAATTTCGGCGCATCATTTAGTGTTAATTGCATAGAAAATTAGGGATTAAATTTTAACCCCTAAACAAAAATATTAAAATTGCATAACATATAGTTTAGGTTCATTTAGATTAATTGCATCCCGTATCGGATCGGCGGTGGCAAGTGAACTTAAAATTCATCACGTAAGTTGAGCTCGGGTATCGAACGAGACTCGGCTTACTCGAAAGGCAATGGTCGAAAATTACACGTCAAAATGGGCTCGGTTGTTTTAATTTGAGCTTAAATTAGTCCATTATGCTTAATTAAATAAAAGCCCATATTAATTCAGCCCACTTGAAATTAAATGAAAATTGGAGCCTAAGCCCAAACCTAAGCCCATTAGGACTAGAAAGCCCATCTAATTAACTTAGGTTAGCGTTATAAATATGTGTTTAGGTCTCATAATTTTGGGGCTTTCATAATTTTCAGATTTGATTTTTGGGGAGACACGAGAGAATTTTCGGAGAACGGAAATTCGGAGAAGTCGGAGCTACCTAATTGAAACAAAAGCCACGAGAGAGAAGGAGAGAGAAGCTGTACCTCCCCTTGGCAGCCACGATCAAAGGAAGAATTGGTCAACAGAGGGGGGCACTCTGACGCCCACAAATTGAGAGAAAAGAAAAAATTCAAAGGGGGGAGGCCACATACACGCCCACAAATTGAGAGAGAAAGCTTGCAGGGGTTCTTTCGGGGGGCTCTCTGACAACACTCAAAGAAAAGAAATTAGAGAGAGAGAGAGAGAGGTCTATCGCCCAAGGAGACTCGTCCATATCTTCAGCACTAGTTCACGCCAAAAACTGCAGAGGTTCTTCGCTAAGATTAAGAGCCATCATTGAAAAGAACACACGCAAAGAGAGGAGGGGGGCTACCATCAAGGAAGAGAATTCTTTTTTTTTTTTTGTCTTAAGAAGTCAGAGAGCAGAAGTCGTGTACTTTGAGTGCTATTGAAGAGAGTTCAGGCGGAACTTTGTGCGTGCTCAGTTTGTGTCGTGACTTCATCAAGCTGGACGAACAGCTTTGAACACGGGTGATTTTTGTTTGACGAGCATTCCAGTTGACTCCCCCCGTTCGCTAGTTTCCACGGGTCCGGTGGCTATTCAGCAAATTCTACCGAGTCTCAAGCAGTTTTAGCGAGCATCTTCGCCACTGTCCCAAACGACGACCTGTGTTGCTTCTGCTCGGTTGGACCGTTTGGTCTGGCCATTCATCGAGCCAAAGTGTGCTACTGTTTTGTAGGTTGTTCCTGTGAGTTCGTGAACCATCCGGCGGCGACTTCGACCGGACGCCCCGACGTCGCGCCACGCCATTCGTCCACCGCTGCGACGCCGCCGTCGCGACGCCGCCATTCCTGACGCCGCACCGCCATAAACCGCCGTCGTTCCTGACGCTCCCGATACCACCGCCGTTCCCGACGAACCGCCGATCCGCAATCCCGATCGTCGCAAATTCAAATTGGGAAAGAAATCAGCAAATCAGGTAATTATCACATCCTGATTTAATTTAAATATTTTGTTGCCTAATTTGTGTTTATTGATATTTGACTTTGCATATTTGAATAATTTGCATTATCACAATTAGGATTTGTTTCTTTTTTTTGAAATCTTGGATATCTTACTTATCAAATTTGGATAGAACTTAGAATTTTCAAAATCCTTTGAATATATCCAAGATATTTGAGATATCTAAATTTTTTCAAGATGTGATCGATTAGGAAAATTTCCTAATCCGCAACCGCACACGTGGAAATAAATCTATCTATCAGGCTTTAGATAAAATTATTTCCATAGCAGGTATTTCGAATTTTAGAGTTGATCTGTCAGGCTTCAAATCGAAACTTAATTCGAAAGATTTAGCGGTTATTTTTTTACTTGATTTTAATTTCGAATTTCATAAAAAAATACCAAAAAAAAAAGATTGCTCTAGAATAGTTTAATTTCTTTAGTTTAGAATTGCATGTTTAGATAATGGGTATTTTTAATTCCGAATTTCATTAAAAAAATACAAAAAAATAATATGCTTGTCTTTAGAAATAAGTCACGTCGTCGCATGACATATAGTTTGCATGTTAGGTTGCATTAAATGCATATCAATTTTTGCACGTCATTACATATAGGTTAGCTTTCATTTAAATAAAATAAAATCAAAAAACAATTTCTGCACCTTCGAACTTTAAGTTAGAATTTTTCAAAATTGTCAAATTGAGTATTTTTCTTGAAATTGGTACCGAAAGGGTGTTAAGGAATTTAGCGTAACCAAGTCCCCGAATCTATGATTTCTGGTTCGCAGGAATAAAATAGTACTCCCGCTATTTTATTTAGGTTTCAAATCAACCTACCTTAAATGATTAGTGGCGACTCCTATTGAAAATATTTACATGTTCACAATTGGACCTAAGTTGCGATTTGGTAGAGTTTGGAAGAACTCGAGCTAGGTTAGTTAATTTAATTGATCTAGTAATCCATTAGCCTAAGATCGAAACGCTGATTTTTATTTTAGGTCGCGACAGTCCTTGACCAAAATCTACCCTCCGTCAAAGTGCATGCTTATCAACACATATGGATTTTTCACATCGGATCTATCATCCTCCACATCCATTGAAATGTATGTATTTTATCAGGATATTAGACAGAATGTCAACAGAGCCAATTGAGGTATTTGTTTGGAAATTTTTTTGCAGTATTAAACCTACTTTTTATAAAGACATTGGGCATCAAATATTTCAAAAAAAAAACTAATGATCTATCCTAGGGCCTGTATCTATATTGCAATAACCATGTTTCAATTAATTGTTGGTTTGGACGATCAAGCTCCACCGATTATATCTTTCGTTCCTCTGTGATCTCTGGGATATGAACTTAAATTATTAAAGAAAAGAAAAGGGGCACTCGTTAATAAATAAATTGAAAAAAATTCCAATGTTTTAGTGCAGCAATTACTCTCGCATTATGTATAATCACTATTTTTAGATATTGAATTAATTGCCGTGTCAATTATATTTAACATGAGTATGCCAAGAGCTCTCACTTTAAAATGACCCCAAAAAATGGCTAGAGTTACTCTCTTTTTTCGCTAAATTGCTAGAGTTACTCTTGTTATCACAGGAGGAAGTCCCTTCAATGTCACGTCAATTTCCTATATGTAAACGTTTTCGATGGTTATGACAGCTTTTTCTTACTTGACTAGATGGTCACGACTCATAGGATACATATATACCATTCTACATTCACATCCTTTGAAATTTGAAATGAAAATATCTCTTCGAAAGCTTAATTTACTTCTTAAAATCAAGGAGTCCAGCAGCTACTATATCTTGTTTAGGGTAACTTCATCCTCCTACCACCTAGAAAGTGACATTTCTTTGGCAACAACAACCGACATTTAATACAACATTAGTTATGCAGTCCTACCTAGAGTTCCTAAAGACAAATGACATAATTTACGACCAATTCCGTACCATACTTGAAAGTAAAGCTCTTGGTAATAACAACTGACATTGAATACACATTTGTTTAAAGTCCTAACTTAAAGTTCCTAAAAATAGACTAGTAAACTGATTTGACATGGTTTATATAAATCTATCTGTTCCTTTGCTAGAAAGGAGGGTTCTTAGGGGGGACGGTGTCATCCTTCCAAGAACCCTTCCTCCAGTCGGTTCTCTTCTTCTCTTAACAACTCTCTCCTCTCTTTTTCTTTTTTATTCTTTCTGAATTTTCCTTTTTCCGTTTTGTCCCTTTAGTCTATTTTTTCAATTTAAGAATGTTGGTATTGATACAACATACTGATACTTTCACGGTCATAACTCATATGCTCACACACACTATAATATGAGTGACAAGTATAGCATATCTAATTTCAATAAGAAGATTTTTTTTTGGACGAATAGATAAGAAAGATTATTAATACGTAATTTTACAAGTTTAATTTAGTCGATTCAAAAAACTGAAAAATTACGTATAATTATGGACTCGCTCTCACGCCCACAGTATTAGCAGTTATAATTAATCGGCGATGCTACTCAAATTCAATTCGTAAAGAAATAAATGAGATAGTCCACATATCTTTTGCATTGGTTGGATCTAAAGTGAAAATTGATGAATATGAGATTCTAGAAAAAGAATTATTTATCCAAATCACCACAAATACATAGAAAAATCTTGAGATAATTTATAAAACTTTCTTTATCGGTAATACTAAAGAAAGGCCAGATGGTTTCGAAACTATCAAATTTAATAATTCCCACAACCTTAAATTTGATGCATGTCGATTAAAGGGGAAAATTACCAAAAAAGTGATAAACCTATTGCACTTATACCGATTTAGTCCCAAACCTTTCAATTTGGCCAATTGAGTCCTAAACCTTTTGATAGTTTGCCAATGTAGTCCAGTCGGCCAATTTTGACTAGAAATCGTTGACGTGGACGACGGGCGTCCTATGTGATACTGTTGACATAGATAAATTTTAAAAAAATTTATTATTTTTTATTATATATTTTTTTCTTTATTTATTTTTCCTTCTTCCTTTGCTAGTCGTCGAGCCTCAGCGATGTCTGGCGAGGGCCCTCTCCGAATCTGGCGAAGCGAGACTTGCTCGAGGCTAGCGAGGTCATCCCTCACCAAATCCCAGCAAGGCCGACCTTCGTTGGCATCTAGCGAGGCTCGACTTCGCCCCAAGCCAGTAAGGCCAACCCTCACTGGTTTTCGCCTTTGGTCGGTTGTTTATGACATTGAAGGTAATGAAGAATTAATAAGCACATGCTCACTACTTTAAAAATTCATCTTAGGGTGTATTTGTTTCCAGGAAAATTTCATAATAAAAGAAAATGTTTTCCCCTTTTCCTGTTAGAGAATTCATTCTCCTAACTTTAAGCCTACATTTTTTTTTTGCTGTAAATAGTTTTCCATTGATTAATCATTTTTAACAAACCAAACACGTGAAAAAGTCCATAAATCAATTTACGAAAACTTATTTCACTCAAATAAACAGACCCTTAGAATATAGAGCATGTGACTTAGTACTTAAGGATGCCCATCAAAGGAGATATGTGATCAAGAAAAGAACACAGCTGCACAGCATCACTCAACGGAACCCCCTTTCTCTTTCCAGCTTGTGTTGTTCTTTAGTTCATGTATGTTCTTTTTTTCTAATTTATTTTCCTCTTTTCTTTGTCTTTTTTTTTTTACAATTTTTGTTGATTTGGCACTGACGTGTAAAAACACATTAAGAAACACAAGTCCCTTGACGAAGTTGGATTGCCATGTTAGATGCCGATCTTACCAAATCGAATTGAAGGCATAAATTGGCCCATTGAAAGAACATAAGGACCAAATTGAACAACGAAGAAAAGTACATGAACAAATTATGGCATTGTCCCTTTAATTTCCAACCATTAGCTTATCAATTGGTCTTTAAGTCTCTTTGATTTTTTAAAGAGCAAGGAAAATCTTTGAACAAAATTTTAGGTGCCAACAATAGCCAATACTTGTCCCTTTGATTTTACAAACTATGGTCTCTCCATTGAAAAAATAAAAGAAGAAAGATTTCTTTGCTACCTTCTTCATAACGGCAAGTATAGAAACCTAGACAATCTCGCTTCAATTCGAAACACAAACAGTCCAATTCATTATGGGTTCAATCACAAGAAAGTGTACAAAATAATGAAAAGCGCCACAAAAGGCAGAGACCCTTGACCGAACCCATCACCCCCACCATCATAGCTAGAGCTACTGCTGTGATAAAGTTTAGAGCTGCCAACGTATGCTGGGGAGTGGAGAGAGGGAAAGATGGTGGTATGAAAAAACTTCCAATTTTTTAATGCTATGATTACTCTCGCGTTATCTATGATTACTACTTTTAGAGATTGAATTAATTGCCATATCAGTTATATTTAACACGAGTATGCCAAGAGCACTCACTTTAAAATGACCCCAAAAACGTATATTATACGTTTGAAATTTTTATGAATTTTTATGCCAAATTGTGCAATCGGACCGACCATTATGCAATTTAAGGTCCTAGAATCAATTGTTATGAAGACACTAAGACTTGAAAATGTCTAAAAAAACTTTAATTTAATTTTTGGTTCAATTAGTGTTTAATTTTGCCCAAATTTTGGGAAAACATATACCCGATTGAAATTTTCTAAAATTGACAATGTATTTATGAAATTGGATTTAAAAGAAGACTAATGACTATTTATATGGAATTTGATGATTCCATTTGCTATTTTTCTTGATTTTCTCATTTATTTTGACTAAAAGAAATTAAGGAAAAATGCAGAAAAATTCTAAAAAAATTATTTTTTGGTTTAGAAATACGTTTCTAGGCTTGGCCAAGATTCCTAGACCTAATTTTGAAATTTTTGAAAATATGAAAAAAATGAGCCAAAAATTAGGTGTCAACACTACGGAACCCGTCTCTTCTCGTGAAAAGTTGAAGAATGGCTTTCGGTGAAAGATATTTCGTCGCGAGAACAATTTTGGCAAAACAATTACAAACCATGAAACTCAGAGACACGTACTACCATAAAATGAACTTATGTCGTCTAAATAAAAGTTACAAAGAATATTTAATAGATAAGATATTATATGTGAGGATAATTACGGGATGAAGTATTACGAATCATAAGATCCATAGAATATAAGACGAGAAAAGGGAAATTATGAGTTTTATCATGCAAATCAATTTTGAAAGTACATACTAGTAACGATATTTTCCCTCATGCATCCAAGAAAAATAGAGAGTTCTGAGGCATGGTTGATAGAACCTTTATTTTCAATACCACATCAGTGTGACGATGTTTAGTTCAAACTTCACATCGGCAGGGGACTAACATAGAGCGATATGATATGATCTTTGACCTTGGTCTTCGAATGGGTGTAATTATCTCCGCTGGTGTATAACACATCAATCACGCCCGAGAGATTGAGAATTCGCGTGAGAACCGGTGCTGGGACCGCGGTCGGACGAAGAAACTCCTCATTGATGTCCTTCCACGCATCAACAACTCGTTTCTGGAGTTCCTTCTCAGCTTCCTGCTCCGTGATGCCATTTTCTTTCATCAACAACTCCACCGAAGATGCTACGTGCCCCCTCTTTTGCTCCAACTGTATATCAACAAAATTGGTGCGATTAAGTCAACAGCGTTTCCGATTGAGTAGTGGTTGATCTAATTTCATTAGATTATTGGAGGATAATTACATTTCTATTATACCTGGCGAGAAGCAATGTCATCCATGAACCTACATATGATTTCTGAAGCCTTCAAGATCTTGCAGTCGCCGAGCAACCATTCAAAAGCATCTCTTGTAACCACATCGCCCATTCCTACAAGCGATGTGATCGCTATCTGTTCATAGCCTGTCGTTAATAATGCGAGGGGCATGTATTCCTCCATCGTTGGTGTGTAGCCGGTATGGAACCATTTGGCTTCGTCAAAGTACCCTCTTGCTTGCTTCTTCATCTGAGAAATTGAGAAATTAAACGTCAACAAGAATGTTGGGTTCTTGAGAAAAATTGCATTGGGTGCATATAAAGGCTACTGATGATGCTTACGGCTTCTTTTGCGTAGACAAGGCGGTACGATCTTCCTTTCGTGGCCAGTTCATTCCCAATTTCATCATAGAGATCGAGAAGCACCTTATAATAATCTTGCATATACTCTGGTAGTCCATCCATGGCATCTACACTCCACCTGAATTCGAGTCCTTGTAATTACACACTTACTCTACACATACTTGATCAAATTCAGAAGTTTGAGAAAGAGAATGCAGATTACGTACTTCTCAATTGCTTCGGTGAAGGATACGAGTTCTTCTAATGTGCCATAGACGTCATAGATATCGTCGAGAATGGAAATCAGGGCGATCACTCTGGTTAGTATATATCTGGCCTCGGCAAACTCCGGCTGGAAATATACTCCCGATATCCAGAAGAACAACTCCACAATCCTATCTCTAGCAAATGGGAACTTCCTCGGAACATCTATATCCTTCCACCACCTATGACAAAACGAAGATGAGCATTATTGAAAGTACGTTAGCCCAATGAATTCGCACGGTTCAAACTCACTTTTTCACTTGTAAAGGACTTTCAAAAGCACTAATTACCAGGGTAAATTGAAACTAGACGAGTAAACCTTTGGAAAACACAATCTATAAGCTAATTTTAGATTATATTATCACGTGAAGTTAGTTGACCTTGTAATCCTGCCGAGTTCCTTCTGGTGTTGCTCTTGCAGTAAGTTGAAATCTAGTTTAGCCAAGGCGAGCAAGACCTCGTCATGTGAAGGCGCTTCTTGGTAGATTGATATATAATGCCTTGCCTCGAGTCTCGGCAGCCCCTTGCGACGTGGCTGATTGAGGGCACGACTCACTTGTTTCGCGAGATTATTGCTTACTTTCATTTCATCAATCGATTCAAGTTGAGTTATAGCAAAAGGAAGTGCTTCCTCCAAAATATCATCGCCATGGCACCTTAAATGGCAAGCTTCATATAGGGTCAACAATCCGAGCACATCTTTGATGAGCGATTCCCTGAATTTGCCTTCACTGTCCTTGAATTTGTTAAAGACCTCTGTGCGACCAGCCAACATGGGACAAAAGATGTAATCGATTAGAAGTTAGGAAGGCGATACACGTAGTTAATGCTGTAGATTTTCTTTCACTTGTTTCTCCTAAAATTCGAGTGAGCAATAGTAAATTTTGCAGCGTTAATTTTCCAAAGAAGGAATTTTATGGGGATATTATCAGATTGGTTCACTAAGTTTAAGACTTACCTGATGAGATATTGAAACCTTGCTGTCGCAGCAATCGAAACATAAGAGCAACCATGTGAAGGTCATCTCCCATAAAACCTCCATGATCGAGTTGAGAGTAACTTTTGTTGATATGTTCTAATTGCTCATCTATTTCTCGTTCAAAATGGTAGTCAATTCCCAAGCGTTGAATTTGATCAATCAAGTGAAGCATTTCTGAAGGCTTATCCGCGACATCAGTCAGCATCTTCCTCACCACTCCTTTCAATTCCTCGACTTGTTCCTCCACTCTTCCAAGGAATTTGAACTTCTGCAAATATGTAACACGCTATTCGGAATAAAAGCAAGCATGTGAAATATATATATTACAAAAAAAAACGAACTCAAAGGAAAGCGAAGTTACTGTGAAAAATAATAATCATGCTTTCTTGGTTACAAACCCATAGAAAGAAAATATGAAAACAAGGCAAGTTGTAATTTCTGATAACTCATTACGACGAGCATATATGCTCAGAAAAGTGAATTAATGATAAAGGCCAAATCATTTCATTTTGAAACTTTCAAAGAGACGAAATCTAAGATTATTCTCTAAAATTGAATAATCGATGACCAAATCATTTCATTTAGGTGGAGTAGTACAGTTGATGTTTTTGAAGGAGGGACTGTAGCATACGTCGGGTGCATACAATATAGTCTAAACTTGTTAAACATGACCCTGTTTGATAGAGAAATTCATAGACTTAGGGGGATAGTCGAATTGATAAAGAGGATGGAGATCAAAACAAAAGCTGAATGCCCAAGAAAGCAAAGATAGATTCAAAAGTAAAATCCACCATGTACGTTTAGTGATGCTTCTCTTGAATGGACTGTGGAATTACGGTCGAAATGATCAAGCCAACCACATAGTTCTGCTACTAAGACTTTGTCCTAAACCAACGTAACTAGAACCATGTGTCCGCATTCTCTTTCTCCCGGATGGAAAGGCCAAGAGAAAAAAGTAAACGAGGAAGAAAACTCTTTTCTCGCTCAATCCCTTCATTGTTCTACCACTTTTTACTGGCAGTTCTTTCTTTGCACTTGAAGACAACCCATTATTTTTCATAAACATGAAGAGTCAAAGAGTTCACAAATGTTGAGAGCTTTCAGGCAGAAGAAGAGCTCGAAGCGGTCCTTAGCAGCCCTACTTTCACCATATTTTCCCTACGTTCACATATGGTGTAATTGCTACCTCACAACACGTAAATATACCTTTTTCCATTCAAGTGCAATTGCAAAAGTTTTCTGGTTATGCATTTTTTTTTACCTGGAACATGAATAATGGGTGCCTTGCATAGTGATGGAAGATGAGAGTTTTCCGATATGTAACCAATATATCAAGCACCACTGGGATCGATGCTACCCAATAATCTAAGAATTATGGTGGATGTGTGTTGCTGAAAACTTTATGATAGAGGAAAATATATTCCATGTAAATCGTTTGTAAGGAAAATTGTTAGTTTTCATTTGTTTTGTGATTTAGGGAAAATAATTTTCTTATTGCTAGAAGGGGAAATTGTTTTTCCCCAATTTAAGCTTGTTGTTTTCGGTCCATGGAAAACGCATTTTCGTAGATCGATTATTTTTCCGCCATTCAAATACCGGAGAGTTGGAAAATAATTTCTAGGAAACAATTGTCCTTTAAACAAACGGACCTTAGTTCTTTGATGCCATCAATTATCGTGAACACAAGGACTTTTATTAATTCTACAAAATGCAGTAGCACGAAAACAAAGGAAGAAGATAAGAGAAGAATTACTAACCGTTGAGTTGGAGGGAGAAGCATATTTGAGGAAGTAATCACCCCATACGCTCTCGTGATATTCTGCCGACCGGCGTTCGACCCCGCCGCTTCTTCCTTTAGTCTGAGAAGAAGATGGAATTGCCGAAACCTGAACCGACATGTTCCCCACTATTTTTGTGCTTCGTTTGCGGATATCGGACGACTACGCGAATCGAAGACTGGGGAGAGGCTTTCGCTGCATGCGTTGCAGAATATCAACACTTGATGGGTATTTATAGGCAACTTGTTCGCAGCCACCTCGTTACTTGGACTTAATTTTTCAGGGCAAACCAATCACATTTTAATGAAAAATAATAACACGAGTGAGAATATTTCGTATGAAAAGAAGATATTCTCCTCATAACATTATCCATCCTATCCATCCCGCCTTCATACAAAAATCGATATTAGTAAAATTCAGATGTAGTAAATAGAGTTTTATTTTCTATCGAAATCACTCGCCAAAACTTATTTCTTATCGACTTATACTTCTCGGCTAGTGGTCGAGTGACTCTGCCAAGGTCTCGGTTTCAGCTGCCTGAGTCATACATTTATGGGTGGACTAAATAGTAACGACCCATATCAAATATTTCGTAATGGACACCTTATATCAAACTAGTATTCCCATCACACATTTATCTCAACCAATTTTCATTTCACAAAAAATCTTCAATCAGAATCCCATGACATATTAATCTAAACTAATTTTTTGCTCACAAAAACTCCAAAACTAATGTCCTTGACCCAAATCTACCGTCCGTCAAAATGCATGCTTATCAACACATGTGGATTTTTCACGTCGGATCTATCATCCTCCACGTCCATTGAAATGTATGTATTTTACCAGGATATTAGACAGAATATCAACAGAGCCAATTGAGGTATTTGTTTGGAAATTTTTTGGAGTATTAACCCTACTTTTTATAAAGACATTGGGCATTGAATATTTCAAAAAAAAAAACTAATGATCTATCCTAGGGCCTGTATCTATATTGCCATAACCATGTTTCAATTAATTGTTGATTTGGACGATAAAGCTCCACCGATTATATCTTTCGTTCCTCTATGATCTTAATTTGGGATAGGAACTTAAATTATTAAAGAAAAGAAAAGGGGCACTCGTTAATAAATAAATTGAAAAAATTCCAATTTTTTAATGCAGCGATTACTCTCGCATTACGTGCAATCACTATTTTTAGCTATTGAATTAATTGCCGTATCAATTATATTTAACATGAGTATGCCAAGAGCTCTCACTTTAAAATGACCCCCAAAAACGGCTAGAGTTATTCTTGTTATCACAGGAGGAAGTCCCTTCAATGTCACGTCAATTTTCTTAGATGTAAACATTTTCGATGGTTATGACAGTTTTTTCTTACTTTACTAGATGGCCGCGACTCATAGGATACATATATACCATTCTACATTCACATCCTTTGAAATTTGAAATGAAAATATCTCTTCGAAAGCTTAATTTACTTCTTAAAATCAAGGAGTCCAGCAGCTACTATATCTTGTTTAGGGTAACTTCATCCTCCTACCAACTAGAAAGTGACATTTCTTTGGCAACAATAACCGACATTTAATACAACATTAGTTATGCAGTCCTACCTAGAGTTCAAAAGACAAATGACATAATTTACGACCAATTCCGTACCGTACATGAAAGTAAAGCTCTTGGTAATAACAACTGACATTGAATACGCATTGGTTTAAAGTCCTATCTTAAAGTTCCTAAAAATAGACTAGTAAACTGATTTGACATGGTTTATAGAAATCTATCTGTACCTTTGCTAGAAAGGAGGGTTCTTAGGGGGGACGGTGTCATCCTTCCAAGAACCCTTCCTCCAGTCGGTTCTCTTCTTCTCTTAACAACTCTCTCTTTTCTCTGTCTTTTTTATTCTTTCTGAATTTTCCTTTTTCGGTTTTGTCCCTTTAGTCTATTTTTTTCAATTTAAGAATGTTGGTATTGATAGAACATACTGATACTTTCACAGTCATAACTCATACGCTCACACACACTATAATATGAGTGACAAGTCTAGCATATCTAATTTCAATAAGAAGATTTTTTTTGGGCGAATAGATAAGAAAAATTATTAATACGTAATTTTACAAGTTTAATTTAGTCGATTCAAAAAAAACAAATAACGTATAATTATGGACTCGCTCTCACACCCACAGTATTAGCAGTTATAATTAATCGGCGATGCTACTCAAATTCAGTTCGTAAAGAAATAAATGAGATAGTCCACATATCTTTTGCATTGGTTGGATCTAAAGTGAAAATTGATGAATATGAGATTCTAGAAAAAGAATTATTTATCCAAATCACCACAAATACATAGAAAAATCATGAGATAATTTATAAAACTTTCTTTATCGGTAATACTAAAGAAAGGCCAGATGGTTTCGAAACTATCAAATTTAATAATTCCCACAACCTTAAATTTGATGCATGTCGAATAGAGGGGAAAATTACCAAAAAAGTGATAAACCTATTGCACTTATACCGATTTAGTCCCAAACCTTTCAATTTGGCCAATTGAGTCCTAAACCTTTTGATAGTTTGCCAATGTAGTCCAGTTGGCTAATTTTGGCTAGAAATCGCTGACGTGGACGCCGGCCGTCCTATGTGGCACTGTTGACATAGATAAATTTTAAAAAAATTTATCATTTTTTATTATATTTTTTTACTTTTCTTTATTTATTTTTCCTTCTTCCTTCGCTAGTCGCCGAGCCTCAGCGATGGCTGGCGAGGGCCCTCTCTGAATATGGCAAAGCGAGACTTGCTCGAGGCTAGCGAGGTCACCCCTCACCAAATCCCAGCAAGGCCGACCCTCGTTGGCGTCTAGCGAGGCTCGACTTCGCCCCAAGCCAGTAAGGCCAACCCTCACTGGTTGTCGCCTTTGGTCGGTTGTTTATGACATTGAAGGTAATGAAGAATTAATAAGCACATGCTCACTACTTTAAAAATTCATCTTAGGGTGTATTTATTTCCAGGAAAATTTCATAATAAAAGAAAATGTTTTTCCCTTTTCCTGTTAGGGAATTCATTCTCCTAACTTTAAGCCTACATTTTTTTTGCTGTAAATAGTTTTCCATTGACTAATCATTTTTAACAAACCAAACACGTGAAAAAGTCCATAAATCAATTTGCGAAAACTTATTTCACTCAAATAAACACACCCTTAGAATATAGAGCATGTGACTTAGTACTTAAGGATGCGCATCAAAGGAGACATGTGATCAAGAAAAGAACACAGCTGCACAGCATCACTCAACGGAACCCCCTTTCTCTTTCCAGCTTGTGTTGTTCTTTAGTTCATGTATGTTCTTTTTTTCTAATTTATTTTCCTCTTTTCTTTGTCTTTTTTTTTTTACAATTTTTGTTGATTTGGCACTGACGCGTAAAAACACATTAACAAACACAAGTTCCATGACGAAGTTGGATTGCCATGTCAGATGCCGATCTTACCAAATCGAATTGAAGGCATAAATTGGCCCATTGAAAGAACATAAGGACCAAATTGAACATCGAAGAAAAGTACATGAACAAATTATGGCATTGTCCCTTTAATTTCCAACCATTAGCTTATCAATTGGTCTTTAAGTCTCTTTGATTTTTTAAAGAGCAAGGAAAATCTTTGAACAAAATTTTAGGTGCCAACAATAGCCAATACTTGTCGCTTTGATTTTACAAACTATGGTCTCTCCATTGAAAAAATAAAAGAAAAATGTCTTTGCTACCTTCTTCATAACGGCATGTATAGAAACCTAGACATCCTCGCTTCAATTCGAAACACAAACAGTCCAATTCATTATGGGTTCAATCACAAGAAAGTGTACAAAATAAAGAAAAGCGCCACAAAAAGCAGAGACCCTTGACCGAACCCATCACCCCCACCATCATAGCTAGAGCTACTGCTGTGATAAAGTTTAGAGCTGCCAACATATGTTGGGAAGTGGAGAGTGTGGCATTCCGAATTTCGGCCTATTTTTGAGATTTATAAAATGTGTAATTCGTCAGTGTGCTTATAGTAAAATCTCACTTGGGAACTGATCACTCTCGATTTTTGTTTTTAAAATTGAGATTTCGCTAGAATCGCATTCGATCGAATTTGACCGTTATTTAGAATCCAAAATTTGGTGCCAAATTTCTTGGAGTTTCGGGACGAATTTAATTGGACGGTGTCAATATTATTGTGGCTAGTGTTGATAATGCCAGAAATAGTGGAAAAATGAATTTTTGACCTGGTGCGGAATTGGACTGGTAGATCTCTCTCGTAGTGTGCTTTAGTTGTTTTCTTTTGCCCCTTTCTCCTAATTATTATTTAGGATTGTTGTGGACCGTTAGATCGATTTTCGGGTTCGACTCGTGACTGTTGGATCACGATCATTACTTTGACTCTCTCTCTCTCTCTCTCTCTCTCTCTCTCTCTCTCTCTCTCTCTCTCGCCGCTCTGCCCACGCACGCCCACCACCTGCGCACACGTTTCCCCCCTTTTTGCATGTGTCCCATCTGCCGATACCCTCCCTCGTGCAACTCTCTCTCTTCCTTTTTTTTTTTCTCTTCTTTTCTTCTTCTTCTCTTCGGTCTTCTTCTTCCTTCCTTCTTGCTTCGCCCGACTCGTCGCTCGTCACTCGAGCTCATCGCCAGCCAGCTCGACCGCCGCGTCGCACCGTCCGCCAGCCGTCGCCCCCGACCCGACTATTCTCTCCCTCTACTCCGCACGACAGCAGCTCGCCGCTGCGTCCGCCGCGGCCAGGCTCCGCCGAGCCACCGGCCAGCTAGTCTGGTTGCTTGCCTGGCGCTTGTTGACACCAAAATTTTGGCACATCATTTAGTGTTAATTGCATAGAAAATTAGGGATTAAATTTTTAATCCCTGAACAAAAATATTAAAATTGCATAGCATATAGTTTAGGTTCATATAGATTAATTGCATTCCGTATCAGATTGGCGGTGGCAAGCGAGCTTAAAATTCATCACATAAATCGAGCTCGGGTACCGAACGAGACTCAGCTCACTCGGAAGGCAAGGGCCAAAAATTGCAAGTCAGAAAGGCTTGGTTGTCTTAATTTGAGCTTAAATTAGCCCATTATGCTTAATTAAATAAAATCCCACATTAATTCAGCCCACTTGAAATTAAATGATAATTTAAGCCTAAGCCCAAGCCTAAGCCCATTAGGACTAGAAAGCCCGGCTAATTAACCTAGGTTTACATTATAAATACAAGTTTATACCTCATAATCAAGGGGGGGTTCTCAGAAATTCAGATCAGAAAATTTTTAGAGAGAACAAGTGAGAGAGAGAGAGAGAGGGAGACCGATATCGCTACATTGCCACCATCGCGCGAGGACCGCCGCTCGCCGCACCTCACCGCGCCGCCCGACACCGCCGCGGCTCACCCACTGCAGCCCCGCGTCGCCATCGCCGCATGCCACACGTCGCCTCCCGGAGTCGCCGACGACGCTGCTGTTCCCGCTTCTTCCGCCATCGTCCGAAGCTCTTCCACCGCGCACCACACAGCCAGAGAGTCCCCACGCTGCACGCCGTCACACCGGATGCCCCGCCGCTGCCTTCTGTCGCCGTGCCACTGCCAACGACCGCTGCTGTCGCTGCACCGTTCGTTGCTGCTGCTCCACGGCACTGCCGCCCGGAGCTGTCCGCCATGCCGACGTCGCCTCAGCTCGTTGTCCGCTGCTCCGCCTCCTCCGCAGTCGCTGTCCACTGCACCGCCGCCCGGAGATCCCCGCGCCGCGCCGTACCTTCTGCCCGGACAGCCGGGCCGTCGCCCCACCGTGTCACCGTCGCGAACCGCCGCCATTCTCGACACCGCACCGCCACTCTCGACGCACCGTCAATCCGCAATCCTGATCCGTCGCTAATTCATATTAGGAAAGAAATCGGCAAGTCGGGTAATTGTCTTATCGCGATTTAATTTGAATATTTTGTTGCCTAATTTGTGATTATTGACATCTAATTTTGCATATTTGGATAATAAGCATTATTCCAATTAGGATTTTATTTCCTTTTTTGAAACCTTAGATATCTAATCTTATCTAATTTGGATAGAATTTAGAATTTTCAAAATCCTTTAAATATATCCAAAATATTTGAGATATCTAAATTTTTTCAAGATGTGATCGATTAGGAAAATTTCCTAATCCGCAACCGCACACGTGGAAATAAATCTATCTATCAGGCTTTAGATAGAATTATTTCCATAGCGGGTATTTCGAATTTTATGGTCGATTTATCAGGCTTCAGATCGAAACTTAATTCGAAATATTAAGCGGTTATTTTTTTTTATTTGATTTTAATTTCGAATTTTCATAAAAAAAAATACCAAAAAGATTGCGTTAGAATAGGTTAATTTCTTTAATTGCATGTTTAGATAATTCACATTTTTAATTCTGAATTTCATTAAAAAAATACAAAAAATAATATGCTTGTCATTAGAAATAGGTCACGTCGTCGCATGACATATAGTTTGCATGTTAGGTTGCATTAATCGTCTGCCAATTTTTGCACGTTATTACATGTAGGTTAGCTTCCATGTAAATAAGTAAAAATCAAAAAGAAATTTCTGCACCTTTGAACTCTAAATTAGAATTTTTTAAAATAGTCAAATTGAGTATTTTTCTTGAAATTGGTACCGAAAGGGCGTTAAGGAATTTAGCGTAACCAAGTCTCCGAATCTATAATTTCTGGTTCGCAAGAATAAAATAGTACTCCCGCTATTTTATTTAGGTTTCTAATCAACCTACCTTAAATGATTAGTGGCGACTCCTATTGAAAATATTTGCATGTTCACAATTGGACCTAAGTTGCGATTTGGTAGAGTTTGGGAGAACTCGAGCTAGGTTAGTTAATTTAGTTAATCTAGTAATCCATTAGCCTGAGATCGAAAACACCAATTTTTTTAGGTCGTGACAGCTTGGCTACTCCGTTGGGGAGAAGCTTGAATTTTTTTAAAATTTAAGGACGACTTAAATCAAAAAAATTTTCATGGAAAAAACTACTCGATTTGACAAAATTTGCTTGAATTCTCATTCTTAGGTGTTAAATGGTTTTGCAGGATGGGAGTTATAAGGGGAGTAGTGATTGGCTAACCCTTTGTTTTGCAGGCTTGGTGGAGTGAAATTGTGATTTAATTTTTGCATTATTGAAGCGTTGTTTGCATATAACTGTTGTGCATGATTTATAGTTTTTGCACTGCACCACACACAACTTGTGACCGGACCTGGGTCACACCCATAGTTCTAAGATGGTATTTAGATGGTTCTTTAACCTTGGTGATAAGACTTCGCTAAAGGTTATCCCATTTAGATCCCGAAAATTTTTCAAAAAATGGCTCAAGGGTCGCCCTCATGCACGTGAGGCTACAACGCATGGAGGTTAACCTTGTCGACCGAACCAAGCCGAATTGATTGGACTCGACTAGTCATGACTATTGTATGCGAGGCTGCAACTAGTCATGATGATTGTGCGCGAGGCTGCGACAGGTCGCTCCGTTCATCATTTCATTTTGCCAAAGCCATTAGGGTAGATTGATTAAGATTTAAACTCACATTTCATGTGCATGTCTATGTGATTGCCATGGTCCTACCAGGTGAAGTAAGTCTTTTGAACCTTTATCTTGCAGTTTACTTATTTTCTCGTATTTTTTTTATCGGTCCATGACATGTCTAGGTAGGTTTTAATTTGAAAGCCATAATCATTGAGTCCTTTGAAAAAAAAAAGCCTTTTTTTTAGAGAATTTATTTCCTGGGTGTGTCATAGGTAATTATTTTCACAAGAGGTTGTCATCGTTTTTATAACGAAAAATGGCGAAAAAAAAGCTTTAGGGAATTCGTTTTTAATTTCTAGGGAGTCTTAAGTTTTAGTTTTCCTAGTTTTATGGTTAGGGATTTCGATGCGTCTATTTCTTAGGTTATGTCTAGAGTGTTATTTATATTTCTTTGCTTAGAGCACTTTTCCATAAAGTCTCGTTCATATACGAGTATTTTTATGAATAAATGAAGAATAAAAAAAACTAGAAAGGTACTGTTCACGCGACTGAAATGCTCTCTATTGGTTCTCTCGCGGGTACTATTCACCTGACGGTGGTTTGCTGATTCCGGCCGATTCCGGTGGCTGTTAAAGCTGATTTTTGGAGGCAAGGTCCTCTGGACTCCCCTCTTCCTCCCATCCAAAGGGCTTCTCTTCTTGCTTAGTATAGAGGCTGGATTTGCATATCTGAATTGAGCACCTGGTGCGTTCCTTTCTGAGAATCCCAACCAAGCTGAGCGATCTGTCTACTGGGTTAACTACCTCAAGGTCGACAACCCTCCCGAAGGTACCCTCTCCTCGGTATCCTTTCTTCTGTGGTGGGTTTGGATCTTGTACCTCTGCTGGTTGCATTTACTGGGTGGTTGGATACCTTCTGTCGTCATTCTCGAACCTAATCTTTATGTTGTTATATGGGGTTGACTGGTTAGTGGAACTAGTGTGATAGCCTGTAAGTTCGACTCTATGGAAGAGGTAATTAGGAACCCCTTACTTGGCTCTTCCCCTGCTGGTGAGTCTCCACTAGAGACCAATGGTACTGTAAAAGCTTCTAAGGAAGTTGAGATTAAAGGAAAATCTAATGCCCGTGCCCAGGAGGTGGTACCCCCTAATGGCCCCAAGCTTCTACTAAAAGGTAATTCTAGTTGTAGCCGGAGTAAGGGTCATTCAAAACTTAGAAGCCGCTCTCTTAGGCGTGGCCAGAATGTAGAGTCTTCTACTTGGTATGTGCCCAAACCAACTTCTCTTGGGAAGCAAAAGCTGGTGGGACAGAACTCTAGTCATCCCCAAGATCAACCTGAACATGCTCCCGTAACTAGAACGCGGGCAAATATGGCGAAGGTATTGACTAAAGGTTATAACCTAGCATATGTTCCTCCTTTGATTGAGAATGGTGAAATGATAGTAGATATTACACCAGAGGTAATTGCTGATGAGAATCCACGCTGGCTGGAATGCATTGTTGGGCACTATATTGGGAAGAAAGTTCCCTTCAAGTTAACTGAAGAAGCCATTAAGAAATCATGGGGAGATCAAGTAGTTGATGTTAAACTACATGAAAATGGATTCTACTTCTTTCGTGTCCTAAATGCTGAATATCGCAGGAAGATAATTGATATGGGACCGGTCTCCATCTTTAGTAGCACAATGATGCTCCAACAGTGGCACTCGAAACTGAAGCTTAAGAAGGGTACTCTAGATACTCTTCCGATTTGGGTTAGGCTAAGAGATATTCCTTTCTCTCTTTGGTCTTCAGCTGGTATTGGCCGAATAGCCAGCACCATTAGGAAACCGCTATATGTGGATGTACAAACAGAACAGATGACCAGGATCTCTTATGCTCGTGTTTGTGTGGAAATCAAAGCCACAAATTCCCGTGTGGAAGCTGTAAAATTTCGGTGGGATGGTGAAGTGAACCTAATCAACATTGAATATGAATGGAAACCTTTGGCATGCTCTTCTTGTGGCTTATTTGGTCACAAATTGGGTGCAAATGGATTTGAATGTGCCCATGTTCATAAAGAACATAGAGCTGAGACTAGTGTGTGACCTCAAGGAGTAGTTGGATGGACACAGGTTTTAAGGAAAAAAGGCAAATCTTCTGCTGCCAAGGAATCTAACCAGTCACAACACGTTTCAGAAACACAAATAGTACTGGAACAGGGGGAGGAAGACCTCCTGCCTCCTAGTTTGAATCCCGCTGAGAATCCCACCCACATAGGTACTAATATAAATCAGTCCAAGGTTGTAGAGGCAGGACAGAGCCATTTCCCAGCAACATGCCCCAGGGGACCTATTGACCAGCAGGGTGAGGATCATTCTTCTAACTCACAGACATCCACAGATGACTCTTCTGATTCCCGGATAGTTCTGGAGAAGACTACTGCTCCCGAAGATCTGAGGGAGGAGGAACCAGCTTCTGTTTCCCCACCCAACACCCGATCACGAACTATAGCGTCTAGTGCCACAGACGAGACTACTAAGCACTCTCACGACTCTACACCTACTTCGGCTTGTCCTATGAAGGCATCTAGCTTATCCTCCTCGAAGAAATCTAAGAGGAGGAAGCCAAGGAAATCTCAGAAGTAACTTTCCCAGCCTTTATATATGTTTTTTGGAGTATGGAATATTAGGGGACTAGTAGATCCCCTCAGACAAGCTGAAATTCAAAATTTTATTAGGACAAATAGGCTATTCTGTGTTGGTATTGTTGAAACAAAAGTCAAAGCCTCCCTTTTTGCTGATATATCTAGAGGCTTAAAAACTGATTGGCGGTGGATTTCTAACTATGAATATTCCCCCCTTGGTAGAATTTGGCTTGGGTGGGATCCGAATATGCTGGAGTTGAGCCTTATTTGCTCTTCTTCCCAAATGATTCATGCCGAGATAAGTCTTTTGAATATGCACAAATCTTGCGTCCTCACAATTGTATATGGAGAACATATCTTTGTGAATCGGCCATTGCTATGGGCTGACCTTCTTCGGTTTTCGTTGCCTGAAACTCCTTGGATAGTTGCTGGAGATTTCAAAGCCATCAGAGACCCAGATGATAGACTGGGTAGTACAACGCCGTGGATTCCGACCTTTGATGAATTTGGGGATTGCCTAAACCAGGCGGGATTAGAGGATCTTCGGTATGTGGGTTTTAGATACACATGGTCTCATTCTTCAGGTGCTAATCGCAAACTTCGCAAGATTGATCGAGTGCTCATTAATGACTTCTGGAATCAGCAGTTCTCCTTCTCCGAAGCTACTTTCCTTGCACCAGGTATTTCTGATCACTCCCCCATGGTGATCAAAATCTTACCGCCATAAAACGCCAAGATACCTTTCAAGTTTTTTAACTTCTGGACTTCACATCCAAATTTCTTGGATTTAGTAGCTCAAGTCTGGAATACCCATCTAGTGGGCACACCTATGTATGTGATCTGCTGCAAACTGAGATTATTTAAGCTCAAGCTGAAACTTCTGAACAGGAACTCTTTCTCAGCTATTTCCACAAGGACTGAACAAGCCAGATCAGAACTTTTTGCTGTCCAGGCAGCCTTGGAACTTCGTCCTTATGATCAAAGCCTGCTTGCTAGCAAAGTACAACACACTCAAGCTTTCTCTGCTTTGAGACTACAAGAGGAATCCTTCTTCAGACAAAAATCAAGAATTCGTTGGCTTAAGGAAGGGGACTCTAATACTAAATTTTTTCATCATTTTGTCAACAAAAAAGGCTACAAAATCGAATCCTCTCAGTGTCTACATATGAAGGTCTTCTAATAACTGATCCTCTTGCGGTCAGAAACCATATTGTTGGTCACTTTCAAGAATTGCTCAATGGTAATACTGGTTCTGTTCAGCCTTCTTCCCGGGAGATAGATGACTTCATTGGTGGGGTCCTAGATGAGAATCAAAGGACGCTTCTAGCACAATCGGTTTCGGATGAGGAAGTTCAGTCTACCCTATTCTCACTTGCTAAAGACAAGGCCCCTGGACCGGATGGGTATAATGTTGATATTTTCAAATCCTCCTGGGAGATCATTGGACCCTCCATTCTTCTGGCGGTAAGAGATTTCTTTCAATCCGGCTGCATGCTTAAAGAATTAAATAACACCATTTTAACTTTGGTGTCGAAGTCCCCTAATGCCTCAGCCATGAATGACTTCCGGCTTATTGCAAGTTGCAATACCCTATACAAATGGATCTCTAAAATCCTAGCTAGGCGTATTGCACATGTTCTTCCAACTTTGATTAGCCCTTCTCAACGGCTTTTGTTAAAGGACGGAAAATTAGTGATAACGTCATGATTGCTCAAGAGTTGTTTGCGGGCTTTCATCATGAAGCCTACCGTCCAAAGTGCGCTATCAAAGTGGATTTCCATAAAGCCTATGATATTGTTGACTGGAATTTCATTGAAAATGTTTTAAAGGCCTTTAAATTTCCCGGTTTCTTCATTAAGCTGGTTATGGCTTGTGTTACAACAGCAAAATTCTCGGTGTCAATTAATGGGGAATTGCATGGTTACTTTGCTAGCAGCCGTGGTATTCGACAAGGAGATCCCTTGTCGTCGTATATCTTCATTTTGGTTATGGAAGTCCTCTCTGGTATTCTAAAGGCCAAAACAAATTATCGGGATTTCCATTGGTTTTGGCGTTGCAAAAAATCCCGCATATCTCATCTTTTCTTTGCGAATGATGTGCTTATTTTTTCGGAAGCTCATGTGAGATCGATTGTACTGATTAAGGAATCTCTTGACATGTTCTCCGACTGGTCTGGCCTAAAACCGAACTCTAGGAAAAGCAATGTCTTCATCTCAGGAGGGAGTTCGGATCTACATGGCCAACTACTCCAATGCCTCGGGTTTCAACAAGGTACACTCCCCTTTCGTTACCTAGGCGTACCTATTATATCATCCAGACTTTGTAAAGAAGACTGTAAAATTTTGATTGACTCTATAATTGCGCGGGCCCGTTCGTGGACTCAACGCTTCCTGTCCTTTGCTAGTCAGTTGCAACTTATTAAAGCAGTTTTGCATTCCATTCAAGTTTATTGGGCCTCTGTATTCTCTCTTCCGAAATTAGTGTTGTATAGGATTGAGACTATCTTGAGGCAATTTCTATAGAAAGGCTCTGACCTAGGAACGGGTGGTGCTAGGGTAGCGTGGAATGCTATATGTTTACCCAAGGAGGAAGGTGGCCTTGGGATACGTCGGCTGGCAGAATACAATAGAGCTTTGACGCTTAAACACATTTGGCTCCTTTTTTCTGATAAGGAACCCATGTGGAGCAAATGGATACACTCAATATTCTTAAAAAATACGAACTTTTGGGTTGTATCAAAGCCTACTTTTTATTCTTGGACATGGAAGAAAATCTTAGATATGCGAGCCCCTGCTCAAGAACTTTTTAGGTGGAAAATTGGAAATGGGCTATCTGTCTCTTTCTGGTTTGATTGGTGGCACAACAAAGGCCCTCTCTATCGTCTATTCAGCAATTTGAATATATATCAGTCGAGGATCCCCGGGAGACTTCGGTTCGGGGGTTCTATGAATGTACTTGGCAACCTTCAGCTACTCTGGACACCATATTGAGCTGGACGGATTCACCACCTATCTTTGTGGAAGAGAAGCCGGATGAACTGATATGGGCTCCTCAGCCGACTGAATCCTTCTCTGTTGCACGCGCCTGGAATCATATCAGAACAAAAAGGCATTCAGCCCCTTGGCACTCTTTCATTTGGGATCAACATATTACTCCCCGCCATGCCTTTTTCTTATGGTTAGTGACTCTTAACCGACTGCCTTCCCAGGCTTTCCTCCTACAAAACTGTAGGATTGATACCGCCGTGTGTGCCTACTGTGGTTCTACACCGGATTCAATCAACCACCTTTTCTTTGAATGCCCGTGTACGAGTAGGCTAGCTTCTTTTTGGGCAACAAAGTGCAATCTCCCTTGGTGTAACCGACCCTGGCACGACCATATTACATGGGCTAAGATAGTATGCGGTGGTGCTTCCTTTGCTCACCGCCTGTCCAGATTTTCCTTTGGTGCTTTATGTCATATAATTTGAATTTAAAGGAACAATGCCATCTTTAGAAACAAGAATGTTTACGTTCCGGGTATGTGCAAACACCTTGTCAAGGTAGTGAAGGATAAAGCCATATCTATGGGAACAATTGTGGATACTCCTTCAAACCGGAAGATACAAAGGAATTGGGGACTCTCTCCTTCAATCTTTGAAGTGATTAGAGCAGCATCTTAATTCGGTGGTCTAGTTTCTTTGGTGTGGGTGGTTTTCTTTGCTTGTTGTATAGCTTTTGCTAAGCCATCCTTGACCCCATTCGGTCATTTTCATGTCCTTGTTGGGTCGTTGATTGCCTCTGGCGATAGTTTGTATATGGTGTCTTGAAAAGTTATACATATTCTTACCTTTACCAAAAAAAAAAACTAGAAAGCGTGTCATGGACCAACCTCGTCTTGATCATGTGCTTATTTAGTTCATTTCTCTTGAATCAGGTGACTACGGATCATCCACAGTTATCGATCCATCGCTCGAGCCTTGCTAAGGGGCAACCTCGCCGAGTTCCTTTGTTGTTGCTCCTCCGCCACCGTGAGCTTACCGCCCAACATAAACTATAGCTCCATCCACCACTTGCCGTTCTCGCAGCGACTACAGCTTCTTTGCATAAACGTCGTCCTTGTCTTTGTTTCTCAGAGCCCTATACGTCGGCCAGTCGCCAAGCCGAAACGCCCCTAGCTGTGAGCCACCACCGCGAGGAAGTTGATACTCAAGCTAAGTGACTATGGATCGTCGACCACCGGCCGTTTCCGCCTGGCTATGAGAGAAAGTGCTCAGAGTGAAGTGCCGAACCGCCTCGCTAATATCGAGAAAGACCTTGAGCAAGCCTCTGTCACACTCCAACAACTCTCAAGGCAAACGGCGCATCTGTCGGACTGCTTGAAACAACTCACCATGACCCGTCCCTTTCCTCAAGGGCCAAGGGTGATGATTCAAACGAAGCCCTTCAGCACCGACTCGAGTGACAAAGCAGTCGTACCTGGCAGTACTATTAAGTCCCCTGACCCTAGAAAGTTGAGCACATTGCGTCCAAAGTTTGTAAAGCGCGAACAAGGTGATCGAGATCCACTCGTTCCAACATCGTGGCCGCAGCAAAGCAAAGCACGACTACTCCCTGGATGTCAAGACAGCTCACCAAGACACCCGTTCTCTAATCGACGACAAGGCGCTAGAAGACAATTCACTCCTCTCCCCAGGTCTCTATCCCAAGTATTGACGATCCTCTAGGAAAAGGGTTTGCTTTCCATTGAGCCGAAGCGACCTAATCCCGAGCGATTCTCTAACTACGACCCATCCAAAAAGTGTGACTATCACATGGGAGAAGTCGGTCACTCCACTAATGACTGCTATGTTCTAAAGCACAAGATTCAGGACCTCTTAGATACTAGGACATTCACATTCCGTGCTTTGTGGCTCTGCCAAGGCCGAGATGATCTTCTCATAGTTCCAAACATCTGGACTACACCCCTGAGTCCTGCAAGAATGATACATGAAGAGAAGGAGGTAATCGACACTTTGGGGCAACCAAGTGGCAAGTTCGACTACTACGTGAAATATTCGGCTCCCCCGAGCTTCTATATTGACCCGCATGATATCGTCGCCGATAGATGGGGAGGTATGGATGATCTAACACCTCCAGTGACAGAAGATCTTGATGATGCGATGGAGGGAATGGCTGCTCTGTTCAATAACATGCTCATTGGAGCTATCGAGGAAGGACCATTGGAAGGAGTGGGCACTGGCTCACAAGAGTAAAACCTTTACTTTTTCGCACACCCCCCTGCGTGGGAAATTTTACTACTTTCTAGGATTTGCCCCATCTCGGGAGCTGCTTCTTGGGATTTTTCATTTCTAGGACTCATCGTTGCAATTTCCATTCAATAAATGTAATTCATTTGGTGATAATCAATGAAATTACAAATTGTTTTCATTTTGAATCTTGTTGAAGTGCCCCAAACCAACCCGATGATGATAACCAATGATTGAAAAATTTGTCATCTACGGTAAGAACTGAGGGTTGGGCTTCTCAAGAATTCTCGTTTCGAGGTTTTCGAAAGGAAATGAATTTTAAAAAAAAGAATAATTTTCAAAAATTGCAATAGTTAAGCCCTCTCTTGTCTTTTTGATCCCCTTCGCCACCGTCCACCGCGCGCCGCACTTCGCCGTCCGCCATGTTGTGCCTCGCTACGGCTACCGCTCACCATCCTCCCCCGCCTAGCCGTTATCCGCCGCATCGGAGCCACCGACACCACCGCCTCCGCCGCTGCTGCCTCCGCGCCTACCACCACCTGTCCCGCATCACCGCCGTTCTTTAGCCGCTCTGTTGTCCACGCCATGCGCCGCTGCTTGCTGTACCACACCGAAGCTATTCCGCCGCTGCTGCCTCGGCGGAACAGCCACGCCATCATCGCCGTTCGCCCTGCCACACACCGCCTCAGCCCCTCTGTCCGACGACCGTCGTACGCTGCTGCCTCGGCGGAATAGCCGTGCCACAGCCGCTCGTCCGCAGCCACGCCGGAGCACCTTCGCCTGATCAGTCACCCTGCAGCTGCTGTCCCTGTCACGCCGATTGCCGGAGCTGCACCGAACGCCCCGCCATGCCCTCTGCCCGGACAGCCGAGTTGCTGCCCCGCTGCCCTTGCCGTTCTTAACGCCACAGCTATTCCCGCCATCAGTCGCCGTCGCCGGAACAGCCTCGCCGTTCCTCCCGCTGGTGTAGAGCCACAGCACCGCCGGAGATCCTGTCACCACTGGAGCAGCCGCCGTGAGCCCCACTGCACAGCCGCCGGAGACGCTCGCCGTGAACCCCGCCGGTGCCGTGCCTCGCCGTCCCGTCACCGACGTCGCCGATCCCGATCCGCAAGCCCGAGCTCAATCCCGACCTCGATTCAAATTTGGAAGTTATTCAAATTAGGTAAGATTATTATCCGATAATTTTCAGAATATTAAATTTCCTAATTTGGGTGATTAAATGTTGCATGAATATCGTGTCAATTTGCTAGATATCTTAGGATAATGTTCAGGATATCTGCAATGTTTTTAAATATTCAAATTAGGAAAATTTCTTAATTTAGCAACGTATCTGGACGACTATCCGACCTTATCCCTAAGGTACGATACGCGGCGATACGGAATTTCATTATCTTATCCATAACTATTTGGATACGATAATGGAATTTATCTGCTTTCCAAATTTGAATGATCGACTTTCCATCGATATCTATAACCCTATAGATATGACCGACAGTTTGATTTTTGTGCCTAATCCGAGTTTGAAACAAATTTGGCGGATCGTGTGGTTGATTTGAATGTGGTTGCTATCCTTGCTTGTTTGATTGCTTTCCTTTTCAAATAAAGAAAATTCAAAAAAAAAATCTGTTTTGTTATTTAATTAGAAATTCTGCATGTTTAGGTTTTGAATATATCCCAAAGGATGAGATAAGTATTTAATTTAAATTGGGACTTAAGGTGGCATGTTTCCTAGTTTAAATTAGGTATTATTTTAATCCTAACGGATTGTTCATGTTATTTTATAATTTCGAATTTTAATAGAAAATACCAAAAAGAGAAGTCATTAGGTTGCATGTTAATTTAAGCATATTTTTAATTCCGAATTTCATTGATTAAAAAATATACCAAAAATAAATCCTTTGCCCGTCATTAGAAATAGGTCAAGTCGTCGCACGACATATAGTTTCCATGTTAAGTTGCATTAATTGCATGTCATTTTTGCACGTCATTGCATGTACATTAGATTTCATTTAAATAAATGAAAATAAAAAATTTGAGTGAATTGCGTGTTAACTAGAAATCATATTAGGGTGTTGATGTGATTTTCTAGCTAACAATACAGATGCTTGCGTTGCATTCAGGTACGTTGTTCTCCTAATCTTGCAATTTATTTAATGCTTTCCTGGGTGTTAAATTGGTGGTTTGCGCACCCACATGAACACCTCACATGTTAGTAATTAAGCTAAAAATGGATCCAAACTGCCTGCGAAAACATTTTTGAAAAGAAAAGGTATCGAAAGGGCGTTAGACTAGATCTAGCGTAATCAAGTCCCCGAGCTTAGAATCTCTGGTTCGTAGGAATAAAACATATCTCCCTATGTTTTATTTAGGTTTCTAATCAACCTACCGTAAATTGATTAGTGGCGACTCCAAGCATGAAAATATTTGCATGTTAAGAACTTAAACCCTAAGTTGCGAATTGGTAGGGCTTGGGAGGGCCCGAGTTAAGCTTAGTCTTAATAATCCATTAACCCGAAAAATGAAAAAAAATTTTAGGGTCGCGACAGCTTGGCGACTCCGCTGGGGATTTGAGTTAAAATTCTTAGTGGACTTAGGCCAATTTTTCTTTTCGAAAAAATATTTTTGTTTGGCAGCAAGGATCCCAGGGACGTCCTTAACATTTTAGGTGTTAAATTTTCTTGCAGAATGGGAGGTATAAGGGGAGGCGTGATTGTTAACCCTTGTTTTGCAGGGAGGTGTTCGGATGTATGGTTTAATTTATGCATGAAGCGCTGTTTAATATAACCTGCTGTGCATGCCTTACATTTACACTACACCGCACACACTACCCGCTGCCGGACCTGGGTGACATAGGTTTAGGATGGTACTGAGATAGTGGATATCCCGACCAAAATCACGTGGTACGGGTCGCCCTCCTCGGTCCTGAATTTTCTTTCATGGTGTCATTGAATACCCACCACGGTTGCCCCATTTGCAACCCGGGTCAGCTCTTTGACTAAGCCGGAGTCAGGGGAATCCCAGCCTAACCACCACCATGACTGGTTTAGCTTGGTAATCATCGCGTCTCCATTTTGCAAGCCAGAGTCTAGGTAGAAATCGAACCTCATGTTTCATGCACATGTCTATGTGATTGCCATTTTCTTACCCGGTGAAGTAAGTGTTCTGAACCTTTATCTCGCAATTTATTTATCTTTGGTCTTTTTCTTTGGTCGGTTCATGACATTAGGTCGGTCGCGAGTCTTGGTCTATACACTATGGGAGGGGCAGACATCTGGATTCTTGATGCTCTTAAGGACGAACTCTGTGCCTGGTGGAATCTACTCAGTCCGATCAACCGCAAGCTAGTTGAGGACCACATCGGAAGGTTGCTCCCCCTATTAGAAATCAAAGTCCGTACCGGCCTCATTCGAGCATTAGCCCATTTTTGGTGCCCCGAGACATCCACCTTTATATTCGGTAAGCACGAGCTCACCCCGACTTTGGAAGAATATAGTGTGCTTATTGGAAAACCTTTGGGATCGAAGTTAATTACACCACCTTTGGGAGTTGATTCCACTCTAATGTTGTCAGAATTTTTGAATGTCGGAAAAGATGAATTGGGAAAAGTTTTGAAAGCAAACCATGGGTGATGTCCTTTTTCATTCATGAGTCAATGTTTTGAAAAAGCCACATCTTTCCAAAAAGGCAGAATCTTTTTGCTAGCGTTCTTCAGGTTCGTAGTTTTTCCTCATTGCAAGAATGCATGTATCCCGTCAATTGCATGGTTCGTCCAACAAGTCTGTCTTGAAAAGAATTTATCAACACCATTTTAGCTGAGACTTTCATTTCTCTCACTAAATTCAAACAAAATGGTGACAAAACATTTCTTGCACCCCTTGAATTATTGCAAATGTGGTTTTTGTCTCACATTAAAGGATGTGGCGATTTACTCAAAATATCCGAACTTAATGATTCCAGTCATCCCATCTTAAGCTATAAAGAAAAATAAGGGAATGCACCTGATTATCATTACTCCGAATGGATCATTTTCATGAAAAACGCTAGACCCCAAGGTTTCCAATGGCATGCTAGTTGGTTCAATGTTGAGGAAGCTCGGCTTACGTGTAATGGTGTTGGACCGGTTCCACTTTTAGGCTTCACCGGCGCAATCGAATACTACCCCGCCAGAGTGTCCCGACAGTACCAGATTCTCCAGGGGCTCCCTCCAGCGTTACAACCCGAGCTCCTCCATGTCGATTTCTCCGACGAGGGTGAAGACCACGAAGAGACCGTAACTCAACCCATGAAGATGTGGAAGAAGTGTTGTGTTCTAAAGATAGCTCGACCCGAAGAACAGCTTAAGGAGGAGCAGAAGTCCTACTTCGCAACGGCCAAGTACATTCAACGGCACAAAATCCCGCATGAGTTACTCCCGAAGATACCCAAGGTGCCTCTCAAGACCGTCAATCGCTTAGAGAACAATCGCCCCAAGAGAAAGGTCGAAGAAGCTCAAGAGAAGGCAGCCAAGATAGCTCGGGCTTATGAGCAGCTGAAGAAGGACGTCGCCTCCCATATGTCTATAGATCAAGCTAAATAAAAAGCTTGAAGTTCTTTTTCGTTTTCGTTTCAATTTCGGTCTTTTAAAATTTTGTTTAGGAATCGAGTCATTTGGTCTTTCGTTCAGTTTAAAGTCATTTCAAGTCATCAGTCGTTGTAAAAATTTCGCCTCATTTCAATAAAGAGATCTTTTCAATTCAAATCGGTTAGATCAATGTCATGGATCGGCGTATGATTTTGCTTCACACTTATGTATGCCTATTTCATTCCAAAATTAGGTAACTACGGACCGTTCACGATCGCCTATTCGCACACGATCGAGAGTTAGAATGGCCGATCAAACCGACTTACAAGATCGTGTTGTTAGCATAGAAGACCAGATCAAACAACTTGCCGTCGCAGTGCAACAAATGACCGCTGAAATCAAGACCCTTCGGTCGATCCCTGTTCCAGCACCTCCTGAAGCATCAACCCTGAAGCATAAAAGTGGAAAAGGTGTCGATGTTGAGGAAGATTACGATATTCCCGACTTGGAAGATGACCATGTCCAGATTGTCGTCAATAAACCTAAGCCTGATGAGCGAGTCAACAAACTCAAGGAGAGAGTGAAGCAGCTGGAGGGTTCACAGGATTCACCCTCGATCGATTTGTCCTTGTACTCGTAGATCAAAATCCCAAAGAAGTTCAAGATGCCAGACTTTGACAAGTATAATGGCACCACATGCCCAAAAGCCCACTTGCAGTTGTTCCACGTACAGATGATCTCATACGTGGATAATGAACTCCTGATGATCCATGCATTCCAAGCGAGCTTGACCGGCCCTGCTCTGAAGGGCTCTGAACTGGTACCTTATGAAGAAGATAAATGGCCTCAAAACCCTGAAGGAAGCTAGTGAGGCATTCCTGAAGTAATACAAGTTTATAACAGACATCATTTCTACCCGTGATGATCTCGAGCGTGCTCAAATGAAAAAGACCGAGTCCTTCAAAGACTATGCCATCAGATGGAGGAATCTAGCCGCTCAGGTCGTCCTGGAACCCATAGACAGTGAGTTGAAGAGAATGTTCGTGAAAACTCTCCCGTTCGAATACCGTAATCGGATGGTGGCCATTCCAGCTGACAACTTCAACCAACTCATCCCCATAGGCGAATAGATTGAGATAGGACTAAAGGATGGGTGGTTTGTCGAGCCGTCCTCGTCAACCAAGAGATTCAGTGCAAGGAAGAAAAAAGAACCGGTAGCCGAAGTGAATGTGACCTATAACCAACCGAGCCGGCGGAATACTAATCTTGCCCCGACAATTTAAGTAGCAAAAGCTCAGCAACAAAACACGGGTCGTCAACCTTTTCAGAGGAGGAACAACACGAGGCAATTCACCCCCCTCCCCGGATCGTTGTCTCAAGTATTGGCAGTACTCTGGAAGAAAGGCTTACTCACCACCAAGTCAAAGCGGCCCAATCCTGAACAGTTCTATAACTTCGACCCGTCAAAGAAATGCGATTATCACATGGGCGAGCTGGGACACTCAACCGACGATTGCCTTATCCTCAAGCACCGAATCCAGAACCTCTTGGACACCAAGGCTTTCTCATTCCAACCTGCTAAGCCGAATGTTCAGAGTAACCCGCTCCCTGATCACGCGGGCAACGTGAATGCCATATTTAGCTTCAATGCTAGTCGAATCAAGAATGTCAGGGTATACACCACTAAGGTCTATAGTGAGCTAGTCAAAGCTGGTTGTTACCCGAGTATTGAGGCCATTTCCCTGGCTATCAAGATGGAAAGAATCTCAAGCATGGTAGAAGCTGGGATGATTGTTTATGCTGACCAT
Organism: Syzygium aqueum; assembly: GCA_031216185.1. Lineage (NCBI taxonomy): Eukaryota > Viridiplantae > Streptophyta > Magnoliopsida > Myrtales > Myrtaceae > Syzygium > Syzygium aqueum. The sequence continues at coordinate 18,580,083 of CM062234.1, forward strand.
ACTGGCATCGTTTCCACTATCTCCGATGTCGTCATTAACTGGGACGAGGAGTTTGCTACGCTAAGCACCAAGAAGGACAAGCTCGATCCCTTACCTGAAGACATGCCTCCGCTCGAAGACGCGACTGATGACGAAGGAATCATAATAAACACGCCCGCAGTTGATGAAGGGATAGTGATCGAGATACCTCAACCGTACGAATACTCGGATGATAAGGCAGTTCCTTGGTCCTACAGTCTCGATGTCGACTTAGTCACCAGATCTGGACGTGCCTATAGCCAAGCAAATGCTCAACCTGCAAAGCCCGTCACTGATGAAGAAGCTAAAGAATTCCTAATTGTGATCAAGGCTAGTGAGTATAAATATAGTCGAGCAGCTGCGCAAGATGCCGGTGCAAATCTCTCTACTTGAATTACTCCAGACATTTGTCAAGCATCAGAAGGCCCTAATGAAGGTACTAAGTGAAGTCCACATTCCAGAGACGATCGACCATGACAAGCTAGAAGAATTTGTGGGTTCTATACTCCTCAAGGACCTTATAGCCTTTTCGGATGAAGAATTCCCTATAGAAGGGAGAGGGCATACCAAAGCACTGTATATTTCTGTCAAATACAAGGCCACGTATGTAGCTCGGGTACTCGTCGACAATGGATCAGCCTTGAACATCTGTCCCCTGGCGACTTTACACCGCCTCAAGATAGATCCTTTGAGGATATATTCTGCGAAGACCTCCATGCGAGCCTTTGACGGAACGAAGAAAGAGGTGATGGGAGAAATCCACCTCGATATACAAATAGGGCCAACAGTGTTTAACATCTTATTCCAAGTTATGGACATTCCCACTGCATTCAACTTTCTGCTTGGTCGTCCATGGATTCATACTGTTGGAGCTGTGCCTTCCAGTCTACATCAAAAGGTGAAGTTCGTTGTGGAGAGAAAGTTAGTCACTGTACATGGCGAAGAAGAGCACCTGATTTATCATGCAACGGTTATCCCCTATGTCGAGCCGGACTACAAAATTGAATCAAGCTATCAGTTGCTTGAGCTCGTATCGACCATTCATGCATCTAGAGGATCATCACCTCCGGTTCCTGAGGTGTCAAATGCTGCACTAATGGTTGGAAGAGTCATGGTATCTCAGGGCTTTATTCCGGGCGAAGGCTTTGGCAGGGATGGTCAAGGTATCCACCGACAGGTCGAAGTCTCTCAAAGACCCCGCACTTCTGGATTGGGATATCAGGGGTCAACTGCGCCAAACAATGAGAGACGTGCGTATGATCGAGGTCAAGGTCAAGTTGAGCAGAATAGACAGCAATCCAATGAAGGGTCGAACAATGAAGAGCTTGGGCGTGGTAGGTTGCTTCCACACATCCGCACCACATTCCCAGGTCCTACGAGGATGATGCACGGGGAGAAGGAGGTGATTGACACTCTGGGGCAACTGAGCGGCAAGTTCGACTATTATGTGAAGTACTCAGCACCCCCGAGTTTCTATGTTAATCTCCGTGACAATGTCCCTGACGGATGGGGAGGTATGGACGATCCAACACCTCAAATAACAGAAGACTCCGATGATGCTATGGATGGAATCACTGCCCTGTTCGATGATGTCTTCATTGGAGCTATTAAAGAAGGATCGTTAGAGGGAATGAGCACAGGCCCACAAAAGTAAAACCTTTACTTTTTCGCACACTCCCCTGCGTAGGAATTTTTACTGCTTTTTAGGACTTGCCCCGTCTCGGGTGCTGCTTTCCATTTCCGTTTCTAGGTTTTGATTGTTGCAAGTTCCATTCAATAAATGTAATTCATTTCGAAGTTATCAATGAAATTACAAGCTATTTTTATTTTCAGTTTTTGAGGGCATGTTGAGGTATATCAAACCAACCCGGTGATGATATCCAACCGATAAAAGAAAATATAGTCCAAGGAGAATTCTGAGGCCTGGGCTTCTTCATGCTTCCTCGTGTTAAAACCTTTTGAAATGAATTTCAGAAAAACAAAAACACAAAAAAATTAATTACAAAAAATTACAAAAAAAAATGCAATGTTTAGCCCTGTTTGTCCTTCTGAATCTCTTACTTTATGTTTCAGAGGCAATCTTGTGACACATGAGGGTATGGGAACGGTCCGATCCGATGAATTATGCGCCGCCGAGCCTGATCCCAATAATGCCAGCGAACTCGATGATTCCTCAGATATTCAGCGCGATCTAGAACGACATGAAAAGCCCAAAGTCCTGACGGTAGATCAAACTATCACCATCAATATGAGTGATTTTGGAGAAGCCAAGAAGGTGAAGATAGGGGCAACCCTCCCCAAAGGTGAAGCGAGACGCCTAATCCAATTGCTGAAGGATTACCAGGATATCTTTGCCTGGTCGTACACTGATATGCCGGGTTTAGACTCTTCTATTGTGGAGCATGGCTTGCCTACTAATCCCAGCATGCCGCCCAAGAAACAGAAGCTACGAAGAACCAAACCTGAGCTTTCGAAGAAGATAAAGGAGGAAGTTATGAAACTGCTGAAAGTGGGATTCATCGAAGTCACTCAATACCCTACCTGGGTGGCCAACATTGTGCCAGTCATGAAGAAAGATGGCCGAGTTTGGGTTTGCATCGATTATTGCGACTTGAACAAGGCTAGCCCTAAAGATGACTTCCCATTACCGCACATAGATGTTCTGGTAGACAGTACTGCTGGATTTGAACTGTTTTCGTTCATGGATGGTTTCTTGGGTTATAATCAGATAAGGATGAAGGACATCGATAAGGAGAAAACAACGTTCATCACTCCTTGGGGTACGTTCCACTATAAGGTCATACCTTTCGGTCTTAAAAATGCCGGGGCAACATATCAACAGGCAATAGTGACTCTCTTCCATGACATAATGCATAAGGAGATTGAGATCTATGTCGATGACATGATTGCCAAGTCTCGACCCGGAGAGAGTCATGTTGATACCCTGAAAAAGTTGTTCGACCGACTCTGTGAGTTTAAACTCCGTCTCAATCCAGCGAAGTGCATATTCGGAGCAACGTCGGGCAAACTACTCGGGTTCGTAGTAAGCAGTAAGAGCATTGAAGTCGATCCCTCCAAAGTGAAGGCTATATGTGAGCTTTAACCCCCATCGACCGTGAAAGAAGTACGAAGCCTCCTGGGCAGATTGAACTACATAGCCCGTTTCATTTCCCAGCTTTCCGAAACTGTTAAACCGTTCCTCAAACTTCTAAGGAAGAATGCTCAAGTGGAATGTGATGATAATTGCCAGGAAGCGTTTAATGAACTGAAGCAGTACTTGATGAAACCTCCGGTGTTAGTCCCACTAATCCCGGCCCATCCTCTGATCCTCTATCTCACGATTCATAGCGAGTCCCTGGGAGCGATGCTAGCCCAGAAAAATCTTGAAGATGGAAAAGAGCGAGCTATTTATTACTTGAGTAAGAAGTTTACCGTCTCAGAGTTAAATTATCCTGAAGCCAAGAAGACTTGCTCTGCACTAGTATGGGTGCTTCATAGGCTGAGACAGTATACATTGCATCATCAGACTTTGCTGGTGACTGAGAATGATCCCATCAAGTATTTGCTTGATCGACCGGCCTTAGTAAGGAAGTTAGCCAAGTGGCAGATTTTAATTTCAGAATTTGACGTCCAGATGATGCCACAAAAATCAGTCAAAGGTCGGGGTAATTGCTGATGTGTTAGCTGAGAATCCTGGAATCTCGGATGATGATAGATATTCTCCAGAAGATCGTATCCTGGTAATAAAGGAAGACACGTGGACTATGTTCTTCGATGGAGCCGTGAACTTCACTGGTTCCGGCACTGGGGCAGTCTTGATATCTCCAGATGGGCAACATTATCCAATAGCAGCAAAGTTGGTATTCCCATGCACTAATAATATAGCTGAGTACGAAGCTTGCATTCTCGGACTCCAAATCGCAGTAGAAATGGGGATATCCAAATTGAAAGTGTTTGGTGATTCCGCTCTAATTATTCTCCAAACTGTAGGAGAATGGAAGACGAGAGATACTAAACTAGTGCCGTATCATGAATACCTCGAAGAAATCATAAAGGAATTCGAAGACATTTCCTTCGAGTACTTGTCGAGATCCCACAATCAGTTCGCTGATGCGCTAGCTACGTTATCTTTCATGCTGCAAGTGACCGGTGGAGTAGAGGTAGAACCCTTGAAGATCGAAGTCCTAACAAAACCAGCCTACTGTATGGTTGTGACCAGAGAACCTGATAAAAAGCCATGGTATTACGACATCATGAGTTACATCCAGAGACAAGAGTTTCTTGAAGGAAGCACTCCGGCCGACAGGAAGTACATAATGAAAATGGCTTCAAAATTCTTCATCAGTGGTGAAAAGCTGTACAAGAGATCCTATGATTCGATTCTGCTAAGGTGTGTAGACGCAGCTGAAGCTACCAGAATCATGCAAGAAATACACGAGGGGATATGTGGTCCACACATGAATGGCCATATGCTAGCTAAGAACATCATAAGGCTGGGTTATTATTGGCTCAGTCTTGAAAGTGACTGCATCCAGCATGTTCGAAGATGCCATCGCTGTCAGGTTCATGGGGATAAAATAAATATTCCCCCTACAGAGTTACATCAGTTATCCGAGCCATGGTCTTTTTCAATGTGGGGCATCGATGTGATTGGCCCCATTAATCCCAAAGCATCGAATGGGCACCGATTCATCTTAGCCGCAATTGATTATTTCTCCAAGTGGATCGACGCCGCATCTTATGCAAATGTTATTGCGAAGAATGTTGTAAGATTCATCAGGCGAGACATAATCGCTCGTTATGGTGTCCTCGAAGCTATTATCACTGATAATGGGACGAATTTGAACAACAAGTTCGTAGACCAGTTGTTCAATGAGTTCAAAATTCAGCATCTGAATTCATCCCCCTATCGTCCACAAAAAAATGGAGTAGTTGAAGCTGCTAACAAGAACATCAAGAAGATCTTAGCCAAAACGGCTGAAAACTATCGTGATTGGCACGAAAGATTGCCATTTGCACTAATGGCATATCGAACTTCCATCCGAACCTCTATCGGTGCAACCCATTTTTCCCTGGTGTATGGCATAGAAGCAGTCCTGCCTGTCGAAGTAGAAATCCCTTCCTTGCGAGTTTTATCCCAAGTGGAGTTGTCTGAAGCGGAATGGATGTGACAAAGGCTTGAGCAGTTGAACCTAATTGATGAAAAGCGACTGAGGGTCATTTGCCATGGTCAAACCTATCAACAGAGGATAGCTAGATCCTTCAAGCAAAAGATGCATCCAAGACACTTCGAGGTAAATGATCTAGTCCTAAGGAAGGTGCTGCCAATCTTCCCTGTTCCCGGAGGAAAATTTGCCCCAAACTACATCGGTCCGTTTGTGGTTAAAAAGGTGCTTCCTGGAGATGCCCTGATTCTCGCAGAAATGGATGGTCGTGAGTTCTCCAATCCTATTAATTCTGATGCTGTAAAGATGTATTATCCTTGATAAAATCTTTTTGCGGCAAAAGTTTTTCAGTATCTGGTTCTATACCTCTGAATTGCAGACATTTCAATGATGAATAAATGATTTCAATCAATTTTGAGATGAAATGTGTGCATTGGCTTTAGTTTCTGCATGGTTATTTTGTCAATCAGTATCGTCGACTTCAATGGGGAAGTCTATTTAGATAATTTGATAACTCATGTGGGATGAATTGAATGTGTCGAATGAGGTACATCGGGATGATGGAAGGCAAACCTTATCTTATACACGGTCCCATGCATTAATCCCCAGTGAGTTTGAGTGGAAAAATTCCATGTTTGCAAGGTAAAGAGTTCTCTCGCAAAAGGTACGGCGACCGAAATGACAAGAGGCATTTCATTTCTCTATCCCAAACAATACAGGTTATCCTTTGTTTTGCCACTTTGAGCCTAAACATTTGGAGAAATTTATTCAAATTACCCCTATCAAGAACCACCCCACATCGGGGTAAATCGGAGGTGAGAAATGAATAGAAATTTTCTTGCTCTCACTTGCATCAATCTTCGAGTATTGCTTTTTCAGATGAATTCGTGCAAAAGTTCAAGTGCCTTAGGATGACGAAGAGCATTTCTTTCTCTATCCTATACACGTTTTATCCTTTGCTAAGCCCAATTGAGCCTACAAATTCGTTTCTTAAACCCAGTTGGTGATCATCCCCCACACTGGGGCAAAGCAAAAGTCGTCATTGTCTAAACAGCATATTCAAAGTGTCGATAGAATACAAAGGACAAGAATCCTTGAGAGTTCAAACAGCGAGTCAATCAGTCAGATATAGCTGGCCGGTGTGTATATTGTAAAAAAAAAAAGCAAAAGGGGCAAGAAAAAGCAGTGTGCATGGTAAAAGCAAGGTCAATGCCCAATGAAAAATGTCAGGATATGACATATCAGAATCTCCAGTCGAGAAGTCTCAAAGGAATCAAGTGATGAACTCTCGAAGCCAATGGGGCATTTACCGAGAAGAAAATCTCTGGTGAAGAAGAAGACCGGTGATAATGCCAGGATGATCACCAACTTATTCACCCCAATCATACACATTTTGAGCCTAATGATCCATTCATTTCTCAACCCATGAACCTAGCCTACGTTACATCACTTGCAAAGTCTCTTCAGATTAGGACACTTGAACTAACGTAGAATTTCTGATGATTATAAGCTTAGCTCGAAGAAGTGCGAGCAAGTCCATTTCTTTCTCATTTTGTAGGGTTCTTGACTTGTAAACCCGGAGACAATTGCAGAGTATTTTCTTTCAATAGCCTCGACTCAAAGAGTCTCTTTTGCTAAGCCATTGACCAAGCCCACGTTGCGGTCCTAACAAAGACCTCTTGGATTGGTAAGGTCGTACCGCTTGCGAGAACGCTCGAACCCTTGTCGACATGATGCTGGTGAGATAGAGTGATTCTCAATAAATTAGCCTTTTTCGATGAGAATGAGTGAAATGCCCTTTTGGACCGGAAGTCCCTCATTCGACATTTTCAAGATATCCGCTTGTGAGTTCGGATTGTCTTGTCATAATTTTTCCCCAACGGAGTTTGTAATGCCGATTTGACAAAACCATCGTGCATAAAAACCAGTTGAAATCATAGTGCATAAGTATATGTGTTCTGAACTGTTCATGAATGCATATTATATGTTGCCTAAAATCGTGTCTAGTAGGAGACACACCCTCAGAGTTGGAGATATCGCCGGTTAAGTATATCTCTATCCCTTGGATGTCTATGACTATCTAGGTATCCCTAACCTATTCGAGCAATCGTCAGGCCCCCATATTGAATCAGTTTGTTATCATCTCTAGATGCCTTTGATGATGTTCAGGTGTCTATTGATCAAGCCCTTTTCAGGTACCTCCGATGATGTCCAGGTACTTTGTCAAGGAACCCTCGAACATTCGGGCTAGCCCCTCTGTTCACCAAAATCATATGTTTTCGTACAATCTCAAGAAGATTCCCCCGTGACTCACCTATGACGATGTATAGGTGAAGCGACCAAATCTTTACAAGTATCTATGGAGATGTATAGATGTCTTGTAAAGGTCGGAATTCTTCTTTAATCTCAGGTATTCCCCCGCGATATGCCTATGGCGATGTATAGGCACAGCGGCCAAATCTTTATAAGTACCTATGGAGATGTATAGTTATCTTATAAAGGTCGGAATACTCTACCCATCTCGGATATTCCCCCGCGACTCACCTATGGCGATGTATAGATGAAGCGGCCAAATCTTTATGAATACCTATGGAGATGTATAGGTATCTCATAAAAGTCGGAATATTCCCTCAACCCCAGGTTTTCCCCCGCCATTCACTTATGGAGATGTATAAGTGAGGCGGCCAAATCGTTATGAATACCTATGGAGATGTATAGGTATCTTATAAGGGTCGGAATATCCTCTTGAGTTCCCCCGTGACGCACCTATGGCGATGTATAGGCGCAGCGACTAAATCTTTACAAATACCTATGGAGATGTATAGGTAGTTTGTAAAGGTCGGAACGTTTTCACATTTTTTTTTCGCTACAAACTGCTCTCGCGGATCCAGATGATGATTGGATACGTCGAGCTTTCTTCGTGTGTTTTGACTTAATTGCAGATCACCGAAGTTTATCAACAGTTCATCAGGCAATACCTATGGGACTGAGCCCAGACATTTGCCTAACAACATACCAAGTTAGTGTCGTGCCTTGAATTGCATTATCTCGCTTCTGTCAGGTAAGTAATTCCAGGTATGTTTTTCATTCAAGTCAGCATGCATCATTTCTTATTGCATTTCAAAAATGGGACTCATAATCCCGACAAAAACAATATTCATTGCATTTGCATAGTTGAAATTTAGGTATCATTTAGTCTTTGAATGCAACCTCTGTGAGCTCACCTTCAAAGAGGGGCAGCTGTTGACACCTAAATTTTACCGACCATTTAGTCATAATTTGCATAGAAAATTAGGGATTAAATTTTAACCCCTAAACAAAAATATTTAAATTGCATAACATATAGTTTAGGTTCATTTTAATTTAATTGCATTTTGCATCAAATTGGCGGTGAGGAATGAGCTTAAATTTTATCGAACGAGACTCGGCTTGCTCGGAATGCAAGGGCCGGGAATTACAAGTCGAATGGGCTCGGTCGTTTTAATTTGAACTTAATTCAGCCCATTATGCTTTGAGCTTAATTCAGCCCAAGTTAAATCAGCCCATTTAAAAGCCCAAGCCTAAGCCCAAGCCTAAGCCCATTAGAATTAGTAAGCCCATCTAAATTGACCTAGGTTAGTATTATATAAGCATGTTTAGGTCAGGATTTGGGCGGGGGGGAAACACAATTTTCTGATCAGAATTTTTAAAGGTGAGACGCATGTGAGTAAGGAAGAGAGAGAGAGAGGCCGGAAGTCCCCCGCCGCGAGCCGTCGCCTGCCGCGCGCCGCCGTCCACCGCGCGCCGCACGTCGCCGTCCGCCGTGCCGTGCCTCGCTACGACTACCGCTCGCCATCCTCTCCCGCCTAGCCGTTATCCGCCGCACCGGAGCCACCGACACCACCGCCTCTGCCGCTGCTGCCTCCGTGCCTACCACTACCTGTCCCGCCTCACCGCCGTGCTTTAGCCGCTCCATTGTCCGCGCCGTGCGCCGCTACTTGTTGTACCACACCGAGGCCATTCCGCCGCTGCTGCCTCGGCGGAACAGCCACACCATCATCGCCGTGCGCCTTGCCACACACTGCCTCAGCCCCTCTGTCCGACGACCGCCGTACGCTGTTGCCTCGGCGGAATAGTCGTGCCATAGCCGCTCGTCCGCAGCCACGCCGGAGCACCCTCGCCTGATCAGTCACCCTGCAGTTGTTGTCCCTGTCACGCCGGAGCACCCTCGCCTGATCAGTCACCCTGCAGTTGTTGTCCCTGTCACGCCGATCGCCAGAGCTACATCGAACGCCCCGCCGTGCCCTCTGCCCGGACAGCCGAGTTGCTACCCCGCCGCCCTTGCCGTTCTTAACGCCACAGCTGTTCCCACTATCAGTCGCCATCGCCGGAACAGCCTCGCCGTTCCTCCCGCCGGTGCACAGCCACAGCACCGCCGGAGATCCTGTCACCACTGGAGCAGCCGCCGTGAGACCCGCTGCACAGCCGCCGGAGACGCCCGCTGTTGCTGCTGCCCCGTGCGCTGTCCGAAGAGCCGCGCCCGCCGTGCCATCGCTGTTGTTCCTTCCAAACAGCCTTGTCCCGACGCCGCCGTGAACCCCGTCGGTGCCGTGCCTCGCCGTCCCGTCGCCGATCCCGATCTGCAAGCCCGAGCTCAATCCCGACCTCGATTCAAATTTGGAAGTTATTCAAATTAGGTAAGATTATTATCCGATAATTTTCAGAATATTAAATTTCCTAATTTGGGTGTTTAAATGTTGCATGAATACCGTGTCAATTTGCTAGATATCTTAGGATAATGTTCAGGATATCTGCAATGTTTTTAAATATTCAAATTAGGAAAATTTCCTAATTTAGCAACATATCTGGACGACTATCCGACCTTATCCCTAAGGTACGATACGCGGCGATACGGAATTTCATTATCTTATCCATAACTATTTGGATACGATAATGGAATTTATCTGCTTTCCAAATTTGAATGATCGACTTTCCGTCGATATCTATAACCCTATAGATATGACCGATAGTTTGATTTTTGTGCCTAATCTGAGTTTGAAATAAATTTGGCGGATCGCGTGGTTGATTTGAATGTGGTTTCTATCCTTGCTTGTTTGATTGCTTTCCTTTTCAAATAAAGAAAATTAAAAAAAAATATGTTTTGTTATTTAATTAGAAATTTTGTATGTTTAGGTTTTGAATATATCCCAAAGGATGAGGTAAGTATTTAATTTAAATTGGGACTTAAGGTGGCATGTTTCCTAGTTTAAATTAGGTATTATTTTAATCCTAACGGATTATTCATGTTATTTTATAATTTCGAATTTTAATAGAAAATACCAAAAAGAGAAGTCATTAGGTTGCATGTTAATTTAAGCATATTTTTAATTCCGAATTTCATTGATTAAAAAATATACCAAAACTAAATCTTTTGCCCGTCATTAGAAATAGGTCACGTCGTTGCACGACATATAGTTTGCATGTTATGTTGCATTAATTGCATGTCATTCTTGCACGTCATTGCATGTAGATTAGATTTCATTTAAATAAATGAAAATCTAAAAATTGAGTGAATTGCGTGTTAACTAGAAATCATATTAGGGTGTTGATGTGATTTTCTAGCTAACAATGCAGATGCTTGCGTTGCATTCAGGTACGTTGTTCTCCTAATCTTGCAATTTATTTAATGATTTCCTGGATATTAAATTGGTGGTTTGCGCACCCGCATGAACACCTCACATGTTAGTAATTAAGCTAAAAATGGATCCAAACTGCCTGCCAAAACATTTTTGAAAAGAAAAGGTACCGAAAGGGCGTTAGACTAGATCTAGCGTAATCAAGTCCCCGAGCTTAGAATCTCTGGTTCGTAGGAATAAAACATATCTCCCTATGTTTTATTTAAGTTTCTAATCAACCTACCGTAAATTGATTAGTGGCGACTCCAAGCATGAAAACATTTACATGTTAAGAACTTAAACCTTAAGTTGCGAATTGGTAGGGCTTGGGAGGGCCCGAGTTAAGCTTAGTCTTAATAATCCATTAGCCCGAAAAACGAAAAAAAATTTTAGGGTCGCGACAAGAAAAAGGTAAACGAGGAAAAAAACTTTTTTCTCGTTCAATCCCTTCATTGTTCTACCACTTCTTACTAGCAGTCCTTTCTTTACACTTGAAGACAACCCAATATTTTTCATAAACATGAAGAGTCAAAGAGTTCACAAATGTTGAGAGCTTCAGGCAGAAGAAGAGCTCAAAGCGGTCCTTAGCAGCTCTACTTTCACCATATTTTCTCTACATTCACATATGGTGTAATTGGTACCTTCACAACGTGTAAATATACCTTTTTCCATTCAAGTGCAATTGCAAAAGTTTTCTGGTTATACAATTTTTTTACCTGGAACATGAATAATGGGTGACTTACATAGTGATGGAAGATGAGAGTTTTCCGATATGTAACCAATTTATCAAGCAACATTGGGATCGATGCTGCACAATAATCTAAGAATTATGGTGCATGTGTGTTACTGAAAACTTTATGAAAAAGGAAAATATATTCCATGTAAATTGTTTCTAAGGAAAATGGTTAGTTTTCATTTGTTTTGTGGTTTAGGGAAAATAATTTCCTTATTGCTAGAAGGGGAAATTGTTTTTCCCCAATTTAAGCTTATTGTTTTCGGTCCATCGAAAACGCATTTTCGTAGATCGATTAGTTTTCCGTCATCCAAATACCGGAAAGTCGGAAAATAATTTCTAGGAAACACTTGTCTTTTAAACAAACGGACATTAGTTCTTTGATTCCATCAATTATCGTGAACACAAGGACTTTTATTAATTCTACAAAACGCAGTTGTACGAAAACAAAGGAAGAAGCTAAGAGAAGAGTTACTAACCGTTGAGTTGGAGGGAGAAGCATATTTGAGGAAGTAATCACCCCATACGCTCTCGTGATATCTTGCCGACCAGACGCGGCACCGACTCGCCGTCTTTGACTCTCCCCTCATCGCGACACGTGTCCTCCCCCACCCTTCCCCTGGACTGCCAAAAACGAGTCTGGATGAAGCAAAACGACGAGAAGCCCGAACCCTTGGCTTACATCTAAAGGCCTCTGACACGTGACTCCCCTTCCCCCACCCACCACCCATCTCCCAACCCCTTCCCGCCGCACGTGTCGCGTTCCCATTGGGTGCGGAGCGTAGATTTTTCTTTACTCGAAGAAAGAAGATGGAATTGCCAAAACCGGAACTGACATACTCCCCACTATTTTCGTGCTTCGTTTGCGAATATGGGACGACTACAAGAATCGAAGACTGAGGAGAGGCTTTCGCTGTGTTGCAGAACATCAACATTTGATGGGTATTTATAGGCAACATGCTTGTAGCCACCTCGTTACTTGAACATAATTTTTCAGGGCAAACCAATCACATTTTAATGAATAATTACACGAGTGAGAATATTTCGTATGGAAAGAAGATATTCTCCTCATAACATTATCGATCCTATCCATCCCGCCTTCACACAACAACCGAAATTACTCGCCAAAACTTATTTCGTATCGACTTATACTTCTCGGCTGGTGGTCGATTGGCTCAGCCAAGGTCTTTGATTCAGTTGCGCATTCCTCTATTTTTCTAAGGGGCTTGGGCTTAGGTACTCCTTCTTGTTGCGATATAGTGGAAAGAGTTCTGTCTATAACATATACGACTATTCGATTTAAAACTGTTTTCGAGAAATGATCTTCCGACATTCCTGTGTTTGGATGACGAAAAACTAATCGATTTAGAGAAAAACATTTTCCATGGATTGAAAACGACAAACTTAGATTGAGGGAAAATTACTTTCCCTTCTGCTAAGAAGAAAATCACTTTTCCAAAACCACCAAACAAATTAAGACTAACTATTTTTCTTGAAAATGATTTTCATGGAAAATTTTTTCCTTTATCGTGAAGTTTTCAGTAGTACAAATGCACCCCAAGTTTAAGATTTACTTCATTGAAATAGTAAGAAGCAGGACAATAGACGTTATTTGGAAATTTTTTTCATTTCATTTTCATTTTGTATATTAGAAAATTGTCCAAAAAGTCCTACATGGCACGACTAGTGTTAACGTGGATAATTTTTAATAATATTTTTAATTATTCTTTTTCTTTTTTATTTTCTTTCTTTCTTTTTCTTTTTCTTCTTCCAAATCCGGCGAGGGTGCACCAGATTTGGAAGAAGAAAATGAAAAAAGAAAGTAAGAAAATAAGAAAATAAAAGAAAAGAAGACAGAAGAAAAATAATACTTTGAAAATTTTTCCTAGATGTAAACATTTTCGATGGTTATGACAGCTTTTTCTTACTTTACTAGATGGCCCGACTTGTACGATACATGTATACCATTCTAATTTCACATCCGTTGAAATTCAAAATGAAAATAGCTCTTTGAAAGCTTAATTTACTTCTAAAATCAAGGAGTCCGGCAGCTCCTATGTCTTGTTTAGGGTAATTTCATCCTCCTACCAACTACAAAGTGACATTTCTTTGGTAACAACAACCGACATTTAATACAACATTAGTTATATAGTCTTACCTAGAATTCCTAAAGACTAATGGCATAATTTACAACCAATTCCGTACCATACATGAAAGGAAAGTCTTTGGTAACAACATTTGACATTTAATACACATTGGTTTAAAGTCGTACCTTAAAGTTCCTAAAAATAGACTAATAAAATGATTTGACGGGATTTATAGAAATCTATCTGTACCTTTGTTAGAAAGGAGGGTTCTTAGGAGGGATGGTGTCATCCTTCCAAGAACTCTCCCTCCAATCGGTTCTCTTCTTCTCATAACAACTCTCTCTTCTCCCTTTTTCTTTTTTATTCTTTCTCAATTTTCCTTTTTCCATTTTTTCCCTTTAGTCTATTTTTTCAATTTGAAAATATTGGTATTCATAATCATAGCTCATAAGCTCACATATACTGCAATATGAGTAAAAAGTCTGGCACATGAAATTTTGATAAGAAAGATTGTCAATATGCAATTTTTAAAGTTTAGCTTGGTTGTGACATTCTGAAATTTACCCATTTGGGATTTATGCAATGAATGGTTTTATGAATGCATTTGTAGTTAGGTCTCACCCGGAACTGATCATTCTTGGAATACTAACCATTCGGGAAAGGCTAATTAGGGATTTAAAATTCATGCGACCAAAGAAATTCGATCGTGAACTGATTTTCGACCATAGAATCGTCGATGTGATAATTTGAGCTAATGTAGACCGATCTTAGGATAGTTATGAGCCAATTCGTCACTGTCATACGAGTGGATCACAGGTGATTCCCTTTGACCACGAAATGAATTGACGAATAATCCAGAACCTATACCAAATGATCGTGCCCATCGGAACTAGCGATTGATCCTCACGATTACATGACAACTGAGGTCGTCACGATCCAAATGAACTTACACATGACTTGATTTAGTATCAGTTATGGGTCGAATATGCAAATTTCCCCAAAAGCCGCCCGTTAGTCTAAGACACGCTCTAGTTACGTTATATAAAATTCAGTTATTAATCAGAGACCAATTTGGACATTGAAAATTTAGGAAGTCACGATAGGACATTTGGACGACGTTGTTATTGGAATGTTCAGCCTTGGATTTTTCCGGATCCTTCAGAAAAACTGAATTTCGGCAAAAGATGGAAAAGTGACCATTTTACACTTAGAAGTTTAATGAGGCCAAGTGTTAAAGGTGTCACATCCTCAATTTCGGTCCCTAGGAAATGGCTATGGGTTAAGTTTGGCGGTTTTCCAATCAGAACCAATTTTTACTCTTGTTTTGAAAAAACCTTTTTCGGATCCTTTGTACCCCTTCGTATTGTTATTTTTGGGGAGACTTTTGTGATCCAAATTTCCAAACACTTTCTTCTTGAAAGTTTCTCCAAACATCTTGAAGTTTTACATACTTTAATTTCTGAATTTTTGGAATTGATATGAGTGGTACGATGGCCTGATTTTCGGACCGTGTAAAACTACCCAGAATGGGTATTTCGGTGATGTTCACACTTTATCGATTTTCTACAAGCTTTTCTGGGTAGATTTTGGAAAAGTTTCCTTCACAAAAGTTATTGAGAACTTCCTTTTCTATAACGTATATAAATTTGGGAATTTTTTGAGATGATTTGGATTCTGGATAGAGCTTACTTTGAGAAACAAGAATTTTGTTCTAGCGAACTGTTTTTAGTCTATCTTTGAGCTACTAAAAATGGTGTTTACAGAGAAATTCAGATTTCGTGTTCTCACAAAAAAATGTTTATTAAGGCCTTGTTTATGACATATCCAAATTTGAGAATTTTCGGAATCCATTTACTATGTTTTCAAGTCCGATGTCATGAACAGTGCAAAACTGTTCGGTTTTGTCAGATTTCAAAGATTTATCAATTTCTATATGCGAACATTGGAATCTCGACTGGATGTCTTTTGGTGATATTTGAGGACATTCCTGCGCCGAAACTCGAGTTGGATAGAATTATTATGTGTGTTTATAACGGAAAACCCTCGAAAAATAAGTTAGATGTTTATGATGTGGGTTGTGATTGTAGTGCCGATTAGTCTATTTCGTGTGACCTGATTGGCCCGAGTCATTTGTGTGAGAATTCAATAAATCCAGAAGGTTCTAGGGAATACATAGTTCGGGAAATTGATAGAAGAATCTAGAGGATAAGGCCTTGACCGAGTCAAAACT
Organism: Syzygium aqueum; assembly: GCA_031216185.1. Lineage (NCBI taxonomy): Eukaryota > Viridiplantae > Streptophyta > Magnoliopsida > Myrtales > Myrtaceae > Syzygium > Syzygium aqueum. The sequence goes on from CM062234.1 coordinate 18,595,970, forward strand.
TATCCTCCAAGCTTCATTAATTGGCCATTATTGTTCTTGACTTTGGAGGCCACTCTCATAATGGCTTGTATTAATTGCTTGGACTTTGGTGGCCCTTTATGATGTCTTACATTAATGAATCAAGACTTTAGGACCCTCCATCATGACTTGCATTAATGAAAGTTGGACTTTGGAGGCACCGTCTTCATGACCAACATTAAATGTCTTGAGTGGTGACCAAGTAAGGCTTCTATATATAAATAGGAAGAGAGAAAGAGAGAGAAAGAAGCCTCAAGTGAAGCCCTCCCTCTCTCTCTCACGCCTCTCTCTCTGCCTTCTCACGCCTTCCTCTCCTCCCTCACGCCATCCCCTTCTTCTTTGGCCTTCTTGCTTCCTAGTTCACGCCCCGAGAGCTCCGGCCAACCTTCTTTCTTATTTCTTGTTTCATATTCATGACCGAGAAAGTGAGAAAAAGCTCACCGGCTAGCCCGTGTCTCTCTTGTGGTTTGATCAAGTGACGAAGCCACGTCCAAGGCCTGAGCGTTCGTGTTCAAGCCCGAAATTTCCCGAGCTCACCCGTCTCGAAACTCGTTCTCTAGTTCTTGTTTAATTGTTATGTAAGTGAATTCCCTAATATCGGGAAAGGATGTTGAGATGCGTTGTGATGTGATTTACTTGGACCGTTTCTCGGTCGTTTGGTTAGTCGTAGTTGGTTCATTTCCTTGGTTTGACCATGTTTCATGTTTGATGTTGTTTTGATATAGAACCGAGGCTTGATTGGTAAAGTGTACATGATGTGGCCACGTGTAATGTTCGCTTGTTTGAACTTTGCTATTGATCTGCCATCAATGCGGGTGCGATAAGGGTCGACTTATGTTAACGGTGATCGATATATCCTCGCTTGATATTAGTGTTTTTACTTGCTGAGTCTCTCCGACTCATCCCCCGTTGTTCTCCCTTTTTTTTTTTCAGGTCCGTAGGATGGCATCTCTCGTAGCCCGCGTTGGCAATCTCGTGGAGCAGAGAATCAAAATACTCATCGTGATAGATGTCAGAAAAGACTGCGCCTATCGCCGAATCACGATACTTGTGATGTTCGAAGAGGGCCTAACGGACTTGGTGCCTCATCCGTACATGGCGTGGTATCACTACGTGAACGGAGAATAGGTTGATCGTTATGTGGGTACAACTGTGCTTTGGCGGTGCGGGCGGGCCGGCTCCGGGATAAAGCCACCTATCGCGACCTAAAAAATTTTACTTTTTCGGGCTAATGGATTATTAAGACTAATCTTAACTCGGGCCCTCCCAAGCCCTACCAATTCGCAACTTAGGGTTTAAGTTCTTAACATGCAAATGTTTTTATGCTTGGAGTCGCCACTAATCTGTTTGTGGTAGGTCGATTAGAAACCTAAATAAAACATAGGGAGATATATTTTATTCCTACGAACCAGAGATTCTAAGCCCGGGGACTTGATTATGCTAGATCTAGTCTAACGCCCTTCGGTACCTTTTCTTTTCAAAAATATTTTTTGGCATGCAGTTTGGATCCATTTTAACTTAGTCACTAACATGTGAGGTGTTCATACGAGTGCGCAAATCACCAATTTAACACTCAAGGAAGCATTAAATAAATTGCAAGTTTGAAAGAATGACTTACCTCATAGCAACATAAGCATCTGCATTGTTAACGAGAAAATCACATCAACACCCTAATATGATTTCTAATTAACAAGCAGTTCACTTAATTTTTGGGTTTTCACTTATTTAAATGAAATCTAATCTATATGCAATGACGTGCAAAAATTGACATGTGAATTAATGCAACATAACATGCAAATTATATGTCATGTGACGACGTGTCTTAATTCTAATGACGGACAAATTATTTATTATTTTTGGTATTTTTTGATGAAATTCGAAATAATGAAAATGCCTAAAATAACATGCAATCTAATGACTTCTTTTTTTAGTATTTCTATTAAAATTCGAAATTAAAAAATTACCGAAATTAAGAATGCAATCTATTCTAAGGAAAATGACTTATTCTATCCTAAAGTGACTCTTTTTTTGGGATTGTTTGGCAAAATTCGAAATTATTAAATACCTAAATAATCTATTAAGATTAGAATAATACTTAATTTAATCTAGGAAATAGATTATCTCAAGTTCTAATTTAAATTAAATAATTATCCTATTCTTTTAAACGAATTTAAAATTCCTAGACATGCAAAACTTTAATTTAAATCCTAACTGATATTTTTTTAATTTTCTTTTTTTGAAAAGGAAAAACGATCTAAATAGAGATAATGACCACATTCAAAACCAACCACGCAATCCGCAAGATTCGTCTTATCAAACTCGGATTAGGCACAGAAATCGAACTAACGGTCATATCTATAGGGTCATAGATATCGACGAAAAGTTGATTGTTCAAAATTGGAAAGCTAATAAAATCCATTATCGTATCCAAGTGATTATAGATAGGATAACGATTTTCCGTATTACCGCGTATCGTACCTTAGGGATAAGGTTAGATAATCGTCCAAATACGTTGCCGAATTAGGAAAGTTTCCTAATTTTGAATATTTTTAAATATTGCGGATATCAGATAATTATCTTAAGATATCTAATATTCCACATGATATTCACGAAATATTCAAACACTCAAATTAAGAATTAAATATTCTGAAAAATATCGGATAATGTCCTCTTACCTAATTTGAAATATTTCCAAATTTGGATTATAAATCGGGATCGGGTTTGCGAATCAAGCGACGAGCGACACGGCGGCGGGACGGCGGCTGGCGATGGTGTGCTCGGTGGCTTCACTGGTGGCTGTGGAGGAGCGGCCGTCGACGGCACGGCAAGGCGACTCCGAGCAGTGGTCAGCAGCGCCCGGGGCGGTAGCTAGAATGCCCGGCGGTGCTGCTGGCAGGTCTGGGTGTCGGCGGAGCAGCGAAGACAGTGGCGGTGCAGCTTCAGGCAGCTCTCCGGCGCGATAGGCGACGGCGAGGTGGGACGGTGCGGCGTAAAGGCAGGTCCGGCAGCTTCACCGGCAAGGTGCTCAGCGTGGGGAGGCTCACGGCGGTCGCGGCTGAGGCACATGGTGGCGTGGTGCAGGGTAGGGACGCGGCGATGGCTGTTGGTGTGGCGTGGCGGCGGTGCACAGCAACGGGCAGCGACGGTCATCGGTGGTAGCACGGCTGCAGAGGGCAGCAACGGTCGTCGGTGATGGCATGGCTGCAGAGAGATGACGGCTGGGCGTTAGGTGATGGCGTCTGCAAAGAGGTGGCGTGCGGCCTCGTGGCGAGCAGCAGCGGCAGTGGGGAGGGCGCGACGGCGTGCGGCGTCTCCCTCTCTCTCTCTCCCTCACACTCACGTGTGTCTCTCAAATTGTTTTTGATCTGAATTTTCTGAGTCCGTCCTTCCCTAATTTGATGACCTAAACATATATTTATAAGGTTAACTAGGCCAATTAGATGTGCTTGTTAGTCCTGATGGGCTTATGCTTTAATTTAATTCAAGTGGGCTAAATTAATTTGTGCTTCCAATTAATTAAGCTTAATGGACTAAATTAAGCTCAAATTAAAACAACCGAACCCGTTTGACTTGAGATTTTCAGCCCTTGCCCTCCAAGCGAGCCGAGTCTCGTTCGATGAATTTTAAGTTCATTCGCCACCACCGGTCCGATGCAAAATGCAATTAATCTAAATGAACCTAAACTATATATTATGCAATTTAAATATTTTTATTTAGGGATTAAAATTTAATCCCTAATTTTATATGCAAATTATGACTAAATGGTCAGTACAATTTAGATGTCAACACCACCGGCGAGATATGAAATGGTCAGGCGGACGGGACAGGGGTGGAGGTGAAGAAGTGAGGAGCGAAATGCCATAGTGGGTATAGGATAATCCAAGTCAAGTTTTGCTAATCATAGTCGACTATGAAAACATGTGTTGTTTGTCATGGCCTGAAAGGCTTGTTAAAACATGTTTGCATGCACTGTAAACGTAAGTTTTATTCATGATGCTTTTTGTCTTATTTTCGCTGTATATATTGATTGCAATTGTCCCAAAATATGCTTCCGCTTGTGTGTAACGAAAGATAATAATGAACGGTATGTTACGTTAATGACCCCGAGGTGGGGGTGTTACTGTCAAATTTGGTATCAAAGCAGGTTCCCCTCCAGTAAGTGCAAGTTCGGTGTTGAGCCAAGAAGAGGCTGTGGAATCCTGAAAGGACCCAATCCGATAAGGGCGAGAAGTGGTCGCCGAGGTAGAACCTGATCAAACAGCGGCTCTTGGCTATGAAGTGGACGTTGGGGCATTAGGCTTTATTAAGGTGCGGCTTCTAGCAAGAGTGGTCGTCGGGGTTGAAGACCTGAACAAGGTGCGATTGCTAGCAGGCTTCTAAGATGATGGGTAAGAGAGGAAGAAACCAAACTATGCACTGAATGAGGGAGAACGACTCTGAAATCCAAGCAAAAATAAAGACCTGGAGGGATAAGGTGCGCTAAAGTTGGGGTAGTTAGCTAGGAAACACCCCTGTGCATGTGAATGATTGATTGTGGTTGAATAGGTTATGTGCCAATATTTGTTTGTGACCACTGACCTATTCTTGTGTTGTAGAAAAACCCCTTAGAATAGCAATATGAGTGCTCGGAACCCGATTGCGACCTCGACCTCGAAGGGGAAGTCAAATCAAGACCCCCGAATAGACGGAATTCTGTAGGCTCTAGCAACCGTGGGAGAACTGTTGGGATAGCAGGCCTAACAATGAATGCCTAATGCTGAGAATGTGGCAGCAAATGGAAATAGAAATGGAAATGGAAATGGTGGCCGTACGATGCACGGATTGGTCAAGCAATTCCTGAAACTCCAACCCCCGAAGTTTATTGGAACTGGAGATCCCGAAGAAGCGGAATCCTGGATCGATGAACTCCAAAAGGCATTTGAACTTTGAGATGTTCTGAAGAAGAGAAAGTTACCTTAGGAGTCTCTCAACTGTAAGGTAATGCCAGCTATTGGCGGAAAGCGACTAAGGAAACCGTGTTCCCAGAAAATGCTGCTGTCAACTGGAATGCTTTCATTGAAGCATTCAACGGAAAGTATTTTTCTGAATGTGCTCGTGATTGAAAGATGAAGGAATTCTTGCAACTTCAGCAGAACAACATGACGGTGGACCAGTACGAAGCAAGGTTTGCTCAACTGTTGAGATACGCCCTTAATTTATTGAAGATCCAGTGGAAAGGGCAAAAAGATTCCGAGACGGTTTGAACCCAGACATCCGGAGACAGTTGGTGCTGCTAAACCTCAAGGATTACAACGAACTGTATGAACGAGCCCAGCTAGTGGAGAAAGAGTCCTTGGAACGAGCTGCCACGACAACTAACCAAGGAAAGCCCTATCATCCGGCTTCTCAATCCAATCATCATCATGACAAGAGACCGATGTCGGGAGAAAACCGTTTCTCCACTCCCAACAAGAAAATCAAATATCAAAAGCCAATTTCCACTACAGGCTATGCTTGCCATACTTGCAGAAGGTTTCATGGAAATGCTACGTGTCCAAAACAAACGGGAGCATGTTTTGGCTGTGGTCAACAAGGCCACCGCATAAAGGATTGCCCGCAACGATAGCAAGTGAAGCAGTCACAACAACCACAGATGATACAACAAAAATGAGTTCCAACGCATGATAATCGTCCTCCAGCTCAAGGAAGGATTTATGCAATTACTCAAGAGGAAGCGGAAAACTCCAAGAATGTTATTACGGAGACTTGATAAATTGAGTGACTTAAATTGTACTTGTACTGTTTTATCATAGTATTTATGTACGACATTTCAATATACCGAAAAATCCAAGCAAGCAAGCATAAGGAATATTTAATAATGGTAAAAGATAAATCAGAGTGGCGCAGCGGAAGCGTGAGAAGCCAAAGCTAGAAGATTTTCCATAAAGAAAATTTTCGACATTTTTCGAAAAAGCTAAGCAGGGCTACCTTCGGAAAGAAAGGTAGAATCCAACTGTAATAACAGTTATTAGCAAAGTATCAAGATGGCACCATTCGAGGCATTATACGGTCGAGCTTGCAGAACTCCAGTATGTTGGAACGAGGTCAGGAAAAGAAGGTCACAAGTCCAGAGCTAGTTCAATTCGCCATAGATGCTATCCAGATAAGTAGAGAAAGACTTAGGAAGGCACAAGTCGGAAAAAGAGTTAGGCTGATAAGCGCCAGAAACTGCTAAAGTTTCAAGTAGGCGAGCACATCTTTCCGAAAATGTCACTAATGAGGGGTGTCACACTTCGGAAGAAAAGGCAAGTTAAATCCCAGGTACGTTTTAAATTTCGAGAACGAAATTTTATTAAAGGGGGAGAATTGTCACATCCTCAATTTCAGTCCCTGAGAAATGGTTATGGGTTAAGTTTGGCGGTTTTCCAATCAGAGCCAATTATTACTCTTGTTTTCAAAAATCCTATTTCGGATCCTTTGTACCCCTTCGTTTTGTTATTTTTGGGGAGACTTTTGTGATCCGAATTTCCAAATACTTTGTTCTTGAAAGTTTCTCCAAACATCTTGAAGTTTTACATACTTTAATTTCAGAATTTTTGGAAATGATATGAGTGGTACGATAGCCTGATTTTCGGACCATGTGAAACTGCCTAGAATGGGTATTTCAGTGATGTTCACACTTTATCGACTTTCTACAAGCTTTTCTTGGCCGATTTTGGAAACGTTTCCTTCACAAACGTTGTTGAGAACTTCCTTTTCTATAACATATATAAATTTTGAAATTTTTCGAGATGATTTGGATTCTGGACAGAGCTTACTTTGAGAAATAAGAATTCTGTTCTAGCAAACTATTTTTAGTCTGTCTTTGAGCTACTAAAAATGGTGTTTACAGAGAGATTCAGATTTCGTGTTCTACAAAAAAATGTTTATTAAGGCCTTATTTATGACATATCCAAATTTGAGAATTTTCAGAATCCATGTATTATGTTTTCAAGTCCGATGTCGTGAACAATGCAATACTATTCGGTTTTGTCAGATTTCAAAGATTTATCAATTTCTATATGAGAACGTTGGAATCTCAACTGGATGTCTTTTGGTGATATTTGAGGACATTCCTACGCCAAAACTCGGGTTGGATGAAATTATTATGTGTGTTTATCACGGAAAATCCTCGGAAAATAAGTTAGATGTTTGTGATGTGGGTTGTGATTGTAGTGCCGATTAGTCTATTTCGTGTGACCTAATTGGCCCGAGTCATTTTCATGAGAATTCAATAAATCCAAAAGGTTCTAGGGAGTACATGGGTTGGGAAATTGGTAGAAGAATCTAGAGGATAAGGCCTTGATTGAGTTAAAGCTTATCCTCCAAGCTTCATTAATTGGCCATTATTGTTCTTGACTTTGGAGGCCACCCTCATAATGGTTTGTATTAATTGCTTGGACTTTGGTGGCCCTTCATGATGTCTTACATTAATGAATCAAGACTTTACGGCCCTTCATCATGACTCGCATTAATGGAAGTTGGACTTTGGAGACACCGTCATCATGACCAACATTAAATGTCTTGAGTGGTGACCAAGTAAGGCTTCTATATATAAATAGGAAGAGAGAAAGAGAGATAAAGAAGCCTCAAGTGAAGCCCTCCCTCTCTCTCTCACGCCTCTCTCTCTCCCTTCTCACGCCTTCCTCTCTTCCCTCACGCCATCCCCTTCTTCTTTGGCCTTCTTGCTTCCTAGTTCACGCCCCGAGAGCTCCGGCCAACCTTCTTTCTTAATTCTTGTTTCATATTCATGATCGAGAAAGAGAGAAAAAGCTCACCGGCTAGCCCGTGTCTCTCTTGTGATTTGATCAAGTGATGAAGCCATGTCCAAGGCCCAAGCGTTCGTGTTCAAGCCCGAAATTTCCCAAGTTCACCCATCTCGAAACTCGTTCTCTAGTTCTTGTTTAATTGTTATGTAAGTGAATTCCCTAATATCGGAAAAGAATGTTGAGATGCGTTGTGACGTGATTTGCTTGGACCGTTTCTTGGTCATTTGGTTGGTCGTAGTTGGTTCATTTTCTCGGTTTGACCATGTTTCATGTTTGATGTTGTTTTGAGATAGAACCGAGGCTTGATTGGTAAAGTGTACATGATGTGGCCATGTATGATGTTCTCTTGTTTGAACTTTGCTATTGATCTGCCATCGATGTGGGTGGGGTAAGGGCCGACTTATGTTAACGGCGATCGATATATCCTCGTTTGATATTAGTGTTTTCACTTGTTGAGTCTCTCCGACTCATCCCCTGTTGTTCTCCTTCTCTTTTTCAGGTCCATAGAATGACATCTCTCCCAGCCTGCGTTGGCAATCCCGTGGAGCAGAGAGCTGAAATGCTCATCGTGATAGATGTCAAAAAAGATCGCGCCTATTGTCGAATCACGACGCTTATGATGTTCAATAAGGGCCTAACGGACTTAGTGCCTCATCTGTACATGGTGTGGTATCACTACGTGAACGGAGAATGGATTGATCCCTATGTGGGTTCAACAGTACTTTGGCGATGCGGGCGGGCCGGCTCCGGGATAAAGCCACCGGTGGGATATGAGATGGCCAGACGGACGAGACCGGGGTGGAGGTGAAGAAGCGAGAAACGAGACGCCGTAGTGGGTTTAGGATAATCCAAGTCAAGTTTTGCTAATCATAGTCGACTATGAAAACATGTGTTGTTTGTCATGGCCCAAAAGGCTTGTTAAAACATGTTTGCATGCATTGTAAACATAAGGTTTACTCATGATGCTTCTTGTCTTATTTTTACTGTGTGTATTGATTGTCATTGTCCCAAAATATGCTTCCGCTTGCGTATAACGAATGATAATAATGAACGGGACGTCACGTTAATGACCTCGAGGTAGGAGTGTTACAAAAGGGGAAGGGTATTTTGGTCATTTTACCCTAATTTTTGGAAATGACAAATTTTCTCTTGGAATTTTATGAAATTCCCAAATGCCCTTGGATATTTTTAGAAACGATTTGATCTCGGCCGTCGATCTCAAGATAAGAACGAATCTCGGCCGTTGATTGAAAAGGAGAGAGAGGGGCAAGATAGTCATTTCACATAAAGGGGGACAATTCTTAGTTTTTAAGTCTTCTCTCTCTCACCTCTCATTTGTCTCTTTCCCTCTCTTGGCTCGCCCCCCTCCCCTTCATCGAACACTCTCCCCTCTCCCCCTTGGCTGCGCCACCACCACTCTGGCCGCCGTTCGCACGATAGCTGCCCGTCCGGCCACCAATCCACACCATCGCCACCCTCACGCTGCCGTCCCTCTCTTCCTCCCTCTCAGCCGAGCTCTCTCTCTCTCTCTCTCTCTCTCTCACCGTGGCCGAGACAAAGCAGCAACCAATCGCCACCGATCGCCACCACTCGAAATCGCCGGTGAGTTACCGGTAAACCTTACCGCTTGTTGCCGCCACCGCTTCTGTTTGCCCTCTGTCCAGCCATTGTAGAGGCCTCGGATTCACGTGATTCATGTAGGAATCACAAGTAAGTGATATCCTAACCCTTGCCTAGGATAACGGGTATTTTCGGGTTAATTCGAGGCCGTTTTAGTGAGTTTTAGGGGTTAATTGTGGAACCACGGTTGGACTGAATTTGGCTGAGTGTTTTGGGAGAATTGCGATGATTTTTGAGGTGGACTTGAGGTTAGAATTGATTGGTTAGGTAATCGGAATGATTCCGAGTGATTATTGTGGCTTATTATGCGAAAAACAGGCCTAAATGTGTTGTTATGGTGATTTTTTGTGGTGGCCGAGTTACTGTTTATCTTGTGGCCGAATTGGTGCACATTGATGATTAAAAAATTAGTACATGTTGGTTTTGGGGTTATCGGTAGGAGTACGACACCAGTGAATGGCGGAATTTGGCCTAAAATGTAGAAATTCGGGTTATTTGTGCACGTGCGAATTTAATTGGGTTGACTGATTTGTGGACTTGATTTGGCTGAATTGTGGGTGAAATTTGAAACGTTTCAGGGCTGTTTTGAGGCTGAATTGAGTGCTGGAAATTAGGGCGTGAAACGACGAGCATATGGTCCGATTTGGAGACGATTTGCGCCGGTTTGGTGTGCTGTGATGTGGCTGTGTTGTGATGCTTGTTATGGCTTGAAATAAGCTTGGAAATGTTGACTTTATGCTCGTGATTGTGGTTGTGATTGTGGGCCCAATAGTGGCCTTGAATGCTTGTTAGTTTGTGAAATATTTGATTGAAATGAGAATTGTTGTGTGCACGCATGACTAAGTTGAGTGGACTGGTAATTGGCCATGTTTGGGCTTTAATTGAGCATGTGTAATGCGTGAGATTTGATGCGTGTATGGGCCGAGTTTGATTGGCTAGTAATTGGGCTAGTTGGTGTGTGAATTGTGTGAGTGGATGATTGAGAAAGTGCGTGTGAAATGTTGTGCATGAGGTTACGAAAATCCCTGAGGCGGTACCATTATGCGGGGAATTGTGCCGTCTTGAGGCGGTACCATTATGCGAGACGATGCCCGATATTACCAGAAGACTGTCAACTTGAGGCGGTACCATTACGCGGGTTGTGCAATCAGTGGTAGGTGTTGAGCCTAAGGCGGTACCATTACGCGGGCAAGATATATGGCCTGAGGTGGTACCATTACGCGGGTCGAGAAGTGTTGTGAATACGGCCAACCTGAGGCAGTACCATTATGCGGGTTGTGCACTAGGTGATGGATGTTGAGCCTGAGACAGTACCATTACGCGGGCAAGATACATAGCCTAAGGCGGTACCATTATGCGGGCTGAGAAGTGTTATGATTATGCGATGGTCGCAGTGAACTTGAGGCGGTACCATTACGCGGGTCACTGGCGAGTTCATGGAAAGTAGTGCGATAAGACGTGTATGTTGACACCTAAATTTTGGCACGACATTTAGTGTAATTTGCATAGAAAATTAGGGATTAATTTTAACCCCTAAACAAAAACATTTAAATTGCATAACATATAGTTCAGGTTTGTTTTAGTTTAATTGCATATTTTCACATCGGACCGACGACGGTGAGCGAGTTTAATTTTCGTCGAATCAAAATTGGATCGCTCGGGAATGCGCGGGCCCGGGATTTCAATGTCAAACAGGCTCGATTGATTTAATTTGGGCTCAATTTGGTATGTTTGGTTTAATTAATTAAAACTTAGGTTAATTCAGCCCATCATTTTAATTAATTAAATCAGCCCATTCAAATTTTAATTAAGCCTAAGCCCTAACCTAAGCCCACTAGGATTAGAGCCCATTTAATTTGACCTAGGATTAGCCTATATAAACATCACATTAGGTCAAATTAGGGGGGGGTCACAAATTTGCAGATCAGAAAATTTTCGAGAGAGAAACGGAAAGAGAGAAAGAGAAAAAAGGGCCACCATCGCTCACTATCACGGTCGCTGCCTTGCCTCGCTGAAGGGGCTGTCCTGAGAAGCTGTAGCTACGGTCGCCGCTTCTCTGTGCACCACGACAACTTCCATCGAAGCCTTGTTGATTTCGATTCCGTCCGACGTCAACAACGAGGGCTGTTTCTTCTCTGTTTCGCTGCCTTCGTCGCTGATTTCTTCCACGTTTGCTGGTCTTCAGCCGACTCAACTTGCTGCTGTCCCACGAAGACCACGTCGTTGGGCTGATCGTTGAATTTCTCGGTCAACAGAAGCTTGTTCCAGTCAACCGAGGAGCCTTTGCAACGTCTCCTGCTGTCTTCCAAAGAAATCCACGAGCTGCCTTCAGCCTTTCATGAAGACGTCCGCTTGCTTCCTCGACGTCCTCACGCCCACACCATCCGGAGAAGACCCTGCTCAATCGACCGAGAAACATCTTGCCGAGAAGACCATCTCAACGTGAGTCCCCACCGAACCGGACAGCCCCGACCTTGCCTTACATCGCCGGAGTAGCCCCGCCAAGCTTGCTGTCCCGCCCTCTCGTCGCCGATCACCGCGATTCCGATCCGCAAAGTTCGATCCCGATCGACGTTTCAAACTTGGAAATTATCCAAATTAGGTAACTTGATATTATCCGTTGAATTTTCAGAATATTTCAACTTCCTGTTTTGCATGTTTAAAATATTGCGTGTATATCATGTCGGAATATTAGATATATTTGGATAATGTCTGATATATCCGCCATATTTTGAAATATTCAAAATTAGGAAAATTTCCTAATTTAGCAACGTATCGGGACGACTATCTGACTTTAACCCTAAAGTCCGATACGCGGCGGTACGGAAAATCACTATCCTATTCATAACCACTTGAATACGATAATGATTTTGATTCGCTTTCCAAATTTGAATAATCGATTATCCGTTAATATCTATAACCCCTTAGATATGACCGATAATTTGATTTTTGTGCCTAATTCGAGTTTGAAACAAATTTGGCGGATCGCGTGGATGATTTGAATTGATTGCTATCCTTATTTGTTTAAATTTCTTTCATTTTCAAATAAAAAGAAAACCAAAAAAATTCTGCTTTGATACTTAAATTAGAATAGTGCATGTCTAGGATTTTTGAATATATCCCGAAGGATAAGATAAATATCTAATTTAAATTAGGACTTAACGTGGCAAGTTTCCTAATTTAAATTAGGTATTATTTCAAATTCTAACGGATTATTCACGTTATTTTATTATTCCGAATTTTTAATCAAAAATCCCCAAAAAGATCATCCTAGGATAGAATAAATTAGAATAGATTGCATTTTAATTTAAGTAATTTATAATTTCGAATTTTGCCAAAAAATCCCAAAAAGAAAACATGCTAAGGTAGATTAAGTCGTCATAGATTGCATGTTAATTTAGGTATTTTTGAATTTCGAATTTTAAACAGAAAATACCAAAAAGAGAAGTCATCTTAGGTTGTATGTTATTTTAGGCATTTTCGTTAATTCCGAATTTCATTTAATTCCGAATTTCATAAAGAAAAATACCAAAAATATATCATTGCATCCGTCATTAGAATTAAGTCATGTCGTCGCATGACATGTAGTTTGCATGCTAGGTTGCATTAATTTGCATGTCATATTTTTGCACGTCATTGCATATAGGTTAGATTTCATTTAATAAATGAAAACCCAAAAAAAAGAAATTGAGTGAATTGCTTTGTTAATTAGAAATCATATTAGGATTGTCTGTATGATTTTTCGCTAACAATGCAGATGCTTGCTGGATTCGAGGTAAGTAATCCCTCCCAACTTGCAATTTATTTAATGCTTTGATTATTGGGTGTTAAATTGGTGGTTTGCGCACCCGCATGAACACCTCACATGTTAGTAACATAAGTTAAAATGGATCCAAACTGCTTGCCAAAACATTTTTGAAATGAAAAGGTACCGAAAGGGCGTTAGACTAGATCTAGCGTAATCAAGTCCCCGGGCTTAGAATCTCTGGTTCGTAGGAATAAAACATATCTCCCTATGTTTTATTTAGGTTTCTAATCAGCCTACCGTAAAATGATTAGTGGCGACTCCAAGCATGAAAACATTTGCATGTTCACAATTGGACCTAAGTTGCGATTTGGTAGGGTTTGGGAGGGCCCGAGTTAAGATTAGTCTTAATAATCCATTAGCCCGAGAAAAAATGATAAATTTTTTAGGGTCGCGACAGCTTGGCGACTCCACTGGGGACTTGAGTAAAACTCTTAGTGGACTTAGGCCAATTTTTCATTTCAAAAACAATTTTTGTTTGGCAGCGAGGATCCCAGGTACGTCCCTAACATTTTAAGGTGTTAAATGTTCTTGCAGTATGGGAGGTATAAGGGGAGGCGTGATTGTTAACCCTTGTTTTGCAGGGAGGTGGTTGAATGTATGGTTTATTTTATGCACGAAGCGCTGTTTGATATAACCTGTTGTGCATGCCTTACATTTTCACTACACTGCACACACTACCCGCTGCCGGACCTGGGCGGCATAGGTTTAAGATGGTACTGAGATAGTGGATACCCCGACCAAAACCATATGGTACGGGTCGCCCTCCTCGGTCCCGAAAATTTTTTTCAAGGTGTCATTGAGTATCCACCACGGTTGTATCCCACTCAACCCGGGTCGGCTCTTTGACTAAGCCGGAGTCAGGGGAATCCCAGCCTAACCACCACCATGACTGGTTTAGCTCGGTAATCCTCTCGTCTCCATTTTGCAAGCCAGAGTCTAGGTAGAAATCGAACCTCACATTTCATGCGTGTGTCTATGTGATTGCCATTACCCTACCCGGTGAAGTAAGTCTTCTGTACCTTGATCTTGCAATTTACTTACTTTTTCGTACATTTGGTCGGTCCATGATAGGTCTAGGTCAATCATAATTTTTTAAAGTGATAATCGTTGAATTCATTTTTTTCAAAAGGAAAGAAAAAAGAAAAAATAAAGTTTTGAAAAAAAAAATTGCTTTCAATTCTTATCATTATTTTCTCGGGTCTTTTATAAGTCATTATTTCCTAAGAAATTTGCCATCATTTTCACAAATTCATGGAATAATGAAAAATGTCATGAAAAATGGGAACAAAAAAGACGATTAGACTGAGTCATGGACCGATCGTTTTGAGGACTCCTACTTACTATGCTCTATTTTGAAATTAGGTAACTACGGACCGATCACGTTCCCCTATTCGCACACGGTCAAGAGCGAGAATGGCCGATCAAACTGAGTTACAGGAGCGCGTTGACGGTATGCAAGACCAGATCAAGCAACTTGCCATCGCAATGCAACAAATGACCGCCGAGATCAAGGCTCTTCGGTCGATCCCTGTTCCAGCATCCCCTGAAATATCGGTCCCGAAGCATAAAGGTGTAAAGAGTGTTGATCTCAAAGAGGATGATGATATGCCTGAGTTAGAAGATGACCCTGTCCAGATAGTCGTCAACAAAACCAAACCTGATGAAAGAGTCAACAAGCTCGAGGAGAGGGTTAAGCAGTTAGAAGGTTCGCAGGATTCACCCTCAATTGATCTGTCCATGTACTCACAGATCAAAATCCCGAAGAAGTTCAAGATGCCGGACTTTGACAAATACAATGGTACTACGTGCCCGAAAGCCCACCTGCAGTTGTACCATGTGCAAATGACCTCGTATGTTGACAACGAGCTCCTGATGATCCATGCATTCCAAGCAAGCTTGATCGGCCCTGCTCTGCACTGGTACCTCTTGAAAAAGATCAATAGCCTCAAAACCTGGAAGGAAGCTAGTGAGGCATTCCTGAAGCAATACCGGTTCATAACGGACATCACTCCCACTCGTGATGATCTCGAGCGTGCTCAAATGAAGAAGACCGAGTCTTTCAAAGACTATGCCATCAGGTGGAGGAATTTAGCCGCTCAGGTCGTCCCAGAACCAATTGACAGTGAGCTGAAGAGGATGTTCGTGAAAACTCTCCCGTTCGAATACCGTAATCGAATGGTGGCAATTCCAGCTGACAATTTCAACCAGCTCATCCCTATAGGCGAGCAAATCGAGATAGGACTGAAAGATGGATGGTTTGTCGAGTCGTCTTCGTCAACCAAGAGATTCAGTGCAAGAAAGGAGAAAGAACCGGCTGCTGAGGTGAACGTGACATACAACCAACCAAGCCGGCGGAACACTAACCCAGCCCCGGCAATTCAGGTGGCTGAAGCTCAGCATCAGAACACGAGCCGTCAACCGTTCCAGAGGTGGAACAACAGGAGATAATTCACCCCCCTCCCTGGTTCATTGTCACAAGTATTGGCGGTGCTCCGGAAGAAAGGCTTGCTTACTACCGAGCCAAAGCGGCCCAATCCTGAGAAGTTCTATAGATTCGACCCATCGAAGAAATGCGACTATCACACTGGCGAGGTCGGGCACTCAACCGATGATTGTTCTGTCCTCAAGCACCGAATCCAAAACCTCCTTGACACGAAAGCGTTCTCGTTCCAACCCGTCAAGCCAAATGTTCAGAGTAACCCGCTCCCTGATCACGCGGGTAATGTGAATGCCGTATTCAGTTTCAATGCTGGTCGAGCCAAGAACGTCAAGGTACACACCACTGACGTCTATGGTGGGTTGGTAAAGGCTGGTTATTACCCGAGTGATGAAATTATCTCCCTGGCTGTCATGAGAGAGAGAATCTCAAGGATGGTAGAAGCTGGGATGATCGTCTATGCTGACCATACGGGCATCGTCTGTACTATCTCCGAGGTTGTCATTAACTGGGACGAAGAACTCGCTACGTTGAACACCGGGAAGGACCAGCTCGATCCTTTGCTCGAGGACATGCCTCCGCTTGAGGACGCGACCGATGATGAAGAGATCGTAGAGAGCATGCTTAAAGCTGACGAAGAGACGGAAGTAATCGACACGCTGGGGCAACCGAGTGGCAAGTTTGATTACTATGTGAAGTACTCGGCGCCCCAAAGCTTTTATTCGGATCCCCGCGACATTGTCCCTGACGGATGGGGAGGTATGGATGATCTAAAGATAGAAGACCCCGACGAGGCGATAGAGGGAATCACTACCCTGTTCGACGACGTCTTCATCGGAACTATCGAAGAAGGACTGTTAGAGGGAATGGGCACAGGCCCACAAGAGTAACACTTTTCCTTTTCCGCACACTCCCCTGCGTGGGAATTTTTATTGCTTTCTAGGATTCGCCCCGTTTCGGGTGCTGTTTTTCATTTCCGTCTTTAGGTTTTGATTGTCGCAATTTCCATTTAATAAATGTAATTCATTTCGAAAGAATCAATGAAATTACAAGTTTTATTCTCATGTTTTGAGGGCATGTTGAGGTATATCAAACCAGCCCGGTGATGATATCCAACCGATAAAAGAAAATATAGTCCAAGGAGAATTCTGAGGCCTGGGCCTCTTCATGCTTTCTCGTGTTTAAAACCTTTTTCAAAAAGAATTTCAAAAAGACAAAAAAAAGAGTCAACAAAAAACAAAAAAAAATTACGAAAAAAAATGCAATGTTTAGCCCTGTTTGTCCTTCTGAATCCCTTACTTTATGTTTCAGGGGCAAGCTTGTGACACATGAGGGTATGGGAACGGTCCAATCCGATGAATTATGTGCCACCGAGCTTGATCTCGATGATGCCGGAGAAATCGATGATTCCTCAGATATTCAG
The DNA here is from genome assembly GCA_031216185.1 of Syzygium aqueum. Classification (NCBI taxonomy): domain Eukaryota; kingdom Viridiplantae; phylum Streptophyta; class Magnoliopsida; order Myrtales; family Myrtaceae; genus Syzygium; species Syzygium aqueum. The sequence continues at coordinate 18,613,063 of CM062234.1, forward strand.
TGCGATCTAGAACGGTATGAAAAGCCCAAAGTCCTCATGTCAGACCAAATTGTCATCATTAACTTCGGTGATTCCGGAGAGACCAAAGAAGTGAAAATTGGGGCAACCCTTCTCGAAGGTGAGACGAAATGCCCAATCCAGTTGCCGCATGAGTAGGTAAGTCTTTCAACCAAAGAGTGCGTCAAAGACACTTTAAGGTAAATGATATAGTCCTGAGGAAGGTACTGCCAATCTTCCCTGTTCATGGAGGTAAATTTGCTCCAAATTACATCGGTCCATATGTGGTTAGAAAGGTACTTCCCGGAGGTGCCCTGATCCTTGCAGAGATGGATGGTCGTGAGTTCTCCAATCCTGTTAATTCTGATGCTGTGAAGATGTACTATCCTTGATAAAACTTGACATTTTGCAGCGAAATTTTTCGTGTGTTTGGTTTTACTCTGAATTGCAAACAGTTCAATGATGAATAAATGATTTTCAATCAATTCAGAATTAAGATGTTTGCATTGGCTTAATTTCTGCATGGTTATTTTGTCAATTTGCATTATCGATTTCAAAAGGGGAAATCTGTTTTGATAATCTTATAACTCATGCGGAATGAATTGAATATGTCGAATGAGGTGCCTCGGGATGATGAAAGGCAAGCCCTATTTTATATACAGTCCCATTTATCAATCCCCAGTGAGTTGAGTAGAAAAAGTGAAAAAAATCCCCAGTGAATTGAGTGGAAAAACTCCATGTCGGCAAGGTAAAGAGTTTTCTCGCAAAAGGTACGGCGACCGAAATGACAAGAGGCATTTCATTTCTCTACCTTAAAACACTACAGGTTATCCATTGTTCAACCTCTTTGAGCCTAAATGTTTGGAGATATTCGTTCAAATTACCCCTGTCAAGAACCACCCCATATTGGGGCAAACTGGAGTAAATCAGCATCATAAAGTGAAAAAATGAATTGAAATTTTCTTGCTCTCACTTGCATCAATCTTCGAGTGTTGCTTTTTCAGATGAATTCACGTGAAGTTCAAGTGCCTTAGGATGACGAAGAGCATTTCTTTTTCTATCTTATATACACTTTACCCTTTGCAAAGCCCAATTGAGCCTGCAAATTCGTTTCATACAAACCCAGTTGGTGATCATCCCCCACACTGGGGCAAGGCAAGAACCTATCATTGTCCAAGCAGCATATCCAGAGCATTGAGATAAGACAAGAAGCTTTTGAGTTCAAACAGCGAGTCAATCAGTCAGATTAGCTGGCCAGTGTTTACATTGTAAGCATGTCAAAAAAAAAAAAAAGGAAAATGGGGCAAGAAAAAGCAGTGTGCCTGGTAAAAGCAAGGCCAATGCCCAATGAAAAATGTCAGGATATGACATGTGAAAATCCCCGGTCGAGTAGTCTCAAAGGTATCAAGTGATGAACTCTCGAAGCCAATGGAGTATTTACCGAGGAGAAAATCTCTGGTGAAGAAAAAGACCGGTGACAATGCCAAGATGATCACCAACTTATTCACCCCAATCATACACATTTTGAGCCTAATGATCCATTCAATTCTCAACCCATGAGCCTAGCCTACGTTACGTCCCTTGCAAAGTCTCTTCAGATTAGGGCACTTGAACTAACGTAGAGTTTCAGATGTTTATAAGCTTAGCTCGAAGAAGTGCGAGCAAGTGCATTTCTGTCTCATTTTGCAGGGTTCTTGACTTGTAAACCCGGAGACGATTGCAGAGTATTTTCTTTCAATAGCCTTGACTCGAAGAGTCCCCTTTGCTAAGCCGTTGACCAAGCCCATGTTATAGTCCCAGTAAAGACCTCTCAGATTGGTAAGGTCGTACCGCTTGCGAGAATACTCGGACCCTTGTTTGACATGATGATGGTGAGAAGGAGCGATTCTCAACAAATCAGCCTTTTTCAATGAGAATGAGAGAAAAGCCCTTTCAGACTGAAGGTCCCTCATTCGATATTTTCAAGACACCCACTGTGCGAATGCATATTACATGTGCTGTTTAAAGTCGTGTCTAACAGAAGACGCACTCTCAGGAGTCAGAGATATCCCCAGGTAAGTATATCTCTATATCCCTAACCTGTACGAGCAATCGTCAGGTCCCATATTTGATCATTTTGTTGCGATCTCTAAATGCCTTTGATGATGTTTAGGTGTTTATTGATCAAGCCTTTTCAGGTACCTCTGATGATATCCAGGTATTCTATCAAGGAACTCTCGGACATTCGGGCTAGCCCCGCTGTTCACCAAAATCATTGTTTTCGTACAATCTCGAGAAGATTCCCCCACTACTCACCTATGAGTCAAGGATATAGGTGAAGTGGCCAAATCTTTACAGGTATCTATGGAGATGTATAGGTATCTTGTAAAGGTCGGAATTTTTCTCTAATCTGAGGTATTCCCCCGCTACTCACCTATGAGTCAAGGATATAGGTGAAGCGGCCAAACCTTTGCATATGAGCAGGTATATGTAAAGGTCGGAATGCTTCTTTAATCTCGAGATATTCCCCCGCGACGTGTCTATGAGTCAAGGATATAGGCACAGCGGCCAAATCTTTGCATATGAGCAGGTATATGTAAAGGTCGGAATATTCTCCCCATCCCGGATGTTCCCCCGCTACTCACCTATGAGTCAAGGATATAGGTGAAGCGGCCAAATCTTTATGAATACCTCTGAAGATGTCTAGGTATCTTAAAGGTCGGAATATTCTTCAACCCCCAGGTGTTCCCCCGTTACTCACCTATGAGTCAAGGATATAGGTGAAGCGGCCAAATCTTTGCATATGAGCAGATATATGTAAAGGTCGGAATAACCTCCCCAGTTCCCCCGTGACGCACCTATGGCGATGTATAGGCGCAGCGGCCAAATCTTTACAAATACCTATGGCGATGTATAGGTGGTTTGTAAAGGTCGGAACGTTTTTACACTTTTTTTATCTCACGAATCCAGGTGATGGTTGGATACGTTGAGCTTTCTTCCTGTGATTTGACTTAACTGCAGATCACCACATTCATCAACAGTTTGTCAGGCAATACCTATGGGACTGAGCCCAGACATTTGCCAAACAACATACAAAGTCAGAGTTGTGCCTCGAATTGCATTATCTTGCTTCTGTCAGGTAAGTAATTCCAGGTATGTTTTTCTTTTATGTTAGCATGCATCATTTCTTAATGCATTTCAAAATGGGACTCATAATCCCGACAAAAATATCATTCATTGCATTTGCATGGTGGAAATTTAGGTATCATTTAGTCTTTGAATGCAACCTCTGCGAGCTCACCTTCAAAGAGGGGCAGCTGTTGACACCTAAATTTTGGCACGACATTTAGTGTAATTTGCATAGAAAATTAGGGATTAATTTTAACCCCTAAACAAAAACATTTAAATTGCATAACATATAGTTCAGGTTTGTTTTAGTTTAATTGCATATTTTCACATCGGACCGACGACGGTGAGCGAGTTTAATTTTCGTCGAATCAAAATTGGATCGCTCGGGAATGCGCGGGCCCGGGATTTCAATGTCAAACAGGCTCGATTGATTTAATTTGGGCTCAATTTGGTATGTTTGGTTTAATTAATTAAAACTTAGGTTAATTCAGCCCATCATTTTAATTAATTAAATCAGCCCATTCAAATTTTAATTAAGCCTAAGCCCTAACCTAAGCCCACTAGGATTAGAGCCCATTTAATTTGACCTAGGATTAGCCTATATAAACATCACATTAGGTCAAATTAGGGGGGGGTCACAAATTTGCAGATCAGAAAATTTTCGAGAGAGAAACGGAAAGAGAGAAAGAGAAAAAAGGGCCACCATCGCTCACTATCACGGTCGCTGCCTTGCCTCGCTGAAGGGGCTGTCCTGAGAAGCTGTAGCTACGGTCGCCGCTTCTCTGTGCACCACGACAACTTCCATCGAAGCCTTGTTGATTTCGATTCCGTCCGACGTCAACAACGAGGGCTGTTTCTTCTCTGTTTCGCTGCCTTCGTCGCTGATTTCTTCCACGTTTGCTGGTCTTCAGCCGACTCAACTTGCTGCTGTCCCACGAAGACCACGTCGTTGGGCTGATCGTTGAATTTCTCGGTCAACAGAAGCTTGTTCCAGTCAACCGAGGAGCCTTTGCAACGTCTCCTGCTGTCTTCCAAAGAAATCCACGAGCTGCCTTCAGCCTTTCATGAAGACGTCCGCTTGCTTCCTCGACGTCCTCACGCCCACACCATCCGGAGAAGACCCTGCTCAATCGACCGAGAAACATCTTGCCGAGAAGACCATCTCAACGTGAGTCCCCACCGAACCGGACAGCCCCGACCTTGCCTTACATCGCCGGAGTAGCCCCGCCAAGCTTGCTGTCCCGCCCTCTCGTCGCCGATCACCGCGATTCCGATCCGCAAAGTTCGATCCCGATCGACGTTTCAAACTTGGAAATTATCCAAATTAGGTAACTTGATATTATCCGTTGAATTTTCAGAATATTTCAACTTCCTGTTTTGCATGTTTAAAATATTGCGTGTATATCATGTCGGAATATTAGATATATTTGGATAATGTCTGATATATCCGCCATATTTTGAAATATTCAAAATTAGGAAAATTTCCTAATTTAGCAACGTATCGGGACGACTATCTGACTTTAACCCTAAAGTCCGATACGCGGCGGTACGGAAAATCACTATCCTATTCATAACCACTTGAATACGATAATGATTTTGATTCGCTTTCCAAATTTGAATAATCGATTATCCGTTAATATCTATAACCCCTTAGATATGACCGATAATTTGATTTTTGTGCCTAATTCGAGTTTGAAACAAATTTGGCGGATCGCGTGGATGATTTGAATTGATTGCTATCCTTATTTGTTTAAATTTCTTTCATTTTCAAATAAAAAGAAAACCAAAAAAATTCTGCTTTGATACTTAAATTAGAATAGTGCATGTCTAGGATTTTTGAATATATCCCGAAGGATAAGATAAATATCTAATTTAAATTAGGACTTAACGTGGCAAGTTTCCTAATTTAAATTAGGTATTATTTCAAATTCTAACGGATTATTCACGTTATTTTATTATTCCGAATTTTTAATCAAAAATCCCCAAAAAGATCATCCTAGGATAGAATAAATTAGAATAGATTGCATTTTAATTTAAGTAATTTATAATTTCGAATTTTGCCAAAAAATCCCAAAAAGAAAACATGCTAAGGTAGATTAAGTCGTCATAGATTGCATGTTAATTTAGGTATTTTTGAATTTCGAATTTTAAACAGAAAATACCAAAAAGAGAAGTCATCTTAGGTTGTATGTTATTTTAGGCATTTTCGTTAATTCCGAATTTCATTTAATTCCGAATTTCATAAAGAAAAATACCAAAAATATATCATTGCATCCGTCATTAGAATTAAGTCATGTCGTCGCATGACATGTAGTTTGCATGCTAGGTTGCATTAATTTGCATGTCATATTTTTGCACGTCATTGCATATAGGTTAGATTTCATTTAATAAATGAAAACCCAAAAAAAAGAAATTGAGTGAATTGCTTTGTTAATTAGAAATCATATTAGGATTGTCTGTATGATTTTTCGCTAACAATGCAGATGCTTGCTGGATTCGAGGTAAGTAATCCCTCCCAACTTGCAATTTATTTAATGCTTTGATTATTGGGTGTTAAATTGGTGGTTTGCGCACCCGCATGAACACCTCACATGTTAGTAACATAAGTTAAAATGGATCCAAACTGCTTGCCAAAACATTTTTGAAATGAAAAGGTACCGAAAGGGCGTTAGACTAGATCTAGCGTAATCAAGTCCCCGGGCTTAGAATCTCTGGTTCGTAGGAATAAAACATATCTCCCTATGTTTTATTTAGGTTTCTAATCAGCCTACCGTAAAATGATTAGTGGCGACTCCAAGCATGAAAACATTTGCATGTTCACAATTGGACCTAAGTTGCGATTTGGTAGGGTTTGGGAGGGCCCGAGTTAAGATTAGTCTTAATAATCCATTAGCCCGAGAAAAAATGATAAATTTTTTAGGGTCGCGACAGTGTACGATCGAGTAAAATGTGGAAATGAGGTGCCATGTGTTCGACATGTGTTTTGAGTATAAAACGTATTTTGAATGTGCTTGTGGTTGGAAATTTTATAATTGAGACTAACCTGCAGATGACGAGTATTAAATGCTCATGTAAGTGCAAATTGTGTACATGTATGTCGTTGCTAAGTGTTAGTGTGTTTGTTTTGCCTAGAGATATGTGTTAGCCTAGGTGGGGTTTAGGGTGTTTGCTTATTGAAAAGTGTTCTCACGGTTTTATTTAAAACCATTTAGCCGATCGAAGCTCCAATGGAGTCGAGAGAGGAGGACAATCCGATTGAGGTCATTGCCGAGCCTAAGTCTTCAGACGAACGAACTAGCAATGACGAGACTGATTTTGATTGGACCCCCCTATAGGGCGAATAGGGGTTAGTTAGGAGTTAAGGATTAGTCAGTTTTGAGAGGTGCCATTTTTTATGATAGTGATAGTCTACCCGAAGCCGCTAACCCTTTTTGATATCGGCAGTTGTTATTGTGGAGGCTTGATGGTTTGTATTGTTTATGGTGATATTGGTGAGTATTATGAAGTGACTAGCTGTTGTATATACTGGGTGAGAATGGATATTGTATATATATCGAGGTGTAATATAATGTTAGGTGGTGGCTTGGTTATTTATTTCTTCCTAGTACCCCGTGATTCTAGTGTCAGAGATTTATGTTCTTGCTTCCACCACGTTGAATCTCTGATGTGATCGTTTGGGTCGACGACATTTCCTAGGACGTCACACTAATCCAACCGACTGTGGGATGTCATGTACTCGTTGGGGTTCGAGGCGTGACATCCCAATTGAATTAGTATTAGAGCAAGGTCAACTCAATCTAAGTCGGTCAAAGCTTGGAGTGATAAGGAGCGGAAACCCTGGGGTAGCCATCTAGCGTTGCTATAGTTGGCTAGGGAGACCTTAGTAAGCCATAGGTGTGTCTAGCGCTACGCGTATCTCCAGACTGCTTGTTGTGATTGTTGAGTGAATTGGATGTTCTAACGGTCGTAGTGCAGGTGCATCGGGACTTGAGGTAAGTACATGAACCTTATTGGTTGTGGTTCTGTGTTGTGATGGTGGATTGCCTGCTAAGTGGGTTATTGTTATAATTCACTGCCTAGGACTAGACTGGTTTAGTTGGCATAGGTCTCTAATTCTTATATGGAATTATAGCAGGTAGAAGAGTGATAGGGATTGTGACCATGAGTAGCCAAGGAGAAGGTGTAGAAAGAGGAGCAGGAAGAGGCACAGGAAGGGGTGCCAGAAGAGGAATAAGGAGATGAGGTGGTACTCGAGCTAGAGCTGTAGAGGACCCCCGAGTCGATGCTAGAGCTGTTGAGGATCTCGGGGTTAACGCCAGAGTTACAGCAGACCCCAGAGTTGATGGAATTTTAAGGGTCCTCGAGGAAGTTAGGACTTTGATAGGTAGACAAACTCAGGAGAGAGATGCCACTATTGCCCAAGCGGTTGAGGTTGCTGCAGCCGTTGCCATCAATGGCAACAATGGAAATCAAGGACCGGGGCAGGTGAATTTGAATAGACAGATGCATCAACTAGTGGAACAGTTTCTGAAATTAAAGTCCCCTAAATTTGATGATAGAGGTGATCTAGAGGCTGCATCACTTTGGGTAGAAGAGTTGGAGAAAGCCTTTAAGGTATTAGGGTGTACTGAGGAAGAGAAAGTGACCTTGGCGGTGTACCAACTTCAAGGAAATGCGAGTCATTGGTGGAAAGCCACCAGAGGAAGAGTATTCCCGGTTTGTACCGCCCAGACTTAGGCGATGTTTGTGGAAGTGTTTAATGGAAAATATTTCTCTGAGAATGCCTGAGAATAGAAGTGGGCGGAGTTTATGAGGCTTCGTTAGGGGCAAAGGACAGTGGATCAGTATGAGGTTGAATTCACTTAGTTAGCTAAATTCACCCCAAAGATGGTAGAGGACCCGTTGGATAGGGCTCGGAGGTTCTGAGACGGCTTGAAGCTGGACCTTTGCAGCCAAATGATTTCATTGAATTTGAGGGATTATAACGAAATCTATGATCAAGCTCAAGTGATTAAGCGTGACTTGGCGGATAGGGCTGCCGCTTCTGGGTTGAGATTTGCCTAGGGTAGGGACAACCGTCACTTAGGGAAGAGGCCAATGATAGGTAATCAATGTTTCGTCCCTACTGCTAGAAGGAATATAGGGAAACTGATCCTTTTTCAGAATGGTCCGTGTCGGATATGTGGAGAAAGACATAGAAGTGGACCTTGTTCGAGCAGGGGTGGAGCCTATTTTGGATGTGGCGAGTTTGCTCATCAAATAAGATTTTGCTCCAATCTCAAGCAGAATAGACTGCCTGCGTTGCTGCCACCGCCCCGAGTTGGAAGTCAAGTTGGGCCGGCCTTACCCACGAGCCAGAACAGGCCACCGGCTTAAGGACGAGTATATGTGATGGCTAGAAGAGAAGCGGAGAATACGTCGGGGGTAGTCACAGGTACGGTTTCTTTGTGCGATCATGCTGCTTATGCTTTGTTTGACCCTGGACCGTCACATTCATTTATATCAAAGCAGTTTGTTGAATTGATTGGTTTAGAACCACAGTAGCTTGATGTGGTGTTGTGTGTTACCACCCCATTAAATGATAAGGTTCTAGTCTCGTTGAGGTGCTCGAATTGTAAGATTGTGATTGGTGATAAAGAGGAAAGGATTGATTTAGTGGTTCTAGCGATGCATGATTAGTGGGTATGGATTGGTTAACTAAGCAGAAGGCCGTAATAGATTGTGGTAACAGGGTGATCCAATTTAATTATGCTGGATATCTGGAATTTAAATTTGTGGAAAATCGAGGAGGAACCTTGATCCCCTGGATTCCGTCACTAGAAATAACTAAGTTGTTGGACGAAGGATGTGAAGGATTTCTAGCAGCTGTGATTGATTCGATGGCTGAGAAGCCGAGGCTAGAGGACATAGCCGTGGTACACAATTATCCCGATGTCTTTCCTCAGGAATTGTCGGGATTGTCATCAGAAAGAGAAGTGGAGTTTGCGATCGAATTGGCCCCTAGGACTGAGCCAATCTCAAAAGCACCTTATAGAATGTCGTTGTCAGAGTTAAATGAATTAAAGGCACAAATGTAAGAGTTATTGGACAAAGGATTCATTCGTTCAAGTGCATCCCCATGGGGAGCACCAGTTTTAATTGTGAGGAAAAATGAGGGTCATTAAGATTATGTATTGATTATCGGTAGTCAAATCAAGTGACAATTAAGAATAAATACCCCATACCAAGGATTAATGATTTGTTTGATCAGTAACAAAGGGCTTCGGTATTTTCTAAGATTGATTTGAGAATAAGATATCATCAGTTGAGGATTAGGAAGGAGGATATACCGAAAACGGCATTTAGGACGAGATATAGACATTATGAAATTACGATGATGCCGTTTGGATTGACTAACGCCCTTGCTACCTTTATGGATTTAATGAATTGGGTGTTTAAGGAGTTCTTGGGTCAATTTTTGATAATTTTCATAAACGATAAATTGGTGTATTCGAAGAGCTCGTAAGAGCATGAGTTCCATTTGAGTAAAGTCCTGCAAACCTTGAGGGAACATGCACCGTACGTCAAGTTTAGTAAGTGCGAGTTCTGGCTCAGTCGAGTAGTATTTCTTGGACCTGTGATCTCGGGGGATGGAATTTCACTAGATTCGGTAAAGATTGAAGCCATGATAAAGTGGCCGAAACTGATGACAGTAACCGAGATTTTGAGTTTTCTAGGTTTGGCAGAATACCATAGACGTTTTGTGGAAGGATTTTCGACTATAGCGATGCCGTTAACACGTCTGTTAAAGAAAGAAACGAAGTTTGAGTGGATTGACAAATTGAAAGGAGTTTCCAGGAATTTAAGCATAGATTAACGACGGCACCAGTATTGACTATTCCGTCAGGATCTGGAAGTTTCCAAATCTATAGTAATGCGTTGTTGAAAGGACTAGGGTGTGTACTCATGCAAAAAGGACAAGTAAGACCACATGAGTTGAACTACCCGACGCATGATTTAGAGTTAGCCACAATAGTATTCGCCCTTAAGATTTGGCGACATTATTTTTGTGGAGAGAAATTTCAGATATATACAGATCATCATAGCCTCAAGTATTTGTTTTCTCAAAAGGAGTTAGATATGAGGCAGTATCGTTGGATAAAATTACTGAAAGATTGCGATTGTGATATTTTATATCACCCCGAAAAGGCCAATTGGGTAGCCGATGCATTGAGTCGGAAGTCAAGCATCGCACACTTGATGGTCAAAGAATGAACTTTTTTGGAAAGAGTATGAGACTCGAAATTTAAGTCTGCAGTAAGTCAAGTCTAGAGTTTATTTGCCACTTTAAGAATAGAACTGGAAATCCATACTAAGATTAAGGCTTTACAGTCTGCAGACGACATTAGGATCAAAGTTGCAGTTTAGTACAGCTTTCCATCCACAAACGGATGGCTAATTTGAGAGGACGATTCAGACTTTAGATAATATGCTTCGGGCATGTGTGTTGGATTTTCAGGACAAGTGGGAAGAGTAATTGCCTTAGCAGAATTTGCGTACAATAATAATTTTTAGCAGAGTATCAGAATGGCACCATTTGAAGCGCTTTATGGCAGAGCATGTAGAATGTCCGTGTGTTGGGATGAAGTTGGAGAAAGGAGTATGAACCGGACCCAACTCACGTGTTAAACTATGAGGAGATAGAAGTTGATGATAGAGTGTCGTACGTTGAAAGGCCAATAAAGATTGAGGATCGGAAAGAACGAGTTTTGAGGAATAAGATGATCCCGATGGTCAAAATAGTATGAGAACATCATGGGACAGAGACGCGACTTAGGAAAGTGAAGAGTTAATACAACGTCAATACCCCCATTTGTTTGAGTAGGGGTGATCGGTTCCCGGTTCGGTCCGGTCTCATCCAAGAATCGGGAACCGGACCGAGAGGACCGGTTCCCAATTTTTGGGACCGTGGACCGGACCAACTAGTCTTGGAATCGGGGACCGGACCGGACCGACCGGTCCGGTTCAAATGAATCAAATACTTGTAAAAAAAAATATATGTCCTATGTGGGCTTCCAAAAATATACATCCCCTAATTTAAACACGTGTTATTAGAGAGGCAAAAAATAAAAAAGTCAATCCATTCGCAGCAGCTTGATGGCTCACAAAATTGGCAAGTCAGTAATAACAAATAAATTCCTTGAAAAGATAAAAAAATAACTAGCTAATTTTTAAAAAATATGCATAAATGATCGGTCCGGTCGGTCCGGTTCTCACCATGGAACCGGGAACCGGACCGACCGTCCACCGGTTCCAAAAATGGGAATCGGGGACCGGACCAACACCCCCTAGGCCCGCCCAGAACTGATCGATCCGGTCCCGTCCCGTCCCGGTCTGGGTGGTTCCCATTGCACACCCCTATGTTTGAGTACTAGGTTGAATTGTAAATTTCGAGGACGAAATTTTTATAAGGGGAGAAGAGTTGTGACATTCTGAAATTTGCCCAATTGGGATTTATGCAATGAATGATTTTATGTTGTAGTTAGGTCTCGCTTGAAACTGATCATTCTTGGAATACTAACCATTAGGAAAAAGGCTAATTAGGGATTTAAAATTCATGCGACCAAAGAAATTCGATCGTGAACTGATTTTCGACCATAGAATCGTCGAGGTGATATTTTGAACTAATGTAGGCCGATCTTAGGATAGTTATGGGCCGATTCATCACTGTTATACGAGTGGATCACGGGTGATTCCGTTTGACCACGAAATGAATTGACGAACAATCCAGAACCTATACCAAACGATTGTGCCCGTTGGAACTAGCGATTGATCCTCGCGATTACATGACAACCGAAGTCGTCACGATCCGAATGAACTTGCACGTGACTTGATTTAGTATCAATCATGGGTCGAATATGTGAATTTCCCCAAAAATCGCCCGTTAGTATGAGATACGCTCGAGTTACGTTATATAAAATTTAGTTATTAATTAGAGATCAATTTAGGCATTGAAAATTTAGGAAGTCACGACAAGACATTTGGACGATGTTGTTATTGGAATGTTCAGCCGTGAATATTCCCGAATCCTTCAGAAAAACTGAATTTCGACGAAAGATGGAAAAGTGACCATTTTACCCTTGGAAGTTTATTGAGGCCAAGTGTTAAAGGGGAAGGATATTTTGGTCATTTTACCTTAATTTTTGGGAATGACAATTTTGCCCTTGGAATTTTATGAAATTCTCAAATTTCCCTGGGATAGTTTTGAAAAAGATTCGATCTCGGCCGTCAATCTCAGGATAAGAACGAATCTCGGCCGTTGATTGAACAAGAGAGAGAGGGGCAAGATGGTCATTTCACATAAAGGGGGACAATTCTTAGTTTTTAAGTCTTCTCTCTCTCTCTCTCTCTCTCTCTCTCTCTCTCTCTCTCTCTCTCTCTCTCGGCTCACCCCTCTCCTTCTTGGTCGCGCCGCCACCGCTCCAGCCACCGTCGCATGATCGCCGCCTGTCCGGCCACCTAGCGCACCATCGCCACCCTTACGCCGCCGTCCCTCTCTCCCTCCCTCTCAGCCGAGCTCTCTCTCTCTCTCTCTCTCTCTCTCTCTCTCTCTCTCTCTCTCTCTCTCTCACCATGGCTGAGACAAACCAGCAGCCAATCACCACCGATCGCCGCCGCTCGAAACCGCCGGTGAGTTGCCGGTAAACTTTACCGCTTGTTGCTGCCACTGCTGCTGTTTGCCCTCTGTCCAGCCGCTGTAGAGGCCTCGGATTCGCGTAGGAATCACAAGTAAGTGATATCGTAACCCTCGCCTAGGATAACAGGTATTTTCGTGTTTGTTCGGGGCCGCTTTAGTGAGTTTTAGGGGTTAATTGTGGAACCATGGTTGGACTGAATTTGGCTGAGTGTTTTGGGAGAATTGTGATGATTTTTGAGGTGGATTTGAGGTTAGAATTGATTGGTTAGGTAATTGGAATGATTCTGAGTGATTATTGTGGCTTATTATGTGAAAAACGGGCCTAAATGTGTCGTTATGGTGATTTTTGGTGGTGGCCGAGTTACTGTTCATCCCATGGCCGAATTTGTGCACATTGATGATTAAAAAATTAGTACATGTTGGTTTGGGGGTTGTCGGTAGGAGTACGACACCCGTGAATGGCGGAATTTGGCCTAAAATGTAGAAATTGTGGTTATTTGTGCACGTGTGAATTTAATTAGGTTGACTGATTTGTGGACTTGAATTGGCTGAATTGTGGGTGAAATTTGTGACGTTTCAGGGCTGTTTTGAGGCTGAGTTGAGTGCTGGAAATTAGGGCGTGAAACGACGACCATATGGTCTGATTTGGAGACGATTTGCGCCGGTTTGGTGTGCTGTGATGTGGCTGTGTTGTGATGCTTGTTATGGCTTGAAATAAGCTTGGAAATGTTGAATTTATGCTCGTGATTGTGGCTGTGATTGTGGGCCCAATAGTGGCCTTGAATGCTCGTTCGTTTATGAAATATTTGATTGAAATGAGAATTGTTGTGTGCACGCATGACTAAGTTGAGTGGACTGGTAATTGGCCATGTTTGGGCTTTAATTGAGCATGTATAATGTGTGATATTTGATGCGTGTATGGGCCGAGTTTGATCGGATAGTAATTGGGCTAGTTGGTGTGTGAATTGTGCGAGTGGATGATTGAGAAAGTGCGTGTGAAATGTTGTGCATGAGGTTACGAAAATCCCTGAGGCGGTACCATTATGCGGGGAATTGTGCCGTCCTGAGGCGATACCATTACACGGGACAATACCCGGTATTACCAGAAGACTGTCTATTTGAGTTTGTACCATTACGCGGGTTATACAGTAGGTGGTAGGTATTGAGCCTGAGGCGATACCATTACGCTGACAAGATACATGACTTGAGGCAGTGTCACACCCCGACCTACACGGCACGTGACACCCCGCTCGGTGGTCGGAATAGTACGACGTCCCAGGACGCGTCGTCATCGACCCGTTTCCCAAAGAAGAACATAAGGCACATGCGGAAGCAAAAATTTAAAACACCCGGACAGAATAATTATGAGACCCAGGGAAAGCAACATAAGAGGAACTTAGGCGACGTACACATCCATTGAAAATGTCAACAACAAAATTTCAGTATCCCTTTTTGCAATAGTAATCAAAAGAAGGGTACAACCAAGAGGGTATTGGCATAAGAGTCATGAGAGCTAAGAACCAAGAGAGCCAACAGCCAAAAAGTAGAGGGTCCGAAATCCAAAAAGTGTCTACCCTCACAAAAAGACTAAGCCTAGCCTAGAGCGCCCAATCCGGATCTGAGCCATCGGACTCTGACGAACTTTCGGGTATCTCTGAATCCTCGCTGGGAATCTCCTCCTCGGACTCTTCGGTATCCATCGGCTCGGCCTCGTCGACCTCCATTGGCTCCACCACTGGGTCCTCCACTACTGGCTCATGATCTACACCTCTTAACTCCTCATCCTCGGCAAGCTCGTACCAAGCGAAAGGACCTATAGTCTCCTCCGAATCCATCTCGGAATCCACGATCTCACCACTCGGGCACTGCGGGTCAAGCTGGCCATCTATGGTGAACGGAACATCCATCATACGGAGGGGTCCAAACTCATCTCCAAAACGGTCCCGGAAGCACCAGGCTACATACTCATGAACTCCAGGATGTGTCGTACCTACATCTACACTAATCAGAGAATAATGCCTCAAGTACACCTCCCCATTCCCCACCAGATGTGCAGTCATAGTATGCTCATATTCTAGGGGGATCCCAAAGTGTACCGAAATAGGTGGCTTCGTCATGGACACGGGTCTGAAAGGTTGGGTTATAAAAACCGTGAGACACATCTCAGTGAGTGCAAAACTCCTAAACCTAAATTAAGCTAACATGCATCTCCTGACGGGAAAAACAAACCACACACATATAAGGATGACTTAGGCCCGTAGGCCTAAATCGGCATTTCAATGACCCTGCAGGTTAGACAATCCCATAATATCACATTTCACAAGCGGCACTCTCGATCATGCGTACGTCACACGCATGCTCAAAATCTTTAATGACAATTCCAAGCGTAGATCACCGAGTCGCACAGTTCCGCATACTAACTCATGCACTCATATGCATGCAGATGCCACTAGCTTGCCATGTTCACGATTCAACTCCTATGGCATTTCGGCACAAAATTCCATTCGTATTCCGATTATAGAATAGAATCTACTTAGACACGTCCCATACCATGCCCAGCGGATTCCATCACATAATCAGGCACTATGCATCACACGTTAACCATTTATTTTGTTAACTCGACCCGAAGGCCCGATCCGAAGATCCGGTCCGAAGACCATGACCCGAAGGCCAATCACAACACTCCGTGGCCAGCATAGAGACGCCCCAGGCCCAGTGTCTCTAGCCCGCGTCCTTACACATCAGGCGCAACACCGATCTCCTTACGAACCAGAACCCGCGTAAACGCATCAGGATGGTTGTCTTCCGGACGTACCGGGCATCGTCCTGCTCCAAAGTGCATGAGGACGGCACACCCCGCGTAAACGCATCAGGGCGAAGGTGATCACACATTCACACAACCGGTTTTATCTGAACCCCGCGTAAACGCATCAGGGCATAATTAGGTGATCACATGTCCATGGCATACACGCATTCTCGCACAATTTCCACAGGCATCATACTCGGCATGCATAATGCGTAGCCATGCAATTCCGCACACGAATATTGGTGCAATGTACCACGGCAGAATGTCCCACACACTTCAATGCCACAATTTCATGTTCAATGATCCATGTCATATGCTTAGTCAGCCCAATCAATAACTCGGGGCATCACATGTGAATACGGCACTATGACGTACATTGATAATTCACCAATCACATTCCACATTGGTCGATCACACGAATACGCGACATGGTAGTTTCAATTCCTCATGATTGTCAATCCGGCACGCAATTCAACCATCCCGGCCATCCCGGCACTCCAATCAAATGAATCCACTGACTACCGTTACTTTGGCCGTCAAGTTCTCGACACGGACAACAACTATTCCTATTTATTTCAGCCTCTAATTCTCTTCTAAATCATGCTTTGTCACCTACCAATCGATTCCCGACACCCACTAATAACATATAAATTCATACGAGTTCTAATTGTCACTAATCGTCTAACCGACACACCCTAGGCCTGTTTAAAATGCATAATCGTCCTAATTACGGTTTAGAGGTTTACATCTACCTCAATCCAAGCTCGGGCGACGGGGAACGGCGGCCGATCACCGGTGAACGGTGGAACCGGCGGCACACTTCCCAAGGAGGCGGCGGTGAGCGGCGGCCGGCTATCCACAGCAGCCACGGGCGGCGGCGAGAGGCCGGCGGGACTGCTGGCTCACGGTGAGGGTGGCTGGACGAGCGGCCGAGCAGCATGGGCAGCTATTGCTCACGAAGGCGCACGGCGAACGGCGGTCTTGGCGGCGAACGGCGACGGCACGGCTGTTCCGGCGAGGGGGAGCAGGACAGGGAGAGGGACGGTGAGGGAGATGGCAGTGGACAGCCACAGCGGCGGTGGCCAGCGACGGCGTGCAGCGGCGAGCAGCTCCGGCGGTGGCTTAGCCGTGCATGCAGCCGCGACGGAGAGGAAGGAGAGAGGAACGGTGGCGAACGGCGGCGTGGCTGATCCGACAGCCACTCAGCTGCAGGTAACCGAGAGAGAGAGAGAGATCGACGGCGGGGAGAGAGGGCAGCGGCGGCCGGCGGTGCTCCTCGGCAGAAGGCAAACGGTCAGCGCGCTCCCCCTTGGCTGACCGGTGCCGAACTCCTCTGCATGCAGCCGGAGAGGAGAGGAATGGAGGGGAAACGGTGAGGAACAGCGGTAAGGGGGCGACGGCGGCCAACGGCAGCAGCCTTGGCGGGACGGCGACGGGCTCGGCGGAGGCGCGGCCGAGCTGTCCTCGGCGTGAGGCATTGGTGTCGCGACCCTAAAAAATTTATCATTTTTTCTCGGGCTAATGGATTATTAAGACTAATCTTAACTCGGGCCCTCCCAAACCCTACCAAATCGCAACTTAGGTCCAATTGTGAACATGCAAATGTTTTCATGCTTGGAGTCGCCACTAATCATTTTACGGTAGGCTGATTAGAAACCTAAATAAAACATAGGGAGATATGTTTTATTCCTACGAACCAGAGATTCTAAGCCCGGGGACTTGATTACGCTAGATCTAGTCTAACGCCCTTTCGGTACCTTTTCATTTCAAAAATGTTTTGGCAAGCAGTTTGGATCCATTTTAACTTATGTTACTAACATGTGAGGTGTTCATGCGGGTGCGCAAACCACCAATTTAACACCCAATAATCAAAGCATTAAATAAATTGCAAGTTGGGAGGGATTACTTACCTCGAATCCAGCAAGCATCTGCATTGTTAGCGAAAAATCATACAGACAATCCTAATATGATTTCTAATTAACAAAGCAATTCACTCAATTTCTTTTTTTTGGGTTTTCACTTTATTTAAATGAAATCTAATCTATATGCAATGACGTGCAATTAATGACATGCGAATTAATGCAACCTAGCATGCAAACTATATGACGTACAACGACGTGACATGATTCTAATGACGAACAATGAATTATTTTTGGTATTTTTCTGATGAAATTCGGAATAGTAAAAAAATGCCTAAAATAACATGCAAGCTAATGACTTTCCTTTTTTGGTATTTTCTTTTAAAATTCGGAATAGTAAAAATGCCTAAAATAGAATGCAATCTATGATGACTTGAACTATCCTAGCATGATTTCTTTTTGGGATTTTTGTAAAATTCGGAATAATTAAATTGCTGAAATTAAGATGCAATCTATCCTAATAAAACATGAAACAATTCACCATTTTTTGGGATTTTTTATGAAAATTCGAAATAATAAAATAACGTGAATAATCCGTTAGGATTAAAACCATATTTAATTTAAATTAGGAAACATGCCACCTTAGGTCCTAATTTAAATTAAATACTTATCTCATCCTTTGGGATATATTCAAAAACCCTAGACATGCAAGATTCTAATTTGAATAATAAAACAGAATTTTTTTGGGTTTTCTTTTATTTGAAAATGAAAGCAATTTAAATCAAAAGGGATAGCAATCAATTCAAATCAACCACGCAATCCGCCATATTCGTTTCAAACTCGGATTAGGCACAAAAATCAAATTATCGGTCATATCTAAAGGGTTATAGATATTAACGGATAATTGATCATTCAAATTTGGGAAGCAAATAAAAATCATTATCGTATTCAAATAGTTATGAATAGGATAATAATTTTCCGTACCGCCGCGTGTCGGACTTTAGGGTTAAAGTCGGATAGTCGTCCCGATACGTTGCTTAAATTAGGAAATTTTCCTAATTTGAATATTTCAAATATCGCGGACATCAAACATTATCCTGAAGGTATCTAATATTCTAACGTGATAATCATGCAATATTCAAAATACTCAAATTAGGAAATTGGAACATTCAGAAAATTTACTGGATATATTCAATTACCTAATTTGGATAACTTCCAAATTCGAACGTCTCGGGATCGAGCTTGCGGATCGACTGCGGATTAGGATCGACGTCGAATCCGGTGACGACGACGGCGAGGCACGGCACCTGCAGGACTCACGGCAACACCGGCGAGGAGATCGGCGTCGTCGGGATGATGGGCTCGGCAACAACACGGCTGTTCGGTGGCTGTGGGAGCGTCTGGACAAGGAGGAACGAACAGGGACCGAGTCCTTCAACGTCTTGATCGCTGGACCTGCTTGCTGTTGGCGTTGGACTGCTGAGGGAATTCTACGGGGCTTCAACGTCTGGCGTCTTCTGCATGAGGAGACCGAAGACTGTGGCCTGTAGCTGCGTTGATGATGGACGAAGCTGTTCTGGAGTTGATTGGCAGCTGCTTTGACTGGGCTGGGCTGCAACTTGGACGATTCTTCAGCTGGAACGGGAAGCAACAGAAAACCAACAGAAGCAACAGACGAAGAAGGAAGCAGCAGCAGCGACAAAACCGCAAAGAAAAGAAGAGAAAGAAGAAGAAATCAGCAGGATGAAGTCAGCAACGTGGCCAGCGTCATGGGCAGCAGCAGCATGGTCGGCGGTCAGCAAAGCAGAAGCAGAAACCGCCAGAGAAAGTCAGCCGCATGAACAGCGGCAACGTGAAGGAGGAGGAGCCTCAGCGGTTGGCCGTGAAGAAATCTCAATCAGTTTCTCTTCTCCCCTTTTTTCCAAAATTTCAGATCTCAAATTGTGACGTGTGTCCCCCATAATTTGACCTAAAGTATGTATATATAGACTAATCTAGGTCAAATTAAATGGGCTTAATTTACCTAATGGGCTTAGACTTGGGCTTAAGGCTTAATTCAATTTAAATGGGCTGCATTAACTTGGGCTAAGCCCAAATTAAAACAACCAAGCCCACGTGACGTGAAATTCCCGGCCCTAGCATCCCGAGCGAGCCGAGTCTCGTTCGATAAAATCTAAGTTCGATTGCCATCGCCAACTTGATGCAAATGCAATTAAACTAAAACTATATGCTATGCAATTTAAATATTTTTGTTTAGGGGTTAAAAATTAATCCCTAATTTTCTATGCAAATTACGACTAAATGAATGTCGGTAAAATTTAGGTGTCAACAATTGGCTGGTCGAGAACAGCGAGAGAGAGAGAAGGAGAGGGACGGCCGGCTGGTGGTAAGGCGAGAGGGAGAGGATGGTGCACGGCGGCGGTGCTGGCTGGTGGCGGTTCCGGCGGCTGTGGGCGGCGGCGTGAGGCCGAGCGGGAGAGAGAGAGATCGCCGGAGAGGGAAGAAGGAGAGAGTGAGTGGCCGGGTGAGGGAGAGAGAAAAGAGAGAGAGAGAGAGAGAGAGAGAGAGAGAGAGAGAGAGATGAAGTGTAAGGTGATGATGGAGAACATGGGGAAGACCAAGAGGTTGAGTGAGGACTTGGCTCAAATCATGACATGCATGGGGAAGAGGGGTGTTGACAAGTGTCACCCCCCACAAGAATTCAAAATTCGGAATTCCAAGGGGCAGAAAGGGAAAACTGACTCACATTTCCGGTACCGGGTCGGATCGCCAAATTTCGACTATATAAGTCCTATACACATGTGACCAGCTTAATTTGACGTCGTCCTTATAAAAACTATCCCGTGATTCACGAAAATTGGTCTCGAAGTCCAGATTAAATTTCACGATCGAATTTGCCGAATTTCAAATTTCTAAATCTCTCACTAACGGGCGGCCGTTTAGGATTCACGCGTATCGACCTCGGGTTGTCCGGATCACGGCGAGCTCGATTGTCGAGAGAACGAGAGGAATTATCACTAGTTCCGATGACGCGATCGTCCGGTTCAGAAGATCGGTTCACAGTGGCCCAAAATACTTCCTCGCCGTTCTCCTAAATCAGGCTTAACTCGCGACCGGGTCCATGGTCCACGTATCTATTCCTAGTTGGCCATTCCCATTTGGTCAGTATCCCGTGAGTGATCAGCTCCGGGCGAGACTTGTGAAAATGAAATATCGAATAATACTCGTTTTATTCATTCCAGAGATTGAGTCGAATTTCGGGATGTTACAGGCAGTACCATTACGCGGGCCGAGAAGTATTGTGAATATGGCCAACCTGAGATAGTACCATTACACGAGTTGTGCATTAGGTGACGGATGTTGAGCCTGAGGTGGTACCATTACGCGGACAAGATACATAGCCTGAGGTGGTACCATTACGCGGTCTGAGAAGTGTTGTGATTATGAGATGATCGCAGTGAACCTGAGGTGGTACCATTATGCGGGTCACTGGCGAGTTGATGGAAAGTAGTGCGATGAGACGTGTACGATCGAGTAAAATGTGGAAATGAGGTGCCATGTGTTCAACATGTGTTTTGAGTATGAAACGTATTTGGAATGTGCTTGTGGTTGGAAATTTTATGATTGAGACTAACCTGCAGATGGCACGTATTAAATGCTCATGTAAGTGCAAATTGTGTACGTGTATGTGGTTGCTGAATGTTGGTGTGTTTGTTTTTCCTGGAGATACGTATTATCCTAGGTGGGGTTTAAGGTGTTTGCTTACTGAGAAGTGTTCTCACAGTTTTATTTAAAACCATTTAGCCGATCTAAGCTCCAATAGAGTCGGGAGAGGAGGACAATCCGATTGAGGTCAATGCCAAGCCCAAGTCTTTAGAGGAACGAACTGGCAATGACGAGACTAATTTTGAGTGGAACCCCCCATAGGGCGAATAGGGGTTAGTTAGAAGTTAGGGATTAGTCAGTTTTGAGAGGCGCCCTTTTTATGATAGTGATAGTTTACCCGAAGCCGCTAACCCTTTTTGATATCGATGGTTGTTATTGTGGAGGTTTGATGGTTTGTATTGTTTACGGTGATATTGGTGAGTATTATGAAGTGACTAGCTGTTGTATGTACTGGGTGAGAATGGATATTGTATATATATCGAGGTGTAATATAATGTTAGGTGGTGGCTGGTGATTTATTTCTCCCTAGTACCCCGTGATTCTAGTGTCAAGGATTTATGTTCTTGCTTCCGCCCCATTGAATCTCTGACGTGATCGTTTGGGTCGGCGACGTTTCCTAGGACGTCACACTAATCCGACTGACTGTGGGATGTCGCGTACTCGTTGGAGTTAGGGGCATGACATTAGTCAATTCGACAAACTGAAAAACTACATATGATTATGGACTTGCTCTCACGACCACAGTATTAGTAGTTATAATTAATCGGCTATACCACTGAAATTCGGCTTGTGAAGAAATAAATGAGATAGTCCACATATCTTTTGCATTGGTTGGATCTAAAGTGAAAGTAGATGAATATGGGATTATAGAAAAAGAATTATTTATCGAAATCACCACAAATACATAGAAAAATCATGAGATAATTTTTAAAAGTATTAATACCACGAAAAATCCTAAAATGGTACACTTGTAATAATTTTATCATAAACTAATTTTTTGACCACCAAAAGTCCCAAACTGATACTTCTGTGATAAATTTATCCACTGTTAGTATTCGTTAAATTTTACTATCAAATTGCTGAATTTGATGACACGTGGTAGTTTATGGGTATATAATATTGGGGTTTTACCTCTCTGTTTGTCACAAGTTTACGAATTTTTTATTTTTCGTTATATTAATCCAATTTAACGGAGAATAAATTTGTCACAAGTGTACTAGTTTAGGGTTTTTGGTGGTCAAAAAATTAGTTCGAGGTAAATTTGTCATAGGTGTACCAGTTTGTGATTTTTTATTTTCAAAAAATTAGTTCGAGATAAATTTGTCATAGGTGTACCAGTTTGGGGTTTTTGGTGATCAAAAAATTAGTTCGGGCTAAAATTATCACAAGTGTATTAGTTGGGGTTTTTCGTGATATTAACCCTTTTTAAAAACTTTCTTTAACGATAATACTAAAGAAAGGCCAGATGGTTTCGTGACTATCAAATTTAACAATTCCCTCAACCTTAAATTTGACTCATGTCAATGAGACAAGAAAATTACCAAAAAAGTACTAAATAGTACTTATGTCAATCAAGTCCTCAATCATTCAATTTGGCAAATCGAATTCTAAACCTTGTGATATTTTGCCAATGCAGTCTACCCGGCTAATTTTGGCCGAAATCATTTATGTGGATGTCGGCCTTCCTACATGACATGGGTAGCACTAACGTAAACAATTTTTTGTACAATTTTTTATTATTTTATTTTATTTTCTTTTATTTTTTGTCCCTCCTTCCTTCACTGGTCGCCAAGCCTCGGTGATGGCTGACAAGGGCCATCGTCGGATATGGCGAAGCGATATTTGCTTGAGGCTAGCGGTTCACCCCTCACTAGATCTCGGTGAGGCCAACCCTCGTTGGCCTCTAGCGAGGTTCAACCTCGCTCGCAGCCAATGATCTAGGATTTAATTGATCAAATTGAAAAGTTTAAGATTGAATTGGTATAAGTGTAATAGGTTTAGGATTTTTTTGTAATTTTCTCTCGATTAGAGGGTACAAAAATTTGAGAACTGCCATTTCTTGATTTAATCAAATGGCTAGATATACATGAACCGAAATTCAAGCGGAGATTAGAGCTCCTACTAAGATTAGATCATGCTAAGACGATCCATTTTTTTACGTCATTTTCGTTGATGCGCTCATTGGCAAGCATTCTATTAGAGATAACGAGTCTCTTAAAATTGTTATCTTGCAAAATAAAAATTATGAACAAGAGGTTAGATTAAAATCGTTTGAGAATGCAAGAGCTGGAGTAGCTCAGTTGGTTAGAGCGTGTGGCTGTTAACCACAAGGTCGAAGGTTCAAGCCCTTCCTCTAGCGTTCCCTACCTTTATGGCTTAATTTTCTTACCAAAAAAAAATTGTTTGAGAATTGTAAACTATGTTAAAACTATTGAAATGTTTTAAGGTTCCTTCAAGCCATATCATGGTTCTGGAAAATTGTTGAAAATACTAGTTAAAATTGATAAATATTAGTAGTTGATTTCATAGAAATCATTTGAAAGTCCATGAGAAGCTTGGGGAGGAGTGGGGCTTTAACCGAACTTTAATTACATTCTACAAATTTCCAACTGAAAACTGAAGTCCGGCAACATTGCTTTTTACTTTATGTTATAGTCTTTCCTGTTTCCTTTTTTTAGTTTAATTTTTTTGTTAAAGGAACACTTAAAGCTTTCATGCAATATGAAGCACGTGACACCCTTAAGAAATCCTATGATTAACATGTAAAATTAATCCGGCATTTCATTTCACATCATTTTAGAACCTTCTGGAATGATCTTTTTTTCAATTTTAAAATTTCCGAAGGGAAGGTAAAAGATATAATTTATTCTTTTATAACCCATACTGTAATTAAACTACCACAAACATACTGGCTATAAGGTGGTAAAACTGTGTATATAATAAGTCTACACCAAGATTTAAGGTAAGTTCAACCGAAAAAGCAAGCGCTTCATCTAGAAACTCATCTCCATTTAACAACCTTCAATTATGACTGGATTTCCAAACGAAATTTACAAAAATTTCGGTAACATTGATCTTTTTTGTGTTTCGAAGTAGTTTCCATCGTGACCAAATATAGCTTGTCTAGTCACACTCTATAATAAGACAATAAATACTGCCAAGCGTGGCCATCGAATGATAATGGGTTCACGCTATGTTCTATGAGGTCATAGTTCGAACAATGTCTCCCAGTAATTAGCCTTACGGGTTTAGATCGTTACTATTGTCTATTCATGTTTTAGAATCTTGCCTACTAGCTATTATCTCGGGATAACTGATGCAGGAAGTGAACAACTTTTCTGCTTTATACGTTCCTGCAAGATATTAACGATTCTCACGTGACGGAATCAAGAACCCCTTTCAATTCTAGTGGTCGTTGCGTGATTTGTCAACAAAATAAGTACTTAAAACGATATGCAAAGGGAGCTCCCATCACTGGCGTCGTCCTTGTGTTGCTTCAGAGCATGCCGCCATAGCAATGTGAAAGGCGGTCAGCTCTCCCTTGTGTTGCTTCAGAGCATGCCGCCATAGCAATGTGAAAGGCGGTCAGCTCTCTCTCTCTCTCTCTCTCTCTCTCTCTCTCTCTCTCTCTCTCTCTCTCTCTCTCTCTCTCTCTCTCTCTCTCTCTCTCTCTCTCTCTCTCTCTCCATTTGAAAAATGCAGGTGCTACTGGCTAGCGAAATATTCAAACAAGGTAACACCTTTTGTAATACTTTCCCTGTGAGAATTGAAATGTTTTTATGCATGTTGTGCAAAGAGAGAACAACAACGATAAGGATACTTGGAGTTTTCACTAGAACCGTGTTTCGAGTGTTGAGATGAGACTCTATTTGATTGTTTAAATATATTCAAACGTCTCGTACTCTTCACCAGATGAGTTTGTTTGCAAGGGGGGATCCAAGGGGAGCCAGGGAAGCCTCGCCCCTCCAAACATCTCTGGGTCCAACCCCGTTTATTTGGACCTTTTGTAATTTATCTCTACCTAACTTAGCTTTTGAGCACGAATTTCTTGTTAGACAAGTCAGGCCTGTCTACAAAAAAAAATTTCTTGTTAGACAAGTCAGGCCTGTATACAAAAAAAAAAATTTTACATCCACTATTTTTAGCCGAACGGACCGATTTACCCCTATAAACTGACAAGTCAAAGCATTAATTGATATCCTCCGTTGGATCCTTAGGGTACTTATTATAACATTTTTGTTCCCGGGAACAAATTTTGTTTAGAAATAGATTTTATTCTTATACCCTGGATGAGTTTTTAAGCAGAAGAATGCGTTTGGTAACTGCATAAAATTTCTATTCCTATAATAAAAAAAAAGAACATAAATGAGTTTGGGATGACCCTAAAAAATTTTATTCACAATTATTTTTCATTTAATTATAAATATGTTAGTAGAGACTTAACAATTCATGTTTGGATAAAATTAGATTTTTGTAAGGACTTCACTGATCAAGATATTCTTAGATAGCCTTGGAAAATCTAACGTAATACTTAGTTAAAGATGGATGGCTGGAAATGGCAGGAGAGAGTTCTATTGAGTTATAACTCACAGTATGAGGAGGTTGAAAGTAAATCTTTGGGCGTTATAATAAATAGGTGCATAGATCTTTTGAGCTTTAGAGTGAAGGTGTAGGGTGTGGGGTTTTAGGATTTAGGATCTAGGGTCTGGGGTTTAGGGTGTAGGGTATGCGGTTTAGGGTTTAGGACATAGAGTTTAAGTTAGGCTGAGTTTGTTTCTCTAAAATGACATTGTTTTTCTTTTTGTTCTAGGAATCAAAAAAGTAAACTTTTTTTTAATTTATGTTTCAAATCTATTTCCTAGCCACTGATCTATTCTAGGGAATAGAAAAATTAACCAATATACATAAACAAATATATTTTCTTTTACTGTTTCGGAGAGCAGAAAAATAGAAAAGTTACCAAACAGGCCCTTAGCCGCCATTTTTTGCAACTTACTCCCAATAATATTAACCAAATCCATTTTTTTTTATAACCCAGGGAACCCCCGCACGGCCGACAGCCGGGAGGAAAACCCTGGAGGCGACACATGCTAGCCACCACACACGTGCCACCGGGTAAGTCATCCTGTGGCGTTCGGGATTTGAACACTCAACCTTTTGCGAGAGGAAGAGTGCTCGCACCGTTGACGCCACCCAGGCGGGTGGTTAACCAAATCCATTTATCTCTAAAACAACCAAGAAGTTGTCTAATTCATCAAATGTGAGTATATACTTTCCCCATGAAGTTGCTTTATTATCCATTGTAATGAAAGAGGAAAAAACAAACTGAAAATATATTATACGACTCCTTTAGAAAACGACTTCCCTTCGCGCCATAAATTTTCGAGTGTCGCTGTTGTCCATTTTTTTTTCTTTGAAGCGACGAATGGCTCAACTCTTTGGATGTATAGTAGAGCTCTCAAAGGTGAGGTTTACCTAGCCAATGCTTATTCCGCGGCGTTAGATGTTGATGTCTTGTGATCTTTCGATGATAGCTTTGGGAAGGCAATTTAGTCAACGTGACTAACAATTCGTGGAAGTAGAGTTGCTATATACAATTTATAGCATGTTTAGCAGGGATGATATATCTATAGAAGTCTGCACCATTCTTAATAAATGAAGTAGGGATATCGAAAAGCCATACGAACGTTATACAAGCTAGTAAGGAAGAGTTGGACTACAGTTTGTGTGTGCCTATCAGTTTGGCTATAGACAATTTTAGCTAACAATTGCCAACGTGGACAATTTTTGTAAATTTTTTTTGAATTTTTTTATGATTTTTTTCTTTCTATTTTTTCCACTGTGAGCGTGCAACGGTCGCTGACCATCACTAGATTTCACAAGGAATTGGAAGAAGGAAGAAAAGAAAAAATAAATAAATGCGACCCTGGGTAGCTCCTAGTGGAAAAAAAAGGAAAATGAAGAAAAAAATTCTTAAAAAGGCATTCAAAATTTTTTAAAAAATTGCAAAGATTGTCCGCGTTAGCGTCAACCGTGCCATGTAAGATAGGCAACATCCACGTCATCGATTTTTTGCCAAAATTGATCGAAATGACTACAATGGCAAATCGTCAAAAGATTTATAACTAAATTAGCTAATTAAAAGTTTAGAACTAAATCAACATTTGTATAATAGGTTTAGGACCTTATCCTAGAGACTGGGTATAAGAAATATCAGGGAATTTTTTATCCGATCCTATTCTATTGCATCCAACTTCGTTTCTTGACGACCAAACACAACATGAGCTTATATTGATCGCAAAAAAATATTTCATTGTTCAAGAAAATATTTGGACATAAATTGTTGTTCATAATAAAAATAATTTTCATTATTTAATTCTTTCAAGCGATATAAGCAATTATTTTTAAGAAAAAAATTTCTAAATAATTCAATTTTCGGGAAACAAATGGAGCCTAAAACAACGAAAAAGTTGTCTGGTTCAACAAATGTGAGTACATAATTTTCCCGTGAAGTTTTGTTATCCATTGGGAGGAAAAATCAAACTATTGAGTAGCTTTATCTGCACACAAAATATATATGACTCCTCTAGAAAACGACACGCCGTAAATCTAGGGTGCCATTGTTGTCCAACCCCCCCCCCCCCTCCCCCCAGTTTTGAGTAATAAAACGCACCCCAAGTTTAAAATTTACTTCATTGAAATAGTAAGAAGCAGGACAATAGACATTATTTGGACCTTTTTCATTTTATTTTCATTTTTATATTAAAAAATTGTCCAAAAAGTCCTATGTGACCCGCTGACACTAACGTAGATAATTTTTAATTAGTTTTTCCTTTTTTTTACACGAGGGTCGGCTAGTGACCCTCGCCGGACTTGGAAGAAGATAAAGAAAAAGAAGGAAAGAAAACAGAAGAAAAATAATAAAAATAATAATTCTAAAAAATATCAAAAAATTATAAAAAATTATTTACGTCAGGGCCAGCTGTGTCACGTAGGACGACTGGCATCCACGTCAGCAATTTCTGACTTAAAAATTGGCCAAATAGATTCAATTAGCAAAACGTGAAAATGTTTATGATTCAATTGGTAAAATTAAAAGGTTTATGACTTAATTGGCAAAATTGAAAGGTTTACGACTAAATTGATAAAATTGAAAGTTTTACGACTGAATTGACAAAAGTGCAGTACGTTTATGATTTTTTGGATAATTTTCCCTAATATATTATCATGTCTAAATTAGTGAACATCCTTTTAGTGGATATAAGTAAAGAGCTTTTTCTTTAAATGTGAAGATTTCACCTATATAGAGTTCAACCCTATCCCTTTTGGCAACATCCATGTACGAACTCTTCATGAAAAATCACTTCTAAAATCAATAGGTCCAGCGCTCCTATGTCTTGTGTACGGTGACTTCTTCCTCCAACCAACTACGAAGTGACATTTCTTTTGGTAACAACAATTGACATTTAATACACGTTGGTTAAAGAGTCCTACCTGGAGTTCCTAAAATAGACTAGTAAACTGATTTTGATATGATTTATGGAAATCTATCTGACCTTTGTAAGAAAGGAAAGTTCTTAGGAGGGTCGGTGTCATCCTTCCAAGAACTCTCCCTCCACTCGATTCTCTTTTTCTATTAACAACTCCCACTTCCTTCTTTTTCACTTTTATTCTTTCTAAATTTTCTTTTGTTTTATCTAAGCAAGTCCCTAAAAGGCTTCATCTCAGTCTTTGTCCAAACCTCGAGATCACTAAGATGTAAAACTTCCATAGGATATTCCCTTTCTTAGGGAAGATAAAGATACAGGGAGAATTGACAGTGCGAGCCATACAAGCACCGACACATTAAAATAAGGAACACTTCCATGGAGCCTGTCCCAAAGGATGGGGACCGGCCGCAGAGGTCCTCATAGAAGCGAAAGCTCCATTCATTTGGTGAGATTATCTCTTAACCGAACACCAAGGATCCAAGATAAGCTCTTGATTGAAAGGGTACCTCTTAATCTCTTCCCTTTAGCAACATTTGGTAGTCTAGATTTGAGTTCGAATAGGATAACAAAATATCATATCTAGTGTTTGGCGACATCTTCTAGACCGGATATACTTGGATAAAATGCCGGATAAGAAATCTAGGCCAAGGGTAGGATAAAATCCAGATTGGATAAAAAACTAAAAAGATAACAATTTCCTTTTAACGATGGAGTGATAGAGTCCGGCTTTGCCAGCCACTGCGCAAGGACCGCCGCCATAATAACCTATCAGTCTCGACCACCGTGCAATCGTCATCATCTCCGACCAACGCAATCATTATCCCCATCCAGCCGATTGTCCTCTGAAGACTTTCGAACTGAACCAGTTGTCTTTGATGAATGACCATAAATCGATGGATCGACCCGAAAAGTTGGCTTTGAAAAAGAAGAAGAAGAAAAAAACCAAAACGCACAAACTTTTGGGCGTTCATACGTTGGTCCTGAACAGTGGTCACTTGATTTTGCCATGATGTTTCGATGTCCGATCCCATCCTCCACTTAGATATGAGACTCTATGCTGACAATCGGAAGATTTCAAAGGAGAAGGAGGAGGAGGAACTTTGGCGAAAACGATGATTGCTCAAAATGGTGCTAGTCTCGATCGTGCGAGATTACGTCAAGGATGCTTCTCTAGATTTGGAAAGTATCACCTTTATGAGCAAGTGAGATTTTCAAAGATTTTGAATCCTTTCTTGGATTACACCAAATATAGGAAATGATTTTTTACAATCTAGAAGATATTTGAATGATTTCTAATCTCATCTTATCCTATTCTATCCCAAAATGATACATCCATGACACATTTACCTTAACCAATTTTCATTTCGCAAAAATATCTTAAACCAAAATCTCACGACATATTTATCCAAACTAAATTTTTGCTCACAAAAAATCCAAAACTAATGCCCTTGACCCCATATCTACCCTTCGTCAAAGTGCATGCTTATCAACACATGTGGATTTTCCACGTCAGATATAAACATATGTATTTTACCAAGATATTGGACGAAATGTCAACGAAGAATAGATTTGGGTTAGAGTACCAATTGAGGTATTAGTTTGAATTTTTTGTCGTATTAACCCTACTTTTTATATAGCCAATGGGTATTGAATATTTCAAAAATACCCCAATGATCTATCCTTGGGCCTGCATCTACATTGCAACAATCATATTTCAATTAATTGTTGGTTTGGACAATCAAGCTCCACCGATTATATCTTTCGTTAATGTATGATCTTTGGGATAGGAAACTCAAATTATTAAAGAAAAGAAAAGGAGCACTCGTTAATAAATAAATGAAAAACTTTATACTTTTTAATGTCTGATTTTTCTCGCGTTATATATAATCACTATTTTTAGAGATTGAATTATTAGTAGTATCAATTATATTTAACATGAGTATGCAAGGAACACTCACTTTGAAATGACCCCCAAAACCGTACATTATACGTTTGGCTAGAGTTACTTTTGTTATCAGTGGAAGAAGTCCCTTCAATGTCACATCAATTTTCCTAGATGTAAGCACTTTCAATGGTTATAACAGCTTTTTCTTACATAACTAGATGGTCACAACTCATGCGATACATGTATACCATTCTAAATTCACATCCTTTGAAATTGGACATGAAAATAGCTATCAAAAACTTAATTGATGTCTTAAAATGGAGGAGTCCAGCAGCTCCTATATCATGTTTAGGGTAACTTCATCCTCGTGCCAACTATAAAGTGACATTTCTTTGGTAACAACAACCTGACATTTAATACAACATCAAATATATAATCTTACCTAGAGTTCCTAAAGACTAATGACATAATTTACAACCAATTCCATACCATACATGAAAGGAAAGTTCTTGGTACCAACTGACATTTAATACACATTGGCTAAAAAGTCCTAACTTAAAGTTCCTAAAAATAGACTGGTACTGATTGGTACTGATTAGACGTGATTTATAGCAATCTATCTATACCTTTGTTCGAAAGGAGGGTTCTTAGGAGGGAGAAAATATTAGGTGGTTCGAGACCTTCACATAGGCGTGGTCCCGGACCAATCATGAAATGCCATGTGGCTATGCGGGGGCCCATTCGACTGAGGTGGAATTTTTGCACAAAGATTAATTTATTTCTCTCTCCTTAGGCCTGCACGCTAGCCACTCTCCTCTTCTCTCTCCTCTCTTTCGTTCTTTCCTTCTCATCATAAGAAGAAAACCAATGCATTTCCTATCTCCAGGCTTTCAAATTATTTTGCATCCTTGATTTCGCTCTCAAATTTTGCTCACGGCGCTTCGGCTTTCCTGGTTGCTCCAATGCTTGCTCCGTGGTGTTGTTGGTGCTTCGGCGTTCCTTGCTTCCTGTCGTCTCCGACAAAGCACATTAAGCTGCCCCTGCTCCGACGCTCGCTTCGGTGCTCACTCGAAAAAATCCAGCACTCGCTCGCTCTCTGCTGCAGGAGCCACTCCCTCCCTCTCTCTCGCTCTCAAGATCCCCTCTGGTCGCATCCCAAGCTCAAATCCGCCTCCGCCGTGACATTTTGGGTTTAACACATAACTGAGCTGAGCGTTCTCCTTCTCGTGTCTTTATTCTGTCCTCGGCGGAAGATGAGACATAGTCCGGGTGAAATGGAAGTGCATGGACTTGGGAACTTTCATTTGTATTTGCATTTTTGTCTCGTTTGGAAGAAAATAATGTTTCGTTTGTTCTACTTGGGTTTATAAGGGTGGTGTTTGTAACCTACCTATATGTTGGGTGTGCCGGTGTGTAACTGGTTCTCTTTAGTTTTTTTTTGTCGAAGTTTTTCTTCAGTTTTTTTTTTGGTCGAAAAGTTCTCCTTTAGTTTAGGTAGGCTGTACATTGTTTGTTTTTTAATCAAGCATTATCACTGTTATACTTGTGTTTGTTTTGCTTTGCTTCATTAGCTAAAAAGACGTTCACTCCTGCACAACAATGAATGTAGTACAAAGTCAAGTTTTCATTTCGGCGATCATCACGGATAAATGGACTTCATCCTTGCAACAGCGACGCGATTGCCCTTCAATCGTTCTTGGTGCGTTGTCCTCTCCAAGGTAGCCCCTGGAAGTGCCAAATCTCGGACCCTTTGCCAGCTTTGAATGTTTCCAAGGAACAGTAGAAAAACATAGAAAAGCTCTTCCAACTGGCTCACCAGTGCACTTCTCCAGATGTGGCAAACCGACCAGACATAGATGAGGTCTTCCCTTGTAAAACTAAAGGACTAAGCTAAAACTGGAAATTTTTTGATGTTATGATATTTGGAAAGCATTGTAAAAAGCATGCTGACTCCTGCTGGTTCTTGTACTAGCAGAACCAATTATTAGCAGTATAAAGTTCACTGGCTCTTTTTTTCCGCCTTCTTCGTAAATTTTGCGGGTTCAGCATGACGAAATAGAAGATCGCAGCCTAGTCTTGAATAACTTTGACGGTCTAGTTGCATTGGATATCCTTGTAACATCAAAGAATCCAGTTGCTTGTCCCGAGCTTCCTTCAACATTAAAGATCAAACTTGAAAATAAGATGGCAATAACAAGTGTTGACACCTAGATTTCGACCGACCATTTAGTGTTAAATTGCACAGAAAATTAAGAATTAAATTTTAACCCCTAAAAACAATATTAAAATAATATTGCAAATATTTTGAGGAGCATTCGTCATATTGTTTAATTCTTTCATTGCATTGGACCGGTGGGGGATGATTTTGAATGAGTAGTTCGGAGCTTAATCAAATTAATTGAACTAAGCCCATGAAAGCTAAATAAAATTGGCCAAAAAGCCCATGCTATGGCCGAAAGTTTGTGGCCTGAAGATTTCTCTTCCATGGTATGATCAGATAAATGAAGAAGGAAGGATTGGGCACAAGATAACAATATTCACGTGGAAAACGGCATAATATAATGAAATATCTTCCTGGAAATCTAACTTCCTTAGAGAAATACGCGGGAAAGAATGGATAAAGCTAGAATTCAGAGATAAAGACTGGGCGTATAAAAAAGATAGGCCTTCCCCCACGAAGAATTCGGTCAATGAAGAAAAGAGGAAAGAAATTTTGTTGCTTTCCTTGGTGGGTTCTGCACCTTTGCATATAAAAGGGGCTCTCTGGCTTTTCCTTGGGGGGAGGGGGATATTGAAATACACGGCCACATCAGAGGAGAGAAAATCGTGAGTTGCGTCATTGGAAAAATTGGTTCATTTGAAAAGGTGAAGACACACCCGTGGTTTCGTGGTGCTCGCGCCCACGAACTCCAGTCTTCACACTCAGCCACCACACGTGCTCTGACATCCGTCCAGTGAGCACAAGCTCTTTCCAAAGTGCCTCGTCCGCTTCAGTCCAGCATCACAGAGCCACACCACCGCAGCAAGCTCTTAAATCAGTGCAAGCGTTCCACCGTGACCGATTCTGTTCCATCCATATTGTGGTCCATCGCCGTGAGTCCAACGAGCACCTATGTACTGCCAACGCGTTGACTTATTGCCACCATCGTGATCCACCGTGAGCCACCAACCAGTCAAGTCCCTGCAACACCCCCATTCAGTGACGACCAGCAACGTCAAGTCCGCAACTGATGACACAGCAAGCTCGACGAATTCACGACAGTTTGCTAACTTTCACGGCCAAACTTTGGTATGATCTTGTAGGTTTTCCGGTGACCGAAAAGCTATTTCCCTGGTGCCTACCCCACGTCGCTCCTTGGCCAGCCACGAGTCCAATGAACCTCTCACCGTCGGCACCACCACCGTCGGACACCGTCCCGATCCATCATCCCAAGTCTGATCTTGAGATGATTCATGCTTGGAAGTTATCCGTGAAATTAGATAAGATTCTCATCCATATTCTTAGAATATTTAATTTCCTAAATTTTCGGGTGTTTGAATATTTTGCAAATATTATGTGTACCATTAGATATCTCAAGATAATGCATGTGATATCCGCAATATTCTAAGGTACCTAATTTAACAACGTACCTAGACGACTATCTGACTTTAACCCTAAGGTACGATACGTGGCAGTACGGAAAGATTGTTATCTTATCCATAACCACTTGGATATGATAACATATCTTATTCACTTTCCAAGTTCGAACGATCGGTTTTCCATTGATATTCACGACCCTGTGGATATGATTGATAGCCCAATTCATTTTCGTAATTTTAAATATGATAAGAAAGATGTTGCGGATTCTGTGGATTGTTTGAGCTCGATTGCTATCTTTGTTTGATTGCTTTCTTTTTAAAACAATGAAAATAAATAATATTAGTTAGATTTTAAATTAGAAATTTTGCATGTTTAGGGAATCCATAATATATTTAAAAGATAGGATGATTATTAATTTAAATTGGGATTTAAGATAGTTTACCTCCTAGTTTAAATTAGGGGTTATGCTAGTCCTAATAGATTATTTAGAGGATTTTAGGATTTCGAATTTTCGTCAAATATCCCAAAAAATAGCCACTTTAGGATAGATTAAATGATCTTCTCTAGGATAGATTGCATGTTAATTCGAGTAATTTTTAATTCGGAATTTTAAAAAAATACCAAAAAAATAGTTGCTTTAGAATAAATAAAATTGTTTTTTCTAGGGTAGATCGCATGTTAATTTAGGCATTTTTATTATTCCGAATTTCAATGAAAAATACCAAAAATACATCATCTGCCCATCATTAGAAATAGGTAATATCATCGCATGCCATATAGTTCACATGCTAGGCTTAATTAATTGCATGTCATATTTTGCACGTCATAGCACTTAGGTTAGCTTCATTTAAATAAATAGAAAACCCAAAAATACCTTGATTGAAGTGCTTACTAATTAGAAATCATATTAGGGCTGTCTGTATGATTTCTAGCTAACAATGCAAATGCTTATGTTGCTAAATGGTACGTTGATCTCCTAAGCTAGTAATTTATTCACTGCTTTCTTTATTGGGTGTTAAATTGGTAGATTACGCATATGCATGATCACCTCACATGTTAGCATCTAGATAATAAAATGGATCTAGATTGCCTGCCAAAACCTTTTTTTTAAAAGAAAAAATACCGAAAGGGCATTAGATTGGCTCTAGCGTAACCAATTTCCCGAACTTAAAATCTCTAGTTCGTAGGAATAAAACATATCTTCCTATGTTTTATTTGGATTTCTAATCAACCCACCGCAAATAGATTAGTGGCGACTCCAGCATGAAAACATTTGCATGTTAAAAACTTAAACCCTAAGTCGTGAATTGGTAGGGCTTGGAAGGGCCCGAGTTAGGCTTAGACTTAATAATTCATTAGCCGAACCCCTAGTAATGCACCCTCGGCAAGTTAGGTCACGACAACAAGTAGAACAAACCTTGATCAGAAAAAAAAAAGCCTAGAAACAAGAACTGCACGAATATATCTTCTCGTTGCATTAAACTTAAAATCACTCTCCAGAGTTTCACATTCCAACGAATAAGAACACGACGTAAATCGTAAAAATAAACTGAGAATTCCTCGGAAAAAACTAAAATGATCACAAGGATCAACCTCAAACAATTACACAATTACAGGACGAGATTTTCAAAATCTCAGGCCCTCTACTCGGGAAATCTAAAAGAATAATGCAAAAGGAGGGTGGAGGCAGAGGCAACATGCCAGAGGCGGATATGAGCTCGAGACCCGACAACGACGACTGACAAGGGACGGCGGAGGCGGATCTTAGCTTGGGATGCGACTGGTGAGGGCTCTTGGGAGCAACAGAGAGGGAGGGAGAGGCTCCTCGAAGTGACGGCAGATGCATAGGCGGAGGTGACATGCTGCAGGTGTCGGGTCTGGGCTCCGCTGTCAAATCTGAGCATGGGATGCAATCGACGAGGGCTCTTGGGAGCGATAGAGAGGGAGTGGCTCTAGAGGCAACGACGGATGCAGAGGCGGAGTCGATGTGACATTCCAAAATTTCCGCCAATTGGAAATTATGAAATAACTGAGTTTTATGAAATGTGCTCGTAGTAAATTTCTCGCCCGGAACTGATCATTTCTGAGAATGCTAACCATTAGGGCAAGACTATTAGGGGAAATTAAATTCGCGCGACTAAAAGAAAATTCGATCGTAAATGGATTTCGACCATTAAATCGCAGAAGTGATATTTTGAGCCGCTAGTGGCCGATCCAAGGATAGTTAGGGGTTAGTTCGCCACTGTCATAGTAGTGGATCGCGGGTGATTCCGTTGGACCACGAAACGACTTGACGAATGATCCTGAAATTGTACCGAACGATCGTTCCTCTCGGATCAAGTGATTGATCTTCGCGATTTTAATGACAATCGAAATCGTTACGTACCAAACAGACTTGTACGTGACTCGATTTAGTATCAGTCATGAGTCGATTATGCGAATTTCCCTAGCAAGCCGCCCGTTAGCTCGAGAAACGCTCGAGTTGCGTTTAATAGAATTTAATTATTGAATTTTCGCTCAAATTGGACACCGGAAAATTAGGAATTCACGACGAAACGCTAGGACGACGTTGCACGTGACACGTGTCAATTTTTGGTGCACTTAAATCCTTTGGAAAAATTCGATTTGGGCAAGAAACGGAGGAAGTGACCAAAATACCCCTAGGATTTATTAAAGGGCAAGCTTTAAGAGAAAAGGGCATTTTGGTAATTTTGCCCTAAAATTTTGATCGTACAATTTTACCCTTGAACTTTTTGAGAAATTACAAGTATGCCCTTGGATATTTTTGTGCAAGAATCGATCTGGACCGTCGGATTAAGATTAGATCGAATCTGGATCGTCGGATCAAAAGTGTTTGAGAGGGGCAATTTAGTAATTTCTCCAATGGGTCAAGATCACTATTTTGGTCCAATTTCCCTTCATCTTCCTCTCTTCTCCCGTGAGAATCCCCCCTCCCTTTTCTTTTTCTTTTGCCGTGAACCCTTCCCCCTCCTTGCCGTGGGTTTTCTTTGGCCATTTCTTCCCCACGCCAGCGCCAGCGCCTCGCCGCCGCACGCCGGACCGCCCTCTAGCCGCCGTCCACGCCACCCCGTAGCCACCAGCCGTCCCTCTCTCTCACCGAGACCCATTCTCGGCCGTGCAAGACCCACGCCGCCGCCGGACCGCCGCCGCTCAAGCCAGACGCCGCCGTGTCCGATATTGTGCCGCCGCTCCCCGTTCTAGCCGATTTAGTCTAGAACTAGGTAAGTCATACTCTAAACCCGATTTAGAATATTAGGTATCGGCGGATAATTCGATTTTTGGGTTGAAATTGGAGTTGTTCGGGTGTTGAACGTTAGGGTTTTAGGTCGGGAATGTGTGACGGGCCTTGAGGATTATTTTGGGAATTTTTGGAGGATAATTTGAGGTGAATTTGAAGCTGCGAATCACTGTTCACGAGCTGCGAATCACTGTTCACGGGACTGTGATGGTTGGTTCGGGACGCAAGTTGGGTTTTTAGAGTCGGTGTTGTATGATGAGAAAGTTTCGTGAAGGATTGAAATTAATCCGACGCCGTTTAGTGGGAGAAAAATGAAAAATTGTGTATCGAATGTATTTTTAATTTATAATTAAGTTGTGGTGATTAAATTGAGTGTGTTGTTGAGTAATTTGATGATTGGATATGTTTGTTGGGTGCACACGTGAGTTAGATTAAATTAATTATTGGAATTGCCATGTTCTATGCTGAATGTGCACGAGTTACGATGAAATATGCGTGAGCGGGCCACATGTGATTGGCCAGTTGTGTATGGTAAGCGTATGTTGAGCGTGTGCTTGATTGAGATTGTGGTGTGGTAAGTGATGGTGGAAGGTGTGTGAAAGTGTGAAAGTGCGAGTTTGGGATCGGGCCGAATATTCTAAACTCGGGTCGCGATCACGTAGGTCTGCTGCATTTGGCACAAGTTGAGGCTTGGAAAAGCAAGCATGGGAATCGGTCTGAGGCGTGATTGCTCGGGTGAGACCGGGATTGGACCGAGGCATTATAAGCTCGGGTTTTCAATCATGTAGGCCTCTCGCATTTGGCGCTGGCTGAGTCGGGATCGGGCCTGGAGCGTGTGATATTCAGGTCGAGATTGGGGCCTGAAGCGTGAACAGGTACGCTGGCCGGATGTGGGGAAATGATCGCAGTGTGTCTGAGGCGTGTACGTTAACAAGGGACACTGGCGAGGAATGTGGAAAGTGATGATGAGAACGAAAGAAATGCTCGAAGTGGGAAATTGTATGTGTGTGTAATTGCGAGTATTATGCCTGTTACTTGAAATTTGATGCATGTGATTGTGTTTGTGAAATTATCTGGAGGGTATGTGGTAGCCTAAGTGGGGTTTAGGGGTGAACTTACTGAGAAGTGTTCTCACGGTTATTTCAAACGAAATTTCAGAACCCCGACAGGAACCATGAATTCCCCACCACCACCACCAGCACGTTTTGAAGTCCCGATGTACACCGAGA
Source organism: Syzygium aqueum (assembly GCA_031216185.1). Classification (NCBI taxonomy): domain Eukaryota; kingdom Viridiplantae; phylum Streptophyta; class Magnoliopsida; order Myrtales; family Myrtaceae; genus Syzygium; species Syzygium aqueum. The sequence goes on from CM062234.1 coordinate 18,651,618, forward strand.
ATGAAGTAGCCGAGTTTCCTATGCCAGACGACACGACCTGGATTAGGCAGACTACCACCATTTTTGTAGAGGTAGGACTACCATTATGGGGGACCCAAGTGTACACGGCCTGATTCTTTAGATACGCGGACGGGGATGTATTTGGGCCTATCAGGGGGTTTGATGTCCCATATGATTTGGTTGGGGATTGGGATCCGTTAGTAGTACCCTCAGTAGACGGTGAGTTGACGAGTGTGGAAACTAGTTTGACCCAGTCAGTCATGCATCCAGCGTCGGCCGCGCAGGCATCGTCAGAGGCCGAGCATGAACCAGAGGCTAAAGCATCCCAGGCGGAGGATGACCCGATGGACATAGATTTGGATCCGATCCCCGAGGAGGAACTAGGAGAAGCGGAGCCCGAGGTCAAATCTGAGGACGTATCCGACGAGCCAGAGGAGTCGGAAGAGTCTGTAAGAGAACCAGACTATATACTCCCCTTTCAGCAGTATTTGGATCCCAATTATGTGCCGGAAATTAATTTCTTTGACACACTAGTTGAGGAGTACCAAAAATATGTTCTAGCTGAGTCGGGCGACATTAATCACCCGATCATGATTGAGGCGGAGTCGGAGTCCTCAGATGATCAGACCGTTGAAGGAAGTTCGGAGAGTTCAGATTCGGGTGAGGAGGAATCAGATTCGGAATGGACGCTGAGCAAGGATCGACGAGGCTATTGTAGAGGTTTGGAGTAGGTTTTTGAGTGAGTACCATTTTTGGAGTAGAAAACCAGGTCACCGATCTTTTTGGAATGTCGTTGGTGCGTAGAATGGTGTACAAGTATGTGCAATGGTGGTAAAATGGATTGGATTTAAGTTGTGAATATTTTATAAGTTTTTAATGAAAAGAAAAATGTACATTCTCCCTGAATGATTCCCCAGTTTTAAATTGTCCGGGATTAATTGTTTGTGTTCGCTGTGGTCGTAAATCTCTGATGGCGATTTGAGGTCGGCGATAACCTGGGACGTCGCCCTAAACGACCAGGCGGGATGTCGTGAGCTCGGCGGGAGTCCGGGGCGTGACAGTCGATGTGCCGGAGGCATCGAGTCTAGTCTCATGATGCAACCGTGGGGCTATTGGGAGCGAGAGAGGGAGAGAAAAAGGGGGAGAGTATTTTGAAACAAAAAGAGGGTAGCCAGTGCTTCGTCGGCGACGGCAGGGAGTGAGGAGCACCCGAAGCAGCAACAACGCGATACGACAGAGCGAGCACTGGATCAACCAGGAATGCTAACGAGAACAAAATTTGAGAGCAAAATCATGATTTCAAAATAATTTGAAAGCCTTCACTTTGCTGGAGAGAGGAAATGTCTTCTTTCCGACGAGAGAGAGGAGAGAGGAGAGAGGAAAGGGGCTAGCGTGCAGAGGAGAGAGGGGCTAGCCCGTGCAAGGCTATGCTAAAATTCCACCTTGGACAAGTTGGTCCCCATAGAACCACGTGGTGCTTCATGATTGGTCCGGGACTATGCCGACGTGGAGGTCTTGAACCACCTAATATTTTCTCACTTCGGATGGACAGTGTCATTTTTCCAATAACTCTTCCCTCCACTCGGTTCTCTTCTTCTCTTAACAACTCTCTCTTTTCTATTTTTCTTTTTTATTCTTTCTCAATTTTGTTTTTTCCATTTGTCTCTTTAGTCTATTTTTGCAATTTGAAAATATTGGCATTGATACAGCATGCAGATGCTCTCACAATGATAACTCATAAGCTTACATATACTATAATATGAGTAAAAAGTGTGCCATATCTAATTTCGATAAGAAAGATTATTAATACGTAATTTTACAAGTTTAACTTAATTGATTCAACAAATAGAATAATTACATATAATTATAGACTTGCTCTCACGCCCACAATATTAGTAGTTATAACTAATCGGCGATGCTATTCAAATTTAGTTCATAAAGAAATAAATGAGATAGTCCACACATCTTTTGCATTGGTTGGATCAAAAAAGTGAAAGTACACGAATATGGGATTATAGAAAAAGAACTATTTATCCAAATCGCATTTAGATGATGCACTAAAATTACCATGTAGTAGTTACATGTTAGGGGGTACTATCAATTTCATTATTTATTTAATGGCAAGGACATATTCATTTATTTTTTTAATTATTTAAATATATGAATGATTTTATAAGATTAGTAGTGATTGGACCTATTCTTGAGATGTTAAGAATATATGTGACAAATTCACAGTTAGACTGAATCTTTAAATCGTTCCCGGTCGATAGATCATTGAGTGGATATTAATGATCCTATTGAGATCGATGTGTTCTTAGCTTTACCATTAAGTATTAGATACTTAAGGGAATGACGAGTCACGAGTCATTGAATATTGTTATGCCAAAGTTAAAATACATGTGCTTGCACACATAACAAGTTCACTCAACATGGCACGCATAGAACAATTAGCAACATGGAAGCTTTTAGCGTGGTTAATGTCTAGTTGTTCATACTCTAGTCTTGTATAAATAATCCTTAGATCTAAGGCACAATGTTGGCTTATGTGTTGGATGACTATGGTTCACAGGTGCGCATATTGTCGGTTCGTTGATCCGCCTTTGTACTTGATGGTCATAGTTCGTTCACATACGAAGTTATACATGTGCGCAAAATAGAATATGTCTCCATGTTACATGTAATGTACAATAATGATGTCCTATGCGATCTAATCTTGACATTGCATTGAAATCCTCGACCATGGTTATAACCAAGAATGAACTATTCATATCTCATATAAAATGAATGTCAATTAGGTTTGTGCATATGATCGAATTGGTGGCTTGACAAATATTCCATGGCCTTTGTTCGATCGGACATAGTAAGGTAGAGGGATTGAATTACACTATAGCCAAAGCTAACATGTTCATTATGTTCTTAAAGCATTCACCCTATCTAGGTAGCCATGAAATATTACTAGATGTCAATCATAACTTGTAAGACTTGGAAATTGATCAGGACAATCAATTCTTTTGGGGAGTACTAATATATTGGTGCAAATTTTACTACCAGCTTCATAATAAACCTAGGGATGTCATACACCATAACCAATTCAGCGATATTGCAAATATGTTTGCAATTATAGCAATCGATTAGTCAGGCTGGAATTAAATTAAATGGGATTTAATTTATTTTATTTTTGGTCATGGGCGCTCGTGCATATAATGCACACATTCTAAGTATACACTCTTATTTTTAATTATTTAATCTATATATATTAAAAGAGAAATTAAAGAAAAAGAAGGTAAAGTGCACGCACATGGTCAGCAATTGTCGACCATGGTCATGGGCGTTCGTATGCAATGTGTACACACTCACGATCAGCTACTGTTGCTCATCGTGCATGTTAAGCGATCAGCAACTGTTGCTTATCGCGCATACTAGAGTGATCAGCAACAGTTGCTGAATACAAGCGTGTGATTGTGCAAAAATTCACGCGTGAGAGTTAAAATACGGTTTCTCTCTTCCGGCACTGTAACTGAAATATCAAAAGTGTGGAGAATTGTCGTCATGAGATTGCCAGCACAAGTGTTGTGATGATTACCCATAAATTCTTTCTTCCACGAGACGTGCGATTGGTGGTATGTTTGAACTAGAGGTCCGACGGTTGTGAGGCTTGAACTGAAGAATGTACGAACCAAGTCATTTTGAGCACACTAGATGGTTGTGGGGCTCGAACGGAAGAATATTCGAACCAAGATTTTTTTTGGAATGCTATGAGAGGTAATATGGTGAACCCGCTATCATGTTCCGATTTTTTATTGAAATGCATGAATAACGCCTTTGAAGATACTTGTATGGTTATATCTTTCCATTGCGTTTATATTTAATTTTAACTATGCATGTTCCGTAGAAACCAACAATCACCACAAATACAATAATTTTTAAAAACTTTCCGTAACGATAGTTCTAAAGAAAGGGCAAATGGTGTCGAGACTATCAAATTATTAATCCAAATCTCAAGCGAGTCTCACTTCGCTGGATCTGGCGAGGGCCCTCACCAGCCATCGCCATGGTCCAGATACTAGCAGAGAAAGAACGAAAAAAAATAAGAAAGAAAAGAAAAGAAAATATAAATATAAAATATTCATAAAAATAATTAAAAATTATTAAAATTGTCAATGTTAGCCTCGGTCGTGTCACGTAAGACATCAATGATTTCTGACCAAAATTGACCGAATGAACTATATTGGTAAATTTTCAAAAGATTTAGAACTCAATTGGCTACATTGAAAGGTTTAGGACTGAATTGGTACAAGTGTAATAAGTTTATGATATTTTTGGTAATTTTCTCTCGATTAGAGAGTACAAATATTTCAGAGCCACCTTTTCTTAATTTAATCAAATGGCTAGATATATATAAACCGAATTTCAAGTGTAGATTGGAGCACCTACCAAGATTAGATGATTCTAAGACGATTCCAACTTTTTTACATCATTTTTGTTGATGCGCTCGTCGACAAGCGCTCTATTGGAGATAACGAGTCTCTTAAAATTGTTACATTGCAAAATAAAAATTATGAAAAATTATTGAAATTTCTAAAACGTGTAATAGATTACTATGTTTTAAAGTTCCTTCAAGCCATATCATGGTACGGGAAAATTGTTGAAAATGGTAGTTAAAATTGATAAATATTACTAGCTAATTTCATAGAAATCATTTTGAAGTCCACGAGATGCTTGGGGAGAAGTGGGTCTTTAACCGGACTTTAATTACGTTCTACAAATTTCCAACTGAAAACTTAATGCAGCAACATTGCTTTTACTCTGCTTTTTAGTTTTTCCTGTTTCCTTTCTTTCGTTTAAATTTTTTTGGTAAAGTAATACTAAAGTTTTGCTTTCATGTAATATGGAGCATTTGACACCCTTAAGAATCAAATGATTAACATGTAAAGTTATCCGGCAATTTATATCACATCTTTTTAGAACCCGAACGATTTTTTTTTCAATTTTAAAATTTCCACTGGGAAGGTAAAAGAAATATTTTATTTTTTTATAACCCATACTGTAATTACCCTAACACAAACTTACTAGCTATAAGGTGGTAAAACCATGTATATAATAAGGTCTAGACCAAGATTTAAGGTGAGTTAAACCGAAAAAGCACGAAGCACTCTTCTCCATTTAACAGCCTTCAATTATGACTGGATTTCCAAACGAAATTTACAACAATTCGGTAACATTGATCGTTTTTGTGTTTCGCAGAAGTTTCCATCGTGGCCAAATATAGCTTGTCTAGTCACACTCGATAATAAGACAATAAATACTGCCAAGCATGGCCATCGAATGATAATGGGCACGCTATGTTCTTTTTTTTTTTTTTTATGTTCTATGAGGTCATAGTTCGAACAATGTCTCCCGGTAATTAGCCTTACAGGTTTAGATCGTTACTATGGGCAATTCATGTTTTAGAATCTTGCCTACTAGCTATTATCTCGGGATATCTGATGCAGGATGTGAACAACTTTTCTGCTTTATACGTTCCTGCAAGATATTAACGATTCTCATGTGACGGAATCAGGAACCCCTTTCAATTCTAGTGGTCGTTGCATGATTTGTCAACAAAATAAGTACTTAAAACAATATGTAAAGGGGACTCCCATCACTAGCGTCGTCGTTGTGTGGCCCGCTAGTCCAGTTCATTTCAGCTTTAGTGGGCTTGGCCTGTGAATCAGTTCTCTCTCTCCCTCTCTCTCTTTACGAAGCAATTCAGATGGAAGTAGAGGTCACGTGGATGGAGGTGACCAACGGATTCGTGATTCCCATATAAACAAAAAAATCAAACGGATTTCACACCCAGATTCTAGAAAATTCCTGGAAGATTTTACATCTGGCATGTTGCAGTTCATTCTTGTGTGAAAGCACCTTCGCCGGTGTCAATTTTCGCCGGAGGGACTTCCAGGGACTTCCTCTTGATTGAAGAAAGAGCAAACCCAAGATTTTGCCAACAGCTCGCACAGCTCTTCCTTGTCGGCATGGCTGCGCGAGGCTCAAACTCTCCATACCTATCGAGGTCAAGCCTCCCAACCTCTGGCAAGCCTTGCCCAGCCACTGACGTTAGGTTTAAAATTTTTTGGACAATTTTCCCTCTGAATAGATCTACATAAAAACTCAAATAATTTATTCAAGCAGCAGGATAGAATAATATATTTAGCCCGCTTTGGATACGGTACATAAATTAAATATGAAAAGGAAAAATCAGAGAACGGCTTTGTCTGTTCTTCTTAGTGCCCTTTAATTTGGTCGTGCAATTTCTGTCTCTCTCTCTGTTAAGACTGTCGAAACTTAGACCGTAGCTACTGTGGTAGTCATTGTTGACTACGTCGACCACAGCAGGGCCATGTTAGTTAGGTTTTCTTATATTCATTTGACCTTTTGAAGTTATTATCATTAAATTTCCTCGCACTTGGATCCCGACCCCGTCCGCACATTTTGTGGTCGAGCGTGGAACCATATAGCAATCTCGATCACTCTCCAATTATTTTTGGTTTGGATACGAGTTTTCGTCAACAATAGTGAACTAGTATTGATGCAAATAGATTTTCTATTATATAATCTCGGACCAATATCCTAGAAAAACATCTCCTTTTTGGTATATTTGTCCACAATCCCCAGCATGTACATATTATGGTTAAATAATATTACCTCCATGGACAAAAATTCGGGTACTTATAGTGTTATTACCTCAATGGCAGAGCGGAAACATAATTTACTGGGACGATTTTCCACGTAGTTACACTAATCTAATAGTTGAACTACAACTCACACCACCGCCAGGTTTCAATAAGTTTAATCATTACCGACAAGCTCTATCTTTGCTTTCACAAGGGTCCTTGTAATTTTTTATAATACGGAGACATGAGCGTAAAGATCTGCTACCTAAAGAAGCATTTGCTATTGGTTAATCAAATCATTAAGTTATCGTAAGCCACCTATAAGGTTCTTGATCAGAAAATCATGGGGATATGTACACTAGGAGTATCACAACTTTCGTACGACGCTCACTTGAGTACTATAATATTTTTTTTTTCACTTACTTGAGTGCCACAGATTTAAAAACTCAATCACTTGAGTGCCATCGGCGATTTGTCTTGTCGAAAAATCCGATATAGACATCGGTTGACCTATGTGGCTTCGCCAGTGCTAACATAGACTATTTTTTAATAATTTCATTTTATTTTTTTAAAAGTTTGAATTTTTATTTTCCTTTTACTCTTTTTTTGTCAGTGCCGCGCGACGGTCACCGGCGACCCCCACCGGCCGCGAAGGCCTTGCCTAGATTGGATGAGGGTTGCCTCGCCCTCGGCTACAAAGGCCCTAGGCAGGGTCTTCGTGGACACACTGATTGAGGGCCAGGCCTTTGTGGTTGGCAAGGTTGCTGGTGACCCTCACTGGCCCTGGAAAAAAAAAGAAAAAAAATTAAAAGTAAACCGCTTCGGATGGAAAATTAATTAAAAAATCCACATAGATTGGTTTGTCAGAAATGTCACTAAAATAATTGATTTTACTTCGATGTGGCACTTAAGTAAACGAAAAAAAAAGTTATGGTACTCAAGTGAGCGCTGTATGAAGGTTATGGCATTCCTGCTGTGCTTGTCCCGAAAATCATGGAATAAATAACGGGACATTTCCTTTCAGCGTTTTCTCTTCCAGATGAGTGTGTTGTTGGTAGACTTCAAAGTGGCCCAACTTTTGAAAGAACTTTTTTGTTCTTTCTTAATGGTCTCAGCAAAAGAAATAGTTAAATTATGTTAATGAATGTCTCGATAGTATTTTCTGGGAATGCTTAATAAGAAAATATTTAATTGTCCAAGTATTGATTATATATATCATAAGAAAAATCTGAGCATTGTAAATTACAATCCGTTTATCTATTACTTAACAAATGCTTAAACTTGTTAAACAAAATAAAAGAATTTATCGCTATGATTTTACTATAAAAACTTTTCCGAGAATTTTTATGATCATTTTTAGATCATTGTTGAGTAAAAAAGGAAAAAAACGTGGTTCCGTCAGATCTGCTTTGCATAACCGGTAGTATGTGATAACTTACCGACATTAAAGGAAACTTGCGGATGCAAAGGTGATCATATTTACAATGATTAAGAAAATTACGATGAGTAAAGAGAGTTACTGACACATAGGTTGCAAAAAATTTGCAAAGTGTAACGAAAAATTATGAACAATTAGATATTTTATTAACAATGACGTGAAAAAAAAATTAACTAATAACTTAGGTTGATTACTTTTTTTGTGGAATATTACTAGCCATAGGACTTAGAGCACGTACTGCCATCAATGAGATCTCATGTCCGCTAAATAAAAGCTACGACAGAATATTTTATAGATAAGTTACTATTAGTGAGAATAATTACGTGCGCCAGAGAAAAGTTACAATCCATTAGATAAGACAAATTGGGGTGTATTACAAACCATAAGATCCATAGAACTTATGACGAGAAAAGAGGAATTATGAATTTCATCACGCACGTCAATATTGAAAGTACATACTGGAAATAATGGTTTCCCTCACGCATCCAAGAAAAATAGAGAGTTCAAAGGCATGGTTGATAGACCCTTTATTTTCAATACCACATCAGTGTGACGATGTTTAGTTCAAACTTCACATCGGCAGGGGACTAACATAGAGCGATGTGATATGATCTTTCAGCTTGGTCTTAGAATGGGTGTAATGATCTCCGTTGGTGTATAACACATCGATCACCCGTGAGAGATTGAGAATTCGCGTGAGAACCGTTGTTGGGACTGCGGTCGGACGAAGAAACTCCTCATTGATGTCCTTCCATGCATCAACAACTCGTTTCAGGAGTTCCTCCTCAGCTTCCTGCTCCGAGACACCATTTTCTTTCATCAGCAACTCCACCGAAGATGCTACGTGCCCCCTCTTTTGCTCAAACTGTATGTCAACGAAATTGGTGTCATTAGGTATTGAGTGGTGGTCGATCTAATTTTATCAGATTGTTGGAGGATAATTACGTTTCTATTTTACCTGGTGAGAAGAAATGTCATCCATGAGCCTACATATGATTTGTGAAGCCCTCAAAATCTTGCAGTCACCGAGCAACCATTCAAAAGCATCTCTGGTGACCACATCGCCCATTCCTACAAGTGATGTGATCGCTATATCTTCGTAGGCAGTCGTTAATAATGCAAGGGACATGTATTCCTCCATCGTTGGTGTGTAGCCGGTATGGAACCATTTGGCTTCTTGAAAATACCATCTTGCTTGCTTCTTTGTCTAAGAAATTAAACGTAAACAAGAATGTTTGGTTCCTGAAAAAAAATGCATTGGGTGCATATAAAAGGTACCGATGATGCTTACGGCTTCTTTTGCATAGTGGAGGCGGTACGATCTTCCTTTTGTGGCCAGTTCATTCCCAATTTCATCATAGAAATCGAGAAGCACCTTATAATAATCTTGCATATACTCTGGCAGTCCATCCATGGCATCAACACTCCACCTGAATTCGAGTCCTTGAAATTACACACTTACTCTACACATACATGATCGAATTCAGAAGTTTGAGAAAGAGAATGCAGATTACATACTTCTCAATTGCTTCGGTGAAGGATACTAGTTCTTCTAATGTGCCATAGACGTCATAGATATCGTCGAGAATGGAAAGCAAGGCGATCACTCTGGTTAGTATATATCTGGCGTCTTCAAACTCCAGCTGGAAATATGCTCCCGATATCCAGAAGAACAACTCCGCAATCCGGTCTCTAGAGAATGGGAACTTCCTCGCAACATCTATATCCTTCCACCACCTATGATAAAACAAAGATGAGCGTTATTGAAAGTACATTAGCCCAATGAATTCGCATAGTTCAAACTCACTTTTTCATTTGTAAAGGACTTTCAAAAGCACTAATTAGCAAGGTAAATTGAAACTAGACGAGTAAACCTTTGGAAAACACAATCTATAAGCTAATTTTAGATTATACTATCACGTGAGGTTAGTTGACCTTGTAATCCTGCCAAGTTCCTTCTGGTGTTGCTCTTGCAGTAAGTTGAAATCTAGCTTAGCCAAGGCGAGCAAGACCTCGTCATGTGAAGGCTCTTCTTGGTAGAGTGATATATAATGCCTTGCCTCGAGTCTTGGCAGCCCCTTGCGAAGTGGCTGATTGAGAGCACAACTCACTTGTTTCGCAAGACTATTGCTTACTTTCATTTCATCAATCGATTCAAGTTGAGTTATAGCAAAAGGAAGTGCTTCCTCCAAAATATCATCGCCATGGCACCTTAAATGGCAAGCTTCATATAGGCTCAATAATCCACGCACATCTGTGATGAGCGATTCCTTGAATTTGCCTTCACTGTCGATGAATTTGTTAAAGACCTCTGTGCGACTGGCCAACATGGGACAAAAGACGTAATTGATTAGAAATTAGGAAGGCAATACACGTAGTTAATGTTGTAGATTTTCTTTCACTTGTTTCTCCTAAAATTCGAATGAGCAATAGTAAATTTTGCGGCATTAATTTTCCAAAGAAGGAATTTTATGGGGATATTATCAGATTGGTTCACTAAGTTTAAGACTTACCCGATGAGATATTGAAACCTTGTTGTCGCAGCAATCGAAACATAAGAGCAACCATGTGAAGGTCATCTCCCATAAAACCTCCATGATCGAGTTGAGAGTAACTTTTGTGGATATGTTCTAATTGCTCATCTATTTCTCGTTCAAAATGGTAGTCAATTCCCAAGCGTTGAATTTGATCAATCAAGTGAAGCATTTCTGAAGGCTTATCCGCGACATCAGTCAGCATCTTCCTCACCACTCCTTTCAATTCCTCAACTTGCTCCTCCACTCTTCCAAGGAATTTGAACTTCTGCAAATATGTAACGCGCTATTCTGAATAAAAGCAAGCATGTGAAATATATATATTACAAAAAATAAAAACAAACTCAAATAAAAGCGAAGTTGCTGTGAAAAATAATAATCATCTTTTCTTGGTTACAAACCCATAGAAAGAAAATACGAATACAAGGCAAGTTGTAATTTCTGATAACACATTACGACGAGCATATATTCTCAGAAAAGTGAATTAATGATAGAGGCCAAATCATTTCATTTTGAAACTTTCAAAGAGACGAAATCTAAGATTATTCTCTAAAATTGAATAATCGATGACCAAATCATTTCATTTAGGTGGAGTAGTACAGTTGATGTTTTTGAAGGAGGGACTGTAGCATACGTTGGGTGCATACAATATAGTCTAAACTTGTTAAACATGATCCTGTTTGATAGAGAAATTCATAGACCTAGGGGGATAGTCGAATTGATAAAGAGGATGGAGATCAAAACAAAAGCTGAATGCCCGACAAAGCAAAGATAGATTCAAAAGTAAAATCCACCATGTACGTTTGGTGATACTTCTCTTGAATGGACTGTGGAATTACGGTCGAAATGATCAAGCCAACCACAAAGTTCTGCTACTAAGACCTAGTCCTAAACCAACGCAACTAGAACCATGTATCCGCATTCTCTTTCTCCCGGATGGAAAGGCTAAGAGAAAAAAGTAAACGAGGAAAAAAACTTTTTTCTCGCTCAATCCCTTCATTGTTCTACCACTTCTTACTAGCAGTTCTTTCTTTACACTTGAAGACAACCCATTATTTTTCATAAACATGAAGAGTCAAAGAGTTCACAAATGTTGAGAGCTTTCAGGCAGAAGAAGAGCTCGAAGCGGTCCTTAGCAGCCCTACTTTCACCATATTTTCCCTACGTTCACATATGGTGTAATTGGTACCTTCACAACATGTAAATATACCTTTTTCCATTCAAGTGCAATTGCAAAAGTTTTCTGGTTATACATTTTTTTTACCTGGAACATGAATAATGGGTGACTTACATAGTGATGGAGGATGAGAGTTTTCCGATATGTAACCAATTTATCAAGCAACATTGGGATCGATGCTGCCCATTAATATAATATGGTGCATATGTGTTACTGAAAACTTTATGATAAAGGAAAATATATTTCATGTAATTCATTTTCAAGGAAAATTGTTAGTTTTCATTTGTTTTCTGGTTTAGGGAAAAAGATTTCCTTCTTGCTAGAAGGGGAAATTGTTTTTCCCCAATTTAAGCTTATTATTTTCGGTCCATGGAAAATGTGTTCCCGTAGACCGATTAGTTTTCCGTCATCCAAATACTGGAAAGTCGGAAAATAATTTCTCGGAAACAATTGTCCTTTAAACAAACGGGCCTTAGTTCTTTGATGCCATCAATTATCGTGAACACAGGGACTTTTATTAATTCTACAAAACACAGTAGCACGAAAACAACGGAAGAAGATGAGAGAAGAATTACCAACCGTTGAGTTGGAGGGAGAAGCATATTTGAGGAAGTAATCACCCCATACACTCTCGTGAAATTCCGCCGTCCGGCGTTCGACGCTGCCGCTTCTTCCTTTACTCGGAGAAGAAGATGGAATTGCCGAAACCTGAACCGACATGTTCCCCACTATTTTCGTGCTTAGTTTACGGATATCGGATGACTACGCAAATCGAAGACTGGGGAGAGGCTTTCGCTGCGTTGCAGAACATCAACACTTGATGGGTATTTATAGGCAACTTGTTCGTAGCCACCTCGTTACTTGGACTTAATCTTTCAGGGCAAACCAATCACATTTTAATGAAAAATAATAACACGAGTGAGAATATTTCGTATGAAAAGAAGATATTCTCCTCGTAACATCATCGATCCTATCCATCCCGCCTTCATACAAAAACCGATATTAGTAAAATTCAGATGTAGTAAATAGAGTTTTATTTTCTATCGAAATTACTCACCAAAACTCATTTCTTATCGACTTATACTTCTCGGTTCGTGGTCGAGTGACATAGTATCAATCGAACGACAAGTTCTGCTCGGCTGCTCGCAAGCTGGTCAAAGAATTAATCGCCGCCATTCTGAAAGCACGTGAAACCTGCGATCACTTCCTGAGGCAAAAATTAAAAATATATATAATAATTATTAAATTATTAACTTGTAATCTGTCGCGTCACGTCATTGAATAGAAAATCCGCCAGTTTCCTTAGGGTTCCCTCTGACCTCTTCAGCCTAACATTATTGATTAATTTATCATGACTCCTTGAAGGGGCAAAAATCAAAATCTCCCATCTTGAAAGAGGCTGCGAAATTTTTTGTACAGTAAATTATTAGTAGCTCAATAGAATCAATGAAGAAATATTTGATGAAGGAAATATCAAATTCGACCCGACTAAATGGAGTTTTTTTTTTCATTTATGGGTCGTAGAAATTAAGGGTCGTATTCGGGCTTGAAATAACAAGTCAGGCTGAACCAATGCAACTAGGTACGGTGCGGTTGTCCACCATATTTTCAAATGGTCATCTTTCAGATAGGTGCGCACGAGGAGCATACTTAGTACACCTGGCATCATTGCAATTTCATTTTTATCGAAAAAGTTCGGTCATTCGTTCGTTCATTCATTGCATTGAAAAGTCGTAGCTCGTTGAAGAACCTTTGCGTGATGTCAGCGTGATGTCAGTTAGGAGTGAGCAAAAGAATCCAAAATCGTTCGTACTGATCACGTCACATAAGACGGCCGACGCTGGCTGGAACGCCACATCGGCATTTTCCAAACAAAATTGGTCTAAAGGACTGTATTGATAAATCGTCAAAATGTTTAGAACTGAATTGATAAAAATGCAATAAATTATGACTTTTTTTTGATAATTTTCACCTGAAAACATGTGGAGAATTCCTTACCAAAAAAAAAAATGTGGAGAATTGATAGTGAAAAAGGAGGGAAAAGTCACGGGAAGAAGCCATGCCTTCTTACGGTTGTGCGTGGTGGGTGATTCATGGGCATCGGTGCTCTCCAATGTGTGGGCCAGACAGCTCAGGACAAAAGAGGGTGGGTTGTCCGTTTTTGTCAACGAAAAGGAAAAATAAAGCTTCGTGCATGCATCATGGGGTATAGCAGCCGGTGTTGGGCATCCTATGTTCTTGTTCCATCACTTTCCATGGCTGTTCTTGTTGATATTTAATGGTAGAGACAATTAAGCAACCTAGCTTTTGTCGGTTCATCTCTCCCTGCCTGATGGATTTGCCATTCCATGCCAAACTTGTGATATTAGGTGGCCATGGAAGTAGCTTTCGCGAGCGCGCCCATGATGCTATTGGGGACAAAGGTTGCAAAGATCGTAATCTGTGGAACGTGCACGATCAGAACCGCCGATCTTTTTGAGACCCATGTGGGTTTCACATGATAGAGGGTTGTGATTGACCTGGCCGATGCGAACATGGATTTGGACATGTCTAGTCCGGTACTGAGGCCCCCCAAAGATGGATTCGAACGCTTATTGTTTCTCATGAATAAGACTGGCATTGGTCATCTTATCGAAAATCATCCTTTTTTTTCGATTTTTTTTTTTGGATTTCCTCTAGCCGGTCGCCGGTCCGGCGATCGGCCAGAGGCCAGAGGCCGGCGAGCTCGAGCTCGCTGGCCACTGGCTAGCCGAGCTCGCTTGCCACTGGCTAGGGCGGCCTCGCCTTGGTCGGGCCTCCCCCGACCATGGCGAGGCTCGAGCCCTCACCGGAGGCCGCGGCGAGGGCGAGCCTCGCCATGGTCCGGCGAGGCCCGACCTTGCCGGGCCCTCGCCAGTGGCCGGCGAGCTCGAGCTTGCCGGCCTCTGGCCTCTGGCTGGTCGCTAGACCGGTGACCAGCCAGAGGAAACCCAAAAAAAAAAGTCGAAAAAAAAGGAAAAAAATTAAAAATTAAAAATAACATTAAAATATTATTTAAGTTATCCACGTCAGCGCCACGTCGGCGCTGGTGACCGATCACCGGCCAACAGGCGTCCACGTCAGCAAATTCTGGTCAAAATTGGCCGGAAGGACTAAATTGGTACAAAAACAAAAGGTTTAGGACTGAATTGGCACCAATTTAAAAGGTTTAAGACTTAATTGGCACCAAAAAAAGGTTGAGGACTAAATTGGCACAAATGCAAAAGGTTTAGGACTGAATTGGCACAAAAAAAGTTTATGACTAAATTGGTACTAATGCAAAAAGTTTAGGACTTTTTTTGCACTTTTCCCTTCTTGTTGCGATATAGTCGAAAGAGTTCTGCCTATACCATATATGACTATCCAATTTAAAAATATTTTCGACAAATGATTTTTCAATAGTCCCGTGTTGGGATGACGGAAAACTAATCGATCTACGGAAAAACGTTTTCCATGGACTGAAAACGACAACTTAGATTTGGGGAAAACAACTTCCCTTCTTCTAGGAAAATCACTTTTCCTAAATCACCAAACAAATTTAAACTAACTATTTTCCTTGAAAATGATTTTCATGGAAAACTTTTTCCTTTATCAAGAAGTTTTTAGTAATACAAACGTACCACAAGTTTAAAATTTACTTCATTGAAATAGTAAGAAGCAGGACAATAGACGTTATTTGGATTTTTTTTTCATTTTATTTTCATTTTGTATATTAGAAAATTATCCAAAAAGTCCTACGTGACACGGCTGGTGCTAACGTGGACAAGTTTTAATAATTTTTTTAATAATTTTTTTTTATTTTTCTTTCTTTCTTTCGGTTTCTTTTTCTTCTTCCAAGTCCGGCGAGGGTTGGCCAAAGAAAAAAAAAGAAAGATAAAAAAAGAAAAGAAAATAGAAAAAAAATAATTCAAAAAATTATTAAAATATTAAAAAAAATTATTCACATCAGGGCTTGCCATGTCATGTAGGACGGCGTAAGATGGTTAGCGTCCACGTCAGCGATTTCTGGCTAAAAATTTGTCAGATAGACTCAATTGGCAAAACGTAAAAGGTTTAGGACTTAATTGGCAAAATTGAAAAATTTATAAGTAAAATTGACAAAAGTGCAATAGGTTTATAACTCTTTGAACAATTTTCCCTAGTATATTATCAAGTCAAAACTAGTGAACAACCTTTCAGCGGCTTTGAGTAAAGAGGTCTTTTTCTTTAAATGTGAAGATTTCACCTGTCTAGAGTTCACCCCCATCGCTTTTGTCAAAATCCAGGTACAAACTCTTCATGAAAAATCACTTCCAAAATCAAGGAGTCCAGCGCTCCTATGTCTTGTTTACTATAACTTCATCCTCCTACCAACTACAAAGTGACATTCTTTGGTAATAACTGATATTTGATACGCATTGGTAAAAAGTCCTAGCTTAAAGTTCCTAAGAATAGACTTGTAAACTGGTTTGACATGATTTATAGAAATCTACCCATACCTTTGTAAGAAAGGAGAGTTCTTAGGAGGGACGGTGGCATCCTTCCAAGAACTCTCCCTCCACTTGGTTCTATTATTCTCTTCCTTCTTTTTCTTCCGTATTCTTTCTCAATTTTTTTTTTGGACCTAAGCAAATCCCTAAAAAACTTCATGTCAGTTCTTGTCTGGATCTTGAGATCACTGTGATGTAAAACTTTCAGAGGGTATTCCATCTTCTTGAGGAAGACAAAGATATAGAGGGAATTGAGGGTGCGAGACGTATGGATACTGGCACGTTAAAATAAGGAATCCGTCCGTGGAGCCCATCTCATAGGATGGGGACAATCTGCAGAGGCCCTCGTAGGAACGAAAGCTCACTTCCTTTGATGAGGTTACCTTTGACCTGAACACCAATAATTCAAGGGAAGCCCCTGATTATGAGGTTACCTCTTAACCTCTTCCCTTTAGTCTGTTTTTTGTATTGGAAAATATTGGCATTGATACAACTTACAGATACTTTCACAATCATAACTCATAAGCTCACATATACTATAATGAGTAAAACGTCTGACACATGTAACTTCGATGAGAAAGATTGTTAATACGCAATTTTACAAGTTTAGCTTAGTCAATTCAACAAACTGGATAATTGCATATGATTATGGACTTGCTCTCACTCCCACAGTATTAGCAGTTATAATTAATCCATGATGCTACTCAAATTCAGCTCGTAAAGAAATAAACGAGACAGTGCGCATATCAATCGCGTTGGTTGGCTTTAAAGTAAAGGTAGGCAAATATGGAATTAAAGAAAAAGGATACTTGAATAATGAAAATTTGATGTTATTTATCCATATAACGGAAAATTAATGAAAATACTAATTGAATTATTGATTTCGTAGAAATCTTTGTAACCAATCATTCTAAACACCTTCATTATTGATCGATAAATTTCTTTATCACACGGCAACGTGCAGATAACACCCTCGTGTATTATTTATACAAAGTCATATTCCGATTTATATAAGGTGTCATCCATCAAAAACAATTGACAAAACACAAGTCCAACGCAAGCAATAACAGAGTATATACCAACGACATAAAGAAAACATTACACAAGTGGTCTTATCCATCGTTGAGCAGAGAATTTTAACTACCCACTCTCTCGTTAACAATTAAATCAAGAATGGATGAGGTCTCTTATAGAAAATTTATCTACACCGGCAATTAGGCTTGAAAATCCATGGGATGCTTGGGGATAAATGGGGTTTTAACCGGGCTTTTATTACATACTAAAAAATTCCAACTGAAAAGGTTGGTGTGGCGGCGGTGATTTTGCATTGTTTTTTACTCTTTTCTTTTTCCTTTGTTTGTAATAGTTGAATTGTTTTTGGTAAAGTAATATCACCGTTTTACTTTCATATAATATGGAACACTTGAAACCTTCAAAAATCAAATTCTTAACACTTAGGTTTCGTTTGTTTTGCGAAAAACATTTTCCGAGAAAATATTTCTCATTTTCCGGCGTTTAGTTCCCTTAGGAAAATGAGTGAACGGAAAACCTATACTTAAATTCGGAAAAATAATTTCCTCTTTGAAAAATTGGAAAAATATTTTCCAAAATATGACTAGTTATCGGTGTTTGATCCTGAAATTCCAACACTTGGGCATAGAAACCCTAATGTTGATTCATGAGTCTTGACGTTCGGGACAAGTTCTCCAGCAGCTAAGGTCGGTACTTCAATGCCTACTCCCGGGTCCATCGAGGCTAGGACCAAAGCTTTGCGCCCATGTCCAATGCCTCAGCACCCGAGCCCAAATTCATAAAAGTAATGCTTGGGTCCTCGACGCTAGAGCACCGGTTCCCGACACTCAAGTCTAAGACCACAAAAGCCATGCGCAGATAAAATGTTGGTTCTTATAACAATATTTAAAAAAAGAAACAAATTTTTAATTATTTTATTTTATTATGTTTTACTTTTCTTTTTTTCTTTTCATTCTCCTTCTTCTTAAGCTGGTTGCCAACCACGATGACGGCCGGCAACCGGCCACAAGCAACGGGTGAGCCTCGCCACAGGCCAGCGAGGCTCGAAGCTCGTCAGATAGGGCAAGCTCGAGCCTCGTCGACCTGTGGCAAGGCTCAAGCTCACTGATCTGGCAAGCTTCAAGCCTCGCAGACCTCTGGGAAGGCTCGAGCTCGCTAGCCTATGGTGAGCCTCACCCCTCGCATGTGGCCGATCGCTGTGGCCGGCCTAAAAAGAAGGAAAAAGAAAAAGAAAGAAAATAAAAAAATGAAGAAAAAATAATTAAATTTAAAGAAATTTTAAAAATTTATAATTGAATATTTTGGTAATTTTCCCTAGCAAAAATCAAATCAGATTTTCTATACAAATCGGTGAAACATATCCAGATCATTTTTAGGTTTCAGCCAGACACCGGAAATTATTGTCATTTTCTTAGAAAATGACTTTCTAGAAAATATTTTCCGCAAAACAAACAAAACCTTAAAGTTATTTGGAATTTTTGTTTGCATCTTTTAAAAATCTTCTAGAATGATCCTTTTTCATTTTTAGAATTTGGGATGGTAGTTCGAAAAAGTACTTCATTTTTTGGTATAACCAATACTTGAATTAACCCAACACGAGCAAAACCAGCTACAAGGTGGTGAAACTATGTATATAATAAGGTCAATTTCACTCATGTCTGAGTAAAGAAGGACTACACTAAGATTTAAGGTGAGTAAAATTGAAATCAAGCGTTTCATTGATAAACTCTTTTTCATTAACAACCTTCAAATTATGTCTGACTTTCGAACGAATATAGCAATTTCTGTGACATTGCTCGTTCTTGTGTTTCATGGGAGCTTCCATTATGACCAAATCGAGCTTGTTCAGTCACACTCAAGGATAAGAAAATGAGGACAACCAAGTGTGGCAGCCTAGTGATAATGAGGTCACACTATTTCTTGTGAGGTCATAAATTTGAATTATATCATGAGTGATTCTCTGGCATATGCTTTGTGCATTTGCTACATCCCATGGAGAGACTTCCTGCTTTTGGCATGCCAGTGAGGTTGTGATGATAGGGTCATACATTTATGGGTGGACTAAATAGTAATGATCCATATCAAATATTTCGTAGTGGACCCGTTATATCAAACTGGTATTCCCATCACACATTTATCTCAACCAATTTTCGTTTCACAAAAAATCTTCAATCAGAATCCCATGGCATATTAATCCAGACTAATTTTTTGCTCACAAAAACTCCAAAACTAATGTCCTTGACCAAAATCTACCCTCCGTCAAAGTGCATGCTTATCAACACATATGGATTTTTCACGTTGGATCTATCATCCTCCACATCCATTGAAATGTATGTATTTTATCAGGATATTAGACAGAATGTCAACAGAGCCAATTGAGGTATTTGTTTGGAAATTTTTTGTAGTATTAACCCTACTTTTTATAAAGACATTGGGCATTGAATATTTCAAAAAAAAAAAACTAATGATCTATCCTGGGGCCTGTATCTATATTGCAATAACCATGTTTCAATTAATTGTTGGTTTGGACGATCAAGCTCCACCGATTATATCTTTCGTTCCTCTGTGATCTCTAGGATATGAACTTAAATTATTAAAGAAAAGAAAAGGGGCACTCGTTAATAAATAAATTGAAAAAATTCCAATTTTTTAATGCAGCAATTACTCTCGCATTATGTATAATCACTATTTTTAGATATTGAATTAATTGCCGTGTCAATTATATTTAACATGAGTATGCCAAGAGCTCTCACTTTAAAATGACCCCCAAAAACGGCTAGAGTTACTCTCTTTTTTCGCTAAATTGCTAGAGTTACTCTTGTTATCACAGGAGGAAGTCCCTTCAATGTCACGTCAATTTTCCTATATGTAAACATTTTCGATGGTTATGACAGCTTTTTCTTACTTGACTAGATGGCCACCACTCATAGGATACATATATACCATTGTACATTCACATCCTTTGAAATTTGAAATGAAAATATCTCTTCGAAAGCTTAATTTACTTCTTAAAATCAAGGAGTCCAGCAGCTACTATATCTTGTTTAGGGTAACTTCATCGTCCTACCAACTAGAAAGTGACATTTCTTTGGCAACAACAACCGACATTTAATACAACATTAGTTATGCAGTCCTACCTATGTTGACACCTAAATTTCGGCGCATCATTTAGTGTTAATTTGCATAGAAAATTAGGGATTAAATTTTAACCCCTAAACAAAAATATTTAAATTGCATAACATATAGTTTAGGTTCATTGCATTTTGCATCGGATTGGCGATGGCGAATGAGCTTAAAATTCATCGAACAAAACTCGGTTCGCTCGGAATCCAAAAGCCGAGAATCTCGTGTCAGATGGGCTCGGTTGTTTTAATTTGGGCTTAATTTAGTCCGTTGAGTTTAATTAATTAAAGCCTAAGTTAATTCAGCCCATTTAATTTAATTAAACCTAAGCCCAAGTCTAAGCCCATTAGGACATTAAGCCCATCTAATCTGACCTAGGTTAGAACTATATAAACATGTTATTAGGTCAGAAATTAGAGGAGGGAGATAAATTTTCAGATCTGAATTTGTGAGAGACACGTGAGGAGGGTGAGAGGGAGAGACCATCACCACGTGCATTGCCACCCCTCCGCGTCGGAGGACCGCCGACGTCGTCCCGGACAGTCACCACCTCTCCACGTCGCCGCTGCTCACGCAGCTGGCTTCTTTTTTTTCTTCGCACAGGCTGGTCTTCAGTTGAAGATTGGTCCCAATTGAAGCCTGCTGTTCATGAAGACTCGTCCGACTCCCCATGCAGCAGACCGAAGTCCACGTTCTTTTTCTATCCATGCCGTGAGCTCCCAATACAAGCCGACGCTGCTTTGCGGTGTTCATATCTACTACTGAGCCGACTCAGCTGCTGATTCCCCCTGACCGTGACGTCCTCGCCAGTGGACGATTCGTCCAAGACGTTTTCTCCAGTCAACCGGGCTGCTGCTTCTTCAGTCCAACACTTTCTTCAGCCTTGAAGATCTCGTCATCAACGCCCCCAGCAGCTTTGAAGAGGACCGACGCTTGCTGCTGCTTCTCTGATCTTTTGCTGCTGCCGCTGTTTCTGCATGCCAAAGCCACGCTGACGTTTGCTGCTGACTTCCCCAGCCTTCCACGAAGCCAGCAACGAAGACCCCATGCAGAATACGTAGGAGAAGACGCCAAAGGAAGGAACGTGAGAGAACACTGCTCTGCTGACTACACTGATTGCTGCTCCTTCCCCGACGACGTCCCGCTGTTGCTGCTCCTTCAGTCTTCCCATGCAGAAGACGCCAGACGTAGAAGACATGCGGGAGGACGTCTTCGTCCAATATCAACAGAAGACGGACTGTAGCTCTGTCCATTGATCAGTCAACCGAGAGCCTTCCATCAGCGACTCTAGCCGTGCCTCACTGGAAAGCCGTCCACCACCAACGCAGCTGCTGTTCTTGTCGTTCAAGTCGCCGGAACAGCCCCATCGTCGTTCAACGCGGATCGCGTGGATGATTTGAAAGTGATTGCTATCTTTGTTTAAATTGCTTTCTTTCTTTTTTCAAATAAAACAGAAAAATTCAAAAACATTATCTAGATTTAAATTAAAGTTTTGCATGTCTAGAATTTTCGAATATATCCCGAAGGATGAGATAAGTATTTAATTTAAATTATGACTTAACATGGTATGTTTCCTAGTTTAAATTAGGTATTATTTCAAATCCTAACGGATTATTCACGTTATTTTATTATTCCGAATTTTAAATCAAAAATCCCAAAAAGAAATCATTCTAGGGTAGATTAAGTCATCATAGATTGCATGTTAACTTAGGTATTTTTGAATTTCGAATTTTAAATAGAAAATACCAAAAATAGAAGTCATTAGTTTGCATGATAATTTAGGCATATTTTTTATTCCGAATTTCATTAAAAAATACCAAAAATAAATCCTTTGCCCGTCATTAGAATTAGGTCACGCCGTCGCATGACATATAGTTTGCATGCTAGGTTGCATTAATTCGCATGTCATATTTTTGCATGTCATTGAATGTAGACTAGCTTTCATTTAAACAAAGTGGAAAATCAAAAAAAAGAGAAATTGAACGATTGTTTGTTAACTAGAAATCATATTAGGGTGTTTGATGTGATTTTCTAGCTAACAATGCAGATGCTTGCGTTGGTTCGAGGTAAGTTGCTCTCCTAGGCTTGCAATTTATTTAATGCTTTGATTTCTGGGTGTTAAATTGGTGGTTTGCGCACCCGTATGAACACCTCACATGTTAGTAATTAAGTTAAAATGGATTCAAACTGCCTGCCAAAACATTTTTGAAATGAGAAGGTACCGAAAGGGCGTTAGACTAGATCTAGCGTAATCAAGTCCCCGGGCTTAGAATCTCTGGTTCGTAGGAATAAAACATATCTCCCTATGTTTTATTTAGGTTTCTAATCAGCCTACCGCAAATTGATTAGTGGCGACTCCAAGCATGAAAACATTTGCATGATAAGAACTTAAACTCTAAGTTGCGAATTGATAGGGCTTGGGAGGGCCCGAGTTAAGTTCAATCTTAATAATCCATTAGCCCGAAGAAATTGACAAAATTTTTTAGGGTCGCGACAACCTAGAGTTCCTAAAGACAAATGACATAATTTACGACCAATTCCGTACCATACATGAAAGTAAAGCTCTTGGTAATAACAACTGACATTGAATACACATTGGTTTAAAGTCCTAACTTAAAGTTCCTAAAAATAGACTAGTAAACTGATTTGACATGGTTTATATAAATCTATCTGTTCCTTTGCTAGAAAGGAGGGTTCTTAGGGGGGACGGTGTCATCCTTCCAAGAACCCTTCCTCCAGTCGGTTCTCTTCTTCTCTTAACAACTCTCTCTTCTCTCTTTTTCTTTTTTATTCTTTCTGAATTTTCCTTTTTCCGTTTTGTCCCTTTAGTCTATTTTTTTCAATTTAAGAATGTTGGTATTGATAGAACATACTGATACTTTCACAGTCATAACTCATACGCTCACACACACTATAATATGAGTGACAAGTCTAGCATATCTAATTTCAATAAGAAGATTTTTTTTTGGACGAATAGATAAGAAAGATTATTAATACGTAATTTTACAAGTTTAATTTAGTCGATTCAAAAAACTGAAAAATTACGTATAATTATGGACTCGCTCTCACACCCACAGTATTAGCAATTATAATTAGTCGGCGATGCTACTCAAATTCAATTCGTAAAGAAATAAATGAGATAGTCCACATATCTTTTGCATTGGTTGGATCTAAAGTGAAAATTGATGAATATGAGATTCTAGAAAAAGAATTATTTATCCAAATCACCACAAATACATAGAAAAATCATGAGATAATTTATAAAACTTTCTTTATCGGTAATACTAAAGAAAGGCCAGATGGTTTCGAAACTATCAAATTTAATAATTCCCACAACCTTAAATTTGATGCATGTCGATTAGAGGGGAAAATTACCAAAAAAGTCATAAATCTATTGCACATATACCGATTTAGTCCCAAACCTTTCAATTTGGCCAATTGAGTCCTAAACCTTTTAATAGTTTATCAATGTAGTCCAGTCGACCAATTTTGACTAGAAATTGCTAACGTGGACGTCGGCCGTCCTATGTGGTACTGTTGACATAGATAAATTTTAAAAAATTTTATTATTTTTTATTATATTTTTTTTGCTTTTCTTTATTTATTTTTCCTTCTTCCTTCGCTAGTCGCCGAGCCTCAGCGATGGCTGGCAAGGGCCCTCTCCGAATCTGGCGAAGCGAGACTTGCTTGAGGCTAGCGAGGTCACCCCTCACCAAATCTCAGCAAGGCCGACCTTCGTTGGCGTCTAGCGAGGCTCGACTTCGCCCCAAGCCAGTAAGGCCAACCCTCACTGGTTTTCGCCTTTGGTCGGTTGTTTATGACATTGAAGGTAATGAAGAATTAATAAGCACATGCTCACTACTTTAAAAATTCATCTTAGGGTGTATCTGTTTTCAGGAAAATTTCATAATAAAAGAAAATGTTTTCCCCTTTTCCTGTTAGAGAATTCATTCTCCTAACTTTAAGCCTACATTTTTTTTTTGCTGTAAATAGTTTTCCATTGACTAATCATTTTTAACAAACCAAACATGTGAAAAAGTCCATAAATCAATTTGCGAAAACTTATTTCACTCAAATAAACACACCCTTAGAATATAGAGCATGTGACTTAGTACTTAAGGATGCCCATCAAAGGAGATATGCGATCAAGAAAAGAACACAGCTGCACAGCATCACTCAACGGAACCCCCTTTCTCTTTCCAGCTTGTGTTGTTCTTTAGTTCATGTGTGTTCTTTTTTTTCTAATTTATTTTCCTCTTTTGTTTGTCTTTTTTTTTTACATTTTTTGTTGATTTGGCACTGATGTGTAAAAACACATCAACAAACACAAGTCCCATGACGAAGTTGGATTGCCATGTTAGATGCCGATCTTACCAAATCGAATTGAAGGCATAAATTGGCCCATTGAAAGAACATAAGGACCAAATTGAACATCGAAGAAAAGTACATGAACAAATTATGGCATTGTCCCTTTAATTTCCAACCATTAGCTTATCAATTGGTCTTTAAGTCTCTTTGATTTTTTAAAGAGCAAGGAAAATCTTTGAACAAAATTTTAGGTGCCAACAATAGCCAATACTTGTCCCTTTGATTTTACAAACTATGGTCTCTCCATTGAAAAAATAAAAGAAGAAAGATTTCTTTGCTACCTTCTTCATAACGGCAAGTATAGAAACCTAGACAATCTCGCTTCAATTCGAAACACAAACAGTCCAATTCATTATGGGTTCAAACACAAGAAAGTGTACAAAATAAAGAAAAGCGCCACAAAAAGCAGAGACCCTTGACCGAACCCATCACCCCCACCATCATAGCTAGAGCTACTGCTGTGATAAAGTTTAGAGCTGCCAATGTATGCTGGGAAGTGGAGAGAGGGAAAGAAGGTGGTATGAAAATACTTCCAATTTTTTAATGCTATGATTACTCTCGCGTTATCTATGATTACTACTTTTAGAGATTGAATTAATTGCCATATCAATTATATTTAACACGAGCATGCCAAGAGCACTCACTTTAAAATGACCCCAAAAACGTATATTATACGTTTGAAATTTTTATGAATTTTTATGCCAAATTGTGCAATCGGACCGACCATTATGCAATTTAAGGTCCCAGAATAAATTGTTGTGAAGACACTAAGATTTGAAAATGTCTAAAAAAACTTTAATTTCATTTTTGGTTCAATTAGTGTTTAATTTTGCCCAATTTTGGGAAAAACATATACCCGATTGAAATTTTCTAAAATTGACAATGTATTTATGAAATTGGATTTAAAAGAAGACTAATGACTATTTATATGGAATTTGCTGATTCCATTTGCTATTTTTCTTGATTTTCTCATTTATTTTGACTAAAAGAAATTAAGGAAAAATGCAGAAAAATGCTAAAAAAAATTATTTTTTGGTTTAGAAATACGTTTCTAGGCTTGGCCAAGATTCCTAGACCTAATTTTGAAATTTTTGAAAGTTTGAAAAAAATGAGCCAAAAATTAAGTGTCAACACTACGGAACCCATCTCTTCTCATGAAAAGTCGAAGAATGGCTTTCGGTGAAAGATATTTCGTCGCGAGAGCAATTTTGGCAAAACAATTACAAGCCATGAAACTCAGAGACACGTACTACCATAAATGAACTTATGTCCTCTAAATAAAAGTTACAAAGAATATTTAATAGATAAGATATTATATGTGAGGATAATTACGGGATGAAGTATTACGAATCATAAGATCCATAGAATATAAGACGAGAAAAGGGAAATTATGAGTTTTATCATGCAAATCAATTTTGAAAGTACACACTAGTAACGATATTTTCCCCCATGCATCCAAGAAAAATAGAGTTCAGAGGCATGGTTGATAGACCCTTTATTTTCAATACCACATCAGTGTGACGATGTTTAGTTCAAACTTCACATCGGCAGGGGACTAACATAGAGCGATATGATATGATCTTTCAGCTTGGTCTTGGAATGGGTGTAATTATCTCCGCTGGTGTATAACACATCAATCACGCCCGAGAGATTGAGAATTCGCGTGAGAACCGGTGCTGGGACCGCGGTCGGACGAAGAAACTCCTCATTGATGTCCTTCCACGCATCAACAACTCGTTTCTGGAGTTCCTTCTCAGCTTCCTGCTCCGTGATGCCATTTTCTTTCATCAACAACTCCACCGAAGATGCTACGTGCCCCCTCTTTTGCTCCAACTGTATATCAACAAAATTGGTGCGATTAAGTCAACAGCGTTTCCGATTGAGTAGTGGTTGATCTAATTTCATTAGATTATTGGAGGATAATTACATTTCTATTATACCTGGCGAGAAGCAATGTCATCCATGAACCTACATATGATTTCTGAAGCCTTCAAGATCTTGCAGTCGCCGAGCAACCATTCAAAAGCATCTCTTGTAACCACATCGCCCATTCCTACAAGCGATGTGATCGCTATCTGTTCATAGCCTGTCGTTAATAATGCGAGGGGCATGTATTCCTCCATCGTTGGTGTGTAGCCGGTATGGAACCATTTGGCTTCGTCAAAGTACCCTCTTGCTTGCTTCTTCATCTGAGAAATTGAGAAATTAAACGTCAACAAGAATGTTGGGTTCTTGAGAAAAATTGCATTGGGTGCATATAAAGGCTACTGATGATGCTTACGGCTTCTTTTGCGTAGACAAGGCGGTACGATCTTCCTTTCGTGGCCAGTTCATTCCCAATTTCATCATAGAGATCGAGAAGCACCTTATAATAATCTTGCATATACTCTGGTAGTCCATCCATGGCATCTACACTCCACCTGAATTCGAGTCCTTGTAATTACGCACTTACTCTACACATACTTGCTCAAATTCAGAAGTTTGAGAAAGAGAATGCAGATTACGTACTTCTCAATTGCTTCGGTGAAGGATACGAGTTCTTCTAATGTGCCATAGACGTCATAGATATCGTCGAGAATGGAAATCAGGGCGATCACTCTGGTTAGTATATATCTGGCCTCGGCGAACTCCGGCTGGAAATATACTCCCGATATCCAGAAGAACAACTCCGCAATCCTATCTCTAGCAAATGGGAACTTCCTCGGAACATCTATATCCTTCCACCACCTATGACAAAATGAAGATGAGCAATATTGAAAGTACGTTAGCCCAATGAATTCGCACGGTTCAAACTCACTTTTTCACTTGTAAAGGACTTTCAAAAGCACTAATTACCAGGGTAAATTGAAACTAGACGAGTAAACCTTTGGAAAACACAATCTATAAGCTAATTTTAGATTATATTATCACGTGAAGTTAGTTGACCTTGTAATCCTGCCGAGTTCCTTCTGGTGTTGCTCTTGCAGTAAGTTGAAATCTAGTTTAGCCAAGGCGAGCAAGACCTCGTCATGTGAAGGCTCTTCTTGGTAGATTGATATATAATGCCTTGCCTCGAGTCTCGGCAGCCCCTTGCGACGTGGCTGATTGAGGGCACGACTCACTTGTTTCGCGAGATTATTGCTTACTTTCATTTCATCAATCGATTCAAGTTGAGTTATAGCAAAAGGAAGTGCTTCCTCCAAAATATCATCGCCATGGCACCTTAAATGGCAAGCTTCATATAGGGTCAACAATCCACGCACATCTTTGATGAGCGATTCCCTGAATTTGCCTTCACTGTCCTTGAATTTGTTAAAGACCTCTGTGCGACCAGCCAACATGGGACAAAACACGTAATTGATTAGAAGTTAGGAAGGCGATACACGTAGTTAATGCTGTAGATTTTCTTTCACTTGTTTCTCCTAAAATTCGAGTGAGCAATAGTAAATTTTGCAGCGTTAATTTTCCAAAGAAGGAATTTTATGGGGATATTATCAGATTGGTTCACTAAGTTTAAGACTTACCTGATGAGATATTGAAACCTTGCTGTCGCAGCAATCGAAACATAAGAGCAACCATGTGAAGGTCATCTCCCATAAAACCTCCATGATCGAGTTGAGAGTAACTTTTGTTGATATGTTCTAATTGCTCATCTATTTCTCGTTCAAAATGGTAGTCAATTCCCAAGCGTTGAATTTGATCAATCAAGTGAAGCATTTCTGAAGGCTTATCCGCGACATCAGTCAGCATCTTCCTCACCACTCCTTTCAATTCCTCGACTTGTTCCTCCACTCTTCCAAGGAATTTGAACTTCTGCAAATATGTAACACGCTATTCGGAATAAAAGCAAGCATGTGAAATATATATATTACAAAAAAAAAACGAACTCAAAGGAAAGCGAAGTTACTGTGAAAAATAATAATCATGCTTTCTTGGTTACAAACCCATAGAAAGAAAATATGAAAACAAGGCAAGTTGTAATTTCTGATAACTCATTACGACGAGCATATATGCTCAGAAAAGTGAATTAATGATAAAGGCCAAATCATTTCATTTTGAAACTTTCAAAGAGACGAAATCTAAGATTATTCTCTAAAATTGAATAATCGATGACCAAATCATTTCATTTAGGTGGAGTAGTACAGTTGATGTTTTTGAAGGAGGGACTGTAGCATACGTCGGGTGCATACAATATAGTCTAAACTTGTTAAACATGACCCTGTTTGATAGAGAAATTCATAGACTTAGGGGGATAGTCGAATTGATAAAGAGGATGGAGATCAAAACAAAAGCTGAATGCCCAAGAAAGCAAAGATAGATTCAAAAGTAAAATCCACCATGTACGTTTAGTGATGCTTCTCTTGAATGGACTGTGGAATTACGGTCGAAATGATCAAGCCAACCACATAGTTCTGCTACTAAGACTTTGTCCTAAACCAACGTAACTAGAACCATGTATCCGCATTCTCTTTCTCCCGGATGGAAAGGCCAAGAGAAAAAAGTAAACGAGGAAGAAAACTCTTTTCTCGCTCAATCCCTTCATTGTTCTACCACTTTTTACTGGCAGTTCTTTCTTTGCACTTGAAGACAACCCATTATTTTTCATAAACATGAAGAGTCAAAGAGTTCACAAATGTTGAGAGCTTTCAGGCAGAAGAAGAGCTCGAAGCGGTCCTTAGCAGCCCTACTTTCACCATATTTTCCCTACGTTCACATATGGTGTAATTGCTACCTCACAACACGTAAATATACCTTTTTCCATTCAAGTGCAATTGCAAAAGTTTTCTGGTTATGCATTTTTTTTTACCTGGAACATGAATAATGGGTGACTTGCATAGTGATGGAAGATGAGAGTTTTCCGATATGTAACCAATATATCAAGCACCACTGGGATCGATGCTACCCAATAATCTAAGAATTATGGTGGATGTGTGTTGCTGAAAACTTTATGATAGAGGAAAATATATTCCATGTAAATCGTTTGTAAGGAAAATTGTTAGTTTTCATTTGTTTTGTGATTTAGGGAAAATAATTTTCTTATTGCTAGAAGGGGAAATTGTTTTTCCCCAATTTAAGCTTGTTGTTTTCGGTCCATGGAAAACGCATTTTCGTAGATCGATTATTTTTCCGCCATTCAAATACCGGAGAGTTGGAAAATAATTTCTAGGAAACAATTGTCCTTTAAACAAACGGACCTTAGTTCTTTGATGCCATCAATTATCGTGAACACAAGGACTTTTATTAATTCTACAAAATGCAGTAGCACGAAAACAAAGGAAGAAGATAAGAGAAGAATTACTAACCGTTGAGTTGGAGGGAGAAGCATATTTGAGGAAGTAATCACCCCATACGCTCTCGTGATATTCTGCCGACCGGCGTTCGACCCCGCCGCTTCTTCCTTTAGTCGGAGAAGAAGATGGAATTGCCGAAACCTGAACCGACATGTTCCCCACTATTTTTGTGCTTCGTTTGCGGATATCGGACGACTACGCGAATCGAAGACTGGGGAGAGGCTTTCGCTGCATGCGTTGCAGAATATCAACACTTGATGGGTATTTATAGGCAACTTGTTCGCAGCCACCTCGTTACTTGGACTTAATTTTTCAGGGCAAACCAATCACATTTTAATGAATAAGAGAATTATCCTCATAACATTATCCATCCTATCCATCCCGCCTTAATACAAAAATCGATATTAGTAAAATTCAGATGTAGTAAATAGAGTTTTATTTTCTATCGAAATCACTCGCCAAAACTTATTTCTTATCGACTTATACTTCTCGGCTAGTGGTCGAGTGACTCTGCCAAGGTCTCGGTTTCAGCTGCCTGAGTCATACATTTATGGGTGGACTAAATAGTAACGACCCATATCAAATATTTCGTAATGGACCCCTTATATCAAACTAGTATTCCCAACACACATTTATCTCAACCAATTTTCATTTCACAAAAAATCTTCAATCAGAATCCCATGACATATTAATCCAAACTAATTTTTTGCTCACAAAAACTCCAAAACTAATGTCCTTGACCCAAATCTACCGTCCGTCAAAGTGCATGCTTATCAACACATGTGGATTTTTCACGTCGGATCTATCATCCTCCACGTCCATTGAAATGTATGTATTTTACCAGGATATTAGACAGAATATCAACAGAGCCAATTGAGGTATTTGTTTGGAAATTTTTTGGAGTATTAACCCTACTTTTTATAAAGACATTGGGCATTGAATATTTCAAAAAAAAAAACTAATGATCTATCCTAGGGCCTGTATCTATATTGCCATAACCATGTTTCAATTAATTGTTGGTTTGGACGATAAAGCTCCACCGATTATATCTTTCGTTCCTCTATGATCTTAATTTGGGATAGGAACTTAAATTATTAAAGAAAAGAAAAGGGGCACTCGTTAATAAATAAATTGAAAAAATTCCAATTTTTTAATGCAGCGATTACTCTCGCATTACGTGCAATCACTATTTTTAGATATTGAATTAATTGCCGTATCAATTATATTTAACATGAGTATGCCAAGAGCTCTCACTTTAAAATGACCCCCAAAAATAGCTAGAGTTACTCTTGTTATCACAGGAGGAAGTCCCTTCAATGTCACGTCAATTTTCCTATATGTAAACATTTTCGATGGTTATGACAGCTTTTTCTTACTTGACTAGATGGCCACCACTCATAGGATACATATATACCATTGTACATTCACATCCTTTGAAATTTGAAATGAAAATATCTCTTCGAAAGCTTAATTTACTTCTTAAAATCAAGGAGTCCAGCAGCTACTATATCTTGTTTAGGGTAACTTCATCCTCCTACCAACTAGAAAGTGACATTTCTTTGGCAACAATAACCGACATTTAATACAACATTAGTTATGCAGTCCTACCTAGAGTTCAAAAGACAAATGACATAATTTACAACCAATTCCGTACCGTACATGAAAGTAAAGCTCTTGGTAATAACAACTGACATTGAATACGCATTGGTTTAAAGTCCTAACTTAAAGTTCCTAAAAATAGACTAGTAAACTGATTTGACATGGTTTATAGAAATCTATCTGTACCTTTGCTAGAAAGGAGGGTTCTTAGGGGGGACGGTGTCATCCTTCCAAGAACCCTTCCTCCAGTCGGTTCTCTTCTTCTCTTAACAACTCTCTCTTTTCTCTGTCTTTTTTATTCTTTCTGAATTTTCCTTTTTCGGTTTTGTCCCTTTAGTCTATTTTTTTCAATTTAAGAATGTTGGTATTGATAGAACATACTGATACTTTCACAGTCATAACTCATACGCTCACACACACTATAATATGAGTGACAAGTCTAGCATATCTAATTTCAATAAGAAGATTTTTTTTTGGACGAATAGATAAGAAAGATTATTAATACGTAATTTTACAAGTTTAATTAGTCGATTCAAAAAACTGAAAAATTACGTATAATTATGGACTCGCTCTCACACCCACAGTATTAGCAGTTATAATTAATCGGCGATGCTACTCAAATTCAGTTCGTAAAGAAATAAATGAGATAGTCCACATATCTTTTGCATTGGTTGGATCTAAAGTGAAAATTGATGAATATGAGATTCTAGAAAAAGAATTATTTATCCAAATCACCACAAATACATAGAAAAATCATGAGATAATTTATAAAACTTTCTTTATCGGTAATACTAAAGAAAGGCTAGATGGTTTCGAAACTATCAAATTTAATAATTCCCACAACCTTAAATTTGATGCATGTCGAATAGAGGGGAAAATTACCAAAAAAGTGATAAACCTATTGCACTTATACCGATTTAGTCCCAAACCTTTCAATTTGGCCAATTGAGTCCTAAACCTTTTGATAGTTTGCCAATGTAGTCCAGTCGGCTAATTTTGGCTAGAAATCGCTGACGTGGACGCCGGCTGTCCTATGTGGCACTGTTGACATAGATAAATTTTAAAAAAATTTATCATTTTTTATTATATTTTTTTACTTTTCTTTATTTATTTTTCCTTCTTCCTTCGCTAGTCGCCGAGCCTCAGCGATGGCTGGCGAGGGCCCTCTCCGAATATGGCAAAGCGAGACTTGCTCGAGGCTAGCGAGGTCACCCCTCACCAAATCCCAGCAAGGCCGACCCTCGTTGGCGTCTAGCGAGGCTCGACTTTGCCCCAAGCCAGTAAGGCCAACCCTCACTGGTTGTCGCCTTTGGTCGGTTGTTTATGACATTGAAGGTAATGAAGAATTAATAAGCACATGCTCACTACTTTAAAAATTCATCTTAGGGTGTATTTGTTTCCAGGAAAATTTCATAATAAAAGAAAATGTTTTCCCCTTTTCCTGTTAGGGGATTCATTCTCCTAACTTTAAGACTACATTTTTTTTTGCTGTAAATAGTTTTCCATTGACTAATCATTTTTAACAAACCAAATACGTGAAAAAGTCCATAAATCAATTTGCGAAAACTTATTTCACTCAAATAAACACACCCTTAGAATATAGAGCATGTGACTTAGTACTTAAGGATGCGCATCAAAGGAGACATGTGATCAAGAAAAGAACACAGCTGCACAGCATCACTCAACGGAACCCCCTTTCTCTTTCCAGCTTGTGTTGTTCTTTAGTTCATGTATGTTCTTTTTTTCTAATTTATTTTCCTCTTTTGTTTGTCTTTTTTTTTTTACAATTTTTGTTGATTTGGCACTGACGCGTAAAAACACATTAACAAACACAAGTCCTATGACGAAGTTGGATTGCCATGTCAAATGCCGATCTTACCAAATCGAATTGAAGGCATAAATTGGCCCATTGAAAGAACATAAGGACCAAATTGAACATAGAAGAAAAGTACATGAACAAATTATGGCATTGTCCCTTTAATTTCCAACCATTAGCTTATCAAATGGTCTTTAAGTCTCTTTGATTTTTTAAAGAGCAAGGAAAATCTTTGAACAAAATTTTAGGTGCCAACAATAGCCAATACTTGTCGCTTTGATTTTACAAACTATGGTCTCTCCATTGAAAAAATAAAAGAAAAATGTTTTTGCTACCTTCTTCATAACGGCAAGTATAGAAACCTAGACATCCTCGCTTCAATTCGAAACACAAACAGTCCAATTCATTATGGGTTCAATCACAAGAAAGTGTACAAAATAAAGAAAAGCGCCACAAAAAGCAGAGACCCTTGACCGAACCCATCACCCCCACCATCATAGCTAGAGCTACTGCTGTGATAAAGTTTAGAGCTGCCAACGTATGTTGGGAAGTGGAGAGTGTGGCATTCCGAATTTCGGCCTATTTTTGAGATTTATAAAATTTGTAATTCGTCAGTGTGCTTATAGTAAAATCTCACTTGGGAACTGATCACTCTCGATTTTTGTTTTTAAAATTGAGATTTCGCTAGAATCACATTCGATCGAATTTGACCGTTATTTAGAATCCAAAATTTGGTGCCAAATTTCTTGGAGTTTCGGGATGAATTTAATTGGACGCTGTCAATATTATTGTGGCTAGTGTTGATAATGCCAGAAATAGTGGAAAAATGAATTTTTGACCGGGTGCGGAATTGGACTGGTAGATCTCTCTCGTAGTGTGCTTTAGTTGTTTTCTTTTGCCCCTTTCTCCTAATTATTATTTAGGATTGTTGTGGACCGTTAGATCGATTTTCGGGTTCGACTCGTGACTGTTGGATCACGATCATTACTTTGACTCTCTCTCTCTCTCTCTCTCTCTCTCTCTCTCTCTCTCTCTCTCCCACTCTGCCCACGCACGCCCACCACCTGCGCACACGTTTCCCCCCTTTTTGCATGTGTCCCATCTGCCGATACCCTCCCTCGTGCAACTCTCTCTCTTCCTTTTCTTTTCTTTTTTTTTTCTCTTCTTTTCTTCTTCTTCTCTTCGGTCTTCTTCTTCCTTCCTTCTTGCTTCGCCCGACTCGTCGCTCGTCGCTCGAGCTCATCGCCAGCCAGCTCGACCGTCGCGCCGCACCGTCCGCCAGCCGCCGCCCCCGACCCGACTATTCTCTCCCTCTACTCCGCACGACAGCAGCTCGCCGCTGCGTCCGCCGCGGCCAGGCTCCGCCGAGCCACCGGCCAGCTAGTCTGGTTGCTTGCCTGGCGCTTGTTGACACCAAAATTTTGGCACATCATTTAGTGTTAATTGCATAGAAAATTAGGGATTAAATTTTTAATCCCTGAACAAAAATATTAAAATTGCATAGCATATAGTTTAGGTTCATATAGATTAATTGCATTCCGTATCAGATTGGCGGTGGCAAGCGAGCTTAAAATTCATCACATAAATCGAGCTCGGGTACCGAACGAGACTCAGCTCACTCGGAAGGCAAGGGCCGAAAATTGCAAGTCAGAAAGGTTTGGTTGTCTTAATTTGAGCTTAAATTAGCCCATTATGCTTAATTAAATAAAATCCCACATTAATTCAGCCCACTTGAAATTAAATGATAATTTAAGCCTAAGCCCAAGCCTAAGCCCATTAGGACTAGAAAGCCCGGCTAATTAACCTAGGTTTACATTATAAATACAAGTTTATACCTCATAATCAAGGGGGGGTTCTCAGAAATTCAGATCAGAAAATTTTTAGAGAGAACAAGTGAGAAAGAGAGAGAGGGAGATCGATATCGCTACATCGCCACCATCGCGCGAGGACCGCCGCTCGCCGCACCTCACCGCGCCGCCCGACACTGCCGCGGCTCACCCACTGCAGCCCCGCGTCGCCATCGCCGCATGCCGCACGTCACCTCCCGGAGTCGCCGACGACGCTGCTGTTCTTGCTTCTTCCGCCATCATCCGAAGCTCTCCCATCGCCGCACCACATAGCCAGAGAGTCCCCACGCTGCACGCCGTCACACCGGACGCCTCGCCGCTGCCTTCTGTCGCCGTGCCACTGCCAACGACCGCTGCTGTCGCTGCACTGTCCGTTGCTGCTGCTCCACGGCACCGCCACCCGGAGCTGTCCGCCATGCCGACGCCGCCTCAGCTCGTTGCTCGCTGCTCCGCCTCCTCCGCAGTCGCTGTCCACTGCACCGCCGCCCGGAGATCCTCGCGCCGCGCCGTACCTTCTGCCCGGACAGCCGCGCCGTCGCCCCGCCGTGTCACCGTCGCGAACCGCCGCCATTCTCGACACCGCACCGCCACTCTCGACACACCGTCAATCCGCAATCCTGATCCGTCGCTAATTCATATTAGGAAAGAAATCGGCAAGTCGGGTAATTGTCTTATCGCGATTTAATTTGAATATTTTGTTGTCTAATTTGTGATTATTGACATCTAATTTTGCATATTTGGATAATAAGCATTATTCCAATTAGGATTTTATTTCCTTTTTTGAAACCTTAGATATCTAATCTTATCTAATTTGGATAGGATTTAGAATTTTCAAAATCCTTTAAATATATCCAAAATATTTGAGATATCTAAATTTTTTCAAGATGTGATCGATTAGGAAAATTTCCTAATCCGCAACCGCACACGTGGAAATAAATCTATCTATCAGGCTTTAGATAGAATTATTTCCATAGCGGGTATTTCGAATTTTATGGTTGATTTATCAGGCTTCAGATTGAAACTTAATTCGAAATATTAAGCGGTTATTTTTTTTATTTGATTTTAATTTCGAATTTTCATAAAAAAAATACCAAAAAGATTGCATTAGAATAGGTTAATTTCTTTAATTGCATGTTTAGATAATTCGCATTTTTAATTCTGAATTTCATTAAAAAATAAAAAAAATAATATGCTTGTCATTAGAAATAGGTCACGTCGTCGCATGACATATAGTTTGCATGTTAGGTTGCATTAATCGTCTGCCAATTTTTGCACGTTATTACATGTAGGTTAGCTTCCATGTAAATAAGTAAAAATCAAAAAGAAATTTCTGCACCTTTGAACTCTAAATTAGAATTTTTTAAAATAGTCAAATTGAGTATTTTTCTTGAAATTGGTATCGAAAGGGCGTTAAGGAATTTAGCGTAACCAAGTCTCCGAATCTATAATTTCTGGTTCGCAGGAATAAAATAGTACTCCCGCTATTTTATTTAGGTTTCTAATCAACCTACCTTAAATGATTAGTGGCGACTCCTATTGAAAATATTTGCATGTTCACAATTGGACCTAAGTTGCGATTTGATAGAGTTTGGGAGAACTCGAGCTAGGTTAGTTAATTTAGTTAATCTAGTAATCCATTAGCCTGAGATCGAAAACTCCAATTTTTTTTAGGTCGTGACAGCTTGGCTACTCCGTTGGGGAGAAGCTTGAATTTTTTTAAAATTTAAGGACGACTTAAATCAACAAAATTTTCATGGAAAAAACTACTCGATTTGACAAAATTTGCTTGAATTCTCATTCTTAGGTGTTAAATGGTTTTGCAGGATGGGAGTTATAAGGGGAGTAGTGATTGGCTAACCCTTTGTTTTGCAGGCTTGGTGGAGTGAAATTGTGATTTAATTTTTGCATTATTGAAGCGTTGTTTGCATATAACTATTGTGCATGATTTACAGTTTTTGCACTGCACCACACACAACTTGTGACCGGACCTGGGTCACACCCATAGTTCTAAGATGGTATTTAGATGGTTCTTTAACCTTGGTGATAAGACTTCGCTAAAGGTTATCCCATTTAGATCCCGAAAATTTTTCAAAAAATGGCTCAAGGGTCGCCCTCATGCACGTGAGGCTACAACGCATGGAGGTTAACCTTGTCGACCGAACCAAGCCGAATTGATTGGACTCGACTAGTCATGACTATTGTATGCGAGGCTGCAACTAGTCATGATGATTGTGCGCGAGGCTGCGACAGGTCGCTCCGTTCATCATTTCATTTTGCCAAAGCCATTAGGGTAGATTGATTAAGATTTAAACTCACATTTCATGTGCATGTCTATGTGATTGCCATGGTCCTACCAGGTGAAGTAAGTCTTTTGAACCTTTATCTTGCAGTTTACTTATTTTCTCGTATTTTTTTTATCGGTCCATGACATGTCTAGGTAGGTTTTAATTTGAAAGCCATAATTATTGAGTCCTTTGAAAAAAAAAGCCTTTTTTTTAGAGAATTTATTTCCTGGGTGTGTCATAGGTAATTATTTTCACAAGAGGTTGTCATCGTTTTTATAACGAAAAATGGCGAAAAAAAGCTTTAGAGAATTCGTTTTTAATTTCTAGGGAGTCTTAAGTTTTAGTTTTCCTAGTTTTATGGTTAGGGATTTCGATGCGTCTATTTCTTAGGTTATGTCTAGAGTGTTATTTATATTTCTTTGCTTAGAGCACTTTTCCATAAAGTCTCGTTCATATACGAGTATTTTTATGAATAAATGAAGAATAAAAAAAAACTAGAAAGGTACTTTTCACGCGACTGAAATGCTCTCTACTGGTTCTCTCGCGGGTACTATTCACCTGACGGTGGTTTGCTGATTCCGGCCGATTCCGGTGGCTGTTAAAGCTGATTTTTGGAGGCAAGGTCCTCTGGACTCCCCTCTTCCTCCCATCCAAAGGGCTCCTCTTCTTGCTTAGTATAGAGGCTGGATTTGCAGATCTGAATCGAGCACCTGGTGCGTTCCTTTCTGAGAATCCCAACCAAGCTGAGCGATCTGTCTACTGGGTTAACTACCTCAAGGTCGACAACCCTCCCGAAGGTACCCTCTCCTCGGTATCCTTTCTTCTGTGGTGGGTTTGGATCTTGTACCTCTACTGGTTGCATTTACTGGGTGGTTGGATACCTTCTGTCGTCATTCTCGAACCTAATCTTTATGTTGTTATATGGGGTTGACTGGTTGGTGGAACTAGTGTGATAGCCTGTAAGTTCGACTCTATGGAAGAGGTAATTAGGAACCCCTTACTTGGCTCTTCCCCTGCTGGTGAGTCTCCACTAGAGACCAATGGTACTGTAAAAGCTTCTAAGGAAGCTGAGATTAAAGGAAAATCTAATGCCCGTGCCCAGGAGGTGGTACCCCCTAATGGCCCCAAGCTTCTACTAAAAGGTAATTCTAGTTGTAGCCGGAGTAGGGGTCATTCAAAACTTAGAAGCCGCTCTCTTAGGCGTGGCCAGAATGTAGAGTCTTCTACTTGGTATGTGCCCAAACCAACTTCTCTTGGGAAGCAAAAGCTGGTGGGACAGAACTCTAGTCATCCCCAAGATCAACCTGAACATGCTCCCGTAACTAGAACGCGGGCAAATATGGCGAAGGTATTGACTAAAGGTTATAACCTAGCATATGTTCCTCCTTTGATTGAGAATGGTGAAATGATAGTAGATATTACACCAGAGGTAATTGCTGATGAGAATCCACGCTGGCTGGAATGCATTGTTGGGCACTATATTGGGAAGAAAGTTTTTTTTTTTTGGTTAAATATATTGGGAAGAAAGTTCCCTTCAAGTTAACTGAAGAAGCCATTAAGAAATCATGGGGAGATCAAGTAGTTGATGTTAAACTACATGAAAATGGATTCTACTTCTTTCATGTCCTAAATGCTGAATATCGCAGGAAGATAATTGATATGGGACCGGTCTCCATCTTTAGTAGCACAATGATGCTCCAACAGTGGCACTCGAAACTGAAGCTTAAGAAGGGTACTCTAGATACTCTTCCGATTTGGGTTAGGCTAAGAGATATTCCTTTCTCTCTTTGGTCTTCAGCTGGTATTGGCCGAATAGCCAGCACCATTAGGAAACCGCTATATGTGGATGTACAAACAGAACAGATGACCAGGATCTCTTATGCTCGTGTTTGTGTGGAAATCAAAGCCACAAATTCCCGTGTGGAAGCTATAAAATTTCGGTGGGATGGTGAAGTGAACCTAATCAACATTGAATATGAATGAAAACCTTTGGCATGCTCTTCTTGTGGCTTATTTGGTCACAAATTGGGTGCAAATGGATTTGAATGTGCCCATGTTCATAAAGAACATAGAGCTGAGACTAGTGTGTGACCTCAAGGAGTAGTTGGATGGACACAGGTTTTAAGGAAAAAAGGCAAATCTTCTGCTGCCAAGGAATCTAACCAGTCACAACACGTTTCAGAAACACAAATGGTACTGGAACAAGGGGAGGAAGACCTCCTGCCTCCTAGTTTGAATCCCGCTGAGAATCCCACCCACATAGGTACTAATATAAATCAGTCCAAGGTTGTAGAGGCAGGACAGAGCCATTTCCCAGCAACATGCCCCAGGGGACCTATTGACCAGCAGGGTGAGGATCATTCTTCTAACTCACAGACATCCACAGATGACTCTTCTGATTCCCGGATAGTTCTGGAGAAGACTACTGCTCCCGAAGATCTGAGGGAGGAGGAACCAGCTTCTGTTTCCCCACCCAACACCCGATCATGAACTATAGCGTCTAGTGCCACAGACGAGACTACTAAGCACTCTCACGACTCTACACCTACTTCGGCTTGTCCTATGAAGGCATCTAGCTTATCCTCCTCGAAGAAATCTAAGAGGAGGAAGCCAAGGAAATCTCAGAAGTAACTTTCCCAGCCTTTATATATGTTTTTTTGAGTATGGAATATTAGGGGACTAGTAGATCCCCTCAGACAAGCTGAAATTCAAAATTTTATTAGGACAAATAGGCTATTCTGTGTTGGTATTGTTGAAACAAAAGTCAAAGCCTCCCTTTTTGTTGATATATCTAGAGGCTTAAAAACTGATTGGCGGTGGATTTCTAACTATGAATATTCCCCCCTTGGTAGAATTTGGCTTGGGTGGGATCCGAATATGCTGGAGTTGAGCCTTATTTGCTCTTCTTCCCAAATGATTCATGCCGAGATAAGTCTTTTGAATATGCACAAATCTTGCGTCCTCACAATTGTATATGGAGAACATATCTTTGTGAATCGGCCATTGCTATGGGCTGACCTTCTTCGGTTTTCGTTGCCTGAAACTCCTTGGATAGTTGCTGGAGATTTCAAAGCCATCAGAGACCCAGATGATAGACTGGGTAGTACAACGCCGTGGATTCCGACCTTTGATGAATTTGGGGATTGCCTAAACCAGGCGGGATTAGAGGATCTTCGGTATGTGGGTTTTAGATACACATGGTCTCATTCTTCAGGTGCTAATCGCAAACTTCGCAAGATTGATCGAGTGCTCATTAATGACTTCTGGAATCAGCAGTTCTCCTTCTCCGAAGCTACTTTCCTTGCACCAGGTATTTCTGATCACTCCCCCATGGTGATCAAAATCTTACCGCCATAAAACGCCAAGATACCTTTCAAGTTTTTTAACTTCTGGACTTCACATCCAAATTTCTTGGATTTAGTAGCTCAAGCCTGGAATACCCATCTAGTGGGCACACCTATATATGTGATCTGCTACAAACTGAGATTACTTAAGCTCAAGCTGAAACTTCTGAACAGGAACTCTTTCTCAGCTATTTCCACAAGGACTGAACAAGCCAGATCAGAACTTTTTGCTGTCCAGGCAGCCTTGGAACTTTGTCCTTATGATCAAAGCCTGCTTGCTAGCAAAGTACAACACACTCAAGCTTTCTCTGCTTTGAGACTACAAGAGGAATCCTTCTTCAGACAAAAATCAAGAATTCGTTGGCTTAAGGAAGGGGACTCTAATACTAAATTTTTTCATCATCTTGTCAACAAAAAAGGCTACAAAATCGAATCCTCTCAGTGTCTACATATGAAGGTCTTCTAATAACTGATCCTCTTGCGGTCAGAAACCATATTGTTGGTCACTTTCAAGAATTGCTCAATGGTAATACTGGTTCTGTTCAGCCTTCTTCCCGGGAGATAGATGACTTCATTGGTGGGGTCCTAGATGAGAATCAAAGGACGCTTCTAGCACAATCGGTTTCGGATGAGGAAGTTCAGACTACCCTATTCTCACTTGCTAAAGACAATGCCCCTGGACCGGATGGGTATAATGTTGATTTTTTCAAATCCTCCTGGGAGATCATTGGACCCTCCATTCTTCTGGCGGTAAGAGATTTCTTTCAATCCGGCTGCATGCTTAAAGAATTAAATAACACCATTTTAACTTTGGTGTCGAAGTCCCCTAATGCCTCAGCCATGAATGACTTCCGGCTTATTGCATGTTGCAATACCCTATACAAATGGATCTCTAAAATCCTGGCTAGGCGTATTGTACATGTTCTTCCAACTTTGATTAGCCCTTCTCAACGGCTTTTGTTAAAGGACGGAAAATTAGTGATAACGTCATGATTGCCCAGGAGTTGTTTGCGGGCTTTCATCATGAAGCCTACCGTCCAAAGTGCGCTATCAAAGTGGATTTCCATAAAGCCTATGATACTGTTGACTGGAATTTCATTGAAAAGGTTTTAAAGGCCTTTAAATTTCCCGGTTTCTTCATTAAGCTGGTTATGGCTTGTGTTACAACAGCAAAATTCTCGGTGTCAATTAATGGGGAATTGCATGGTTACTTTGCTAGCAGCCGTGGTATTCGACAAGGAGATCCCTTGTCGTCGTATATCTTCATTTTGGTTATGGAAGTCCTCTCTGGTATTCTAAAGGCCAAAACAAATGATCGGGATTTCCATTGGTTTTGGCGTTGCAAAAAGTCCCGCATATCTCATCTTTTCTTTGCGGATGATGTGCTTATTTTTTCGGAAGCTCATGTGAGATCGATTGTACTGATTAAGGAATCTCTTGACATGTTCTCCGACTGGTTGGCCTAAAACCGAACTCTAGGAAAAGCAATGTCTTCATCTCAGGAGGGAGTTCGGATCTACATGGCCAACTACTCCAATGCCTCGGGTTTCAACAAGGTACACTCCCCTTTCGTTACCTAGGCGTACCTATTATATCATCCAGACTTCGTAAAGAAGACTGTAAAATTTTGATTGACTCTATAATTGCGCGGGCCCGTTCGTGGACTCAACGCTTCTTGTCCTTTGCTAGTCGGTTGCAACTTATTAAAGTAGTTTTGCATTCCATTCAAGTTTATTGGGCCTCTGTATTCTCTCTTCCGAAATTAGTGTTGTATAGGATTAAGACTATCTTGAGGCAATTTCTATAGAAAGGCTCTTACCTAGGAACGGGTGGTGCTAGGGTAGCGTGGAATGCTATATGTTTACCCAAGGAGGAAGGTGGCCTTGGGATACGTCGGCTGGCAGAATACAATAGAGCTTTGACGCTTAAACACATTTGGCTCCTTTTTTCTGATAAGGAACCCATGTGGAGCAAATGGATACACTCAATATTCTTAAAAAATACGAACTTTTGGGTTGTATCAAAGCCTACTTTTTATTCTTGGACATGGAAGAAAATCTTAAATATGCGAGCCCCTGCTCAAGAACTTTTTAGGTGGAAAATTGGAAATGGGCTATCTGTCTCTTTCTGGTTTGATTGGTGGCACAACAAAGGCCCTCTCTATCGTCTATTCAGCAATTTGAATATATATCAGTCGAGGATCCCCAGGAGACTTCGGTTCGGGGGTTCTATGAATGTACTTGGCAACCTTCAGCTACTCTGGACACCATATTGAGCTGGACGGATTCACCACCTATCTTTGTGGAAGAGAAGCCGGATGAACTGATATGGGCTCCTCAGCCGACTGAATCCTTCTTTGTTGCACGCGCTTGGAATCATATCAGAACAAAAGGGCATTCAGCCCCTTGGCACTCTTTCATTTGGGATCAACATATTACTCCCCGCCATGCCTTTTTCTTATGGTTAGTGACTCTTAACCGACTGCCTTCCCAGGCTTTCCTCTTGCAAAACTGTAGGATTGATACCGCCGTGTGTGCCTACTGTGGTTCTACACCGGATTCAATCAACCACCTTTTCTTTGAATGCCCGTGTACGAGTAGGCTAGCTTCTTTTTGGGCAACAAAGTGCAATCTCCCTTGGCGTAACCGACCCTGGCACGGCCATATTACATGGGCTAAGATAGTATGCGGTGGTGCTTCCTTTGCTCATCGCCTGTCCAGATTTTCCTTTGGTGCTTTATGTCATATAATTTGGATTTAAAGGAACAATGCCATATTTAGAAACAAGAATGTTTACGTTCTGGGTATGTGCAAACACCTTGTCAAGGTAGTGAAGGATAAAGCCATATCTATGGGAACAATTGTGGATA
This sequence comes from Syzygium aqueum, assembly GCA_031216185.1. Lineage (NCBI taxonomy): Eukaryota > Viridiplantae > Streptophyta > Magnoliopsida > Myrtales > Myrtaceae > Syzygium > Syzygium aqueum. Next base: position 18,695,460 of record CM062234.1, read on the forward strand.
CTCCTTCAAACCGGAAGATACAAAGGAATTGGGGACTCTCTCCTTCAATCTTTGAAGTGATTAGAGCAGCATCTTAATTCGGTGGTCTAGTTTCTTTGGTGTGGGTGGTTTTCTTTGCTTGTTGTATAGCTTTTGCTAAGCCATCCTTGACCCCATTCGGTCATTTTCATGTCCTTGTTGGGTCGTCGATTGCCTCTGGCGATAGTTTGTATATGGTGTCTTGAAAAGTTATACATATTCTTACCTTTACCAAAAAAAAAAACTAGAAAGCGTGTCATGGACCAACCTCGTCTTGATCATGTGCTTATTTAGTTCATTTCTCTTGAATCAGGTGACTACGGATCATCCACAGTTATCGATCCATCGCTCGAGCCTTGCTAAGGGGCAACCTCGCCGAGTTCCTTTGTTGTTGCTCCTCCGCCACCGTGAGCTTACCGCCCAACATAAATTATAGCTCCATCCACCACTTGCCGTTCTCGCAGCGACTGCAGCTTCTTTGCATAAACGCCGTCCTTGTCTTTGTTTCTCAGAGCCCTATACGTCGGCCAGTCGCCAAGCCGAAACGCCCCTAGCTGTGAGCCACCACCGCGAGGAAGTTGATACTCAAGCTAAGTGACTATGGATCGTCGACCACCGGTCGTTTCCGCCTGGCCATGAGAGAAAGTGCTCAGAGTGAAGTGCCGAACCGCCTCGCTAATATCGAGAAAGACCTTAAGCAAGCCTCTGTCACACTCCAACAACTCTCAAGGCAAACGGCGCATCTGTCGGACTGCTTGAAACAACTCACCATGACCCGTCCCTTTCCTCAAGGGCCAAGGGTGATGATTCAAACGAAGCCCTTCAGCACCGACTCGAGTGACAAAGCAGTCGTACCTGGCAGTACTATTAAGTCCCCTGACCCTAGAAAGTTGAGCACCTTGCGTCCAAAGTTTGTAAAGCGCGAACAAGGTGATCGAGATCCACTCGTTCCAACATCGTGGCCTCAGTAAAGCAAAGCACGACTACTCCCTGGATGTCAAGACAGCTCACCAAGACACCCGTTCTCTAATCGACGACAAGGCGCTAGAAGACAATTCACTCCTCTCCCCAGGTCTCTATCCCAAGTATTGATGATCCTCTAGGAAAAGGGTTTGCTTTCCATTGAGCCGAAGCGACCTAATCCCGAGCGATTCTCCAACTACGACCCATCCAAAAAGTGTGACTATCACATGGGAGAAGTCGGTCACTCCACTAATGACTGCTATGTTCTAAAGCACAAGATTCAGGACCTTTTAGATACTAAGACATTCACATTCCGTGCTTTGTGGCTCTGCCAAGGCCGAGATGATCTTCTCATAGTTCCAAACATCTGGACTACACCCCTGAGTCCTGCAAGAATGATACATGAAGAGAAGGAGGTAATCGACACTTTGGGGCAACCAAGTGGCAAGTTCGACTACTACGTGAAATATTCGGCTCCCCCGAGCTTCTATATTGACCCGCATGATATCGTCGCCGATAGATGGGGAGGTATGGATGATCTAACACCTCCAGTGACAGAAGATCTTGATGATGCGATGGAGGGAATGGCTGCTCTGTTCAATAACATGCTCATTGGAGCTATCGAGGAAGGACCATTGGAAGGAGTGGGCACTGGCTCACAAGAGTAAAACCTTTACTTTTTCGCACACCCCCCTGCGTGGGAAATTTTACTACTTTCTAGGATTTGCCCCATTTCGGGAGCTGCTTCTTGGGATTTTTCATTTCTAGGACTCATCGTTGCAATTTCCATTCAATAAATGTAATTCATTTGGTGATAATCAATGAAATTACAAATTGTTTTCATTTTGAATCTTGTTGAAGTGCCCCAAACCAACCCGATGACGATAACCAATGATTGAAAAATTTGTCATCTATGGTAAGAACTGAAGGTTAGGCTTCTCAAGAATTCTCGTTTCGAGGTCTTCGAAAGGAAAATGAATTTAAAAAAAAAAGAATAATTTTCAAAAATTGCAATAGTTAAGCCCTCTCTTGTCTTTTTGATCCCCTTCTTTCATGTTTCAGGACTAATCTCGAGGCATGCGAAGGGACCGGAATCGTGGATCCTCATGTATGTGATGCAAGTCAATCCGATGACTCAAACGATTCTAATCCCGATGATGAAGAGATACAACGGAGCATGGAAATCCATGAGGAATCTAAGCCTCTGACTGCTAAAGAAACGTGGTGATCAACCTCGGCAACACTGAGAATCCTAGAGAGGTGAAGATTGGTGCATGTCTTCCTGAAGATGTGGCCAAACGTTTGACCCAATTGTTGAAAGATTATCAAGACATCTTTGCCTGGTCTTATGCTGACATGCCGGGTCTTGACCGATCGATCGTCGAACATTGTCTACCGACTAATCCTTCGGTTGAGCTTGTGAAACAAAGGCCGCAAAGGGCTAAGCCAGAACTGGCAAAGAAGATCAAGGAAGAGGTCATGAAGCTTCTTGACGTGGGATTTATTGAGACTATTGTCGCGACCCTAAAAAATTTTGTCGATTTTTCTCGGGCTAATAGATTATTAAGATTGAACTTAACTCGGACCCTCCCAAGCCCTACCAATTCGCAACTTACGGTTTAAGTTCTTAACATGCAAATATTTTCATGCTTGGAGTCGCCACTAATCATTTTACGGTAGGCTGATTAGAAACCTAAATAAAACATAGGGAAATATGTTTTATTCCTACGAACCAGAGATTCTAAACCCGGGGACTTGATTACGCTAGATCTAGTCTAACGCCCTTTCGGTACCTTGTTATTTCAAAAATATTTTGGCAGGCAGTTTGGATCCATTTTAACTTAATTACTAACATGTGAAGTGTTCATGCGGGTGCGCAAACCACCAATTTAACACCCAGAAATCAAAGCATTAAATAAATTGCAAGCTTAGAAGAACAACTTACCTCGAATCCAGCAAGCATCTGTGTTGTTAGCTAGAAAATCACATCAATCAACCCTAATATGATTTCTAATTAGCAAGCATTCACTCAATTTCTCTTATTTGGATTTTCGCTTTATTTAAATGAAACCTAGCCTAGATGCAATGACGTGCAAAAATATGACATGCAAATTAATGTAACCTAGCATGCAAACTATATGACACACGACGACGTGACCTAATTCTAATGACGTGCGAATGATTTATTTATTTATTTTGGTAATTTCTGATGAAATTCGGAATGAAAATATGCCTAAATTAACATGCAACTTAATGACTTCTATTTTTGGTATTTTCTGTTTAAAATTCGAAATTCAAAATTACCTAAGTTAACATGCAATCTATGATGACTCAATCTACCCTAGAATAATTTCTTTTTGGGATTTTTGATTAAAAATTCGAAATTATAAATTACTTAAATTAAAATGCGATCTATCCTAGTAAAACATGAAACAATTCACCATTTTTTTTGGGGTTTTTTATGAAAATTCGGAATTAAAAATAACGTGAATAATCCGTTAGGATTTGAAATAATACCTAATTTAAACTAGGAAACATGCCACCTTAAGTCCTAATTTAAATTAAATACTTATCTCATCCTTCGGGATATATTCAAAAATCCTAGACATGCAAAAATTCTAATTCAAACTCTAACTAATATTTTTTTTGAATTTTCTGTTTTATTTGAAAAAAGGAAAGATAATCAAACAAATACGGATAGAAACCCATTTAAATCAACCACGCGATCCGCCAAATTCGTTTCAAACTCGGATTAGGCACAGAAATCAAATTATCGGTCATATCTATGGGGTTATAGATATTAACGGATAATTGACCATTCGAATTTGGAAAGCTAATGAAATTTATCATCGTATCTAAGTGATTATAGATAAGATGACAATTTCCCGTATCGCCGCGTATCGTACCTTAGGGATAAGGTCGGATAGGCGTCCAAATACGTTGCTAAATTAGGAAAATTTCCTAATTTTGAATATTCTCAAAATATTGCGGATATCTAGCACATCATCTTAATGTATCTAATTATCCACTAAATATTCATGCAATATTCCAAACAATTCAAAACAGGAAATTAAATATTTGAAGGAGATATTCAGCATATATCCACCTACCTAATTTGGATAACTTCCAAATTTGAAAGTCGATAAGATCGAACTTTGCGGATCGGGATCGCGATTGACTGGCGACGGGACGGGAACACCGATGAGGACTCACGACAACGCCGGCAAGGGCTGCGCCGGCAGGGTATCTCGGCACGGCGGCTGCGGGGGGAACACTCCAGCGAGGCGCGGCGGCGGCTGCTTCAACGGCAAGGACATCGGCAAGGCTGCTGTTCCGGCGGGAACAGTGGGCTCCGGCAAGATTAGATCAGCAACGGTGGCGGCTGAGGGGCGGTGGCGCTGCAATCAGCAACGCCGGCGAAGGGCGGTGCACGGCGGGGACGTCCAGCGGAGAACAGCGACGTAGGGCGGTCGTCAGACAGAGAGGCTGCAGTGTCGGGAGGAGAGGCGGAGCTCGGCGCCTCCGGCGCGGCAATGGCGAGAACGGCGGCGTGCTCGATGATGTGGATGGTGGCGGTGTAGCCGTTGGCGATGGCAGCGAAGAGGATGCCGGCGGGAGGCAGAGCAGCGACGCAGCAGCAGCGACGTCGGCGAGGAGCTGCGGCGGGCGTGGCTGAGGCGTGCGGCAACGGGCTCTGGTATGGTGCGACGGCGGTACTGTGCAGCAGCGATCGTCGGCGAAGGGCGAGCTGCGACGGCGGAGGGGTGCTCCGGCCTTGTTCCCTCTCTCACTCACTTTCACTCGCACTCTCTCTAGAAAAACTGATCTGAAAATTGTGACGTGTCCCTCCAAAATTCTGACCTAAACACATATTTATAATACTAATCCTAGGTCAATTAGGTGGGCTCTCTAATCCTAGTGGGCTTAGGCTTGGGCTTAATTTTAATTAAAATCTAAATGGGCTGATTTAACTTGGGCTTTTAATTAATTAAACACAATGGGCTGAATTAAGCTCAAATTAAAACAATCGAGCCCGTTCGACTTGAAATTCCCGGCCCCTGCATTCCCGAGCGAACCGAGTTTTGTTCAAAGAAATTTAAGCTCTTTCGCCGACGCCAATTTGATGTAAAAAATGCAATTAAACTAAAATGAACCTAAACTATATGTTATGCAATTTAAATATTTTTGTTTAGGGGTTAAAAATTTAATCCCTAATTTTCTATGCAAATTACACTAAATGACGTGCCAAAATTTAGGTGTCAACAGCTGCCCCTCTTTGAAGGTGAGCTCGCAGAGGTTGCATTCAAAGATTAAATGATACCTAAATTTCAACTATGCAAATGCAATGAATGTTATTTTTGTCGGGGTTGTAAGTCTCATTTTCGAAATGCAATAAGAAATGATGCATGCTGACATGAAAGGAAAACATACCTGGAATTACCTACCTGACTTGTGCGAAATAATGCAATTCGAGGTACGACTCAACTTTGTATGTCGTTTGGCAAATGTCTGGGCTCAGTCCCATAGGTATTGCCTAACACACGCTGATGAACTTCGGTGATCTGTAATTAAATCAAAACACACGAAGAAAAACTCAAGGCATCCAGTTATCGACTGAAGTGCCTGAGAAAAAGATTCGACGAAATGGAGTCCATTCCGACCTCAACGAAATATCCATACCTTCCTCATGGGTACTCGTTAAAATTTAGCCGTCACACCTAGATATCGTCATAGGTATTTAACGGGGGAATTTGTCCAATTCGTATAGATGTTCCGACCTTTACAAGATACCTATACCTTCTTCATAGGTACTTGTAAAGATTTGGCCGCTGCGCCTATACGTTTCTCATAGGCACAACACGGGGGAACTCTTGAAAGATTGGAAAAATGTTCCGACCTTTACGAGATACCTATACCTTCCTCATAGGTACTCGCAAAGATTTGGCCGCTGCACCTATACCTTCCTCATAAGTACAAAGCGGGGGAACTTTCCGAGATTAAGAGAATATTCCGACCCTTTTAAAATACCTATACCTTCCTCATAGGTACTCGCAAAGATTTGACCGTGGCACCTATACCTTCCTCATAGGTGTCTCACGGGGGAATACCTGGAATTAGAGAAAGATTCCGACCTTTACAAGATACCTATACTTTCCTCATAGATACTTATAACGATTTGGCCGCGGCGCCCTATACCTTCCTCATAGGTGAGTCGCGGGGGAATCTTCTCGAGGTTGTTCGAAAACATGTGATTTGGTGAACAAAGGGGCTAGCCCAAATGTTCGAGGGTTCCTTGACAAAATACCTGGATATCATCAGAGGTACCTAAAAAGGTTTGATCAATAGACATCTGAACACCATCAAAGGTATCTAGAGATCGCAAAAATGATTAAGTATGGGGGCCCGACGATTGCTCGAACAGATTAGGGATACCTAGATAGTCAAAGACATCCCAGGGATAGAGATATACTTACCTGGTGATATCTCCGACTCTCGAGAGCGTGTCTCCTTCTATACACAGTTTTAAGCAATATGTAATATGCATTCACGCACTATCAAGAACACATATACACATGCACTATGAATTCAGTTGGTTTTCATGTACGATAGTTTTGTCAAATCGGCATTATAAACTCCGCTGGGGGAAAAATCATGACAAGACAATCCTAACTCACAAATGGATGTCTTGAAAATGTCGAATGAGGGACTTTCGATCCGAAAGGGCTTTTTCCCTCATTTTAATCGAAAAAGGCTGATTTATTGAGAATCACTCCATCTCACCATCATCATGTCGACAAGGGTCTGAGTATTCTTGCAAGCGGTACGACCTTACCAATCCAAGAGGTCTTTATCAGGACTGTAACATGGGCTTGGTCAATGGCTTAGCAAAGGGGACTCTTCGAGTCGAAGCTATTGAAAGAAAATACTCTGCAATTATCTCCAGGTTTACAAGTCAAGAACCCTGCAAAATGAGATAGAAATGGACTTGCTCGCACTTCTTCGAGCTAAGCTTGTAAACATCTGAAATTCTACGTTAGTTCAAGTGCCCTAATTTGAAGAGACTTTGTAAGGGATGTAACGTATGCTCGGTTTATGGGTTGAGAAATGAATGGATCATTAGACTCAAAATGTGTATGATTGGGGTGAATAGGTTGGTGATCATCTTGGCATTGTCACCGGTCTTATCCTTCACCAGAGATTTTCTCCTCGGTAAATACTCCATTGGCTTCGAGAATTCACCACTTGATTCTTTTGAGACTACTCGACTGGGGATTTTGACATGTCATACCTCGGCATTTTATTGGGCATTGGTCTTACCAGGCACATTGCTTTTGCTTGCCCCATTCTACCCTCTTTTTTTTCACATGTCTCTTACATTGTAAACACTGGTCAACTATGTCTGACTGATTGACTCGTCATTGGAACTTTCAAGGATCTTCATCTCTTATCGGCATTCTGGATGTGTTGCTTGAACAATGACAACTTTTGCCTTGTCCCAGTGTGGGGGATGATCACCAACTGGGTTTAAGAAACGAATTTGCAGGCTCAATTGGGCTTAGCAAAGGATAAAATGTGTATAGGATAAAGAAAGAAATGCTCTTCGTCATCGTAAGGCACTTGAACTCCGCATGAATTCATCTGAAAAAGCAACACTTGAAGATTGATGCAAGTGAGAGCAAGAAAATTTCTACACATTTTTTCACCTTATAATGCCAATTTACCTCTAGTTTGCCCCAATGTGGGGTGGTTCTTGACAGGGGTAGTTTGAAAGAACTCCTCCAAGCATTTAGGCTCAAAGTGGCGAAACAAGGGATAACCTGTATTGTTTGGGATAGAGAAATGAAATGCCTCTTGTCATTTCGGTCGCCGTACCTTTTGCGAGAGAACTCTTTACCTTGCAGACATGAAATTTTTCCACTCAATTCACTGGGGATTTTTTCACTTTTTCTACTCAACTCACTGGGGATGCATGGGACAGTGTGTAGGACAGGGCTTGCCTTTCATCGTCCCGATGTTCCTCATTCGACACATCTAATTCATTTCACATGGGTTGTCAGATTGTCTAAATAGACTTCCCCCTCGCAGTTAATGATGCAGATCGAAAAAATAAACATGCAGAAATTAAGGCTAATGCACACATTTCAACTTGATATGAAATTGATTGAAATCATTTATTCATCAATGAAATGTTTGCAATACAGAACATAAAACCAAACGCTGGAAAACTTTTGCTGCAAAACGCCAGGTTTTATCAAGGATAATACATCTTCACAGCATCAGAGTTAACAGGATTGGAAAACTCACGACCATCCATCTCTGTGAGAATCAGGGCACCTCCTGGAAGCACTTTCTTAACCACATATGGATCGATGTAATTTGGAGCGAATTTACCTCCGGGAACAGTGAAGATTGGCAGCACCTTCCTTAGGACTAGATCATTTACCTCGAAGTGTCTTGGACGCACCTTTTGATTGAAGGACCTAGCTATCCTCTGCTGATAGGTTTGACCGTGACAAATGGCTCTTAGTCGCTTTTCATCAATCAGGTTCAACTGCTCGTGTCTTTGTCGCATCCATTCTGCCTCAGATAACTCCACTTGGGATAAAACTCGCAGGGAAGGGATTTCTACTTCAACAGGCAGGACTGCTTCCATGCCATACACCAGCGAAAAAGGGGTTGCACCGACAGAAGTTCGGATGGAAGTCCGATATGCCATTAGTGCAAATGGCAATCTTTCGTGCCAATCACGATAGTTCTCAGCCGTCTTGGCCAAGATCTTCTTGATGTTCTTGTTAGCGGCTTCGACTGCTCCATTCATTTGCGGACAATAGGGAGACGAATTCAGATGCCGAATCTTGAACTCATTAAACAATTGATCCATGAACTTATTATTCAAGTTCGTCCCATTGTCGGTGATAATAGCTTCGGGGACACCATAACGAGCGATTATGTCTCGCCTGATGAATCTTACAACGTTCTTTGCAGTAACGTTTGCATAAGACGCGGCTTCAATCCACTTGGAGAAATAGTCAATCGCCACCAAGATGAATCGGTGTCCATTCGACGCCTTGGGATTGATTGGGCCAATCACATCGATGCCCCACATCGAAAAAGGCCATGGCTTGGATAACTGATGTAACTCTGTGGGGGAAAAATTTAACTTATCCTCATGAACTTGACAGCGATGACATCTTCGAACATGCCGGATGCAGTCACTTTCAAGACTGAGCCAATAATAGCCCATCCTCATGATCTTCTTAGCTAACATATGGCCATTCATATGTGGACCACATATCCCTTCGTGTACTTCTTGCATGATCTTAGTAGCTTCAGCTGCGTCTACACACCTTAGCAAAACTGAATCATAGGATCTCTTGTATAGCTTTTCACCACTGACAAAGAATTTCGAAGCCATTTTCATTATGTACTTCCTGTCGGCCGGAGTGCTTCCCTCAGGAAATTCTTGTCTCTGGATATAGTTCATGATATCGTAATACCATGGCTTTTCATCAGGTTCTCCGGTCACAACCATACGGTAAGCCGGTTTCGTTAAGACTTCAATCTTCAAAGGTTCTACCTCTACTCCACCGGTCACTTGCAGCATGGATGATAACGTAGCTAGCGCATCAGCGAACTGATTGTGGGATCTCGATAAGTACTCGAAGGAAATGTCCTCAAATTCCTTTATGATTTCTTCGAGGTATTTACGGCACTAGTTTGGTGTCTCTCGTCTTCCATTCCCCTACAGTTTAGAGAATAATCAAAGCAGAATCACCAAATACTTTCAATTTGGATATCCCCATTTCCACTGCGCTTTGGAGCCCGAGGATGCAAGCTTCGTACTCGGCTATGTTGTTGGTACACGAGAACACCAACTTTGCTGCCACTGGATAATGTTGCCCATCTGGGGATATTAAGACTGCCCCAGTGCCGGAACCAGCCAAGTTCACGGCTCCATCGAAAAACATGGTCCAGGTGTTTTCCTTTATCACCAGAATGCGATCTTCTGGGGAATATCTATCATCATCCGAGGTTCTAGGATTCTCAGCCAATACATCAGCAATTACTCGGCCTTTAACTGACTTCTGTGACATCATCTAGACATCAAATTCTGAAATTAGAATCTGCCATTTGGCCAGCTTCCCTACCAAAGCCGGGTGATCAAGTAAATACTTGATGGGATCATTTTCAATCACCAAGAGAGTCTGGTGATGCAATGTATACTGTCTCAGCCTATGGAGCACACATACTAGTGCAGCACAAGTCTTCTCGGCTTTAGAATAATTCAACTCCGAGACGGTAAACTTCTTACTCAAGTAATAAATGGCCCGTTCTTTTTCATCTTCAGGACTTTTCTGGGCTAACATCGCTCCCAGAGACTCGCTGTGAATCGCGAGGTAGAGGATCAAAGGCTGGCCAGGCATTGGAAGAACTAGCACTGGTGGTTTCATTAGATACTGCTTCAGTTCATTAAACGCTTCCTGACAATTATCGTTCCACTCCACTTGAGCATTCTTCTTTAGAAGTTTGAAGAACGGTTTAGCAGTTTCGGAGAGTTGGGAAATGAAACGGGCTATGTAGTTCAATCTGCCCAGGAGGCTCCGTACTTCTTTCACGGTCGATGGGGGTTGTAGCTCATATATAGCCTTCACTTTGGAAGGATCGATTTCAATGCCCTTACTGCTTACTACGAACCCAAGTAGTTTGCCCGACGTTGCCCCGAATATGCACTTGGCTGGGTTGAGACGGAGCTTAAACTCACGGAGTCGGTCGAACAATTTCTTCAGAGTGTCAACATGACTCTCTCCGGGTCGAGACTTGGCGATCATGTCATCGACATAGACCTCGATCTCTTTATACATCATGTCATGGAAAAGAGTCACCATTGCCCGTTGATATATTGCCCCGGCATTCTTAAGGCCGAAGGGCATGACCTTATAGTGAAACGTACCCCATGGGGTGATGAACGCTGTTTTCTCCTTATCGGCATCCTTCATTCTTATCTGATTATAACTTGAGAAACCATCCATGAAAGAGAATAGTTCAAACCCGGCAGTACTGTCTACCAGAACGTCTATGTAGGGTAATGGGAAATCGTCCTTAGGGCTAGCTTTGTTCAGGTCGCGATAGTCGATGCAAACCCGAACTCGACCATCTTTCTTCATGACTGGCACGATGTTGGCCACCCAAGTAGGGTATTGGGTGACCTCGATGAATTCCACTTTCAAGAGCTTCATGACCTCCTCTTCTATCTTCTTCGAAAGTTCAGGTTTGGTTCTTCGTAGCCTCTGTTTCTTGGGCGGCATGCTGGGATTAGTAGGCAAGCCATGCTCCACGACAGACGAGTCTAAACCCGGCATATCGGCATATAACCAGGCAAAGATATCCTGGTTATCTCTCAACAACTGGACCAGACGTTTGGCTTCATCTTCGGGAAGGGTTGCCCCTATTTTCACCTCATTGGGTTCTCCGGAATCACTCATATTGACGGTGATTGTTTGATCTACCGTCAGGACTTTAGGCTTTTCATACAGCTCTAGATCTTGCTGAATATCAGAGGAATCATCGGGTTCGCCAGCATCATCAGGATCAGGCTCGGCGGCGCATAATTCATTGATTTGAACCGTTCCCATACCCTCATGTGTCATAAGATTGCCCCTGAAACATAAAGTAACGGATTCAGAAGGACAAACAGGGCTTAACATTGCATTTTTTGTAATTTTTGCATTTTTTTGATTTTTTTTTGTTTTTGTTGCTTTTCTGAAATTCATTTCGAAAAGATTTTAACACGAGGAAGCATGAAGAAGCCCAGGCCTCATAATTCTCCTTGAACTATATTTTCTTTTATCGGTTGGATATCATCACCGGGCTGGTTTGATATACCTCAACATGCCCTCAAAACTGAAAATAACTTGTAATTTCATTGATCATTTCAAAATGAATTACATTTATTGAATGAAAATTGCAACAATCAAAACCTAGAAACGGAAATGAAAGCAGCTCCCGAAACGGGGCAAATCCTAGAAAGCAATAAAAATTCCCACGCAGGGGAGTGTGCGGAAAAGGAAAAGTTTTACTCTTGTGGGCCTGTGCCTATTCCCTCTAACGGTCCTTCTTCGATAGCTCCAATGAAGACATCATCGAACAGGGCAGTGATTCCATCCATGGCATCATCAGAATCCTCTGTCATTTGAGGTGTTGGATCATTCATACCTCCTCATCCGTCAGGGACAATGTCACGGGGGTCAATATAGAAGCTCGGGGGCGCTGAGTTCTTCACATAATAATCGAATTTGCCGCTCGGCTGCCCCAAAGTGTCGATCACCTCTTTTCCTTTATCAGCCTTAAACGTGCTTTCTACGATCTCTTCATCATCAGTCGCGTCTTCGAGCGGAGGCATGTCTTCAGGCAAGGGATCGAGCTTGACATTTCTAGTGTTCAACGTAGCAAATCCATCGTCCCAGTTAATGACGACCTCGGAGATAGTAGAAATTATGCCAGTGTGGTCAGCATAAACAATCAGCCCAGCTTCTACCATCCTTGAGATTTTTTCTCTCATGACAGCCAGGGGAAAGATCTCATTACTCGGGTAATACCCGGCTTTTACCAATTCACCGTAGACCTCAGCGGTGTATACCTTGACGTTTTTGATTCGGCCAGCATCGAAACAAAATATGGCATTCACATTGCCCGCGTGGTCAGGGAGCAGGTTACTCTGAACATTCGGCTTGGCGGACTGGAATGAGAAAGCCTTCATGTCCAGGAGGTTCTGGATTCGGTGCTTGAGAGTGATGCAGTTGCCATTTGAATGCCCCACTTCCCCCATATGATAGTCACATTTCTTGGACGGATCATAGTTGTAGAACTGCTCAGGGTTGGGCCGCTTTGGCTCGGTAGTAAGCAAGCCTTTCTTCTGAAGTACTACCAATACTTGAGACAACGAACCGGGGAGGGGGGTGAATTACCTTCTGTTGTTCCTTCTCTGAAAAGGTTGACGACCCGTGTTCTGTTGCTGAGCTTCCGCTACTTGAATTGCCGAGGCTGGGTTAGTGTTCCGCCGGCTTGGTTGGTTATACGTCACGTTGACTTCAACTGCCGGTTCTTTCTCCTTCTTTGCACTGAACCTCTTGTTCGATGAAGACGGCTCCACAAACCATCCATCCTTCAGCCCTATCTCGATCTGTTCGCCTATGGGGATGAGCTGGTTGAAGTTGTCAGCCGGAATGGCCACCATTCGATTACAGTACTCGAACGGGAGAGTTTTCACAAACATCCTCTTCAGCTCACTGTCTATAGGTTTCGGGACGACCTGAGCGGCTATATTCCTCCACCTGATGGCATAGTCTTTAAAAGACTCGGTCTTCTTCATTTAAGCACGCTCGAGGTCATCACGGGTAGGATTGATGTCTGTTATGAACCGGTATTGCTTCAGGAACGCCTCACTAGCTTCCTTCCAGGTTTTGAGGCTATTGATCTTCTTCTTGAGGTACCAGTGCAGAGCAGGGCCAATCAAGCTCGCTTGGAATGCATGGATCATCAGAAGCTCGTTATCAACGTACGAGGTCATTTGCACGTGGTACAACTGCAGGTGGGCCTTTGGGCACGTGGTGCCATTATATTTGTCGAAGTCCGGCATCTTGAACTTCTTCGGGATCTTGATCTGTGAGTATAGGGACAGATCAATCGAGGGCGAATCCTGAAAACCCTCCAGCTGTTTAATTCTCTCTTCCAGCTTATTGACTCGTTCATCCGGCTTGGGTTTGTTGACGACAATCTGGACGGGATCATCTTTTAACTCAGGCATGTCATCATCTTTCTCAACGTCAACATTCTTTGCACCTATATGCTTCGGGACTGATGCTTCAGGGGGTGCTGGAACAGGGATCGATCGAAGAGCCTTGATTTCAGCGGTCATTTGTTGCATTGCGACGGCAAGTTGTTTGATCTGGTCTTGCATACCATCAACGCGCTCCTGTAACTCAGTTTGATCGGCCTTTCTAGCTCTTGACCGTGTACGAATAGGTGATCGTGATCGGTCCGTAGTTACCTAATTTCAGAATGAAACATGGCATACATAAGTATCAAGCATAATCATACGCCGATCCATGACATTGGTCTAACCTCTTTGAATTGAAGGATCTCTTTATTAAAATGACGAAAATTTTTACATCGACTAATGACTTGAAATAAAACTTGAATTAAAGACAAATGACCCAGTTCCTAAGCAAATTTAAAATTGAAGTGGAAATGAAGAAAAACAACTTCAAGCTTTGACTCTCTTTTTATTTAGCTTGATCTATAGACATATGGGAGGCGACAGCCTTCTTCAGTTGCTCATAAGCCCGAGCTATCTTGGCTGACTTCTCTTCAGCTTCTTCGACCTTCCTTTTGAGGCGGTTGTCCTCTGAGCGATTGGCGGACTTGAGAGGCACCTTGGGTATCGTCGGGCGTAACTCCTGCGGGATCTTGTGTCGTCGGATGTACTTGGTTGTCGCGAAATAAGATTTCTGCTCCCCCTTTAGTTCTCCTTCAGGTCGGGCTATCTTTAAAATGCGGCACTTCTTCCACATTTTCTGGAGTTGAACTATGGTCCATTCATGATCTTCACTCTGATCGGAGAAATCGGCACGGAGGAGTTCGGGTTGTAACGCCGGAGGGGGCCCCTGAAGAATCTGGTACTGACTAGACACTCTGGCAGGGTAGTACTCGATTGCGCCAGTGAAGCCCAAAAGTGGCACCGGTCCAACACGTAAGCCGAGCTTCCTCGACATTGAACCAACTAGCATGCCATTGGAAACCTTGGGGTCTAGCATTTTTCATAAAAATGATCCACTCGGAGTAATGGTAATCCTGTGCGTTTTCTTGTTTTTCTTTATAGCTTAAAATGGGATGACTAGAATTACTGAGTTCAGATATTTTAAGTAAATCACCACACCCTTTTTATGTGAGACATTGCAATAGCTCAATGGGTGCATGAAATGTCTTATCACCATTTTGCTTGAATTTAGTGAGAGAAATGAAGGTCTCTACTAAAATGGTGTTGACAAAATTCTTTTGAAGACAAACTTGTTGGGCAAACCATGCAATTGACGGGTTACATGCGTTCTTGCAATGAGGAAAAATGACAAACCTGAAAAATGCTAGTAAAAATATTTTGCCCTTTTGAAAAGGTGTGGCTTTTTCGAAACATTGACTCAGGAATGAAAAAGGGCATGACCCACGATTTGCTTTCAAAACTTTTGCCAGTTCATCTTTTTCGACATTCAAAAATTCCGACAACATTAATGTCGAATCAATTCCCAAAGGTGGTGTGATTAACTCCGATCCTAATGGTTTTCCAATGAGCACACTATATTCTTCCAAAGTTGGGGTGAGCTCATGCTTACCGAATATAAAGGTGGATGTCTCGGGACACCAAAAGTGGGCTAATGCGCGAACGAGGCCGGTACGGACCTTGACCTCCAGTAGGGGGAGTAGCCTTCCGATGTAGCCCTCCACTAATTTGCGGTTCATCGGACTGAGTAGACTCCACCAGGCCCGGAGCTCGTCCTTAGGAGCATCAAGAATCCGAATGTCTGCCCCTCTCATAGTGTATAGACCAAGACTCGCGACCGACCTAGCGTCATGGACCGACCAAAGAAAAGACGAAAGGTAAATAAATTGTAAGATAAGGGTTGAAGAAAACTTACTTCACCGGATAGAAAAATGGCAATCACATAGACATGCGCATGAAATGTGAGGTTCGATTTCTACCTAGACTCTGGCTTGCAAATTGGAGACGCGAGGATTACCGAGCTAAACCAGTCATGGTGGTGGTTAGGCTAGGATTCCCCTAACTCCGGCTTAGTCAAAGAGCCGACCCGAGTTGAGTGGGATACAACCGTGGTGGGTACTCAATGACACCTTGAAAGAAAATTTCGGGACCGAGTAGGGCGACCCGTACCACATGGTTTTGGTCGGGGTATCCACTATCTCAGTACCATCTTAAACCTATGCCACCCAGGTCCGGCAGCGGGTAGTGTGTGCGGTGTAGTGAAAATGTAAGGCATGCACAACAGGTTATATCAAACAGCGCTTCGTGCATAAATTAAACCATACATTCAACAACTTCCCTGCAAAACAAGGGTTAACAATCACGCCTCCCCTTATACCTCTCATACTGCAAGAACATTTAACACCTTAAATGTTAGGGACGTACCTGGGATCCTCGCTGCCAAACAAAAATTTTCGAAATCAAAAATTGGCCTAAGTCCACTAAGAGTTTTACTCAAGTCCCCAGCAGAGTCGCCAAGCTGTCGCGACCCTAAAAAATTTTGTCGATTTTTCTCGGGCTAATAGATTATTAAGATTGAACTTAACTCGGGTCCTCCCAAGCCCTACCAATTCGCAACTTAGGGTTTAAGTTCTTAACATGCAAATGTTTTCATGCTTGGAGTCGCCACTAATCATTTTCCGGTAGGCTGATTAGAAACCTAAATAAAACATAGGGAGATATGTTTTATTCCTACGAACCAGAGATTCTAAACCCGGGGACTTGATTACGCTAGATCTAGTCTAACGCCCTTTCGGTACCTTTTCATTTCAAAAATATTTTGGCAGGCAGTTTGGATCCATTTTAACTTAATTACTAACATGTGAAGTGTTCATGCGGGTGCGCAAACCACCAATTTAACACCCAGAAATCAAAGCATTAAATAAATTGCAAGCTTAGAAGAACAACTTACCTCGAATCCAGCAAGCATCTGCGTTGTTAGCTAGAAAATCACATCAATCAACCCTAATATGATTTCTAATTAGCAAGCATTCACTCAATTTCTCTTATTTGGATTTTCGCTTTATTTAAATGAAACCTAGCCTAGATGCAATGACGTGCAAAAATATGACATGCAAATTAATGTAACCTAGCATGCAAACTATATGATACACGACGACGTGACCTAATTCTAATGACGTGTGAATGATTTTTTTTTTTTTTTGGTATTTTCTGATGAAATTCGGAATGAAAATATGCCTAAATTAACATGCAACTTAATGACTTCTATTTTTGGTATTTTCTGTTTAAAATTCGAAATTCAAAAATACCTAAGTTAACATGCAATCTATGATGACTCAATCTACCCTAGAATAATTTCTTTTTGGGATTTTTGATTAAAAATTCGAAATTATAAATTACTTAAATTAAAATGTGATCTATCCTAGTAAAACATGAAACAATTCACCATTTTTTTTGGGGTTTTTTATGAAAATTCGGAATTAAAAATAACGTGAATAATCCGTTAGGATTTGAAATAATACCTAATTTAAACTAGGAAACATGCCACCTTAAGTCCTAATTTAAATTAAATACTTATCTCATCCTTCGGGATATATTCAAAAATCCTAGACATGCAAAAATTCTAATTCAAACTCTAACTAATAATTTTTTTGAATTTTCTGTTTTATTTGAAAAAAGGAAAGATAATCAAACAAATACGGATAGAAACCCATTTAAATCAATCACGCGATCCGCCAAATTCGTTTCAAACTCGGATTAGGCACAGAAATCAAATTATCGGTCATTTCTATGGGGTTATAGATATTAACGGATAATTGACCATTCGAATTTGGAAAGCTAATGAAATTTATCATCGTATCTAAGTGATTATAGATAAGATGACAATTTCCCGTATCGCCGCGTATCGTACCTTAGGGATAAGGTCGGATAGGCGTCCAAATACGTTGCTAAATTAGGAAAATTTCCTAATTTTGAATATTCTCAAAATATTGCGGATATCTAGCACATCATCTCTAGACAGAGAGGCTGTAGTGTCGGGAGGAGAGGCGGAGCTCGGCGCCTCCGGCGCGGCAATGGCGAGAACGGCGGCGTGCTCGATGACGCAGACGGTGGCGGTGTAGCCGTTGGCGACGGCAGCGAAGAGGACGCCGGCGGGAGGCAGAGCAGCGACGCAGCAGCAGCGACGTCGGCGAGGAGCTGTGGCGGGCATGGCTGAGGCGTGCGGCAACGGGCTCTGGTATGGTGCGACGGCGGTACTGTGCAGCAGCGATCGTCGGCGAAGGGCGAGCTGCGACGGCGGAGGGGTGCTCCGGCCTTGTTCCCTCTCTCACTCACTTTCACTCGCACTCTCTCTAGAAAAACTGATCTGAAAATTGTGACGTGTCCCTCCAAAATTCTGACCTAAACACATATTTATAATACTAATCCTAAGTTAATTAGGTGGGCTCTCTAATCCAAGTGGGCTTAGGCTTGGGCTTAATTTTAATTAAAATCTAAATGGGCTGATTTAACTTGGGCTTTTAATTAATTAAACACAATGGGCTGAATTAAGCTCAAATTAAAACAACCGAGCCCGTTCGACTTGAAATTCCCGGCCCTTGCATTCCCGAGCGAACCGAGTTTTGTTCAAAGAAATTTAAGCTCTTTCGCCGACGCCAATTTGATGTAAAAAATGCAATTAAACTAAAATGAACCTAAACAATATGTTATGCAATTTAAATATTTTTGTTTAGGGGTTAAAAATTTAATCCCTAATTTTCTATGCAAATTACACTAAATGACGCGCCAAAATTTAGGTGACAACAGCTATCCAATACTCAGAATGGGTCGCTAATATAGTCCTAGTGTTGAAGAAAGATGGTCGGGTTCGAGTATGTGTCGACTATCGAGATCTGAACAATGCTAGTCCCAAAGATAATTTTTTCACTCCCGCACATTGATGTGCTCGTGGACAGTACAGCTGAGTTCGAACTGTTCCTGTAACATCCCGAAATTCGACTCGATCTCTGGAATGAATAAAACGAGTATTATTCGATATTTCATTTTCGTAAATCTCGCCCGGAACTGATCACTCACGGGATACTGACCAGATGGGAATGGCCAACTAGGAATAGATACATGGACTAAGGACCCGGTCGCGAGTCAAGCCTGACTTAGGGGAAAGACGAGGAAGTATTTTGGGCCAGTGTGAACCGATCATCCGAAACGGACGATTGCGTCATTGGAACTAGTGATAATTCCTCTCGTTCCCTCTCTCGAGCTCGCCGCGATTCGGACAACCCGAGGTCGAAACGTTCGAATCCTAAACGGCCGCCCGTTAGTGAGAGATTAGAAATTTGAAATTTGACGATTTGATCGCGAAATTTGATCCGGACATCGAGAACAATTTTCGTGAATCTCGGGATAGTTTTTATAAGGACGACGTCAAATTAAGCGGGCCATTTATGTATAGGACTTGTGCGGTCGAAAAATTGACAATTCGACCCGGTACCGGAAAGTTGAGTCGGTTTTCCCTTCCTACCCATTAGAATTCCGAATTTGAATTCTGGTGGGGGTGTGACACTTGTCAACACCCCCCTTCCCCATGCAAGACATGATTAGCACCAAGATCACACTCTAACTCTTCCTCTTCCCCATGATCACCATCATCACCCTTTCACTTCACCCTCTCACTCTCACTTCTCTCTCTCTCCCTCTCTCACGCCCACTCTCCCTCACTCGGTCACTCCCCCTCTCCCTCTCCCCTCCGGCGATCTCCCTCTCTCTTCCGTTCAGCCTCACGCCGCCGCCCACAGCCGCCGGAAACGCCACCAGCCAGCACCGCCGCCGTGAACCTCTCCCTCTCGCCTCACCGCCAGCCGGCCGACCGTCCCTCTCTACTCCCTTGCGGTTCACGACCGGCTGAGGCCTCACGCCAAGGCCAGCTCGGCAGCGCCTCCGCCGAGCCCGACGCCGCTCCGCCAAGACCGCCGCCGTGGCCGCCGTTGCTGCTGCCCCACTCCCGCCTCCGCCTCTTTCTCTCTCTCCCTCTTCCTGTTGCATGCAGTGGAGTGGCTGACGGATCAGCCACGCCACCGTCGCCGCCGCCTCTCCCTTTTCCTCCCAGCCGCGGCTGCATGCAAGGGTGAACTACCGCCGGGACTGCCGTCCGCCGTTCGCCACCGCCGCTGTGGCTGTCCACCGCCACCAGCCTTCGCCGCCTCTCTCCCCCTCTCGGTTGCAGGCAGCAAGGCGGGTGCCGGAGCAGCCTCGCCACCAGCTCGCCGCCGTCCCCCGCTCTCCCTCCTCTCCGGCGCAGCTGCATGCACGGATGAGCCACCGCTGGAGCTGCCCGCCGTGCACCGCCCTCACCGAGCCATTCTCTCCTCCGTTCCTTCCTGTTCCGTCTCCCTTCGCTGGAACAGATTGTTGTTCGCCGCCGCCGCCGTTCACCGCCGTGAGCAGCAGCCGTCCGGAGGCCGTCCAGCAGCTCGTCCGTCGTCCTCTCTCCGTGATCAGCAACCGTGCCGGCTGTGGGACACCGCCGGAGTTGCTGTGAACCGCCGGACCACCGCTCGCCGTCGCTTCCTTGGGACTTGTGCCGCCGGTTCCACCGTTCACCGATGATCGGCCGCCATTCCCCGTCGCCCGAGCTTGGACTTAGGTGGGTGGAAACCTCTAAACCCTTATTAGGACTATTGTGCGTTTTAAACGGGCTTAGGGAGTGTCGGATAGTCGATTAGTGCCAATTAGGGCGTGTACGAATTTGCATGCTATTGGTAGGTGTCGGGAAACTAGGAATGAATGTCAAAACAGAATTTGGACGAGAATTAGAGGTTGAAATAACGAAGAATAGTTGTTGGTTGTGTCAGAATTTAGCGACCCAAAATAACGGTAGTTAGTGGATTGGCTTGATTTGAGTGCCGGGATGGCCGGAATGATTGAATTGTGCGTCGGTCCATCAGTTATGATGAATTGGGTCATTGAAATGCCGATTTGGGCCTCCGGGCCTAAGTCACTATGATATGTGTGTGATTTGTCTTCCCCGTCAGGAGATGCATGTTAGCCTAATTTAGGTTTAGGAGTTTGCACTCACTGAGATGTGTCTCACGGTTTTTATAACCCCAACCTTTCAGACCCACGCCCATGACGAGGCCACATATTCCGGTACGATTTGGGATTCCCCTAGAGTATGAGCATATTATGACTACACATCCGGTGGGGAATGGAGAAGTGTACTTGAGGCACTATTCTCAGATTACTGTAGACGTAGGTACGACACATCCTGAAGTTCACGAGTATGTAGCCTGGTGTTTTCGAGACCGTTTTGGAGACGAGTTTGGTCCCCTTCGTACGATGGATGTTCCGTTCACCATAGAGGGTCAGCTTGATCCGCAGTGCCCGAGTGGTGAGGTTGTGGATTCCGAGATGGATGAGGAGGAGACCATAGGTCCTTTCGCTTGGTACGAGCCCGCCGAAGACGAAGAGTTAGGAGGTATAGATCACGAGCTAGGAGTGGAGGACCCAGTGGTGGAGCCAATGGAGGTCGACGAGGCCGAGCCGATGGATACCGAGGAGTCCGAGGAGGAGATTCCTAGCGAGGATTCAGAGATACCCGACAGTTCGTCCGAGTCCGATAGCTCAGACCCGGACTGGGCGCCCTAGGCTAGGCTTGGTTTTCTTTTTGTGAGGGCAGACACTTTTTGGATTTAGGACCCTCTACTTTTTTGCTGTTGTCTCTCTTGATTGCATCTCACCTCTAATGTTGCTTTCTTTGAAACGATGTAAGAATGTTCTAGTAGTTTTGATTAAGGATGTGTACGTTGCCTCATATCTCTTGTGTTGCTTCCCTGGTTCTCATATCTATTCTGTCAGGGTGTTTTATATTTATATTTTTGCTTCCGCTTGTGCCTTATGTTCTTCTTTGGGTAACGGGTCGATTACGACGCATCCTGAGACGTCGCAACACTACATCGACCATCGAACGGGTTGTTGCGTACCGTGGAGGTCGGGGCGTGACAACCCCCTCGTTGAATTAGTATCAGAGCAAGGTCAGCTCGATCCGATTAGGTCGAAGCCTGGAGTGATAAGGAGCGATGAGACCATGGGTAGTCAGTTAGGGTGACCACGTGTGCTACATGTATCTCCTGACATTGTGTGATGATTTGGCATGCATTATTATGACCCCTGATGTGCAGGTGCGGCAGGACCTGAGGTGAGTACGTAAATTCCTTGGGTGATGTGTTGAATAGTTCAGGTTAAGCCGCATGCTGATTGGTTGATTGTTGTGTTGAGACCTGCCTAGGACTTAGACTGGATAGATTGGTTTAAGTCTCTAATTCCTTAATGGAATTATAGCAGGGAGTTGAGCTGTCAGAGTTGTCAAGATGAGTAAGAGAAGAGGAAAGGAGTCCCAAGCTCAACCTAGTGAGGGTGCCCGCGAGGCTAGGGACCCTAGGTTTGATGAGGTCATGGAGACCCTTCGGGAGATAGGACACATTTTCGGACTGTAGGCGCAGGAGAGAGCCGCAGCCCATACTCAGGCTGCCGAGGCTGCAGCGATCGCAGGGAATGGGGGAAATCATGCCCAGCAGGGGCAGGATCACCTAGCTGGGGCTAGGCAGATGCCCCGGCTGGTAGAGCAATTCTTGAGGATGAAACCGCCAAAGTTTAACGGTCGCGGTGACCCCGAGGCCGCACCCAGATGGGTAGAAGAACTGGAGAAGACCTTTAAGGTGTTAGGATGCAGTGATGTGGAAAAAGTAACCTTGGCAGTGTATCAGCTTCAGGACGGTGCCAATGACTGGTGGAGTGCTACTGAAAGAGGAGTGTTTCCTGAAGGAACGGCCTCGACTTGGGCGGTGTTCGTGGAGAACTTCTATGAGAAGTATTTCTCGGAGAATGCTCAGGAGAAGAAGCTAACAGAATTTATGAGGTTGCGCCAAGGCCAGATGACCGTGGACCAGTATGAGGCTGAATTTGCAAGGCTGGCGAAGTTCGCACCGACCATGGTCGCGAACCCAAGGGACAAGGCTCGAAGGTTCCGGGATGGACTGAAGCCGGATCTTCGAAGCCAGATTCTGTCGCATGATATTAAGGAGTATGGAGAGATGTTCAGGAGAGCCTAGATAATTGAGCGAGATCAGCAAGAAAGGATAGCCGCTTTTGGATCGCGGTTTGCTCGGGGGCAGGATAACCGTCGCATGGGGAAGAAGCCTATGACAGGCAATCGGCGATTTGTTCCCCCTATCAGGCGGAATATCGGGAAGCCAGCTGCCCCGACGGGAAGGTTTGGAGCGTGCTTCAAGTGTGGGAGTACGGAGCACCAGATTCGCAATTGTCCACAGGCGCGTCCCCAGGAACAGCAATGGGCATCTCTGCAGTATCAGCCCCGAGCAGGGAATCAGGCCGGGAATCCCCCACCGGCGAATCAAGGACGACCGCCCGCTCAAGGAAGAGTTTATGCTGTGGCGCGTGGAGAAGCGGAGAATGCGCCGGGCATGGTCACAGGTACGATTTCCTTGTGTGGTCATGCCGCTTATGCACTGTTTGATTCAGGGGCAACCCATTCATTCATTTCAGAGCAGTTTGTTAAGTTGATTGGCTTAGAACCAGTGTTGTTAGAGATTACGCTTTGTGTGACGACGCCAATGAATGATAGGGTGTTAGTTTCCTTTGGATGCCCTAGTTGTAAGATAAATATTGGGGGTGAGGATGAGAGTATCGACTTGGCAGTGCTGGCCATGTTCGATTTTGATGTGATTATAGGGATGGACTGGTTAGTTCGACAGAAGGCTGTATTGGATTGCAGTAATAGGACGATCCGATTCAATCCGGATGGGCGTCCTAGCTTTGAATTCCAGGGGAACCGAGGTGGAACCTTGACCCCATGGATATCTTCGTTGGAAGTGAGTAAATTGCTGAATGATGGGTGCGAAGGTTATCTGGTGAATGTCGTGGACCCGACATTGGTGGAACCTAAGTTAGATGAGATACCAGTGGTGAGCAATTTCCCCGAAGTCTTTCCTCAGGAATTACCGGGTTTACCACCCGATCGAGAAGTGGAGTTCGTTATCGAATTGGCACCCGGGACGGAACCGATATCGAAGGCTCCGTATCGAATGTCCCTATCCGAACTAAAGGAGTTGAAGATCCAAATGCAGGAATTGTTGGACAAGGGTTTCATCCGCCCCAGTGCGTCTCCATGGGGAGCGCCAGTCCTGTTTGTGAAAAAGAAGGATGGGACCCTCAGGCTATGCATAGATTATCGGCAATTGAACCAGGTGACGGTGAAGAATAAGTACCCTCTCCCAAGGATCGACGACTTGTTCGACCAGTTGCAAGGAGCCTCAGTGTTCTCCAAAATAGACTTGAGAACGGGTTACCATCAGTTGAGAATCAGGAAGGAGGACATTCCTAAGACTGCCTTTAGGACGAGGTATGGGCATTATGAGTTCACAGTGATGCCTTTTGGGTTGACAAATGCCCTAGCTGCTTTCATGGATTTGATGAACAGGGTGTTTAGAGAATTCTTGGATCAGTTTGTCATAGTGTTCATCGATGATATCTTGGTTTATTCGAAGAGTCCCGAGGAACATGAGGAACACTTGGTGAAGGTACTACGGACCCTAAGAGAACATGCACTATATGCCAAGTTCAGCAAGTGCGAGTTTTGGCTCAACCAAGTAGGATTTCTCGGACACATTATCTCTGGAGATGGAATTTCTATGGACCCGACTAAAGTGGAAGCAGTAACGAAGTGGCCCAGGCCAACGTCAGTAACGGAGATCAGAAGTTTTCTGGGTTTGGCTGGCTATTACAGAAGATTTGTAGAGGGATTTTCATCGATAGCCATGCCCTTGACTAGATTGCTGAAAAAGGAGGCGAAGTACGTTTGGGATGACAAATGCGAGAGGAGTTTCCAAGAGTTGAAGCGTAAGTTGACGACCGCCCCAGTCTTGACCATTCCATCCGGTCCAGGAGGATTTGAGATATACAGTGATGCTTCACTAAGAGGACTCGGATGTGTGCTCATGCAGCATGGGAAGGTGGTAGCGTATGCGTCACGTCAGTTAAGACCCCATGAGATGAATTACCCGACGCATGACTTGGAGCTGGCAGCAATTGTCTTCGCGCTTAAGATTTGGAGACATTACCTATGCGGGGAAAAGTTCCAGATTTTCACGGATCACCAAAGCCTCAAGTATCTGTTCTCGCAGAAAGAGTTAAATATGAGGCAGCGTCGGTGGATGGAATTGTTGAAGGACTATGACTGCGACATCCTGTATCATCCGGGTAAGGCGAACCGAGTAGCAGACGCTTTAAGTCGCAAGTCGAGTATGGCTCATTTGCTGGTTAAGGAGTGGATGTTATTGGAAAAGCTTAGCGATTCAGAGTTTAAGTTCAAAGTGAGCCGAGTATCCAGCCTGTTTGCAACCCTAAGGATTGAACCAGAAGTCCAGGTTAAGATTAAAGAACTTCAACCATCAGACCCCGAGATTCAGAAGATTATGGAAATGGATGCGGCAAAGAGAAAGCCTGATTTCCAAGTGTCCGCGGATGGGATTTTAAAGTATCGTGGCCGACTTTGCGTGCCAGACGATGAAGGACTTAAGGAGGAAATTCTGAGCGAAGCTCATCGGAGTCAGTATAGTATCCACCCGGGTAGTACAAAGATGTACCAGAATCTACGTCAACATTTTTGGTGGAATGGCCTGAAAAAGGATGTGGCCAAGCATGTGGCCAAATGTCTGACGTGCCAGCAAGTGAAGGCACAGCACTGCAAGCCAGGTGGGTTATTGCGACCTTTGGAAATTCCCGAATGGAAGTGGGAGCATATTACGATGGATTTCGTGACGGGTTTGCCACGAAGCCAAAGGGGGCACGACTCGATATGGGTCGTAGTGGATCGTCTGACTAAGTCTGCACACTTCCTGGCAGTACGAAAGGACTTGGAACTAGAAAAGTACGCGGAGTTGTATGTGCGACAAATAGTGCGTCTTCATGGAGTACCAGTGACGATCACTTCGGATCGTGATCCAAGGTTTACGGCCAACTTTTGGAAAAGTCTGCAAACGGCCTTAGGAACGAGGTTACAATACAGTACGGCCTACCATCCACAAACAGACGGCCAGTCAGAAAGGACAATTCAGACCCTAGAGGATATGTTGAGAGCTTGTGTTCTAGATTTCCAAGGCAAGTGGGAAGAACAATTGCATTTGGTGGAGTTTGCCTATAATAACAGTTTCCAGCAGAGTATTCAGATGGCGCCATTCGAAGCCTTATATGGTAGGGCCTGTAGGACGCCACTGTGCTGGGATGAAGTCGGTGAGCGAAGTATCACAGGTCCGGAACTTGTTCAGCAAACTGTAGAAGTAGTGGAAGTTATCCGGGATAGACTAAGGACTGCTCAGAGTCGCCAGAAGAGTTACGCCGACCGAAGACGACGACCCTTGGAGTTTCAAGTAGGGGATCATGTGTTTCTCAAGGTGTCGCCAATGAAAGGGTTATCCCGATTCGGCAAGAAAGGAAAGCTTAGCCCAAGGTATGTCGGGCCATTTGAGATCCTAGAGAAGATTGGTGATATGGCATACCGACTAGCCTTGCCTCCCAACCTATCCCAGGTGCACAATGTTTTCCACGTGTCAATGCTAAGGAAGTTTGAACCGGACCCGACTCATGTTTTAAGGTACGAGGAAGTGGACGTGGACGACAGAGTGACATACGTGGAAAAGCCGGTCAGAATCGAGGACAGAAAGGACCGAGTACTAAGGAACAAGACGATTCCAATGGTCAAGGTGGTTTGGGAGCATCATGGAACGGAAGGCGCTACTTGGGAAAGTGAAGAGGCCATGCGACGTCAATACCCCCAGTTGTTCGAGTAGGTTAACGTGAGTTTTAAATTTCGAGGACGAAATTTTTGTAAGGGGGGAAGAATTGTAACATCCCGAAATTCGACTCGATCTCTGGAATGAATAAAACGAGTATTATTCGATATTTCATTTTCGTAAGTCTCGCCCGGAACTGATCACTCACGGGATACTGACCAGATGGGAATGGCCAACTAGGAATAGATACGTGGACTAAGGACCCGGTCGCGAGTCAAGCCTGACTTAGGGGAAAGACGAGGAAGTATTTTGGGCCAGTGTGAACCGATCATCCGAAACGGACGATTGCGTCATTGGAACTAGTGATAATTCCTCTCGTTCCCTCTCTCGAGCTCGCCGCGATTCGGACAACCCGAGGTCGAAACGTTCGAATCCTAAACGGCCGCCCGTTAGTGAGAGATTAGAAATTTGAAATTTGACGATTTGATCGCGAAATTTGATCCGGACATCGAGAACGATTTTCGTGAATCTCGGGATAGTTTTTATAAGGACGACGTCAAATTAAGCGGGCCATTTATGTATAGGACTTGTGCGGTCGAAAAATTGACAATTCGACCCGGTACCGGAAAGTTGAGCCGGTTTTCCCTCCCTACCCATTAGAATTCCGAATTTGAATTCTGGTGGGGGTGTGACACTTGTCAACACCCCCCTTCCCCATGCAAGACATGATTAGCACCAAGATCACACTCTAACTCTTCCTCTTCCCCATGATCACCATCATCACCCTTTCACTTCACCCTCTCACTCTCACTTCTCTCTCTCTCCCTCTCTCACGCCCACTCTCCCTCACTCGGTCACTCCCCCTCTCCCTCTCCCCTCCGGCGATCTCCCTCTCTCTTCCGTTCAGCCTCACGCCGCCGCCCACAGCCGCCGGAAACGCCACCAGCCAGCACCGCCGCCGTGAACCTCTCCCTCTCGCCTCACCGCCAGCCGGCCGACCGTCCCTCTCTACTCCCTTGCGGTTCACGACCGGCTGAGGCCTCACGCCAAGGCCAGCTCGGCAGCGCCTCCGCCGAGCCCGACGCCGCTCCGCCAAGACCGCCGCCGTGGCCGCCGTTGCTGCTGCCCCACTCCCGCCTCCGCCTCTTTCTCTCTCTCCCTCTTCCTGTTGCATGCAGTGGAGTGGCTGACGGATCAGCCACGCCACCGTCGCCGCCGCCTCTCCCTTTTCCTCCCAGCCGCGGCTGCATGCAAGGGTGAACTACCGCCGGGACTGCCGTTCGCCACCGCCGCTGTGGCTGTCCACCGCCACCAGCCTTCGCCGCCTCTCTCCCCCTCTCGGTTGCAGGCAGCAAGGCGGGTGCCGGAGCAGCCTCGCCACCAGCTCGCCGCCGTCCCCCGCTCTCCCTCCTCTCCGGCGCAGCTGCATGCACGGATGAGCCACCGCTGGAGCTGCCCGCCGTGCACCGCCCTCACCGAGCCATTCTCTCCTCCGTTCCTTCCTGTTCCGTCTCCCTTCGCTGGAACAGATTGTTGTTCGCCGCCGCCGCCGTTCACCGCCGTGAGCAGCAGCCGTCCGGAGGCCGTCCAGCAGCTCGTCCGTCGTCCTCTCTCCGTGATCAGCAACCGTGCCGGCTGTGGGACACCGCCGGAGTTGCTGTGAACTGCCGGACCACCGCTCGCCGTCGCTTCCTTGGGACTTGTGCCCCGGTTCCACCGTTCACCGGTGATCGGCCGCCATTCCCCGTCGCCCGAGCTTGGACTTAGGTGGGTGGAAACCTCTAAACCCTTATTAGGACTATTGTGCGTTTTAAACGGGCTTAGGGAGTGTCGGATAGTCGATTAGTGCCAATTAGGGCGTGTACGAATTTGCATGCTATTGGTAGGTGTCGGGAAACTAGGAATGAATGTCAAAACAGAATTTGGACGAGAATTAGAGGTTGAAATAACGAAGAATAGTTGTTGGTTGTGTCAGAATTTAGCGACCCAAAATAACGGTAGTTAGTGGATTGGCTTGATTTGAGTGCCGGGATGGCCGGAATGATTGAATTGTGCGTCGGTCCATCAGTTATGATGAATTGGGTCTACTATGTCGCATGTTCGTGTGATCGACAATGTGGAATGTGATTGGTGGATTACCAACGTACGTAATAAGTGCCGTATTCACATGTGATGACCCGAATTAATTGATTGGGCTGACTGAGCATATGTTGTGGATCATTGATCACGATATGTTGGCATTGAATTGCATGGACATTCTGCCATGGGACATTGCACCAACATTTGTGTGCGGAATTGCATGGCTACACATTGTGCATGCCGGGTATGAGGCTTGTGGTAATTGTGCGAGAATGCGTGTATGCCATGGACATGTGATCACCTAATTATGCCCTGATGCGTTTACGCGGGGTTCAGAATAAAACCGGTTGTGTGAATGTGTGATCACCTTCGCCCTAGTGCGTTTACGCGGGGTGTGCCGTCCTCATGCACTTTGGAGCAGGACGATGCCCGGTACGTCCGGAAGACAACCATCCTGATGCGTTTACGCGGGCTCTGGTTCGTAAAGGAGATCGGTGTTGCGCCTGATGCGTAAGGACGCGGGCTAGAGACACCGGGCCTGGGGCGTCTCTACGCTGGCCACGGAGTGTTGTGATTGATCTTCGGATCGGACTTTCGGGTCGAGTAATGGAATAAACGGCTAACGTGTGATGCATAGTGTCTGATTATGCGATGGAATCCGTTGGACATGGTATGGGACGTGTCTAAGTAGATTCCATTCTATAATTGGAACACGAATGAAAATTTGTGCCGGAATGCCATAGGAATTTGATTATGGGCATGACGAGTTAGTGGCATTTGCATACATATGAATGCATGAGTTGGCATGCGGAATTGTGTGACTCGGTGAACTATACTTGGAATTGTCACTAAAGGTTTTGAGCATGCGTGTGACGTACGCGTGATCGAGATTGCCGCTTGTGAAATGTGATATTATGGATTGTCTAACCTGCAGGGTCATTGAAATGCCGATTTGGGCCTCCGGGCCTAAGTCACTATGATATGTGTGTGATTTGTCTTCCCCGTCAGGAGATGCATGTTAGCCTAATTTAGGTTTAGGAGTTTGCACTCACTGAGATGTGTCTCACGGTTTTTATAACCCCAACCTTTCAGACCCACGCCCATGACGAGGCCACATATTCCGGTACGATTTGGGATTCCCCTAGAGTATGAGCATATTATGACTACACATCCGGTGGGGAATGGAGAAGTGTACTTGAGGCACTATTCTCAGATTACTGTAGACGTAGGTACGACACATCCTGAAGTTCACGAGTATGTAGCCTGGTGTTTTCGAGACCGTTTTGGAGACGAGTTTGGTCCCCTTCGTACGATGGATGTTCCGTTCACCATAGAGGGTCAGCTTGATCCGCAGTGCCCGAGTGGTGAGGTTGTGGATTCCGAGATGGATGAGGAGGAGACCATAGGTCCTTTCGCTTGGTACGAGCCCGCCGAAGACGAAGAGTTAGGAGGTATAGATCACGAGCTAGGAGTGGAGGACCCAGTGGTGGAGCCAATGGAGGTCGACGAGGCCGAGCCGATGGATACCGAGGAGTCCGAGGAGGAGATTCCTAGCGAGGATTCAGAGATACCCGACAGTTCGTCCGAGTCCGATAGCTCAGACCCGGACTGGGCGCCCTAGGCTAGGCTTGGTTTTCTTTTTGTGAGGGCAGACACTTTTTGGATTTAGGACCCTCTACTTTTTGGCTGTTGTCTCTCTTTATTGCATCTCACCTCTAATGTTGCTTTCTTTGAAACGATGTAAGAATGTTCTAGTAGTTTTGATTAAGGATGTGTACGTTGCCTCATATCTCTTGTGTTGCTTCCCTGGTTCTCATATCTATTCTGTCAGGGTGTTTTATATTTATATTTTTGCTTCCGCTTGTGCCTTATGTTCTGCTTTGGGTAATGGGTCGATTACGACGCATCCTGGGACGTCGCACCACTACATCGACCACCGAACGGGTTGTTGTGTACCGTGGAGGTCGGGGCGTGACAGTTCCCCTTCATGGATGGTTTCTTAGGTTATAATCAGATCTTAATGAACGAAGATGATAAGTTGAAAATGGCATTTACCACTCCATGGGGGACATTTCATTACAAGGTGATGCCCTTCGGTCTCAAAAATGCTGGGGCAACTTACTAGCGGGCAATGGTCACGTTGTTCCATGATATGATGCATAATGAGATCGTGGTCTATGTTGACAACATGATTGCAAAAACTCGGCGTGGAGAAGATCACATAAGAACCTTGACGAAATTATTCGACAGGCTTCGCAAGTTCAAATTACGCCTCAATCCGGCAAAATGCGTGTTCGGGGCAGCCTCTGACAAACTACTTGGCTTCATTGTTAGCAACAAAGGGATTGAGATTGACCCATCAAAAGTAAAGGCCATTTGCAAAATAAAATCTCCCTCTTCAGTGAAGGAAGTTCGTAGTCTAATGGGTAAGCTAAACTATATAGCCAGATTTATTTCCTAGCTATCAAAGACAGTGAAACCTTTCTTTAAACTCCTCATGAAGAATGTGCTAGTCAGATGGGATGAAGAGTGTGAATTGGTGTTTGACAAGATTAAGCACTACTTGATGAATCCGCCGGTGCTTGTTCCGCCAATGCCGGGGCAACCTCTGATTCTGTACCTTATAATCCACAGTGAATCCTTAGGTGCAATGCTTGCTCAGAAAGGTGAAGAGGATGGGAAAGATCGTGCTATTTATTATTTGAGTAAGAAGTTCACCGCCTCTGAGATGAACTATTCCGAGGTAGAAAGAACGTGCGCAGGACTGGTCTGGGTGCTACACAGATTGAGGTAATACACCTTGCACTATCAAATATTTCTTATAACAGAGTGTGATCCAATCAAATACTTGCTCAATCAACCCGCTTTGGTTGGAAAACTGGCAAAATGGCAGATTCTCATCTCAGAGTTTAATGTTCAATTCATGTCTCAGAAATTAGTCAAAGGACGAGTAATTGCTGATGTCTTAGCTGAAAATCCTGAGAAAAATGACGATCTAGATCCGCTAGAGGATAGAGTCATGCCGATTGATGAGTATGTATGAACCATGTATTTTGATGGGGTCATGAACTTGTCAGGATCAGGTATCGGGGCAATTTTAATATCTCCAGGCGGACAACATTATCCGGTTGCAGCAAAACTGATATTTCCTTGCACAAACAATATCGCTAAATATGAAGCATGCATCCTCGGGTTGCAAGCTGCAATCGAAATGGAAGTAGCTCGACTTAAGGTATTCGGGGATTCAGCCCTTATTAATCTTCATACCATTGGTAAGTGGCAAACCAGAGATGCTAAGTTGCAGCCCTATCACGTCTATTTAGAGGAGTTGGTGGAAAAGTTTGAGGACATTTCGTTTGAATACTTGCCAAGGACTCAAAATAGTTTTGCCGATGCTCTGGCTACGTTATCGGCAATGCTACGAGTGACGAGTGGTTTAGAAGTTGAACATTTGAATATAGAGGTTTTACAGAAACCGGCTTATTGCATGGCCACGACAGAAGAGCCTGACGGCAAGCCGTGGTATCACGATATCAAGGCGTATCTTCAAACACAGGAGTTTCCTGAGAAAAGTACCGCATCTGACCAAAAGTATATCAGGAAAATGGCGTCAAAGTTCTTCTTGAGCGGAGAATGCCTATACAAGCGGTCCTATAATTCGGTTTTATTAAGGTGTGTTGATTCAACATAGGTTGTTCGTTTGATGCTAGAAGTACATGAAGGAGTATATGGTCCGCACATGAATGGTCATATGCTGGCAAGGAAAATAATGAGGATGGGTTATTACTGGCTCACTCTAGAAAGTGATTGCATTCAGCATGTCCGAAATTGTCATAAATGTCAGATCCATGGTGGCAAGATTAAAACTCTTCCAAATGAATTGCATCAAATGTCTGAACCATGACCATTTTCTATGTGGGGCATTGATATGATTGGCCCGATTAATCCTAAAGCGTCAAATGGACATCGGTTTATCCTGGTCACTATCGATTACTTTTCGAAATGGATCGAAGCTATGTCCTATACGACAGTGACGGCCCAGATCGTAGTGAAGTTCATCCGTCGAGACATCATTGCACGATATGGTGCACCTGAGACTATAATTACTGATAATGGGTCGAATCTAAATAACAAATTGGTAGATGAACTATTCAAGGAGTTCAAGATCAAGCATTTAAATTCCTCTCCATATCGTCCGCAGATGAACGGAGCGGTCGAAGCAGCCAACAAAAATATCAAGAAGATTTTGACTAAAACAGCTGAGAACTATCGTGATTGGCATGAGAGATTACCTTTTGCACTTATGGCATATCGGACTTCTATTCGGACATCTACAGGCACAACTCCATATTCTCTTGTGTACGATATGGAAGTAGTTCTACCTGTTGAGGTTGAAATTCCTTCGTTACGTATTCTTTCACAGGTACAATTGTCAAAAGCAGATTGGATCCAGCAGAGGTTGGACCAGTTGAACATGATTGATGAGAGAAGGCTTAGAGCTCTATGTCATGGCCAGTGTTACCAACAACGAGTTGCTAAATCTTTCAACAAGAAAGTCAAGCCTCGACATTTCCAGGTAGGCGACCTTATCCTACAGAAGTTATTGCTGATATTTCCTCTTGTAGAAGGAAAATTCGCCCCAAATTATGGTGGCCCGTACATTGTGAAGAAAGTCCTTCCAGAAGGTGCTTTGATTTTGGCCGAGATGGATGGTCACGTTTTTTCCAATCCAGTTAATTCTGATTTTGTGAAGAAGTATTACACTTGATTTGTACTTATTCTGACTTTGTTTCAAATTGAATTTCATGAAGCAATTGATATTACTAAGCTTTGTTTGAGGAAAGCTTTTGATTTGACAATCTATTTCTATCCTAATGAAGCGATCATATTACATGAGAGACTTCAAGATGACGAAAGGCAAGACATTTCCATACACGTCCTGAAGTGCGAGTTGAGTGAAAATTCCGTGCTGATAAGGTAAAGGATTATCTCACAAAAAGTATGACGACCAAAATGATGAGACGCATTCATTTCCTCTATCTAAACACTACAAGTTATCATTTACTTAACCCCTTTGAACGGAGTTTCATTTCTTACCCCTGTCAGGAATAACCCCATACCGGGGCAATTTCTTAGAAAGTTCAAAATGTTTAGAAATTTCTTGCTTTCACTTGCATCAATCTTCAAGTATATTTATTACATGCAAGTTCTGTGTTAGCTCGGGTGCCTTAGATATGACGAAGAGCATTTCTTTCTATATCCTTACACATTATACCCTTTACATACCCAATTTGAGCGATGAATTCATTTCAACTCGATTAGTGATCATTCTTGTGATAAACAAATGAAATCATCTCAAAGCAAGTTCAAGGTGACTTGAAGCAAATGGGATCTCAAAGGAAAATTCATCAGAAGAGACACAAAAGGACTCCAATGAATCAAAGTTCTCTC
Source organism: Syzygium aqueum (assembly GCA_031216185.1). Taxonomy (NCBI): domain Eukaryota; kingdom Viridiplantae; phylum Streptophyta; class Magnoliopsida; order Myrtales; family Myrtaceae; genus Syzygium; species Syzygium aqueum. The sequence goes on from CM062234.1 coordinate 18,729,552, forward strand.
GAAAGAGGGAGAAAAAAAAATCTCTCGAAGAAAAAGAAAATCTCTCTCTAAAAAAATGATGAAAAATGAGAGAGAAAAATGAGAGAAAGGAAAGTTTCAGCAAGAATTGAGTCGATATGCAAGATCATTCTTCAAGGAAAAGACCGTTTGAAGGTTCATTTGTGGAGCAATTGCTAGATTTAGATCAATGGTACCAGTAACATGATCACCAATCTCCATGTTCATAATGCCTCCTTTGATGAAAATAGGCCATTCATTTCAAGCTTACACGAACCTACGTTACAACCACTACCGAAGTCTCTTCAGAATAGGGCACTTGAGTTAACGTAGAGTTTCAAATGCTTATAAATGTTGCTCGAAGAAGTGCGAGCAAGATTTTTCTATCTCATTTTTGCAACATTCCTGACTTGTAAACCCGGAGCAGTTGGTGATATCAATTCTTTTTTTTTTTTGGTTAAGTGATATCAATTCTTTCAATAGCCTAGACTCGAAGAGTCCCTTTTGCTAAGTCATTGACCAAACCCACGTTTCAGTCCTTATAAAGACCTTTCAAATTGGCTAAGTTATACTGATTTTGAGAATATCCGAACCCTTGTCAAGCACGACGAAGAGAGTTTGAGTGATTCTTATACCCGCATCAAAGGTCAGGTCAAAAGCCTTTCATTGAGAGTGAATGAAAAGTCCTTTCTGATTAAAGGTCTCTTATTTAATGTGATTAAATTGTCAAAAGGACGAAATGGTTGTTTTTATTGATAAATTCCCCAGTAAAGCTTGGTAATGCTAATCTGATCAAATTGTCAAAAGGACGAAATGATTGTTCTTATTGTTAAATTCCCCGGTGAAGCTTGATAATGCAAGCTAATTCATGAATTATGTTTTCTCTATCTCTGCGCATATGTTATTTTAACCTTTTCTCAGGTAAAAATAGGAGCTATGCCATTGGCTCCGTCATCTTTATAGCATAAGAAGAATTCGGGTACGTCTGTTAATTATTCTTTATTGTTTCTCTATCCGGAATATGAGAAATTATCTCTCTCATATGTTTACCAAGTGGAATAGGTGACATATCTCTTGGTGTTGCTAAGTGGAGTACGAAGCACACCCCATCTCTTGGTGTTGCTAAGTGGAGTACGAGGCACACCCCAACTCTTGGTGTCGCTAAGTGGAGTACGAAGCACATCCCATTTTATGGTGTCGCTAAGTGGAGTACGAAGCACACCCCATTTCATGGTGTCGCTAAGTGGAGTACGGAGCACACCCCATTTCATGGTGTCGCTAAGTGGAGTACGAAGCACACCCCATCTCTTGGTGTTGCTAAGTGGAGTACGAAGCACACCCTATTTTATGTTACCAAGTGGAGTACGTAGCAGCATAATTTCCCATTTTATGTTGTCAAGTGGAGTACGCGATAGCATAATTTCTCATTTGATGTTGCCAAGTGGAGTACGCGACTGCATAATTTCTCATTTTATGTTGCCAAGTGGAGTATGCGGCAGCATAATTTCTCATTTGATGTTGCCAAGTGGAGTACGCGGCAGCATAATTTCTCGTTTGGTGTTGCCAAGTGGAGTACGCGGCACACCCCATTTCATGTTCGCCCAATGGTACAAGCGGCATAATTTCTCATTTGGTGTTGCCAAGTGGAGTACGCAGCACACCCCATTTCATGTTCGCTCAGTAGTACATGCGGCATAATTTCTCTCTTGGTGTTGCTAAATGGAGTACGAAGCACACCAGGCAATACATCCCATTCTTTCTTCATATCATGCTCTATTTCGCACCTGTAGGAGACTACAGGTAACAAATAGGCAATCCAGTACCTCGAGAACCCTACTTCCAGTGGACCAGAAGTTTGGAGATCGAGGGAATTCTTGAGCATTATAAAGCACTCCGTCACTCGGACGCTTTTTGTGCGATCCGTATGTAAGGCTCTTTCACCGCTCCGCACGAAGTGAGAAGCCTTAGCATACGTTCCTTATTGTTTCCAAGGAGATTTGGGCATTGATTGAAATGGATTTTGAAGGCCAAACGGTCTGTCCTGGTGGGCAAATTTTCGATCTGAATTTAGGTGATGAAAAGAGCTGTTTACAATTGGAATTGGATTTCATGTCCTTCATGAAAAAATTTTATCAAGATGTTTCCAATGACATATCCAAAATTCAGAATTTTTGGAGTTGAATCACTATTTATTTCAAAAGAGTTTCGGTTACTGCACAATTGTTAATTTTAAGCCCGATTCTGTGCAAATTTGGTTTCTCTCTCTCGAAAACTTTTCGATGTTGTTATTGCATGTGAGGGCATGGCTAGTTGTGAGCTGAGCATAAATTGGATGGCAATTGGCTAATCGAAAGATGAGAAATTGATTTAAGTATTGAATACCCGTATGATCACATAATACCCTGAGGCGTGTTACGCGGGGTTAAGATGAGAATTGGTTGAGTGATTGAATGCCAGTATGCTCACATAATATCCTGAGGCATTTTATGTGGGGTTGCGACCCGTCTTGATGCGTTTTATGCGAGACAATGCCTGATTTATCGAATGCCCAACGGGTGACTGGATGCCAATCGCGGTGGAGGTCGGATTGATGCTCCTCATGGAATGCCATCTTGATGCGTGTGACGCGGGATGATGCTATCTCTGATGTAGCGGGACGATGCTCGATTACGCTGGAAGCTCGATAACCTAGTGCATTTTACGTGGGTTCGGGGAGTTCGATGGCTTGATGCGTTTTACGTGGGTTTGGGGAGCCCGAGGGGACGCTAATAATCTGAACCTTATGATTGTGGTATGTTATGTAAGATTATTATTGGGCATGTCCGAATTATTAAGTGTGTTGTGCATGTGCTTGCCCTGATTTGGGTTGTTATGTGCGATGAATGGTTGCCATGTTGTGGCTGTATACTAACGTGCAAGGCTTGTGCATATGCCAAGGCGAGGTAAGGTCGCCTGTGATTGTTGTGGCTCATTGAGTGATAATCTTGCATACTCCGAACTGTACAGCGATACGTGTTAGCCTAAGCGAGGCTTAGGTAGTGACTTATTGAGATTTATTCTCATTGTTGAATTACAAACATTTTAGAACCCCGAGCATTATGATGATATGGAAGATCTAAGGATGTCGCCAGGGTACCACGGGAATGATTAGTAGGTTTAGCGATCCCGTCTTTTGGAGTACCACTTTTGGTAGAGAAGCTAGGCTAACCAACCATTGATCCTTTTTGTTGTGTGTGGTGCCTAGATAGGGGCCTCTAGTAAGGCTTGTATGATGTGAATTTGTAAGTACCGCTTTGTCTATAAAAGTGTTTTTGTAGATGTGATTCCATTATCTTTTTACTATCCTGTTTAATTGATGTTGTATGGAGAGTTCAATTTGCTTCCGCGTGTGTTGCTCTTTAGTTGTTTGTTTGGGTCTGCAACAAGTCCTAGGATGTCGCATTCTTAACGACTGTGGTGGGATGACGCGTGCCCGTAGGGATCGGGGTGCGACATAACTAATCAGCGATGCTACTCAAATTCAGTTCAGAAAGAAATAAATGAGAAAGTCCGCACATCTTAATTTTTTTTGGTAAGGCGATAGTCCGCACATCTTTCGCATTGGTTGGATCAACAAAAGTGAAAGTACAAGAATATGGGATTAAAGAAAAAGAACTCTTTATCGAAATCACTGTTAGATGTATGCCCTAAAGTTATAATGTAATAGTTATATGTTAGAGATTTAAGTTGTACTATCAATTTCAATATTTATTTAATGGCATGGATGTATTCATTCATTTGTCCAGTTATTTAAATATATAAATGATTCCATCAGATCAGTACTGACTAGACCTATTCTTGAGACGTTTAGGATATATGCGACAAATTCATATTTAGACTGAATCTTTAAATTGTTTCCAGTCGATAGATCATTGAGTGAAAATTAATGATCATGTTAAGACCGGTGTGTTTTTAGCTTTATCATTAAGTATTGGATACTTAAAAGAATGACGAGTCACGAGTCATTGGATATTATGATGCCCGAGTTAGAACACGTGTTTGTATGTAACAAGTTCACTAACATGACACGCATAGAACAATTAGCAACTTAGAAGCTTTTAGTGTGGTCAATGTCTAATCGTTCATGCTCTGGTCTTGGGTAAATAATCCTTAGACCTGTGGATGACTATGGTTCACATGTGCATATATTGTTGATTTGTTGATCCGTCTCTGTACTTGATGGTCATAGTTCATTCACATACAAAGTTACTTGTGTGTGCAAAATAGAGTCTGTCTCCATGTTACAGGCAATGTACAATAATGATGTCCTGTGTGATCTAATCTTGACACTGCATTGAAATCCTCGACCGGGGTTGTAACCAAGAATGAACTATTCAAGTCTCGTATAAAATGCATGTCAATTATGTTTGTGGATATGATTAAATTGGTGGCTTGACAAATATTCCATGGTCTTTCCTCGATCAAAACATAGTAAGGTAGAGGGATTTAATTACACTATAGCCACAGCTGAAAGGTTCATTATGTTCTTACAGCATTCACACTGTCTGGGTAATCATGACATATTGCTAAATGTCAATCATGACTTATAAGACCTAGAGGTTGATCAGGACAATCAATTTTTTGGAAGTACTAATGTGTTAGTGCAAATTTTACTACTAGCTCAGTAATAAACCTAGAGATGTCACATACCATAACCAATTTAGGATGACGTTGAATAGAAGATACGATATTGCAAATATGTTTGCAATTATAGTAATCGATTAGTCGGGCTGAAATTAAATTAAATGGGTATTTTATTTTATTTTATTTTATATTTGGTCATGGGCACGCATGTATATAATGCACACGAAATGCACACATTCTAATTATACACTCTTATTTTTAATTATTTAATATATATCTTTAAATCTATATATATATATATTAAAAGAGAAATTTTAAAAAAAAGAAGGTAAAGTGCATGCGCATGGTCAGCAATTGTCGGCCGTGTGCTTCGCCTGCTGTTCGCGTACTGTTCACGTACTGTTCGTGCGCAGCGTGTACACACGCACAATGAGAATGCACGATCAGCTACTATTGCTCATCGTGCATCTCAAGCGATCAACTACTATTAGGGGTGTAAATGGTTCGGTTCGGTTCGGTTTTTCGAGAAAATCGAACCGAACCATTAAGGGTGCCCCCTTGAACCGAAACGAATTTGAACCGAACCGAAAACTCGATTTGGTTCGGTTCGGTTCCGATCGGTTTTCGGTTTCAAGTTCATTAAGCAAAGAGAGAGAGGAGAGAGGAGAGAGAAAAGGGGAGAGAGAGGGAAAAATAGTCCTAAACCGAAGTGTTTATTTTAGTTCGGTTCGATCCGAACCGAACCGAAATAAACCGAACCGAAAAGAAAATTTGGTTTATTTTAATGATCTGAACAGAAACCGAAACCGAACCGAAATGGACGAAATTTTCAGTTCGGTTCGGTTCGTATCTCGGTTCGGCTTTTCGGTTCGGTTTTGACACCCCTAGCTACTGTTGCTTATCGCACTTACTAGAGTGATCAGCAACAGAATACGAGTGTGTGATTGTGCAAAAATTCATGCGTGAGAGTAAAAATACGTTTTCTCTCTTCCGGCATTATGACTAAAATGTGAAAGTGTGAAGAATTATCGCCACGAGATTATTAGCATAATTGTAGTGATGATTACCCTCAAGTCCTTTCTTTCGCGAGATGTGCAATTGGTGATATGTCTGAGCTAGAGTTTTGACAGTTGTGAGGCTCGAACTGAAGAACATATGAACCAAGTTGTTTTGGACACGCTGGACGGTTGTGGGGCTTGATTGGAAGAATATCTTAACCAAGTTTTTTTGGGCACGCTACGAGAGATAATCTGTTTAACCCTCTATGATCTTTCGATTTTTTCTTTTTCTTTTTTCCTCTGTGAGCATGCGAGGGTTAGTGACCCTCACCGGACTTCAGTAGGAAAAAGTGGAAAAGTAAGAAAAGAACAAAAAAAGGAAAGAAAATATCGCCGGCTCACAATGGGAAAAAAGGGGAAATGAAGAAAAGAAAATAATAAAATAATAAAAAGTTTTGAAAACTTTTTTTAAATAAATACAAAATTTGTCCTCATTAGCGTCAACCGTGGCACGTAAGATAACTAACAACAATGTTAGTGACTAACTTAGCAAATCGTTAAAAAGCTTACATCTAAATTAGTTAAATTGAACAATTTAAGCTTAAATTAACATCTGAACAATAAATTTAAGATCTTATCCTAGAGCCTGGATATAAAAAATATGGGGGAACTTTTTTTCCAATCCTATTCTATTGCATCCGACTTCGTTCCTTGACGACCAAACACTACATGAGCTGTCGTCGATGTGTCATTTTATCACTATCTACGATTCTTACTTACATTTCTGTCAGACGTGAGAAGGAAGAAGGAAAACCAAAAACAAAAAATACCTGTGTCAACCATAGGTGAGAAGCAAACACTAAGCTCTCATTCTTTGGTTCATATTTAGAAAATCTTCTTTAGCCCTGATTCTGAGCACAGTTGGGATTTACTAAATTGTGTTTGCCAGTGTGGTCGATTTTAGGTAAAACCACTCATAAAATACGTTATTAACCTCATTCATGTGTGAAATTCGCATCGTGCTCGTGCTCAAGTGGACGTAATTAGAATCCAATTGCCACTTGTTTATGACATTGAAAGAGACGTAGAATTAACGAGGACATGCTCACTACCTTAAAAATTCATCTTTAGAGTGTGTTTGTTTCGAGTAAAATTTCACAATAAAGGAAAGTGTTTTTTGAAAAATTTCCCTTTTCATGTTAGGGATTCAGTCTCCTAACTTTTAGCATGCATTTTTTTTTTTATCGTAAATAGTTTTCCATGGACCGATCATTTTTAATAAACCAAACACGTGAAAAAGTCCAGAAAATCAATTCGCGGAAACTTATTTCACTCATACAAACACACCCTTAGAATATAGAGCATGCGACTTAGTACTTAACAAAATCAATTCGCGGAAACTTATTTAACTCAAACAAACACACCCTTAGAATATAGAGCATTCGACTTAGTACTTAACGCCTGCCCATCAAAGGAGATATGTGACCAAGATAAGAACACAGCTGCATTGCTCAACGGAACCTCCTCTCTTTTTCCAGCTTGTGCTGTTTTCTTTAGTTCATATGTGTTCTGTTTCTCTAATTTATTTTCCTGTTTTGTTTCTGTCTTTATTTTTTACAATTTTTGTTGAGTTGGCAATGACGTGTAAAACCACATTAACAAACACAAGTCCCATGACAAAGTTGGATTGCCATGTCAGATGCCGATCTCACCAAATCTAACTGAAGGAATAATTTGGTCCCATTGAAAGAACATAAGGACCAAATTGAACATAGAAGAAAAGTACATGAACAAATTATGGCATTGTCCCTTTAATTTCCAACCATTAGGTTATCAAATAGGCTTTAAGTCTCCTTCTATTTTTCAAGAGAGCAAGGAAAACCTACGAACAAAATTTAAGTGCAAACAATAGCCAATACTTGTCGCTTTGATTTTACAAATTATGGTCTCTCCATTGAAAAAAAGAAGAAAGATTATACTTTGCTACCTTCTTCATGGTGGCAAGTACAGAAACCTTGACGATCTGGCTTCAATTCGAAACACAAACTTTCCTCTTTATTATGGGTTCAATCACAAGAAATTGTACAAAACAAAGAAAAGTGCCACAAACAGCAGAGACCCTAGACCAAACCCATCATTCCCACCATCATAACCTAGAGCATATTGTTGTGATACAGTTTAGAGCTGCCAACGTATGTTGGGAAGTGGAGAGAGGGAAAGAAGGTGGTGAGGAAGTGGATGAGGAACAGCAAGGATAGGCAAAGGAGAACCATCACAAAAGACATTGCACCACCTTCATCATCCACATTGGATTGAAACATTGGCAGCACAAGCTCCACAAGCCACATCAAAGTTGGCCAGAGGATGGCCACTCCTGATGCCCCGACCATAAGTGATGGCACCAATGGGCAATGGGGATGGCCCTCCTCCTCCTCTCTCTCTCTCTCTCTCTCTCTCTCTCTCTCTCTCTCTCTCTCTCTCTCTCTCTCTCTCTCTCTCTCTCCGGTGTGGTGTAAGTATCTTTATATTGTGCCACTGTAGGGAAAAACAATGATGAGGATGTGTGGAAAGATGTGACCAAAAAGAAGGTTAGACGCAAATGGAGATAACTTCTAGGCAATTGGCAATTTGGTCACATTCTTTCCATTGGAAGTATGTGGTTAGTTCACCAATGTAGCAAAAGTCATTTCCTTTCTTTTTCTTGTTAGCACCCACCAATGCATTAAAAATTTTTGTTCTAACAAAAAAAGGGAAGTCTTATTCTTTGGAGGTTTTCATTCATTGACCACTTAGTCAACACAGTTTATCTATTTCGGATCTGTGATCGATTTAAGAGCTTTAGGTTTCGCACTGTGAAGCACTTGCAAATGTTCACTTAGGATCTCATTCAGGCAGCAATTATGTTTTCCTCTTCTTGAGAGAATAATTGAGTCATAATCTTTAAGAAAGGAGTAACATGTAATCAAATGTGATTCTTTACGTGGATGCTCTTAGCTCCTTGTGAATATTTTTCATGGGTGATAAGATTTATAGTCATATAACGTCAATTTACTCTTCTCGCGTGTTCTATGGTCCTAAATAGACAATGAACTTTCATGAAATGATGCTATCAAATCTTCGAACATAAAAAGAGAACTAATCTAATCCTTTCTTTTTCTGCATTAAACTCCAATTCCTACAAATATGAATTGATTTCTTACTGATCTACCAGCAAGACAGTGATGGAATAAGCTGTTTGCAAATTATAAGTAAAAGCTATCTGCTATGAAGAATGAAATATTTGAAGCATTGTTTTCTTTTCATTTGGGTATCCATGTCTCTCGCTGTGTACATTAGGAATGAGACATCTTTACGATGCTTGCAAGGACCTTTGTCCTGTAAACGAGGAACTGAATCATGAAATTTACTATGAAGACAAGGATGACTTAACATGTCTAACCTTGAAATTCCCAGAACAAAATGATTCTCCAGATTAAATTCGCCATCGACAAAAAGACACTACTTGCCATATTAGAATCAGCTTATCTTGTTAATCAAAAGATGGACCGGTCAATCGGCTGTATAAGATTCTAATATCACGATCTGGACATGATTCAAATATCACAATCCAGACAAAATTGCTAAGTTTGGATTCCCAATCTCATCGACTTCCTCAGAATTTTTTTTTCATGACTTGCTTGCGAAGGTAGACTTCAGAAGAGGCACTGTATCACTCGACAAACATTGGACATGACTTAGACTCCAATGATTTCACAAGTCAAACTCACTACAGAAAAAAATTCACGAGGATATATCAGATAACCACATAGACGGATATCCATGTGCGACCACCTTCAAGAGCTGAAGAATTCTCAAGTATTTTGTGGCCTCCGCCAACTGAAATCAAATAATTATGATGAACTTCTCTAGATGCATATTAATCACATTTTCATCTTTCTTTTCTTCACCATTATCAAGAAACCTGTGTCGGTCTCACTCACCGCCCCATTTCATTGGGGATATGGATGGTAAATGGATCTAACGGCATCCCGTCAACCAAAACAATGAGCTTGCAATCGATAAGTAGTTTATTACCCGATGCAGAAAACATTTAAACGAACATAAAAAGTAAGTAGCACAACAAATCCTAACTCTTAGGTATGTTCTTCCCCACAATCTTGGCAGGTGCTATCCGCAAAAGATTTCCTGGCTTTCCAGGAACGGCGCCTTTGACCATGACCACATTCAGATCTTTATCGATTTTAACAATCTTAAGCTTCCTAATCTTTCTCTTTGATCCTCCCATCCTACCAGGCATCTTCTTCCCCTTATACACACGACCAGGCGTTGTTCCCGCACCAATCGAACCCAACTGCCTGTGGCTCTTGGACCCATGTGTCATTAGACCTCTTTTGAAGTTATGCCGCTTGATCCCACCTGTCAGGAAAAACATAAATACTCAAGATCAGCCCATCTGAGATATTTAATAAAAAATGAAAAGATGAAGCATTTCCGTGTTTCCTTGAGCTGAATAAAAAAGAAGCCCATGACTTTACCACGAGAATAAGGAAAAAGAACCATCCCCACGATTGATCAACTCCATATTAGCAAGAATAGAAAAATTAAGAACCAAAGTAAGGCAACATACTAATTCTACAGCTAAAGACATCACGCACAAAAGTTATCATGATCTGAAGCCTAGAAAAAAGTCAGGACAGATGATACCATTTCAGAAGTCTATATCACCTTATTTAGGTGCTCTCCCCACATGCAAAGAGCTCGCACCCTAGCTCAAGGTATTCTATTCATCATGAGTCTGATATGTCAATACAGAAAGGAGGATCTATCTTCCTTTTGATAGCTGAACAAGAACACCTATGCTTAAGAGAGCCGCTTAAAATTGCTTAATCTGCTTGTAAGGCATACAATCATCAACAGACCTGTAGAGTACAGATATGAACCACTGTAAACTACTTCCATCGCACCTCAACAAACTTGCACTGTTACAAACAAACCCCAGGCTTCCGCACTTCAGCAAAGAGCCCGCATGCTTTTGCACAAAAGACTAGATCCACATCGATGAAACACATGGAGCATCCAATTCATTTCCACATGTACAATCACATAAGCTGACAACAAAACAGAGGGACTACTACACAGAAAATACAATCAAAATGAACTTAGGGCCTTATGCAATTTTAACGATTTGCATATCCACTGCCATAAATCCTATCAATTAAAAATTATTTGAACTAAAACCACCATCAATAAAAAAAAATTTCTTCTAGAGATTAACGTGTCTCAACCAGTGAGTCTAAGATGAGTAAGAAAAATACGCTTTATTAGGTGAAAAGGGAGAAACTTTGGGTCATATACATTCTGGATTGGCTCAACCAGCAAATGCATTTCGGTTCATGAATGCAGGTCAAGCGAATGTATACAGCACATCACTTAAGTGTGCAGCAGGTGCTTCTATTCACCCACAATGGAAAGAGAGACAGAGACAGAGATAGACAGAGAGATTTTACTCTCTTTTATTTCACTTATAAATGAAACTAAATATGAAAGCAAACATTTCAATCGAAGAACCGATGTACCAATATTACCTCATTGTACTTCTATAGGTCGAGACATGACTACTGCAATTTGACTCTGGTGTCCATCCAACAAACAATGTAAGCTTAGATATGCTCTTTCAAGTATACTATCACATTACTGAGCATGAACCAATGAAAATTACTTTACAAAATCAAATCATATTTATTACACACATTTTAGCTTCTATTAAGTTATGATTCCCTCTTGCACCTCTTCCTCAAGATGAAAGACTGATGCCAAATCAATGTGAAACAGTAGTCTTTTCTTTTACTAGAATCAGTCACCACTTCTACTATAGAGTTCGGATTTGTTGGGACACACTATAACAAAATTCCATGCTGTCTCAGTTGGCAGCAGAAAAAGGCATAGTGCTGTTATCTTAACCTTTCCAGTTCCAGGTACAGATAGATCCAATGCAATGTCATCAGAACACCCACCAGAAAAGGCTTCATGGAAATTTGGTAGATTGAAATAAGTCCTCATTCACAAAACAACCAACAGATATCAAATTAAGGGAACTAGAACACCGCATAAACTATATACTTCCAAAGAGTTTCTTTGTCAAAGCTCATTTCAAGAAAATAATGATGGATCCAAAGGGGCTGGTGATGGTCGCTGGCCCCATTCAACAACTAGATGTGTTCTAAGTTTACCTTGTAAATTCTTTTCAAGTAAATTTTATGCATATTAATTTCATCTAGCCTCCCAAAAACTTATCTTCCCACCCCCAACCCCCCCTTCCTACCTAATTATTGCGTCCACCGCTGCAAGAAAAGATGAGCAACTCTCAAACTCCAGATTACACGGCAAACTTTCAAAAGATTCAGCATTATGCAGTCTTACGGGCATCTTCTACAGTATTGCAAGAACAAGTACATGATGCTACTGGAAGATTATCCAATCCCCAAAAACTGGACAAAGAGGAGCAGACAAAGCAGTAACAACCTAGTACTGCTTTGAAACCTCACCAGATGATTATTCACACTCAAGTCAGACAACCGCAGGGCAGATGGCCAAAAGTCCCTCCCTTGTGTCACCAACAGAAGCAAAAGCAGGGAAGCTTGAGCAAAAAACTTACGAGAAATGGACCAGACATATGCTTGAACATCTCTTTTCTTCATAATCAGATCAAAGGCTCACATTTGAGGTGATTAAAACTTGAAATGACTAGAAAAGCACCCTGCCATGTTCCTCACAAGCATCAAACAAGCCCTGGCATCTTCCTGCCTCAGTATAACTTTCAAAATCAAATAGATGAATAAAATGTCTGGCTCAATTCACCACTAAGCTAACACTTAAAGGTGAAGCTGACGACTCCATTAGTGTTTAACTAAGCAGGCACATTACCAAGCGGTTAACGAACAAGAAACATGGTTTGAAGTGTTGGGTAGGATGGGTGGGAGGTTGCATCCACGGATACCAAGGAATTGTCAAATCCGTGCTAGTCTCATCAAAATCAATTTAACTGAGATTACAATTTTGGGAACCTTTTCTGTAACTAAGATGATGACTCCCAGTGCTTAACCCGGCAGGAGCATAATCAAGACCTCAACGAACAACAGAACATTGTTTCGCAGCGTAATATTTGCAAGCGAAATGCAGCTGAATTCCTCTTCATAATTACATCTCCTAAAGTAATTCCAAGTCCATGCCACCTTATTGAATACAAATCAGCTGTATGGCTGATTCTTGAACAAGATAAGCACTCATTACAAACCGAAGAAAAAATACCCAGAAAAAAAAAAGCACTCGTGAAAAACCAACAGCTTCAGTCATCCAGAATCACACTGACACCCTTTCAAGAAGCTGCTTTCACATATCTAAAAGACGCATTGTCATATCACATTCAATTCAAATAGACAACACTTCAAAAATCTTGGGGAGAGAGAGAGAGGAACAAACCTTGAAACCCCTTGCCAATGGTGGTCCCGGAGACGTCCACGAGGTCACCCTCCTTGAAGACCTCGTCCACCACGAGCCGCTGGTTCGGCTCGAACCCCTCCACGGACTGAAGCCGGAACTCCTGCAGGTGCCTCAGCGGGATCGCCCCGGCCTTCTGGAGGTGACCCATCTCGGGCTTCGTGAGCTTCCGGTCCCTGACCCGGCGGTACCCGACCTGGACGGCGTCGTACCCGTCGGTGGCCTGGGTCTTCACCTGGGTCACGATGTTGCCCTCCCGGAACCCGACCACGGTGACCGGGACCACCGTGCCGTCGGGCTCGAAGAAGCTCATCATGCCCAGCTTCGTGCCCATGACGCCGATGCCGGCCTCCATGCTCATGGCGACGGAGGGGCCGAGGCGGCCGGGCCGCTTCCGGGGGGCATCGGGGATGCGGGGGGAGACCCTTGGGGCGGTTCGGGGGAGGAAGGAGGAGGAGAGCCTGGGGAGGGAGAGGGAGGGGTGGGGGTGGCAATGGCCGATGGAGAGCGTAGAGGGCATGCCCATCTTCTTCGCGCGCAGAGAGAGAGTTGCAGGAGCTGGGTTTTATCTTCTTCTTCCTTGGCTTTTCATCCCTTTCGCGGTGGAGGAGCGAGGGAAGAAGGAAGGAGACGCTATCCGGGGCGCTCTCGGTGGGCGAAATTCCAATTTGATCCTTGGAGTGGGCTAATTTCCTTTAGGAACAAGGATTGTTGGATGAGGAGAAAATATTTAGTGATTTACCATCGCCACGTCAATTGATGACGTGGCATGTATTTTTTCCGCATTGAACCAATTACAATGTGACACGTGTATACTAAATGTGGGCTTGATTGAACAAAATGAAAAATCTCGATTTACCGCTCTTTTCCTCCTCCATGTCCGGCCACCTTGAGCTCGACCTCCCCTTCTCCCTCCGCCGTCACCACCAGCGGTGTTGCCACCGCCGGCTCCAAGGCGACCACGGCATCTCCCGACTTTGCAAGTGCGGCTATTGACATCCTCTAACAGTTTAATCAATCTAGCCACACTTAAGAACATACTCATCGTAGCATCTTGATAAAATAGAGTTTAATCTAGTTTCCCTAAGAAGTGGGGATAAGATTTGCCTCGTCACGCCTTGGTAAAGGTGGCTCGTTGGCTGCTCGGCACGTCAGGCTTCTTGTCAATAATTTTTCCATCACTTTCAATCTTGAAATCATCATAAGGCACTACAATGTCGACATCAAGCCCGAGATGCCCGTGAGGCACGGCCATCCCATGAGGTTATCAAAAGCTCCTCTATCTCAAATCAAGAAGAAGTTATTCTCCAACAACCGTATGCAATTTCCTTTATACATGACCGCTTACGATAGCGAGAAGAACATCTTTAGTGCAATCCCATTGCCTTGTGGGACATACGAAGTGAAAATATTTTATGGGAAGATAGCAAGAACTCCTCATTCAGATGCATGGTCACCCTTGTGAACTAACTCAAGCTCTATAAGTTAAAAGACTACTTGGCTAGGAACTTGTCATCGGTCCCACATGACATATTACAAGGCAAGGGGAGCTTTTTATGCACGAAGGCGATGTCACTGTCCAAGTGCTCCTTCACGTACCTCTGCCCCTCGACCAACGCGTAGATTTCCATTGGCACATAATTTTTCTTGTTGTTCTTGCTGAAATCTAGGCAAGGAATGTCCTTGTACTTGATTTCAATTTTGTACTTCTCCCATAAGTAGTTTACCAGGTTTATCTTCTTCCTCTTGCCTCGAATCTCCCGTAGCTGAATAATATTGAGCATGTGGTCTCATTGGTCGGCCCAACGACCATATCCTTTTGTTTGGTCTTGCAGTGGGTCACGGTGACCTTCACCCCCTTCAACGCCTGCTTGACTTCCCTCGTGTACCTTGCAAACTGGCTGGCCGATGCTGAATGCACGTATGTGCTCCTTGAGGAAGTTAACGACTGACATCCTCTTTCGTAACGCCATTACCGAGTAATCAAGAGACAGCGCGAAGCCCTGAGAGGTCAGCTTCAAGTTATGTTGAAATACCCTAAATGTTGCGACACCGCTCTTGAGATCATCTTCGTCGTGATACTCCAAAGGATAGAAGTGCTGGCCAACCGAGATCATGTGCCTCGCTGAGCTCTCCTTCTTCACCAGATCCATGTCCTACAATATGTTGCGTGGGATCAATGACAAGGTCCTAGCCAAGTAGTCCTTCAATTTATGGAGCTTGAGCTCGTTCACGTGAGTGATGGTGCATTGGAATGAAGAGTCATCACTATCTTCCAAGGAATATATTTTCATTTCCTACGTCTCGCAAGGCAATGGAATTGCACTAAAGATGTTCTTCTCGCCATCATAAGTGGTCATGGATAAAGGAAATTGCATAAGGTTGTCAAAGAATAACTTATCCTAGATTTGAGATAGAGTGGCTTTTGATGCCTCACGGGATGGTTGTGCCTTGCGGGCTCCTTGGCTTTGATGTCGACATCGTATTGCCTTATGATAGTTTGGGGATTGAAAGTGATGGAAAAGTTGTTAACAAGAAGCCTGACATGCCAAGCAGCCAACAAGCCACCTTTATCAAGGCATGATGGGGCAAATCTAATCGCCATTTCCTAGGGAAACTAGATTAAACTCCCTCTTATCAAGATGCCACGATGAGTATGTTCTCAAATGTGGCTAGATTGACTAAGCTACTAGAGGATATCAATAACCGTGCTTGCAGAGTCGAGAGATGGCATCCTCAATTCCTTCTTCGGTGTCATGTCTAGAAGGCACGTCAGCCACTTGAAAAATAAAATGGCATAAACAATCGTCGTGGTGCAGAAGCGCCACCAAACTCATCCTTTCCCAAAGATAGATGTCGATGGGGGTCCTATAGAGAATGTGCCACTAGGGACAATGGACACAACAGTTGTGCATCCCTTTGAATTTGATTTCTATCTGTGCAGCCACTATGGTGGCCCCCCGACGAACAGGAGCTTGAGCGCAGTCCATGGCCAGCAACTCCACTGATGGGGATCAGCTTAATCAAGGAGCTAGTGGCGACGGTGAGGGAGGAGCGGAGGTCAGGTTAGATCCGAGCTACAGTACCGACGGGATAGGGGAAGAGAGAGAAAAAAACTTATGTTTGTATTTCCGTTTATTCTAAGTTAGTGTCTATGTGTCAAGTTCTAATTAAATATGGAAAAAAAAACACCTCACGTCAGCATCTGATGTGGCACTTTGAAACTACTGAATATTTTCTCATTGAATCAATAAGCAAACAAATAGATACATATTAGGATTGACTGATTCCTAGGTGCTTAGATTTCGTATTTGAAACTTAGAACCTAAAAACGCCTGGGATTTTTTTGTTCATATTATAGTATATAAAATTTGCATATGTCAAACATGAATGCATTTCTTTCTACTTAAGGATAATATGCCAAACATATTCAATTTCAAATGATATTTATTTAAAAGAAATAGTAAAAGAACTTACTTAGAGACTTAAAGTTAGGGGTAAACCGGTTTGATTCCAAATTCTACCATAGAATAGACCTTGTAAGTTACAAGATTGCAAGTAGAACCGGCAAGTTCTACATATGGCTAAGGAACCAAACTAGTCAATATAGATGCCAATCCTTTGGAACCAAGATCCGAACCGATCCCTATGTGGACCAACATTGAACCTGGCGGTTGTTGACCCCTAATAAATATAGGAGCATATCTTTCACTTTAATATAATTCTGGAGTTCCCCAAACTTTTCCTCATTGTTCAATATGGTTCGTAAATTTTTTTCTTGACTCGAGTCCAGTCAACTCCATGTTGTCTTTCGGTAAAAGAAATTCAACGACATTAGATGACGTGGATGATGACGCTATTAACCGTAAATTATGGCATCAATGTGGATTCTCTTGTGAGTCTTTTCTCTCTTTAAAGTGCACACATGTACAGCCACCTAGCCCCTGTCGCCATTGTCCACCGCTGCCAACGACACGAACTCCCCCGCCGCTGCCAAACTCGACCATTGGTAGCCTCACCAATCTCTGATGATCCACCTGCGGGGATGGCGATGATGATGCAAGATTTAGTATGACATGGCGATCAGCATGTCGGTCATTCATAGTGAAAGATGGTCTGAAAGATATCGAGTGTGTGGTCTCATCGGTCAGCCCAACGACGATATACTTCTGTTTGGTCTTGCGGTGGGTCATGGTGACCTGCACCCCCTTCAACGCCTGCTCGACTTCCCTCATGTACCTTGCAAACTGGTCAATGATGAATTCACGTATGTGCTCCTTAAGGAAATCGACGACCAACACTCTCTTTCGGAAGGCCATTACCGAGTAATCAAGAGACAGCAGAAGACCCTGGGAGGTCGGCTTCGAGCTGTGTTGGAATCCCCCGAATGCCGCAAAAATGCACTTGAGGTCATATTCCTCATGATACTCGAGAGGACATAAGTGCCGCGCCTTGCAGAGTTCTCCTTCATCACTAGATCCATGCCTTGCAATATGTCAGTGGGATCAATGACAAGTTCCAGCCAAGTAGTCCTTCAACTTATGGAGCTTAAGCTCATTCACGAGGGTGATGGTGCATGAGGAGTCCACGCAATCTTCCTCGGAAAATATGTTTACTTCGTACATCCCGCAAGGCAGCGGAGTCGCACTAAAAATGTTATTCTCACCATCATAAGCGGTCATGGATAAAGGAAACTACATACGATTGTTAGAGAATAATTTCTCCTTGATTTGAGATAGAGTAAATTTTGATAGCCTCACGGGATGGCCATGCCTCGCAGACGCCTCGGGCTTGATGTCGACATCGTAGTGCCTTACGATGGTTCGGGATTGAAAGTGATGGGAAAGTTGTTGACAATAAGTTGATAGCGATCATCCAAACTGTCTATTGTGGTATCTACTTTTTTTCTAGTTGTTTGTAAACCCATGTGCGTAGGCATTTGCATTATCATATAACATTCGCATTTGGAACATGCATTAGAAATCCTAGCAAACAAAATTATAAGAAGTCTTCATACATATATAATCACCGTACAATGTCTAAAATGAACAAAAGTTCAAGTTAATAACTAACAATTAGGTGCAAGTAGTTTAAGTAGAAACCATTTTTCCAGTCGTAAAGAAGAATTTTGGAGCGCTACAATCGCATATATTCGCATTTGAAAATAAATGCTATGATATCTTATATGATTATTAGAAAATGAGATTATCGCATATTATAAACTAGTTAAAAAAATATTATTGATCGAGAAAGTACATAGGGAAATAGAAAATATATACTATTCACAACAAAGAAGGTAAAATATCCGTAAAAATAGAAGATCTTTTACATCGTGCGGTGGAAAGTTAAGTACAATACTTTATCCAATAAATACTAATATAATATGAACATTCAAATAAAAAGAATTAAACTTAGGGCTAATGCCACGAAAAAATCACAAACTATTATACTTATGACAAATTTATCCGAACTAATTTTTTGACTACCAAAAATCCTAAACTAGTATACATGTGGTAATTTTACCCTCTCTTGATTTCCGATAAATTTTACCGTCAAATTTTTTAGTTGGATGACACGTGGCAATTGACGAGTATACCAGTTTGGGATTTTACCCTTCATTTGTGACAAGTGTACCATTTTGTGATTTTTTGTGATATTAATCCAATTTAACGGATGATAAATTTGTCACGAATACACTAGTTTTGAGTTTTTTAGGGTCAAAAAATTAATTTTGAGTAAAATTATCATAGATGTACCTGTTTAGGATTTTTTATCGTCAAAAAATTAATTTGAGGTAAATTTGTCACAAGTGCACAAATTTGGGATTTTCATGATATTAACCTTAAACTTAAGATCACACTACAAAAAAACTGGATTTTTGCCACGAAAATTTGCGACCAAAATTTTTTCGTTGAAAAATTTGCGACAAATTTTCCAACGAAAAGTAAAATTCGTTGGAAATTTCCAACGAAAAGTAAAATTCGTTGGAAATTTCCAACGAACAATTTTTCGTCGCAAAATTCGTTGGAAATTTCCAACGAAAACGTTTTCGTCGCAAAATTCGTTGGAAATTTCCAACGAAAACTTTTTCATTGGAAAATTCGTTGGAAATTTCCAACGAATTTTCCAACAAATTCAAAAAAACCCGGTATTGTTCGGCATTTTTTATATTCGTTGGCAAATTCGTTGGAAATTTCCAATGAATTTCAATATTCCGGGAAATTATTTTAGTGTGTACAATTTTCGTTGGAAAATTCGTTGGAAATTTCCAACGAATTCAAAAAAATCCGGTATTGTTATGCATTTTTTATATTCGTTGGCAAATTCCTTGGAAATTTCCAACGAATTTCAATATTCCGGGCAATTATTTTAGTGTGTACAATTTTTGTTGGAAAATTCGTTGGAAATTTCCAACAAATTTTCCAATGAATTCAAAAAAATCCGGTATTGTTATGCATTTTTTATATTCGTTGGCAAATTTGTTGGAAATTTCCAACGAATTTTCCAACGAATTTCAATATTCCGGGTAATTATTTTAGTGTGTACATTTTTCGTTGGAAAATTCGTTGGAAATTTCCAACAAAAAAAAATTCGTTGGAAATTTCCAACGAATTTTCCAACGAATTCAAAAAAACCCGGTATTGTTCGGCATTTTTTATAGTCGTTGGAAAATTCGTTGGAAATTTCCAACGAATTAAAAAAAAACCTATATTGTTCAAGAAATTAAAAAAAACTCTCAATTTCTTCTTCCTCACCCCCCTTCACCCTCCACCCCCTCTCTCACTCTCCACCCGCACGCCCCCATTCTCTCTCTCTCACCCCCCTTCACCCTCCACCCCCTCTTCTTATTTTCTTCGACGATGCAGCCGCCCGCCGCCGCCGTCCTCCTCCTCCTCCTCCTCGCCGCCGCCGTCCTCCTCCTCCTCCTCCTCGCCGCCGCCGTCACCGCTGCCTCCTTCCTCGACCGCTTCCGGAAGCGGCCCTCTCTCTCCGGCCGCTCCCCGCAGCAGTACATCGAGCTCACCCGCCCCCTCCGCTCCTCCCTCCTCCCCGCCACCTGCGCCCACTGCATCGTCGCCCACACCATCGGCTCCCCTCCCTTCTCCGCCGCCTACTCCCCGCCCCCGCCGCCCTGCCCCTCCCCGCCGTGGTCCGCCGTCGCCCTCGAGCTCTCCGCCTCCTCCCGCGGCGACCAGTACAACCGCATCGCCGCCGTCTGGCTCGGCGGCGCCGAGCTCCTCCACACCAGCACTGCCGAGCCCAGCGTTCTGGGCGAGCTCGGCCCTCGCCGGCGACGAGGCTGGCCCTCGCCGGCGGTGAGGGCGATTTTTCGACCAAAAAAAAAAATTTCGGTGGAAAAAAATTTCCACGATTTTTCCACAAAAAAAAAATTTGTAGTTTCCAACGAAAAAAAAATTCGTTGGAAAAAAAATTCGTTTCCAACGAATTTAGCCACAAGTTTTCCAACGAATTTTCCAACGAAAAAAAATTCGTCGCAAATTTCCAACGAAAATTGAAATTTTTCGTTGGAAAAATTTGCGACGACTTATTACCAACGAATTTTTTTTCGTTGGAAAATTCGTTGGAAATTCGTTTTCCAACGAATTTTTCTAAATTTTTCGTTGGAAATTTTGTCGGAAAAAACATGTTTTTTTGTAGTGTCAAATAATAATGTAACTGTTGATATTATTGATAAATTCTTTTCCTTTGTTGATTAATATCAAACCGGTAGAAATTTATACAAAAATGTTTATGCGTTTTATATGGTTTGATTATATTGTGTTACCTCAATCAAATTTGAATGAGTTAATTCCATTATGCAATGCACCAGTCTTTAACTAGTAAGACAATAGTTACTAGGACTGCAAAATTTTAGAGAATTGGGATTCAAACGAACAGGTCAGAAAGTGCTAGAGTATAGAAAGCTATCCACATTATAAGTAAGAAAGGACGCTGCATTCATAATATTTTCTTAAAATGCATATTAGACATCGGAACCTTTCAGATTTGATTCGTTCGGAAAGACTATCCTAGAAAGAGTAAACTGAATGGCTAACACAATAATCTCTAGATTACGACAACCAGCATAATAGGCAATTAAACGAAGAAGGTAGAAAATGGTCGAGCATTGAGAAGGCATCCCCACATTATCAGTAAAACATTGATACATTGCTCATTTAATTTTTCGCAAACCAGATATCACTTGCAAAAGATACCATTTTGACCTTAAAAGAACGCCTCGCGTTGTAACCTTTAATCACCACAAAGTGACTTGGGCATAAATAACCTAGGAACCCAGATTTGTTACCAAAAACAAAGCAAAAAGACAATGACCAGATCCGCTATTCCTCCAAAGCACATGATGAGCATTAATCCTGCCAGGATTATGAAAATAAACTTCCCCAATGAATCGCTAAGAATCCTGAATAAATTGGCTAGAATTCTTGAGGACATTCTGTCTTCACTTGAAGGTGTTAGGCTCGTGTCTAGAGGTCCTGAGGACATTCTATCTTCTCCATGTAGAAGAATGTATAGGAGACTTTCTGGAGTTGCCACTGCTTCTCCTCCATAAAAGAAGTTCATTAAGGGTTGGCCTTCTTTCAACGGGTGAAAGGCCGACGGAGCTATCGAGCAATGTCAGCATGACAGAGCCTTTATCGATTGCTTAGTCATGCTAACATTGCTCCACTAGGCTTTCACTGTCTTTGAACTTCTTTTCTGGCGGAGAGGCAATGGCAATATCCCGAAAGTCTCCTAATTTTTTTAGATGGAGAAGATGGAATGTCCTCGGGACTTCTTCTAGACACCGGAGCCTATGGCCTTCAAATGAAGAACATCATGTTCTCTACATCAACATGCAGCTTGCAGAATCGCTCTTCATTCGAACTAAGCGATGAGAACAACGAGGATGCCATTGAGGAGAATGAAGACGCCATTGAATTGGGAGAATGCTCCATCACCGCTTCGTGATACAACCGCTAGACTTGTGTTCATCCCAGAGGACATGGTAATGGGTTGGCTTGCTCGTCCCGAGGCCGCCATAGTGGCTGCATAGGTAGAATTCAAATTCAAAAGGATGCACAACCGTTGGGTCCACAGTCCTGGTGTACATTCTCTGTAGGACCCTGTCGACGTCTCTCTCCGGGAAAAGACGAGTTTGGTGGCTCTTCCACGCCACGATGATCATTTATGCCATTTTTTTTCAGGTGGCCAACGTCCCTTCTAGACATGACACAAAGAAGGAATTAAGGATGTCATCTCCCGACTCTGCAATCATGGTTGTTGACATCCTGTAGCAGCTCAATCAATCTAGCCACATTTGAAAACATGCTTATTGTGGCATCTTGATAAAAGAGAGTTTAATCTAGTTTCCCTAAGAAATGGGGATAAGATTTGCCCCGTCACCCCTTGATAAAGGCGGCTCGTTAGCTACTCAGCACATCAAGCTTCTTGTCAACAACTTTCCCATCACTTTCAATCCCAAAACCATCATAAGGCACTGCGTGTTGACATCAAGCCCGAGACGCCCGCGAGGCACAGCCATCCCATGAGTCTATCAAAAGCCGCTTTATCTCAAATCAAGGAGAAGTTATTCTTTGACAACCGTATACAATTTCCTTTATCCATGACCGTTTACGATGGCAAGAAGAACATATTTAGTGCAATCCCACTACCTTGTTGGACGTACGAAGTGAAAATATTTTCTGGGGAAGACAATAAGGACTCCTCATTCCGATGCACTGTCACCCTAGTGAACAAGATCAAGCTCTGTAAGTTAAAGGACTACTTGGCTAGGAACTTGTCATTGATCCTGCACAACATATTGCAAGGCAAGGAGAGTTTCTTCAGCACGACGGCGATGTCTCTGTCCTAATTCCCCTTTGGGTACCTCTGCCCCTCGACCAACACGTAGATTTCCATTGGCACGTAATTTCTCTTCTTGTTCTTGGTGAAATCTAGGCAAGGAATGTCCTTGTACTTGAGCTCGATTTTGTACTTCTCTCACAAGTTTTTCACCAGGTTTATCTCCTTCGTCTTGCCCTTGAATTTCTCGCAGCTGAATAATATTGAGCATGTGGTCTCATTGGTCAGCCCAACGACCATATACTTTGGTCTTGCGGTTGGTCACGATGACCTTCACCCCCTTCAACGCCCGCTTGACTTCCCTCATGTACCTTGCAAACTGGCTGGCCGATGTTGAATCCACGTATGTGCTTCTTAAGGAAATCGACGACCAACATCCTCTTTTGGAAAGCCATTACCTAGTAATCACCAGACAACGCGAGGCCCTGAGAGGTCGGCTTCAAGTTATGTTGGAATCCCCGAATGTCACCGCTCTTGAGATCATCTTCCTCATGATACTCCAAAGGACAGAAGTGTCGGCCAACCGAGATCATGTGCCTCCTTGGGTTCTCCTTCATCACCATATCCATGCTGTGCAATATGTTGCACAGGATCCCACCCAAATAATCCTTCAACTTATGGAGCTTGAGCTCGTTCACAAAGGTGATCGTGTATTGGAATGAAGAGTCCTCGTTGTCTTCCTCAGAAAATATTTTCACTTCGTACGTCCTGCAAGGCAGTGGAATTGCACTAAAGATGTTCTTCTCACCATCATAGGCAGCAGAATTGCATATAGTTGTCAGAGAATAATTTATCCTTGATTTGAGATAGAGTGGCTTTTGATAGCCTCATGGGATGGTCGTGCCTTGCGGGCTCCTCGTGCTTGATGTCGACATCGTGTTGCCTTATGATGGTTTCAGGATTGAAAGTGATGGGAAAGTTGTTGACAAGAAACCTGACATGCCGAGTAGCCAATGAGCCACCTTTATCTAGGCGTGACAGGGCAAATCTTATTCCCATATTTCCTAGGGAAACTAGATTAAACTCTCTTTTATCAAGATGCCACGATAAGCATGTTCTCAGATGTGGCTAAATTGACTGAGCAGCTAGAGGATGTCAATAACCGTGCTTGCAAAGCCAAGAGATGGCGTCCTCAATTCCTTATGTGTGTCATGTCTACAAGGGATGTCGGCCACCTGAAAAATAAAATGGCATAAAGGATTGCTGTGGCTCGGAAGGGCCACCAAACTCGTCATTTCCTGGAGAGAGACGTCGACGTGGTCCTATAGAGAATGTGCCACCGGGGACAGTGCACACACCAGTTGTGCATCCCTTTGAATTTGACTTCTATTTGTGCAGCCACTATGGCGGCCTCTGGACGAGCAAGCCAACCCATTACCATGTCCTCTGGAACGAACACAAGTTTAGCTGTTGTATCATGGAGCGGTGATGGAGCATTCTCCCAATTCAATGGCGTCTTCATTATTTCCTGGGGAAATCAGAGTCAGCCAACGAGCCACCTTTATCAGGTCGTATGACGGGGCAAATCTTATCCCCTTTTCCTGGCGAAACCATATTAAACTCTGGCACTAGGTTAAACTCTGACTGGACAGCGACAGTCCGAAAATCTTGCAAGAGAAGTACTCTATTTCGTGTACTTATTATCTTCTTTTACTTTTCTTTATGAATTTTTTAGTGTGAGGATTGTAAAACTGATAAAATGCAAATATAACAGCAGCTATGCAACATTGTGTAGATTAGTATCCAGAAAAAAAACAATGAAACCTCTGACCTTGTTTTTTATCGCTGTGACTTCTGAACATTTAACTATCAAAACACCGGCCAAAATTGAAATGCAGCCGTTATGCACCTGATCAGGAGAAAAAACTAAATTCAATATCGTATGTATTGAAACATCATAAGTAATTTGTGAATTGAATGGAATATGACATGATTCATATTCAAAGATCCTGCTGGTGTAAACAAATTGAAGAAAGAAAGCATTTCTGATGTCCCTCTGAAAATGCAATAGAAGTTTCGGGCCATTTGGACTACTGCTCTTTCCAAAGCAAATCAATCAAATATTCAATCAGGTATGGCACCGTGTGTGCAACGTCGATTGGACAAACCTATACGTACCAGCTATAGGCTAGGGCTCTTGACACAGTGAGGCACGCTATCCAGGATGACGAGCGTCCACATCAGTAGGTGACCGGCTCCTATCTCTGTGATGAGATTCTCTGGAAGTATTTCTCTCCTCTCCGTGACCACCAGTTGCACGTCAGTGGTCTTGTTCATAGTCATGGTGGCACCGATCCCTATTCTGGTTTATCTCTCCCCTCTTGTGATACCGATCGTGTTCTCCATCGTTTTCACGTTTGTCCAGGATGGGGTCGAGCAAGTTATGCGATTTGGGGTCAGAATGCTTTTATGACCCGAGAGACGCAACTGTATGTGAGGAACGAAAAGAGAGGGAGATGAATAA
Source organism: Syzygium aqueum (assembly GCA_031216185.1). NCBI lineage: Eukaryota > Viridiplantae > Streptophyta > Magnoliopsida > Myrtales > Myrtaceae > Syzygium > Syzygium aqueum. Next base: position 18,754,995 of record CM062234.1, read on the forward strand.
AGGCGAGCGATGTGCGACAAGAAAGGTTAACCCTGTACAAAAGAGAGAGATCTCGGATTCTAGGAATTTTAGCGGCGGTGCAAGCGAGAGAGGTTGAGCGGCTTTAAGGAAAAGGGCCAAGACGATTACGGAAGAATGGACGAGTGTTTTGGTGTGCTTTCGTTACTGAAAAATAAAACTAAAGACAAACAAATTGGTGTCTTTTTTTTTTTTGTTAAGGTAAAATTTTATAACTTTTCAAAACCAATTACAACCAGAGGCTAAAGGCATCCAATGATCCAACAAGGAGTGGGATCAAAGGCCTTAGCAAGAACTATACACCCAAATAACAAAAAGACTGTACAAAGAGGACAGAAAGCAGCCTAAGTAGTGGCTGGACTACTAGCAAAAATAGTGGCTGAGAGGCCCCAATTCCTTTGCATTCGACGATTAGTAGGAGTGTCATGGATTGTCCCCATGGCAAGAGCTTTGTCCTTCACAACCTTGAAAAGGTGCTTACGCATTCCCGGGATAAAGATAGTCTTGTTTCTGAACAGGGAATTGTTCCTTTCAGTCCATATAATATGGCATAATGCGCCAAAGGCGAATTTGGAGAGACTATGAGCAAAGGAGGAAGTATTGCATACTTGCATAGCCCAGGTAATAAGATCAAGCCAGGCCTTGTTACTCCATGGAAGGTTGCACTTGGTTGCCCAGAAAAAAGCTAGTCTTCTTGTAGCCGAGCACTCAAAAAATAAGTGGTTGATAGAATCCGGGACCTCACCACAAAACGCACATACAGCAGCTTCAATCCTACGGTTTTGTGGGAGTAAAGTCTGCGTGGGTAGACGGTTTAGAGAGATTACCCAAAGAAGAAAGGCATGTCGAGGGACTATATGTTTATCCCAAACAAAGGAATGCCATAGAGCTGGGTGACCCGTGGTTCTGATTTGGTTCCAGGCTCGGCTGATAGAGAATGGAAGAGAGGGGGAGGGAGCCCATTTCAAAACATCCGGTGTGTCATCCATAAAAGTAGGATGTGGATCAGTCCAACTAAGGATGGTATCAAGCGCCGCTGAAGGTTGCCAAATGCCATCATAGAACTCTCGAACTGAAGCCTCACGAGGAATCCTGGATTGATATATGTTCAAGTTGGAGAATATCCGGAAGAGGGGGCCTTTAGCGTGACACCAATCAAACCAGAAAGAGACCGAGCGCCCATTACCAATAGTCCATCTAAATAGACCAAGGGCAGTAGAACGTAAATCCAGAAGTTTCTTCTAGGTCCAGGAACAACAAGTGGGTTTTGAGACAATCCAAAAGTTTGACTTGTGTAGAAAGTTCGAATGGATCCATTTGCCAAACAAATTGGTGTCCATCACCAAGAAAATCAGTTAATTAAATCTTGACGATCTTGACGTGTTTGTGTCTGTCATTTTTTTCTTTTTGGTTGCCGACGGCGCGGCTTGTGTCGTAACCAAAGTAAGATTTCCTGAAAAATAGAAATGAAAGCAAACTCCAAACTCAGAAATGTTTTTATTACATTGTCTATTAGTAGATTGTCCAACTCTGGTGGATTGACATGCATGAACCAGTACTATATACAGCAAAACTGACAGGGCAAGTACATTAATTGGAGACATCTACATTGAGGCCCCAAAGATTGGAAAGAAAGATCCGGGACCAAAAACAATAGATAGAGAGTGAGAGATGGGATGAATCTACCAAACAGAGAGAAACTGGGGATGTCTGATGAAAGACATACGAAGGATGGACGTTTCCTTTGGATTTTCTTTCCTTCCTTTGGGGAAGATATCTTGCCTTCTTGAGTCATGCCTTGTTTGGTTGACAGGAACAGGAAGATTGGAAATGAAACAGAAAAGAATCTGAACAAATGACGAGAAATGGAATGTAAGATCTGGGATATGACTGCGAGTTACTATAAATCTAAGTCAAAGGATGAACTTACCGAATATAGAATTACCATATTGAATTTTCTATTGTATAGAAAGATACATGGAGGAAGTGTTGGTTATTGGTTTATTCATGGAGTCGTCATGATTGTTAGATTTGATTCATTTGTTCTTATCCATTGCACTAAATTTCAATGGCTTTTTCTCTTACAAAACCGCTCCCTTTAGAAAGGTAATTCCCAAAAAAAGATCTCTCCTAAATCTATTTCCCAAACTAGACTTCTTATTATCAAATGATCCCTAAATAACCTAGTATCTCCACCATTTTTCAATCCTCATCACTTTTACCTCTCTCGCAAAGTTATTAAACTGTCTAACATTTTGGAAAGTCTTACATTTTTATAATTAATCTCTAACATATAATCATAATCGAGGAGTACATTGCACCTGATCAACAATCAATTGTCGATTGGTCGATTGGTTGCTTCACAATTGTGATCTCTCATTGAGCTTAAACTAAATATATTACTAAAAGATATTATGAAATGCATTTTAAAGTTATATGCCTATTCAGAACATTATTTTTGAGAAGTATGATAATACAAATCAATTTAATTTACAATTGAATCAAGTCAACATATTTTTATTAACCAATTAAATTTTATAATACATTTAAATTTACAAATGGATGGGAATAAATATATATGACGTCTAAATTTACAAAGGGAAAGAAATCAAATAAAATGGAAGTTAATATATATATAAATCAATGTTATCGCAAGTTAGAGTAGAATTTAAAAATTAAATAATTAATAATATATCTTATCAATTAAATAAACCTTTTATAATTTTAAGCATGACGTTTTCTTCATTCAACACAAAAGTTGATAATGAAAATTTATCAGGAAAGAAAGCGTTCATCAACAAAGACAATAGTAATGAAGGTTTATCAACGAAAACAACGGTAAGCCTCTATTTCTCAATGAATCTACATTAATAACTTTAAGAAAAAAATATTATCATGATTATTGCACATCAATTTTCTTCTCAAACGTGTATTGACCACAACACTATATAAATTTGTGTGATTTCCGTAGTTAACTTCTTTGATAAATATCATTATTCGCTTAGTATCAACTTTTTTACGGAATGAAAACGTCATACTTAAAATTAAAAAGCTTATTTTATTGACAAGATATATTGCATTTGTTATTTAGTTTCTAAATGAGTTAATATCATCAAAAACCTCAAACTATGTCACTTGTGACACATTTACCCCAAACTTTTTTTTGTGACATCAAAAACCCCAAACTATGATCATTGGGATACATTTATCCCAAATTTTTTTTATGACATCAAAAACCCCAAACTATACACTTTATGACACATTTACTCCAAATTTTTTTTCCGTCCAAAATCACTGTTCATCGTCTTCTCCAAGAAAAAAATTGCACTGTTCATCATCTTCTCGCTCGGCCAAAGCTCGTCCGTCAAAAGCGTTCGCCGGGCTCATCGCCGGCCCGGTGTAGCTCGACCCGACCACCACCAGCCCCACCGTCGCCATCGCCAGCAGCCACACCTTCACCAGCAGGCTCCTTGGCCTCCACGAGATCACCAGGACGGAAAGCGAGACCTCCTCAACACATCATGAACTCTCTTGCCCAAATCAAGAGACTTTGAACTCCCGCACGATTCCAATAATGCGCCGAAAAAAGCATAATCCACACAAATCCCCTGATCCATATACCCAACAGCTTCTTCCACGTTACCCTCGCGCGACAAACCCATCATATTAGCTCCCTCCAAACCCCTCCTACCGACCCCAAACTCTGCTCCCTCGGCTCGCCGCCCGCACGATTCTTTGCCAAATTACGAGCGTCCTTCGAAGGAGCTTCGCGGCCCTGTTTGCGAGGTGGGTTTTCGGTCCTGTCCTTGGTGGTGGAGCGAGGGCCCGCGCCATCTCCTACACGGCCGCGGCAGCGGTAGGTTATGGGGTTGTCGGAGTTCGGGACGGCGTAGGCACGGAGGGGCCGCAGCCCGGGACTCTTCAATGGCCAGAGAGGCAGCGTCTTGGGACGGAGATTGACGGGGTTCGGCGTTTGTGGTTGTTCGAAGTCCGGTGAGATCCCGGAAGCAGAAGTGCAGAGCGAGAGAGAGACGAGGGAGGCGGCCATTGCTGCACTTCGACGAAGAAACGTAAAGCCAGGGTGCCGCCCTGGTGATCTTCGTGAAGGGGCCGAGGAACCTACTGGTGAAGGTATGGCTGCTGGCGATGGCGACGCTCGGGCTGGTGGCAGTGTGGTTGAGCTACACCTGGCCGGCGATGACTCTGGATAACTCGTTCGACGGACGAGCTCCAGCCAAGCAAGAAGACGATGAATAATAACTCCGAGGATGATGAACAGTGCAATTTTTTTCTTGGAGAAGATGATGAACAGTGATTTTAGAAGAAAAAAAAGATTTGGGATAAATGTGTCACAAAGTGCATAGTTTTGGATTTTTGATGCCACAAAAAAAAGTTTGTGGTAAATGTGTCACAATGGGTATAGTTTGGGATTTTTAGTGTCACAGAAAAAAGTTTGGGGTAAATGTGTCACAAGTGGCATAGTTTGATATTTTTTGTGGTATTAACCCTTTCTAAATTTAAATTTAATTAGCAATAAAATAGATTTGCACAAATTTACTTTTAATATATTTTGGTTCTTTCCATTTATAGATTTAAATGTATATAAGGTTATAATCAACCCTCCAAATTCTAAAACCTCATTTATTAATAAAATGTTTTATTTTTTGCAACTTTATATTTTATTAATTAAATGGACTTAATTCACATTCCTTTTACAGTGACATAACAACACTAGAAGTGTCAAAACTTTTGTATGCTACTCACTTTAGTGCCAAAATTTTTGACGGCTCATTTAAGTATCAAATCAGAGAAAAAATAATCACTTAAGTGTCTTTGGTGAGAAATTCCAGCCAAAAAACCAGTCCACATAGACAGATAAAACGACGTTGCACAATCGAACGTGGCTGGGTTGTGTAAAACAACATCATTAGCTCCAAAGTTCTTTTCTTGTTCGCTCAAGTCATTCACTTAAGTCGTACATCAACTCCCTCTCACTACCATCGCTCGCTCGCCGTCACCACCAATCGCTCTGTCGTCACTCGCTCACGTGCCATCTCTGTCACTCTCACTCAATCGGGTTTGTCATCCTCTCTCACACGCTCAATTGGCTAGAAAAATTAGGGCTCGGGCTCGAAGGGAAGTATTAGCTTCTTCTTTGCTTTGTTGAAATGAATTTGAGCCGCTTGTCATGCTCTCGCTCTCCATTTGTAAAATTGAGTTATTAATTCATTATGCGAAGCAGAATGAAGCTTAGAAACCGGAATGTAAGGCATGATTTGTAGATGAAGGAAATCAAATGATGCCGAAGGCATGGGATAAGATGACAAAAGAACTTCGGAGTTGGAAATCTACATTGGTCCATCGAGTTGTCCATCTACATAGGAGGAAAATTGAATAGGGTTTCAATTTGGTGTTGTGGTCGATTTAGGGTTTTCAATTATGGAATTTTCTTGTAAGTTATGATTTAGGGTTTATATTTTGGGGCAAAACATATAGACGACGTCGTTTTGGGATATATGCTAACTAGGCACACCGGTGAGCCACGTCAGATGAAGAAATTAATAAAAATGGCCACATCGAATTTCCAATCACTCAAATTGAAGTTGACACTTAAGTAATCATATTTTTTTAAGCGATACTTAAGTAATCTGAAAAAATAATTTGGTACTAAATTGAGCGTCGTACAAAATTTTTGGTACTTCTAGTGTCATTATTCCATCAATCGACATCTTCAAAATATCTTGAAAGAGGTACAGAAGATGAGCCGAATCTCGATTCCTCGAGGGAAGGGAGAAATGAATAAGAGAGAAGTACCTAGATCAAGTCATCAACGAATGATGGAGAAAGTTGAGAGACGTGTGCATGCGTCGCAGGACACCAAAGGGGTCCTGTGGAGATTGAAGCTGATCCGAAAATGTATCCTCCATCTGTTGGAGCGATCGTAGAGGCAGAGATACTGGAGTCATTAAAGATGCGAGTCATCGATCCATATGATATAACGCAAGATTCAATTTGATCTTTTAGAAATTTTCAAAGCCTCTAATGAAGGTCGAGGGGCAACGACTGTGTGACGTGTAGGGCGATCCCTTTGACACTTTGAAAATCGGCCAGATTATGGTAAAAGTCGCTTCCAACGGGGTCCATTGGTTCGTTTATAAAGTTATCTTGCCACTTCATGAGTAATCGCTTATTGCAAATATGTCTTGAGATTGAGCTAGCAAAAAAATACGATTCAAATAGAAATTCCAAATACAAAAAGAATTTGCAGTTTGATGTTCAAACAAGCAAGAAATTATAGAAATACTTTTCACATTGAAATTACATTCCTAGTTGGAGTAGGCTTCTTAGTTGAGTCAGCTAGGCTTTTCTAATTTGGATTTGGATTTAAATATTATATCAGAGGGGCATATTGGTTTTAACACAATAGAACAGTTGAGCTTTTGTCCTCAACAATTAGTCATATGGTATGCTCGTGAATTACATCCCTAGTGTTTGAAACCATAAAATTCTTATGTTAAGATCTTATGTAATTCTTTTGTGAGATTGAAATATTGCTTCGTGATGATTTATGAGAGCTAAATACTATGAGTTACTCGTTATAACTAGGGGCTGAGAAAAACTAAGATTGCTTGACTGATCGAATATAGTTGACATCTATGTTGTATCATTTAATCTATAGTAGAATCCTATGCTACTCTCCCCATAGAGTAAGTCGCGCTAACTGAATCACGTAATATTTTTCCTTGTTCTATTTTTGTCGTGTTCAATCGCTTGTTTTCTAGAACAAGTTGATAGAAGAGCCAAGCTCAATTAACTTGAAGCAAATCGATGGCTGTAGAAGAAGGAAAAGTGAAAACTGATGGACTTGATGAGAGGGATTTTGGTTTCTTGATGATGCGGATTGAGAATTATCTGTACCTAAGGAATCAGTACTTATCCGTATATGGGAAGAAGCTAGAGTCTATGAACCAAGCTCATTGGGATTCGCTAATAGATAGGCATTCAGTTTTATTTGACTGATGTTGGCTCGTAGCGCCGCATTTAACATCGTAAAAGAGAATACCACTACGTGACCAATGAATGCCTTGTCGAATATGTGCAAGAAGCCTTCTACGATCAACAAAGTCTACTTGATGTGACATTATTTCACTTAAAGATGGATCAAGTCACGTCAGCGACTGAGCATATCACTAAATTAAATATGATCATTTGTTAATTGAGTTCAATTTAGATTGACTTTGATGATGAGGAACGTGTTTTGATTCTATTATCAGCATTAGCTAATAGTTATTTGATTATGAATGAAAACAACTGTAAGAAAAGAATATTGTGAACCTGGGCTTGCTGGTGAGTAGAGGAAGAACTAGTAATCATATTATTAGGAGTAGTGTGAACCTGAACATACTAAGCTTGCTGATCATTTTTTTTTTCCTTACCAAAAAAAAATAACATACTAAGTCAGTCTAGGATTGGCAATGTTGTATCTTAAAATTGTGGCACGAGGGGACATCTCAAAAGAGATTGCCTTAAGCGAGAAAGGTGATGGGATTAGAGTTGCGTTTCCTAATTATATTATTGCAATAGCTAATGGTAACTTAAGTAGTGTAGGTTATGTCTTATCAACCACTAAGGATTAGACTATGGATTTTGGTTGTTTGTTTCCCGCTATACCAAATATGAACCGGTTACTACTTAACAATGCATTAATGATGATATAGTGCAATTAGAAAACAATGTTGAGTGTGACGTTGTTGCAACCCTCCCGAGACAGAATTCCTGAGAGGGTTTGACAGCTTGCCAAGCGGGCTTAAATGGTCCTTCTCGCAAGTAGTAGCGGGGGTCTCTCCGTCTCTGCAAAATGCAAATTTTGCTGGTGCTACTTTTACACGCCTGTCATGAGAAATCAGAAATTGCCATAACTCAAGATTTTAAGTATTTACGTTCGTTCAGCTGGTGGTGCCATTTCTATCTCCAATCTTTGCACATTGATTGGAAGTAGAAAGTAGTTGACTCTCTTTGCCCGCCTTCCGTGGCAGCATCTTTGCGACTTCACACCGCTTTCCATCTTTTCTTTTTGCCAGAACCATTAGATTAAACAAAGTAGTTAGCTGAGCAGGATAGCATAGGCGCATGGCATCCACACGAAAGCATAGTATCTTCTTATTGGAACTCAACAACTTTGCTTAATTAATCGATGATAATCCTCGACAGAAGATAACCATGTGATCCCTGGGGAACATAGACCGTCGCAGATGCGCATTGCCTGAATAATTTTGATGATTCACCATATAATTTAATGAAGTTGACTTACAACTTCGCTTTAAGAACTAATTGATTGCAATAATGTAGTTGCCTTGCTCCTCTCACTCTCTCTGCAATTTGGTTTATATAATTCCCAGTGTGTAACAAATCTTCGGTGTTGATGATGCGTAAGTATATCATGCATGAGATCAGTTGACGTTTACAACTTTTTTTCAAGACGGAACTCAAATGCACTGTAGATTTCTATCTTTAATACCTCCACATCTTACAATTTCGGTCTACATGCAATGGTACTAGCTTCAATATGAACGATGATGATCGGTGATTGATTTGAATCACGCATGCACATGAATTTCACAATTCACTAGAAGTATACAAAAAGTAGTGTCATACATGTATACAAAAAGCAGTGTCACAGGTACAACATAGACAGATCCTATTGCAGCTATTTACCTACATACGCTAGCACATAACAATGGTTATTCAGTTAAGCCTCGTCAACGAAAGCACAGTCGAGCCCTACACCCAATATGACCATGCCTTCCCTTGCAACCCTGGGAAAGGTAAAACCCAACCATGTGTTTTGTGATATGTATGCATATGTTTCTCTATAAATAGCTTCTCTCGGGGAGTGTGCCCTCCACACGCCATCTTATCTTCCTCTCTAATATTCCTTTCATCTCTATAGCTTGCTCATATATAACTATTACTGTCTCCATCCTACCATGGCAACACCACCAACTCAACCACAAGATCCCCAACAATTGCCTCCTCCCCTCAAAGTCGACCTCAAGGGACAAACCAAACAAGCCCTCGAGCAAGAGATTGAGGTCGTAGACTTCTCAAAGCGAGCTCAATGGCTCCGCGCCGCTGTGCTGGGTGCAAATGACAGGCTACTCTCAACGGCATCGCTCATGATGGGTGTCGGTGCTGTCCGCAAGGATGTCAAGACCATGGCAATAACTGGGGTGGCGGGGCTAATTGCCGGGGCCTGCAACATGGCCATCCGGGGCCTCTACTGGTCTATGATAACTTGAGTGTTATATATAGTGTTTCCTTGATGGTATTAATGACAAGTAATAACATTTACATATTTGTATCTTAGATCTTTGTAATTAATTAAGTGCTCTCGCTTGCTTTGCTAGCTAGGGCACATGATGAAACATGAACGGGTACTTTACTATTTCTCTTATGTTTTTTTTTTCTTCGGGAGTAATAACATTTACTTTTTCTTTTCCTCGCTGCCCTTCCCCTCATTTCTCTCTCATCTTTACTATTTCTTTTGATTTTTGAGATCTTTTTCTCATGGTGTATTTTGCATGGATGGTAATATTAATCATTTAATCTTATCGGAATACAATTGGGTTGAAAACAAGAGGCGAAAGTCGATGGTGTATGCTATTATTTAATCCAAGATTCATGTTTATCAGGTTTCAAATTTTATTGGTTTATTGCAATTGACTCGGAATATCTTTAGCATGCAGTAAGTGCAATTAAAACTATAGACATGGCACGGTACACAATATCAGGCAAATTTATTAGGAATAATACTTATAAATAATCATCATCACTCGTAAATATTAGATTTTCATTAGATTTAATCGTATCAACTGCGTAAGACACGATTTTTTTCGTGTCATCCTTTTTATGATACCAACCCATTTATGCTAAACGGGAACCTATTTAATTACATGTAGTACTCGTGCAATATTTGCGCAAGCGCAGTATTCGTGTAATATTCGAGCAAATGATTGGGGCCGAGAATTCCTGGCCCTAACTTCTGAGTAATGTAGCAAATTACAAGTGAGACTTTATGTAGGTGAGCTATATTCAAATCTAATATAAAAATCCGTTATATCAATTAATTTATCGAGTTTATGAGAATTATCAATAAATTTAGCATTATTCCTTCAATTATGTAAACAAGCTATATTCAAACTCGTCACATCATTAATAAGCCAATTTGATAAACTCTTGTCACCTTGGGCGACTTAGCTACATCTTTTTCCTCGGCCGGTGGCCAGCCACGGCGAAGCTCGAGCTCATCAGCCTTGGGTGAGCTTGAGCTCGCCGATCTTAAGCAACACTTAAGCCTTGCCGATCTGGCGAGCCTCAAGCTCGTTGGCCTAAGGCAAGGTTCAAGCCTCAAGCTCGCCTGCTTCGAGTGAGCTTGTTCTTCACTTGTGGCTAGCCACCAACTGAAAATGAAGGAAAAGGAAAAAGAAAAGACAAAAAGAAAAATAATTAATAATTTGATTTTTTTAAAAATAAAATTTATTAAAAGGAGTACATGAAGAGATATCAAATCAGATTTTCTATAACACACAGCGGAAAATATTTTCTATTTGATTTTCAGTTTTCAGTCAAACATCGGAAAATATTGTCATGACTTTATAGAAAACATTTTTTAGAAATGTCTCATTTTCCGCTTGTCTAAAGAAAATTATAAAAATTATCCACTAAATCTGTATTGCATGGAAATATTTTGGTGATATAATTTTTTAAAAAATCATAAGAGCACAAGTTTTCCTAGATTGAGTTAAATATGAAAATATTTTTGCAATATGAGTCAGGTATGGATTGGGTATAGGTCAAGTAGAGTATGAGTAAGGAAATTTACATTACAAATAAATTAGTCATAAAAGAATTAATGAGTCAATTTGGATCGAACTATTTGTGACCCGTCTTAAACCCGACCCGCCATTTGATAGGTCTGGTTGCATTTTAGCGACTTCGATCAAGATTGGTTTTTTTTTTAGCCGAATAGAGTGTGTAACTAGCCCACCCAACACAAAAGCGATGAAGGTGCTATAAGAAAAATGAAATGTATTTTTGGGTAAAACTCAAAATAGTATGTGAAATTTTGAGAATTATAAGGACAAAAATCCACGTCATTTCACCTTACCAAAAAAAAAATTTACATCATTTCAGATGAGCTATCCAAGATTTCAAGCATCTATTCAATTAAACAAAAATTTAAGAAACTAAAACAAAACTCGTTCCAATAAGAGCTAACCCACGTGTGGCGATGCTGGAAGACGATCATGTCAGACGAAACCAAACTCCAAAAGAAGCCAATACAACTTCTTGCAAGACCAGTGAGTTTGGCAACCATCTGTGAAGGGTTGAGGATGACAATGAACAGACCCACCCTGGAATCAACTTTGAACCAGCTGGTTCGAGCCAATTTGATGGTTTAGCCGGGTTGAACGGAGATCAATGCTCACCCCAAATCAAGATCACATGGTAGATTTTTGGTTTACGGTCAGGTGTTAATGGCAATCCTAAATGTGCACTCCCTCACATAATCACATTGACCTGGTTCATTCATGATTTTACTCATGAAGCGCTCCCCTCAATTTGAGCCCAAAATCACTGGGATAAAACTAAACTCTCTTACCGTCAAAGCACACCTTATTGGTAGTATTTCTTTTCTTATTCTTATTATATATCTACGTCTTACCAAGTCGCGAATTTCCACCTCATAGAAATTAGAAATTTCAGAAAGAAAAATAAGAAGAGTTTTCATACAACCATAGGAAACAATTCAAGACTAAAGAATTTCATTTGAAATGTAATACCAGCACAAAGAAAATGAGTACACAATGAGGAGGAAATAAAGGTGGGTTGGGTGAAAAGAAATCCACATGCACTCGAGACTCCTCCACTCTCCCCATGGTGCAAGATGAGGAACTCCCCCTTACAATACATTGTAATAGAATAGATGATGGAAACTCAATCAAGCATTTTAGCCGAAAAAACAAGGCAACTAGAAAAGTAATAAGAGCTATCATCAAGCATATGGTGTGATGACTCATATCACCATCTTACCGCTTTTGACACCGCCCTCTAACATCAATGGCAAGCTTATACTTGTTGAATCTCTCATGGACAGTTCTCTACAAAATTTCACAGAACTATTTTATGGAAAGACGAAAGGTGTTGATTACCAATCATGCCACGGCCAAAATGATAAAGCACAAGCCAGGAGGCGGGATTTTCAAAGGATCCAGTCAGGGTTCGTCGCAATCGCCTTCTAGCCTTCTACTGGGTTAGCTGCCGCCTGATGTTATCCCCAGAACAATCCAGATCTCTATTCTTGCCACACAAGATATTCACTTTCGTCTTTATATAATTGACATCAAAATTGCCTCGCCTTGAATGAAAAAGTCACCTAATCAGTTGAAAAGAAACACCTCACGAAGCATCCTTTATGAGATCAAAAACAGGCTTGCTGGCATGTAAATAGCCCTCTTCAGCTTGTTGCTTGGGTTTTTATTTCCTTATTTCGCAGTATATAGATATAAATTTAAAGTGAAAACAGAAATGGGAACAAAGCTATCTAAGAATAAAACACTTAAAATGAAAACATTGTGCTCTTACATTCCTTGAAATCATCTTCTCATATATCCTCAGGGCCGTTTATGAGCTGAATAATGATGCAAAAGAATTAGAGAGCAGGAACTGAGCTGAGTGAAAGGACCACATCCATGACAAATCTAAGAATCCCATAGCCATACCTTGTCCTCAAGTACTACTCCATCAGGAATTTCAATCCTCGTCCCAGGTCTTGCAACAATGCTGACATTCCCCTTTTGGCATAAAATAAAAATGTCAGAACAAGTAATAATTCCAAGAGAGAACCCCCAAGTATCATTCTTATGTTGCAAAATTACTGTGAACCCTTCGAAGTACATAAGTGAAAATCCATTTCTACTTAAATGAGATCAACAACACGAAATGGTTATGACAATCGTCATCTGTACTAAATGATTACTTCACATAACATTTTAGACAAGATATGTCCATCCTGACATGTCTAAGTTCACAGTATATTCGCTGTACTGATTGACTATAAATTACATCTAAAAGTACTTTAACACATAAGACAGCATAAATTCTACAGAGAGTGGAGTCTGCAAGATAGCCTAGATCAAAATTAACACCGCATCTTTAACTAAACGTAGATTTACTTGCAACTCATACTCTATAGATGGACTCAACAGAGTAAGCGAATCTTCACAATTTAACCACTGGTCTGATGGGTTTTACTGTAGGTCCCATAAATTTGTAGTAGATGCTCAATAATCGGACAACGTATATAAAAACAAATGCCAAGCGCAATGTCTGTACCTTGAGCATAATGCCATTTCCAAACCACACATCACCAGTGACTTTCAAGCTATCCAACTCAACTACACTGGGAATAGACTCGAAGCGGCTCACAAAACTGCCCAACTGAAAAAGGCAGATATAATGAAACATGACATTAATATCCGTAACAGGCGGAATAAGAATACACAACTAAAGTAACCTTCACCTTATCAAATTCAGGTCCCAACTCGACAGAAGGATCTTTGGGATTAGTTCTGGCAGCATTTCTAATTAGAACTCCGTTGGATGTGGTATATAGATCCGACTGCATATGAACATTAGAGTAACATAGCCTTCATATCAAGTACAAAATGCAGATTGGAGAGTGTTCTGTAGTTTGTAATACCTGGAGAAGAAATAGATCTGAAGTTGCATTCAGTGGAAAATAACGGCATGAAGGGACGGAAATACCAATTGCATGCTCAAAAAACTGGATCAAAGGAAAAAAAATAATTTTCCATATGAAAAATGCACCAATCAAATGTAACAAACGTTGAACAAGAAACTCATATGAAGAAAGGCTTTTACTCGTATTATTGAACTAGTTGCTGTTTCTCGCATTAGAGATGAACCAGCATCTACTGCCTGCAGCATCAAGAGCAAAAAGTTAACCTTTTTCTTTTCACAAGTATGTATAGAAATCTTAAATTCAAAGAACGTTAAAAGAAAATTGTCATAATATCAACTAAACTTACCCATTTCAGTGCATCAGTGTCCACAAGTCTTTTGATGGCATTCAGATTGATCCACCTATAAAAAGAAGTAGAGAACTGAGCTTTCAGGCTTCTTTCCAAGCTTTAGTAAGCCACAGGAAAATGAAGTAAAATTTCACTCACATGTTTTTTGTATCAAGAAATTTGAACTTCTCTAACAACTTAGAAAAGACGGAAGAAAAAGCTCAAAGTTAGACAAGTAATACAATGAAACGCTGTAAATATGAAGGCAATTTTATAACAAGCAAACTTCCTTAACCACAGTTTGGGATGCTTACTCTTTCAGAAGGCTTCTGAGCAATTTCTCCAAGCTGAGTGCACAACAAAAAGGACAAACTCATTAGTGTTCATGTTGGTGAAGGACAAGAGCTACATGTCAGCTTTTGAGGAACTCCCCACCATGATGCAAGCAAAGCATACCATCATCCTCACACATTGTTCAAACAAGAACTAAAACTAGCTATAATAAAAATGTCCACATGTTCATAGCATCTCATTTGAAGAAGAACCCAAAATTTACTATCAGCAGTAAGTGTGTGGGAATATTTTTAAAACCACGAAAGATTGCTAAATTCATGGCACAGCATGCTAAGTTTTCAAACAAAATTATAAAGTGATTCGTGAGTCGTGCAAACATTACTGACCACTGAAAGGCAAGGTTTAGGAATTTTGTTCTTTTTGTTCTCTGTTTTCTGTGCGCGCACGCTGAGAAAGAGAGAGAGAGAGAGAGAGAGAGAATGGAATCTAAAGCTTGGATATTATCATATGAATCCTGATGCAAACTCATTAACAGACACTTGAATTTCAATTTCTTTTCTTTCTCATCCCAGCCACAAACTAGCATTTTTTACTATTTACTGTTTACTCGTAATCCAAATGGGAAGAAACAATTTCCTATTCATTCTTAATCAACCGTATCACTATTCATTAAGCTAACATAACAACACTTGCAATGACGCAAATCCTACCAATGACACACATAAATAAGAGAAAGTACAGCCAGTGGCATAGAGATTACAAAGCACAAAGCTGTTAGTCCTTAGTATATGCACCCCCTCAGACCTGATTAAGAAATAATTAACCAACTTTCTTTAACTGTTTGATCCCAACGAACTCTTTTTTTTTTTTCCGAATTGTGTCTCTGAACTTTTCAAGTTTTTCTAATTTGGGCACCTCTAATTCATTTCTGATCACTTCGTCCTCTTACAATTATCCATACAGAAATCAATTCTTAAAATTCATTTCCATTGATTTTCCTCAAAATACTTTTACATTTTTTTGGATAAAGAAATTTCTAATCTTTCGGCCTGATAAAAACTCCTAATGTTTTTCCTCTTGGCACCATTAATGTTTGTGTTGCCAAATCATTTATCCATAGGAAAGAGAAGAGATTCACACTCCAGCTACTACCATTCAACTCAATCACATCACCTGAAGGACAATGCACTGGTAAAATTATTTTCAACTTCATCAGTAAAACAAAGCTTTTCCAAAAAGTTAAACAAGGCTTTCAATTAAGATTATCATTCAACATAGTTTTTAAAAAATGAACCACACGAGCAGTTAAGCTGTCACATACAACCCACCTGGAACTTCCTCTCTTCGAAATTTACAAAGTCCCCATTAACATCGATGGATGCTGTTGGCCTTACCTAAACAACAAATCCCAGAGTCATTGCTGCAGAAAAATAAAGAACACAGAAAGCAAACCTTGGCTACCTACCTCCATACAACATTCAACTTTGTTCTGAATTAGGTGGTTTAGTATCTCTGTAAACACACATCAAGGAAAACGAGTGATAGCACAATGTCCACGAGCAGTCAATAACTGAACAAGCCCCCCCACCACACTTCTCTTCTCTTCCCAGAAAAAAAAAAAGAACCACAAGGATCAAAGTCAAAGTAAATGTCCACAATCACCATAACTACAAGGATACTTGGGTCAATGATTGTCCCGACGTTATCTGAGTTCACCACAAGAATATACTCCTTACCCTGAAAAACAACTTATTTTAAAACCTCTAATAGCTCACTTATGATTCTAATATCATTGACAGTATAAACCAAAAAAGAAATAGCAACCATATAAAAAAAAAAGGACAACCTGTGACAGTAACACATCAAGGGTTCCACTTCTCATCAAAGATACGATATCTGCACCCTGGTTAGCATATGCCCTATCACCAAAAGATATCAGTTGGCTTCTCCCAGGAGACAAAAAGTTGAAACACATCAGCAGGATAAACCAAAATGACCAAGTAACAAAGAAAATGAAGAGTAGCTCGATGAACATGAAAAATTGGTTGATCTAACAACAATTTAATGTGAACATTGGCAAACTTTTGTGAAATTACCCGAATTGATTACTTCATGACCAAGTTTCGCATCTGGACGGGTATGTTAATAGTAACATATATGAATCAATGGGCAATGGATACAGCAATTCAGTAAGGTTTACTAAAACAGATAAATTCGACACCTGGATGTGTTTTCATACCAAAAAAAGATACACAAATGAATTTAGTCCAAAGTGGTCCAAGTACTCAAAGGATTGATGTGACTTGACAGACATTATCAATTGCCAATTCTTATAACTTGGAGAAGCAAAAGGTGTAGTTTAACCTAATAGTCTGCTGTAGAACAGTAGGATTCACAATCCAAACTATTTCAATCAGTACACAAAATGATTCGACTTGAAGGTGCAAACTGAGAGTGAACACAACTTATGCGATGTGGTCACAATTCGTTTACAATTTGACAATTTAGTCGCAGTTCCGGTTATTTTTATTGCCAAAGAAAGCATGAGGTTGCAAGCACATAGGCACAGAATTGATGTTTCTTTGCACCAGTCAAACCTATTAATTAATTGGAAAACAGAACTTCTGGCAATGACAATCAAAATTTAACCTATGCAACAAAATACAAGCAAGTTCATTCAAAATAAGGAACAACGTACAATTCATTGTTGCTGCTCTGCTCTCCAGATGATTTCAGTTGGGAGTTTTGGTTCTGTGTCAAAAAGAAAAAGGATTAACAAAATCCTCCACAAAAGCTAGTATATCAGAAATTATTCTTTGTGTACTCAGGCAAAACAATGACTAGAGAACACGAACCAGCTCAAAAGCATGAAAATCAATGTTTGACTGGGAATATTTAGCCCAAACCTGGATCAGGAAGCAAGACCATGGAAAGTTTCATGAGTCCCTAATATCAAGAACTAATATCAGCAGATGAAAAAGTTGTCACCTCAAGGGTAGCATCATGTGTTTTTGATGAATTCATTAGAAGCAGGGGCACATTGCATCCATACTTTGAGTTGAGATACTACAACATGCAAAAACAGAAGAATTAAACCTTTCAAAGCCAAGTGAGGTCGGTTTCAATTTCAACTACATACCACCGACAAAACAGCAATATACCTCAATCTGAGTAGCTGTCAAGCCCAGAATTGTCACTCCATTGCTGATTTTGATGGTAGATCTGCAGTAGTAAGGATGGAACTTGATAACATCATACATCAGACATTGACAATGTACGTGAATCATTCTCATCATGTTTTATTTTCCTTAACCCTAAGGACCATCACGATCTACAGATTATGCAACATAGCTTTTTGTTAAAAGGATAAGCAATCTTGACCGAGGTTAAAGATTTTGCATGATCAGCAATACCTCAAGCAACTTTCTAGAGCATAGGAAATATCACATATGCAATATGTGCTGCATAGATTTGCATTCCCATCTCCCCCGAATCACCAACTCCCCCAATCTTCACACCCCCAACCCCCAAAAAAGAAGGTAAAGGCTCTCAACCTGATACCCTTCCCTTCACAAACTTGGAGGAAATATCCATTTTGCGCCAATTTCCAATTAAATTCATGCAGTATATGTGACTACTCTAACATAGAACCTTGGGGAGCCTGAGAATTCCTATTTTACAGCATACCAAAAAAATTCTAAAACAAAGAGTACCCTCCAATAAACAAAAGCCAACTATCATAAAAAAATACCAAAAAAAAAAAAAACTGTTGCAAACATAAATCATCTACCTTAAGTAAGATACAATTGCAATGATAAATGATACAATACATAATTCAGGCAGAGATCCAAAAATAAAAGAGAGTTTTGAGAAATTTCCAGGAAAATAATGATGCTTACTTGGGACCATCAAATCCCATTTTTGTTCCCAAAGCTCCATTTAACTTCAGGACAACAAGTTTGTCCAGAAGCTTCTTAGTTTCAGCAACATCTGTATGAATCCAAGAAACAAAAACCTTCTTATGAAAATGGTCGTGTTTTGTTTCCCTTCTCTTTTGGGATGAAAATGGGAAATTTTATCTGATTAGACGGGAATATCATCTGCAGTTACAGGAGGTGTACAGAAATAATAAAGGAACAAAAAAATCATAGCAAACTAAACTACAGAAAATCAGAAAAAGGGAAAATGGAACTTTGGACTAATATCATTGACAGTACAAGGAAATATAGACCATTATGTCCATTTGTACAGGTGCAAAGAGCAGTACATGATGTCTTCAACCAGTATAAAGAAATAAAACCCATCATATCAGTTGCTAGATTGTACCTATGAAATCAGAGTTAACTGAATCGCCATAAATGTATACACGGAAGCTGCGGCACAGGATCGGAGAATACCTTCAGGAAGAGGAGCTAATCTTTCATAGGGAATTATAGGCACTTGAATCTTTGCTAACTTGGTCGCACCATCACTCTCACTCTTGCTCTCCTCAATGCGTTGCACCTCCTCCCTTCAATCCAGAACTCAATCATGTAAAAGAAAAAAAAAACTCAGTCACTCGCGAACTTCAGGAACTTCTAAACATCCATAAACAAAAAATGAAGCCGCAAAATGCTTATGACACAGCCATTTAGCACACCGGGAACTGCATGAATACAAGAAAATGCTAGGAGTTTGAAATGATTTTACTTTCCAACATTCAAAAGAAAGAAAGAATGATTTCCCATATGCGCAGCTAGCAGCAATCCTCATAAATGCAGTCCCAGAAATACTTACCAAATGCACTGATCATTTCGAGAAATTCAAACCAAACAAGAACGAATCATGCTGTTCATCAAGAAGTAAAATTGCATACCGAGCTTCAGTCTCTGGGGCAGAGGCAGGGGCAGAGGCAATACCGAGCCGGTCCTTCGCGGCAGCGAGCTTCTTCTGCTCAAGCAGGAAGGTCTTGGTGATCATATTGCAGAAGAGGTACACAAACTGCACCGAGTCGTTCGCCGGGATCGGGTACGTGATCTTCTTGTAGCACTCCCACGGCATGCTCGAGTCCACGAGCGCCACCACGGGGATCTGCAGCT